>JAGQAX010000021.1:20738787-21938787 GCA_019142605.1 Cephalopholis sonnerati | reverse complement strand
ATTGAGAGTCTGGCGTCACATTAATTTCAAAGTTTTTGATCTTAACAAGGCTATTGCTAAACCTCCTGTTGGCTAGATTGCTCGCCACCAAAGCAGAAAGAAGCTTTGCTACTCTGTGTCTTCTCTGCCCAGTGTGAAATGTGTTGATCTGAATGCCAAGGCAGGACTCCCTCACGTCTCAAGCTGGCTGAGGGGGGCGGAGAGAGGGGAGGAAGGGGGAGGCACTAGAGCTCTCCTATAAATGGAAAACTAATAACAGATTTTTAGTCTGCTTTCTCCTGCGCTCTTTTGCCGGCTGGCTGGCTGACTGGCCCCGGGGCTGTGTTGGTGTGTGGCGCAGCAGCAATCAGAGGTCATAATTTCATTGGCGGTTAGCATCAGGTTCAATTTTTTCTAGTAGGTTACATTTACCAGAAAGTCTGGATTGTGTTACTGTGTACCGGCGGAATCAGCGCAGAGCTGCAGAATCCCTCTACCTTTCCAAGAGGAGCCAGGCACCCCCAAAGGGGAAGAGGAGTGCACACATATGTTTAGAGATGCACACACTCATGCACAGACACATGCACAGACCATTAGTGCCAAGGCTCTTTATACATTCAGCTAGCCCACATACATCTTTCTACTGTATGTATATATATCAGCACTTGCAGACATAGCGATTCAAATGCCAACCTGGGAAGTGCTTAGAGTTGCTGGATTGAGACTTAATTGGTTATGTCTGTGGGTGTGCATATCTTTAGACCCCTCTAGTGGTAGCAGTCCATTCTGACTGATGATGAGGTTACTTTTTGTTTAGATAGAGCTGGTGAGGGCGCAAGGGAAGAAAAATGTGGAGAGCTTATTCAAAAAGATATAAGGAGAAAGTCAAGGCAAAGGAGCTTAAGACTGAGGTGTCCAGCCAAAGCACAAATTCCTGAATAAATATGTTGTTTCTAGTGAAAAATGACCTGAAACATGTGGGGAGTGTCCTTTCCCTGGAAAGAAACCTCTCAAAAAAAGATTTCTTTAAGAGTGTGCAAATCCTACATTACTCAGAGTGTATGTTTTGTGTGTTCCAGGAGTGTGATCAGGTACATATCGACGATGTGTCCTCCGATGATAACGGCCAGGATCTGAGGTACAACACCGGTACACTTACATCCTTGATTGAAAAGTCTAAATAAACTGTGCCATTTGCTTGCATTAGCGTTGGTGCAGCCTGTGCTGACAGATTCTTTCTTTGTCTTCGTCTCAGTACGTATAACTTCGGCGCTGACGGTTTCCACGCAGCAGCGACCAGTGCCAATCTATGTCTGGCCACAGGCGTGCGGGGAGGTGTGGACTGGATGAGAAAACTGGCCTTCCGCTACAGACGAGTAAAAGAAATCTACACCACCTACAAAAATAACGTCGGAGGTAATCCCCAACAAGCAGCGCTGCCTCTGTGCAGATCTGTCAAGTAGAAATGAGTTTGCAGATGTACGTGCCCTTATTTGTGTGGGCGTTTGTGTGAGTGTCTGCGCGTGCTCACATGTGTGTTCTAAAAGCACACATGCCGCACCACTTGGTCAGGGTAAATTTTGAAAATTTCAGTGGTATTCGGAGGGCTGGTCCAACCCAAACAATGTTACCCTGCGTTTCAGGTCTGCTGGGCCCAGCCAAAAGGGAAGCCTGGTTGCAATTGCGAGCAGAAATTGAAGCCTTGACGGACTCCTGGTTAACACTGGCACTGAAAGCACTAACATTAATCCACTCAAGGTAGGACTCCAGTGAGGAAAATTGTACCCAGTCCCATACCGCACATCTATAAACTCGCATGTGGTGTAAATAACTCCATATTCTCAAGCTATTAAAGGAACAGTGCTCTGGATTTGTCTTCTGCATAGGCTTTGTCCTCTGATTTTGAAAGTGTGCTAAGAGGTCTGGCTTTAAAAGCAAGCTCAGGTTTAATCCTTAATTGCATGACATGTTTTAAACAATTGATACATGACAGCGTCTTTATTTTCTGCACACTGTGTTTTCTTTTGTCCTCCCTTTTAGTGATTTAGAATGATGTCATCCCTTTGCTGTCCTCCTCTGTCTCTCTACCGCAGGTCAAACTGTGTGAATATCCTGGTGACCACCACGCAGCTCATCCCAGCCCTGGCGAAGGTCCTGCTCTACGGCTTGGGGATAGTCTTTCCTATCGAGAATATTTATAGTGCAACCAAAATAGGTAAATGTGTGATTTGAATTCTCTTTTGTTTTGTGCACTGTGAATCATGAAGTTCAGTTTAAGTAAAAAGTTAAGACACACGTGCTACCTTGGTGACGGGGACAGAGGCGTGGATGGGGTGGGAGATTCAGTCACCGGAGAGGGTTGATGTTCTTCTATGAAGGAATAGGCCTAATCAGCCTGGGATTATTTTCCTGGAGCTGGGCCTGCGCTGGGCCTCCCCAGGCCTCTCCTGTTCAGTCTCTGCATATGAAACCACTTCTGCACATTTATGTCATTCCACAGCAACAAGACCCCCCCTCTTCCTCCTCCTTCTCCAGTCTCCCCCCTTTTCCTCCAGTCCTTCCCCTTCTTCACTGTTTCAAATGCAAAATAAACATCAAGCTTTACTCCCGCACCATTTTCAGGCCCATCAGCGCAGAGTTGGAGCAGAGTGCAGCTCGGGGTTCCTCGGAGCGTTAAGCACATTGGTCCTCCTAACCAGACCCTGTAGCATGCAAGAGTGATTTTAGTTGATTTAAGTCCATTTAACCCAGGTTCGAGGAGCAGAAGGGCAGAGTTAATGCTTTTCAGATTGTCTTTATCTGAGCGCTGATCTTATCACATCTCCTTGCTGAGCTCAAAGTGTTTACACTCTGCCCTATTTTGTACGTGTGGTGTTTTTAAAGGGGCTCTTGTCACCCTGTGCCTCTGAATCACCTTGATGGCATTTAGTGTGGGTCCCCGAAAGTGTCCATGTGCCTGTGTATCTGTTTGCATCCACTCGACACTCTGCTAACATCCTGCTGTCGACTCCCCCACAGGGAAGGAGAGCTGCTTTGAGAGAGTAATTCAGAGGTTCGGGAGGAAAGTTGTTTACATTGTTGTTGGAGATGGTGTGGAAGAGGAGCAAGGCTCAAAAAAGGTAAGCACGCTTGGAGTAAAAGATACAGCATACTAGGGATGGAACAAGATACGCTCTTATCGTAGATTGTTGATTATGGTGACTTTCTGTTATTGGGATCATCTTTAATATCGTTGCCAGCAGCACTCAGAGAGACTGCTGGGCAACCAACAATAAAAGAGACTCTGCAAAAACAGGCTGCATACACACTAACTTCAAAAACACATCTTAAAGGAGCAGTGTGTAAGATTTAGTGACATCTAGCAGTGAGGACTGCAGATTGCAAACAGCTGAAATGTCCCCCATGTACCAAATATGAACTCCCAGATAAGATTCCTTCAGTGTTAATTGTTCCAGAGGTTTTTACCTGGGGCCAAATTGTCTATGGAGGTCTCTTCCTCTTAAAAACAAACGGACCCAATGATTTAAACAGGTAAAAACACCGAATGATGCAGTTTCACATGAAAAAAATTGTGTTTTTTCTACGCTGTTTGGCTCATCGTGAAGGGGCTGCTATCACTACAGTGGCCAATGTGAAAACGCAAATGGCCCTATGTAGAGCCAGTGTTTGGTTTGTCTGCTCTGGGCTACTGTAGAAACATAACAGTGCAACATGGTGGACTCTGTGGACGAGTACCCGCTCCCTATTTAGCAAAAACACAATGATTCTTATTTTCAGGTGATTATACACTAAAGAAAACATACATATTATATTACATTCCATTTTTGCTAATACATACCTCTAAATCCTACACACTGGACCATATCGAAAGGTATGATGTTGTTTTTAAATAGCTGAAAAGCCTGGCTTCTGACTGAAAAGGATGTTCACTAAAAGAAGATGTGTATCCTGTCTGTGATGCGATAAAATGATGTTTCTTAATAAACTGTAAGGTTAAAGTATTTTTAGTTTTAGCACAGTTTAAGAGTTTTAAGCACGTTTTGATGATTATTGGAATCATGAATCAACCAGGATAATCATGCCGTGAAATTTTCATATAGTCTCATAACTACATCACACTGTATACACACTGAGTCCTCTGGTGCATAGACAGTGTTTGGACTTGTGATTACTTTCCACGAGGTCAGGAGTTCATTATGAATGCTTACAGAACACAAAACATACCTTCCATACTTTTCCAAAGAAAGGAATCAGCACTCCAGGTTCCCTCCTCAATGGTCTTACTTTCATTCGTTTATCCTCTTATAGGGCGTCCAAGTACAAGGGAGAAAGTCTGTAGTGTGTAATCAGCGCTCTTCCTCCGCCATCTCAGGTTTACAGAGCAGGGGAGGGGAGAGATGGCATAATTATATATTCCTGCTCGGTGCCCTGAGCAGCGTGAATGCTGTGTGTGTAATGCTAGGCAAGCCCTTTCAGGCATGTTGAAGGCACATTGTAAATACAGCACGCAGAGAGGAGACTTAAATCATTGTTGGTGGAATTAGAATATTTACTGCAACGACAAGCCTCTTGGCACGGGACGGATCAAGAGAGCCGACAGTATCTGCTCAGATTAATCTGACTTTGCCCTTTTTGTTACCTGTCGGCTCTTGCTCCGCAATTTGTGTACTCAGCGTTTCTGCCAAGTTTGGATGTAAACCAAACGCCGCATGCAAGCCGCACACAGCAAACATATTCATTAGCAAATTAATCAGCGGCCCAGAAGCATATTTCCCTGACAGTCATGGTGAGCCGCGGTGTCAGGGTGAAGACATGGAGTTTCCCTTTGAAAAGCCTCCAGCTCCTTTTTCACCTGTTTCTCAGTAAACAACGAGGAGAAGCGTGAGGACAGATGAAGAGCGATTAGGCGGCGATTAGGAAGAAGTAGCAACCTTTACCCTGGATAAGTGTGTAAAGCAATAGCTCTGTATTATGAAAAGCGAACACACCCTGGGAATATGGTCTTGAGGGATGATTGTGGAAAAAGATGCAAATATTTTCACTCAGTCTTGAGTTGTTGGAGTGTGACATTGATGGAAGGATAAGGCGTTTTTTTCCCCCCACGTCTGAGTGGTGAGAGTCCCACGACACGCCATGCGGTAAAAGGTTTCTGTGTCAACATCAGAGAGGACGTGAAATAACACAACAATTTCACCCGTCAGGAGGCACACATCAGACGTGACACTGTGTGGAACTACAAAAGCAAATGTCTAAAAGTTCTCTCGGCCCTCATTCCTCCGCCTAAAAAAAAAAAAATCCCTGAAACAATTCTGCCTTCAGTTATTACCGTCGCCTGGGAGAGAAGGCAGAGATAGCATCTCCAGCTTTTAAACTTAAAAGCAAAGACAATTTACAAAACAAAAAGCAAAGAGCTTTTTAAGGGTCAGTGCAGGCTCTCCTAAGCGGAACATATGCCTGGGAGAGGCCATACCTTTGATAAGGGGAGGGTAATGGGCTCCACACACTGAGGAGCTGAGGACTCTACCTGACAAGCTCCTTTCATTCTCTGCGACTCAGGTTTCTCCCCCGTCCTCTGCTTGGGAACAACAGCTCATTTGCACTGTCCCAAACACACACCGGCAGGCAGGAGGTTCATTCAAAAGACCCTGTGGGGAGTTCATTTCTGTCGAGGTTGAAGACAGCTACTGGATTAGTGTGGCGGTATAAAACTACACATTGATGCAGAAGAGAAATTAGTTAGAGGTACAGATGTACTTTGGCTGCACGGACAGATGCACAGGGGAGCAAGAGGAGCAGTTGCGGTGTTACTGATATGATTGCTTTTCCTGGTGAAAGGAGCAGACTGACTCCTTTCATTGGATGCATCAGCTGTAGTGTAAAACATAAAATCGTCTTTGTAGAGCTGCAGCTTGATTATTTTGATTGTTAATAAGAGGTGGGACCAAGTCATTGTGATGTCATCTAGGTTTCAAGTGTTTATAGTCAAGTCCCAAGTCAAGACAGGCAATCTCCGGTCAAGTCCTAAGTTCAAAACTTTGAGTTTCGAGTATTAAACAAGTCATAATGCGCCCTTTACCAGACTCAATATCTTTTTTAACTACATAATTATAATATGTCAAAATTACAAAAATCAGTAGTGTTTTTTAAAATTTGTATTTATTTCCAAAAACAAGTTTGTTGGAAGTTGTTGCATCTTCGCCTGTAGTTTATGACCCACACGTCTTACATATTGCTGGTCATTTTTTGTTGACCACCTGTAGTTTTTGTACTCTAACAAAATTGTCTTTGGTGTTTTACGACTGGCGCTCAGTAAAATAACTTCAGTTCTTCATTGTTCTCTGCTGCACCTTGACTGGTTCAAACAAAGAGTACCATCTGGGGAATTAGGTGTTGATTTGGGAATGAACAGCGTTAATGTTAGCTGATCCAGGAAATAAACACACTTTTTAATTGAGATACATTTTAATATGTGGGTTTTAACATTTGGGTTGCGGGGAAGGTATCAAGTAACTTCAAGTCAAAAGGCTCAAGTGAAGTCACCAGTCAATGGTATTAAAGTCCAAGTCAAGTTGCAAGTCATCCAATTTGTGACTCAAGTACGCACGTCTATTGTTGATTAATCTGTCATGTAGTTTCATGACAAATCGATTAGTTGCTTGATCTACAAAATGTCAGGAAATGGAAAAAAAAATGTTGATCAATGTTTTCCAAAGCTCAAAATGGCGTCCTCAAATGTCTTGTTTTGTCTACAACCCAAAAATATTCAGTTTACTATCACAGAGGAGAAAATAAATCAGAAAATATTCATATTTAAGAAGCTGGAATCAGAAGATTTTGACTTTTTTCTTTAAGAAGTACTCAATCGAGTATCAAATTAGTTGATGATTCATTTAATAAGTTGACAACTAGTTGATCCATAGTTGCAGCTCTACATGTTAGCTTTCCTCCAGAGTGCCAAGATGGGCTGCATGGGCTTGTTTTAGTTTGTTTATTTTTGTCTACATGCCTTTTTCTTTCTTTTCACATTTTTGTATTTTACATCACTATCTTGGTTTTTTTGTACTTTGCACCAGTTGAAAAAAAAATAAAAATAAGATGGGCAGCAAGTAGCGATTATTTTCATTATTGATTAAGTCGTCCACTGATTTTTTTCCTCTAAAAAATGTCAGAAAATAGTGAAAAATGTCAATCACAGTTTTGCAAGTTTTCAGTTTTAAATTGCTTGTTTTATCTGACCAATTGCCCAAAATAGATATTCAATTTAGAATTAAAAACAAAAAAACAGAAAAGTTGGAACATGAAATTTTTGTCCATTTTTCTTCAATAAATGACTGAAATAATTAATGAAAAACTTTGTTGTTTACCATTATTTTCTGCAAGTTGACTTGTTTCAGCTATAAAATGTACAGAATTTGCTTTGTTTCAGTTTTAAATAAAAATTAATTAAACATATTGTGACGTTTTTATTCCTCCCACAGCACAACATGCCCTTCTGGAGGATCTCCAGCCATTCAGACCTCATGGCCCTCCACCACGCTCTAGACCTGGAGTACTTGTAGCACTACACCACCATCGTACACCCTGCTCCGCCTCAGCACACCCTGCAACCTTTCACCTTCGCCCTCCAGCCCCGTCCCACGCTTGCCGCAGACCCTGCAGCTCAGAAAAGACCCCCCTACGCTGCCTGGCGTCTGTCTTCCACTACACAGGAAGAAAAGAAGAGGAGAATGGAGGAAAAAAAAAAAGGCCGAGCGCACGGTTAATGTGCTGACATACGGTCACACTTCGTCTTAACCCTAAACTTTTTTTTTTTTTTTTTCCTCTGGAAGCGAAGGAGAGAGGTGAATTTACGGCACTGCAGCTGCTTGCCCTGGTTACTGTGAATTGGCCGCTTTCTGAAGCTGTCAAAGTGTTTTACGGCCCCCTGTTTGTGCCGGGACTCTGTCAGGGTTCACACCTGTGAGGAGAGCAGAGCTACTGATGGCCTCGCCCACCTCGCCTCGCCTCACCTCGCCACAGAACTCAGCTACAGTAAACCACAGGCCCACGACTACTGGTGGTGACATTTCTCCGTCCCTCTAGCTCTTCACCTCCCGCCTCTTTCTGTTCCTTATCTGTCTACCTACTTTTTAGTCTCTCTTCCGTCATGGGACAGACAGACAAAGCGACTGCTCCTCTGTTAACCGTCGGCCTGGGAGTCCTGTGCTTGTTATTTATGAACGGAGACTTTGTGAGTGGCACCGTGCCACAGAGAAGGTACCTCGACGACAAAAGACTCGTGCCTTTTACAAAGTACTATTGATTTCCACCACAGCGAGAGGAAGACGTATAGGGAAGAAACAAAAAAAATGGGGTTTTCTAATAATTTAAGAAAATTACAAAAAACTTTATTTACAATGCTGAGACAATCGTGTATAGAGGAAATCTTTTTTGTGTGTGTAAGTTTGTAATCACTGGACTATTCCTTCCTATATTCATTTAGGTACGTGCTCTTGAAAGGTGGCAATGCTTTTTCATTGAAGTAAAAAAATAAATAAATAAATAAAAGGCATCCCATCGCACACGTGCTTGTGCGACGCCTGAAAGTGTTGATGTGTTCAAGTTTTGTTCAGTAAACAAATATGTAGATAATGGGATTTTGTGATAAATCGTTTTGTCAAGACCAAAAGCATGGATGTCAAGTGTCAATGACCTTTCATTTGATTCTGTGATGTTTCTCGTCCCTAACAGGAAACTTCAGTCACATCTTTATACAGCTTAACAGGTCTCCTCTACTGCAAGTCCTTTTTTAGACTCATGTTTTAAAGGGAAAGTTTTTTTAGTTATTCAGAAAGGTAGCTCACAACTTGTGTCCTCACGGCATTTCACCAGCTTGCAGCCCTGACCCCAGAGATTTGGAAGCAAACTGAATTCTGATAAGTTTGTCGGTTGTGGTGTGGAAGTGAGAAAACTCAGTTTCCTGCCTCCTGAGAGCCATTTTAACAACAAATTTGAATAAATCTGAGATAAAAAAAAAAACAAAGCAGGCTTGAATAGGTTTTATTATCTTTTATACAAGCGCTATAACAACTCTTGTACAGCGAGCGTAATTTTGTATGATGTAGTGTTTTTATTTCGACTTTGAAAATACATTCTGTGTCCCTCTTTGAAACGGTTGAAAGACACGAAGCCCTTTTCGTAAAGCTTCGACATCTGTGGACGGGGAAGCCGTAATTAACGTTGAGAGAAAAGCCACTAACTTCGAGGGGTTTGTGAACATACAGGACATGTGCTATCGACTGTGAATTTCTTAAACAGAAACCCATTCGTTGTGTTTCTAATTTTTCCCTCCTTTGCACATGATCACTGTTGGCCTTTACATTTCAATTTGGATCCCTCTCTTCCCCCCTCCTCCTCCTCACCCACCCACCCCCATCTTCTCAAAACAACTTCTTCCCCCGTACTCCGGGGGTATCTACATATTGCTGCTAGATCAAGGTAATGGTAGGTAACTAGAGGAAATGTTTTATAGATTCATACAGCACGCTTTTTTTTATTATGTTGCAATCATAAATGCAAACTGGAAATACTTTACACTACATGGGCCTCATTGTGAAACGCAAAAGATTGTTGTGTCTGCAAAATATGTGTACAGATGTTTTTGACATTATTATTTGATTGTGTTTAAATTAATAAAACTGATTTGTGAACTGTTACATGTTGCACTCTGATTTTTTTATTTAAATCTACAATTTAATACATCATTTAAAATATACACAACAGTAGCTGTCTGGGGATATTTTTTCCTTTTTTTTTTAGCTACTGTCCATTGTGTGTTAATAATACTAAAATAACATCACTATCTTCCCCCAGAGTCCAGAGACTGACACTGATGTCACAGGCCTCCGCCACTAATCCTACCAGGAAGCAAATAGAAACTGGAGCTGGTGCAAGTCTAGACCAAACAACATCACACCCCCACATGCTAATGACATCCTTTAAATCTGCACAATAGCTGATAAAAACAAAACCCTTCCTCACCTGACTAAAACGCTCTTTATATTTTTGTGGTTACATTTCTATGAAGGAGATATTTTTTCATTGTTCCTGTGAGACAATGCTAGATTTGCTCAGTAGCCTTAACAATGTCAAACATGCGTCACACATTCTTGAGGCTCCGGAAGCCGAGCCAATCCTCAGCCCAATATTTGTAACAGTACTATCCTTACGTCTGTGCGTAATTAACATATATCCAACCACTCCAAGCCGTAGAGAGCTGAGTTAGTTTAAATAACACATGAAAAATATTTATGAGGCTGATTTTATGAGGTGGTCACAGCTAAGACAGTCCAGCATGTAACACTAGCCTGGACAGGGAAGAAAGTGTCCGGCCTCCAAAACCACGTTGGAGAATTAAGCATGCATGGAATTTTATTTAGAGCCGCACGGCCCGTTTAATATCCAGATCAATTATGTTTTCAGATGGAGCGGGAGTGATGGCCGGGGTGAGGTGCATACGTCTGCCAGGCTGGACAAAGCAAGTCGGGTTGCTACCGCCGGAATGCGCCGGCACAATGACCCCTAATGTGCTTTTTCCACTTCCGAACAGCTGAAAGACTGAGTAGTGTCTGAGGTCCCGACTGGCTGTGTTTCTCGGAGAGGAGCGCTGCAGCACAGAATAGAGGTCTGTTCTCTTTGATAAGTTTTCCCGATGTTCAGAGACCTGGCAGAGAAACTCAGACACAACCAGACCAGACATTTTGTAAAAGAAAAAGTGGGTGTTGTGGCATGTTGGCCAGCCGCTCTGGCTGCTCGTGCTAAACAGAAGGGAATAAAAATAAGAGCTAGATTGTGTCTGTTTGGCTTGTACCTGACTCACAATCCTCCGGCAGAACGTTGATTTTCTCTGAGATTTATCATCCTTTGATGTTGTTGTAGATCCTGTGAGCATGTCATGTGCTTGCTTGTGTTGGATATAGGTGTTCCTGTGCTTTAATCAGGCTTTACAGTAACCATGTAATTCTCAAGAGGCTTGATCTTCACTGAACTCCCATCAACCCCCTTGTGGAAATAAAGGGGCCATTACCTAGCAGGTCCTCTGTTGGGCATTCCTCTCCGGGACGTCCCAGCAAAGCGCCCGCCCTCCATAAAACTGTACTGCAATAATAAACAACGCCATTGGTGATTTACGACCTTGCCCAGACAGTGATTTCATGCAGATTTCCATAGAGGGGGCCTCTGACGGTGCATCACAATTGAACTAATATTGTATTACATGCATATCAAACTCCCCCCAAAAAACCTGATCTGCCACATCTCTTTTATGAGCAGGAAGCCTATTAATAGGCCTGTGTTCTCCTCTTGGTGGCTAGTGCGTCTCAAGTTAGGGGAATTTGTCTCTGTAGCGAGCAGATGTTCACAGATTGAGACAGGCCCTTCGCCATGTTGCGCCGCTCCATCCAGCTGCAAGGACTTTCTGCTCAATATAAGAACCAAAAGCACAGCTATTAGGTTGTCTCAGTCTGCATTTCTTTATTCTTGGTTTGGCTGATGCTGTTTGTCTGGAGGCGGCATAGACAAACCCGCTGTCACTGATTGCAGCTCCTCCTCCAGTGGTTTTCACATGAAGAAAAAGGCTTCTTGCTCCTCTCCAGAGGCTCAGTTAGCCTTGGCAGAGAGCGAGAGTGACAAACCTGTTGTCATGCTGTGGCGGGCGGTGGTGCTAAACTAGGCCCTTTGTTTACTGTTTGTTTATTTCTCAGTTACTGGGATTTGACAGGCAGAGTGGGGCAAGGACAGCTGGTAATCAGGAAGCTGTGGATGCCAGGGATCCCAGCCAGGAGTGTCAACTCCGAAGGGGCCAGGCGTCCACACAGCTATGCCTGTCCCACACAGACGAGGCATTCCCAAGTGGGTCTAGACTGTGACAACGCTTTATGACGGTGGAGGGTTTGAGTCTGATTGGTCTAAAAAAGATTTGGTTTTAATGGACTTGAAGGGCGGGTTGGGACTGGTAGAGGTCAGCGAGGGTTAACGTGGATTTATACTCGTGCGTCAGAGATGCAGAGCCTACACTGTAGCCTTCGCACGTGGCCTACGCTGTTGTGAGCATTTATACTTGTGTGGTGCTGTGTCTGTGTCACTCTGCAGTTACACCTCCAAAACACTAGTCAGCAGTGGGGTTAGTTGATTAAAAACACACATTAAACACACATTAAACATGGCTTAATAGCAACAATTTCAAACACAAGTACACAAATCAGCTTCACTATAACTTGCAGGATTCACCGACAAAACAACTGTCTTATACTAAACATGTTTTCCAAACAAATACAACATGCTAACATTATTAGCACAAGCCTATGGCATTTTACATTGTATAAATTAGCCTAGCAACTAGCAGAGATTTCCTCTGCTCATATGAAGCCAGGATAAATCACACACAAGACTTAAAATGCTACTTTTGTGGAGGCTTTATTGTCTTCACAATTTATTGTTTCTTATCTGTGAAATTAAAGTAAATAAAAACTTTGTTTCCACTGAGGGAAATGGTTTCAGCTTACAAACACAGACAGGAGGTCTGTGACGCTGCAATGTGTTGTTACATTTCCACAAGGTGTTTTCTGATTTCAGCATTAGCCGCACACACACACACATTCAGGCACCCACAAGATGAGGAAACTGCATTTGCAATGTTTTGTATTAGGTTTTTTTTTGGAGTCCAGCGCTGCAAATGATGTGTTACTTTACTATAAGTAGTTGTTTTGACAAAGCCCATACTGTTTTAATAATGAGATACATGGGTAGACATCGTCTCTCATCATGCGTAGTTGCTGCAAGTATCATAAATCAGATACATGTTGAAATATTGAAATATAACTCTTCTCTCAGCCAGTCATCAAGATGCTGTGTTAGTCTTTTTGTCCCCTGATTGCAGAACATTTTTTTAATTTAAAACCATTTTCAGTGGAAGTTGAGGCAGTGCCTCCCCGCTGCGTGCCTCCTTTCAAAAAATAATTACTTGTACAACAACTGCTGCGGCTTAGCAGCCACTGAATTTATTCACTGAGCAAATTCGGCAACAACTGGCACACTTTCACACAACCTCTCACCACGGCTCATAACCAACATGAGGTCGTAGAGCTGCGTTGCCAGAACTGGACCTGGAGCGACGTTCGCTGCCTGCCCAACCGCACCACGGCTCCACCTGCATCTGTGGTCAAACACACACACTCCCTCATATTTACTGGGCCCACCGCACCACTCGCATTTGAAGGTGAGTGGCAGAGATTTATAAGGCAAGCTAAGGCCACCCTACAACTGTGAGTGTGTGTGTAAATGCGCACGTGCATGGCTTCTTCGCTAACTCTGAGCTACCAGGTCCCTGAGGGTTTATTTGGCTGCTGCTGCCCCCTCAGACCTCCCTGTATGCTGTGTGTGTGAGCATGCGCAGCGTGTTTATGTGTGCTCAGAAAGTGTATGTGTGTGTTTGCAAGGACCTCCCTCCAGGGTGTTAATTGGGCTGGCTCTCCCAAGTTGGGTCTCGGACCCGGGCCAAGCTCCCTCTGGTCTGGCAGCAGAAAGAGCCTCTCAGCCAGTTTAATAAACTCGATGTCATCCGGTTAATAAAACAGCCTCGCGTCCCACCTTGGCTTGTTTTTGCTCGATAAGTCACGGGTGATGTTATTTTTTCTATAAGTAGAAATGAAGGAAAGGTGAACCCTGTTTCATAGGTACGCTGTGTGTTTCTTTCCTCTCCGTCCTGCTGCTGCCTTATATCCTGAAGTACGACAGCACAGATAATTCATTTAATTATTTCGCAAGCTATGACCAAATATATTGGAGAATTACATTTTTTTAACTGTAACCTGTAGTCAAGGAACAAAATGAAATTTGAGAAGAAAAAGACCTTTTGATATTATTATTATTATTAAAGGACTGAGCTTTGGTTGTGTGTGTATGCCATACGCCTAAAGTCTCCTTTATATTCAAGGGTCCGTTCGTCTAATTACAAAAATTCAGTGAACAGACTGGCGCAGTTTGTTTTAGCTTGGCACCGGGCCTTTCTTGTCTTATTCATCCTGCATCTTCTTAGCTGGCTAGCCTAGCCACAGGTCATCCTACACTCAAGAACCACGTGAGTTTTATTCAGAGTTGAAGGGGGAGTGAAGTCACCGGTGTCACTCTGAGGACTGGACTTCTGGAGAGAGCTGACGTTAAGCTAACTGTTGATGGTCAGTAAATCCCTGCAAACCCTGAGCTGGCTGCTTGCTAAACCAGAATGTCTGTTTTCTATTTCTACCCATATTAAATACCACAGATGTGAAGAGTTGCTATTAAGGCTTTGAAGTCTTTAAGATGAGCTGCCGGCTGAGTGTTTAAAGTTATGTACAAGTAAGTAACTTATGAATTTTGGCAATAGAGCGCTGCAGAGATGACGTTTTTTTTTTTTTGTAGGCCGACGCGGACGTTAGTATCAGCCTGGTTCCCTCGTCAAAAAGCCAATGGGATTTTTCCATCGGATTCTGGATTATTGCATTTACACATTTTGTTCAGCAAGATATTATTCACAAATAAACACAATGTTTATAATTTTTAAGTGTTAATGCAATCACAAGAAGTAAAACACCAACATTAGGCTATAACAGAACTACACCACAGTCGCATGTCACCACAGCAAGACTGTAAAAGCTGTGTCCGCCATAATGACAATCTATAGTCTCATTTATGGTACTTTCACGCCTGCCCTGTTTGGTTCAGTTCAAGTTAATTTGCCCCCTAAGTGTGGTTCGTTTTGGCAGGTGTGAACACAGCAATCGCACTCAGGTGCGCATCAAAACAACCAGACTGAGACCCTCTTGAAGAGGTGGTTGGAGCCGCGCCTCGTTTTCAAACTGTATGCTTTGACTCAAATGAACAATGACAGCAATATAGTCCACGATGAGCAGCGCTAAAATCAACCTGCGTAGTTGTCCCTCCATTGTGACATTAGAAAGTGTCGCATTTATCTTGCAAGTGTACTCCTCTTCAACGTTTGTTTACTTCCTGGATTTTTACCACATGGAAATTTTTGACCAATCAAGAGCAGCTTTCTCATGCAAAGTATTTTATCTGGTCTGCTTGTAAATGCTGCCGTGAGAACACGAACCAACTCTAGGCATTAATGCAACTTTGTAACAAATGAGTCCCTGAGTTTGACTAAAGCAAGACAACTCTAGATCTGAAAGCACCCAGAGTCACTTGCTAGCAACCAATTTTTTAAGACACACAAGCTCCACAAGCTCTGTTTGTGGTGCTCACAGTATTAAAAATGTATTTTTAAAAAACCCAACAGCAGTCTCTTTCAGGTGGTTCCAATGAAAACTGTCCTCAACAGAAAACCCTGGCAAGTTGTTGTTGAAACTCTAAAATGGATTTTAAGTCTGTGAGCTGCACAAACAAAATTCCATTGACCTTTATTGTATTGCTGTGAAAAACGCAGGTATCTGAGTCAATAACCGTTTGAACAATTTAAGGACACTCATCTTGTAAATGGAGAGGAGCCACATGGGAGTTATTTTATGGCACATTTCTCTCTCTTGGTATCCTCTCCTCAGTCTCTCTCTTTCTTTTGGGCCCGCACTGCCCCAGTAGGAATGTTAATGTTTCGTTCCAGTTGGCTGAAATGGTTTCTTTGCTCTGCCTCTGTCTGGGCAGGGGACACAGAGGGGATGGAGGGGCAGCACGGGGGCGAGGAGCCGCTGGGACAGAAGAAAATATTCTATATCCTGGGTGACTCCGCTCTTCTGGGGGATTACAAAGGGTTTAACTGGCGGATGAAGGCGAGCAAAGTGGTAAGTGACATTTCTTGTCTGGGAATATGGCAATCAGCAGCGTGGAGCCACGCCAAGTCTCCCGGCCTGGCCAGAAAATGCTAAAAAGGCTTGGGAGAGTGTAAACAAACGGGGTGCTGGCTAGCAGTGCAGGAGGGGAAAGAAGGGAAGGGAGGGGGGGGGGGCGGCGTCCAGGGGGACAGATCTGTTAACCATCAGTGGCTGCGTTTCATCCTGCCGCCCCTCTCCAAACCCTTCAAGGGAGGCTTTGTGTACCTGCTCCGCAGACAGGAGCTGGGAATTTGGGGAACAGGAAACCAAGGCTTTCCCCCCCTTCCCTTCTTCCCCACACCTCAACCATTCCCCTTCCCCTGTGCCCACAGCTGCCCCCCAACACACACACCCCACATTCACCCCCTGCTATGCCCTCTCATGTACGCCACCTCTGCCCTCTGTTCGCTCATACATACCTCCACCCTGAATAGGCATGTTGTACAGTATGTCATTCGACACACACACACACACACACATACACACACACACACACACACACAGGCAGGTAAAGTTGATAAGAGGACACTGGCTTGTCCCTCTGCGCTCCTCCCTCGGCCAACAGCAGTCAGCTCAGGAATAAATGTACAAAGACAGCCATGTGTAATCTGAAGGCCTGCATCCTACATTGGTGGAATAAAATGGGGGTGTGAGTATTTAGACCTTGATCCATAATTCATGATTCTCCTTCTGAACCACCGGCCAAGAGAATCAGAGCATTGACAGAGTTCACTATGTTAATTGTTTCAGTTAGTTCACGAGGACTGTTGAGCCACGCAGCCTACGCCAATTCACATCAGCACATAGTCTACTGGAGGGATATTATTCCTGACAAAAAGCTGCTGGGCCTATACTGTTACACCAGAAAGGTTAGCATGGGAGAGTCAGACAGAGTCCAGAGGACTAATGCACGTATGGATCAAGAACGGGAGATTTTCTAATCATAGCTTAGCAACCGTTACTAGGCACAGCAGGTCTGTCAAGCTTTTGATTTCTTCAGGATGTATCAGAGTGTAGATGTAGTAAGACGGGTAGCCAGAGGGTCTTTTTTTTTTTTTTTTTTTGCATTTGACAGGATTGCTGAAGGTGGGATGGCCGGCTTTGTAGTTGATTACTATGCCAATCTTACAAAAAAAGTTAAGCTTGTATAGGTTAACGTGCCTGGCTGATGTCTTTCTTTTAAAGTGCGAAACCTCAGAAAAATCAACCTTGTTCTGGAAAAAAAATCATGTTTCTTGCGTACATTGCAGCATAATAAATGCTGTCTCATTTCAGGGTTTTGCCGCTCGTGACAGCAGTTTAAAACAACATACTGACTTGCAAATCACTAAAAAAATGCTCCTATGTAAAGTTCTGTATTGTGGGTTATACAAGGTAACTGCAACAGTTACCTAGCAACAGTTTTTCCTCCCAAAATGAATGGCTATTGGCTATAAAATGACACACCTGCTTTTGTTTCCTTCTGTGTGGAATCTTCTGTATAACGTACATAATGACAAACTACAGCTTTGCAATTTGACACTGACACATGCTTATTAAAAATGAAATTTTATTTGCCTCATTTTTTGCATGGCTACTGTAAAGTCCTGATTCGTCAAAAACATCTGTGTGTCCGTTAATACGCAGGGCGATGAGGAGAAATACTCGTCCCTGGCACTGAGTTGACACAGATCATAAAGGCTTCATTGTGAATGCTGACTTGTCTCCCAGTATGCTAAATTAAAAAATGGATGTAACCTAATACGGGATGGTAGCGGCGATAAGATCTGGAGTCGGCCCGTGTCCCTGCAGGCCCTTCTCCTCCTCGCTACACCACAAGGGAAGGCAGCGCGGTGACAAGAGGTGTTCAGGAAGCAGTGAACACCCTGCAGATCAACAGATAATATTTTTCTGGCAAATAAAGTCATTCCTGAACCTTAAATTACATTTTCACCTCCCAAAAAAATGTCTGCTCTCCCAGCCCGAGGCAGTGTCTGTCTGACACGGAGGGAGGGGGAAAGAGGAAGTGCAAGGTGTTAGCTGACGGGCACTGAGCTGTCTTTATGTACACACACACGTGTGTGTTATGTGATTAATAAATGTGCGAGGGATTGTAAATGTCTGTCAAGGTGCATGTTTCATGTACTGTATCGGTGAACGTATTTGTGCATGTGTGTGTGCGTGTGTGTGTGTGTGTGTGTAGAGAGAGAGTCACTCTGCAGCACCATGACAACAGTGGGGCCGTCTGATCCTCTCTCTCTAATTGTCTGTGACCTCGTAACTGGAGACGCACTCTCAAGGCAGGAGGAGGGCCTTTCACACGGCAATCACTTTTGGATTTGTCCTCTATGCAACTCCTGAATACCACTGCCAAAAAGAGGTGTGTGTGTGTGTGCGTGTGAGTGTATGTATATGCAGGTGTGACCGCTTCTTTAAATCCAAACCCCCTGCTGATTGGCGAGAAGTGAGGTGTGTGACAGGACAGGTATGTGTGGATTAGACGCCAGGGTCACATGACTGGTTAGCTTTTGATGTTCTAAAACAAAAAGACTATGCACTGTAATCATAGAGCCTGTGACTCAAGTGATTATCACAACGAAACGTGTGTTTATACCACCCTAATATCACATACGACACAAGCAAATACAAAAAACTATGTAACAAAATGAAAGAGACTATTGAAAAATACCAACTATGTCCATTTCTTTGACAGTTTAATACTAACTTGGCCTGTTTTTTCAGTCAGGACCTGAGAGACGTATTCTCATAAAAACAGTTTGCATGATATCTTACAAATTAGCGCCCCACGAATGGTGTCTTCTGACCGCGCCTTTTACTCTACAAGTCACATTCACCCATTCACACACACATTCACACACTGGTGGCTAAGGCTGCCATACAAGGTGCCACCTGCTATTCAGTTTTTGACACACTCACACACTGATCGGGAGCAATTTGGTGTTCAATACCTTGCTCAAGGACACTTCAACATGGGGATCAAGGAGATCCGGTGATTGATCGTCCACTGGTGGGTCGTCCCCGCTCTACCTCTGAGCTACAGCCGTCATGTTTGAAAGACAAACATGGTAGGGCATCAAAAAAGAGTATGTAGGTTAGGTTTAGACAAAGAAACAAGGTTGGGTGTCTTAACGTTACGCAGATTGGGTAAAGGCAAGTAAAAATAGGGTAGGTTTAGAAAGACAAACATGGCTGGCCATCATAAGGACTATGTAGGATAGGGTTAGGCAAAAAAGTTGCATAGGTTAGGTTCAGAAAACAAGTTTGGGCGTCTTAAAATTACATAGGTTGGGTTAAGGCAAACATGTCTTGGCATCGTAAAGTTACGCAGGTTAAGGTTGGGAAAGTACAGTTACAGTACATAGGTTACATAGGTCTAGAGAGAGGAACATGGTTGGGCATCGTAAAGTTATGTAGGTAAGGGTAAGACTTTGTAAAGGTTATATAGGTTAGGAGTAGAAAAATAAACATTTTTTAGTTATGTACGTTAGCTTTAGAAAGAGACACATGGTTAGACATAAAGTTGCATAGATAAGGTGTAGGAAAACAAACACTGTTTGGCAACGTAGAGGTTATACAGGTTAAGATATGGCAAGTACAGTTACAAAGGTACAAAGATTAGGTTGAGAAAGACAAACATGGTTGGGCATCGTAAAGGTTATACAGGTTAGGGTTAGGCAAAAAAGTTACACAGATAAGGTTTAGAACAAGAAACAAGGTTGGACATCTTAAAGTTACGTAGGCTGGGTTAAGGAGATGTGAAGTTACATAGGTTAGGTTTAGGGAGAATAAACATGTTTTGGCATCATAAAGTTATGGGGGTTAGATTTGGAAAAGAAACATGGTTTGGCACCGTAAAGGTTATGTAGATTAGGGTTAGGCAAGCACAGTTACATAGGTAAGGTCCACGAAAAGAAGCATGGTGATGATATACCTTAAAATAATTCAAAGCTTGCTTGGTTTCACGTGTGTTTTGTCATCTACCCCAACCTGCCTCCTAACGCAGACTTTCAGTCTTGATACTACTAGGTGATCGCAGCCTTCCTGATTGTGTAGGTTACACACAAATTGCTGGCTCATGATAATATGTTATATATGCATTATGGTGCATTACTAAGGTGACTCAGGTATGCAAACAAACAATGCATAACACCAGCCTGATCTGAGACAAAGCAGTAATACACAGTAAAAAAACAAAAGAGTCAAGTGCTCCATTCACAGCATATGTTGAGCAGGTGAATTCAGGTCAAAGCTGCCATCCTTTCACCTAATAAATCTTGCATTTCAGTCTCTATTCTGTTGGATATTTAAAGCGCTTTTATTCCTTTGACCAGTTCTCACATGGTTTAATTTACTCTAAACGTACAACATGTTCACAAAAAATGTATGTTTGTTATATTTGGGTTTTAATACAGACAGTAATCCACTGGCCTGACTGTAGCTGCAGTAGCAAATGGTCAAGCTTCCTCCTTAACACTCTTTATCACTTTAAGTGCAAAGCAAGTAGTAGTGTAATTGATTCTTACATTGTACTTAACATGGTGTCCAGAGTATCCACTCACCTCTATCTCCCTACTGTCTGTCTCTCTGTGTTTGTCTGTCGTTCCTTCCATCTGTCTGCAGAGACCGGGCTGTTCTGATGTCTCTGTTTTGTTCCACCATAAAGGGGCCTCAGTAATGGCCCCTGTCACACACAAAGGTATTAAGGCCTAAAGCCTCTCTCTCCGACGCCACTGGCAGCTGGGCCAGGGGAATAATTTGATTTGGTATTTTATGCTGGAAAAGAGCCTTTCTTCCCAAGCCACATTTGCGCTTGGCTTCTCCTCGGCTCTGCAGCCCCCTGAAAGACTTTACATGACATTAACACATTTCAGAGAGCATTACGGCTTGAAAAGAGATTTGTCTAGACAAAGACATGGTTTATTTGTAGTTAAAGCTTCATTTCCTGCCTGTTCCTTCTCCTGCACTCTCTCCCTGCACCTTTACCCCTCCACCCCCCTCACCCCGCCCCTCCTCCCCGCGTGACTCCTGCCGGGCACACAATGGTTGGCGCCCTGACAGGTAAGAGGATTTCAATTAGTTTACCTCGAAATGGGCCCGGCAAAACGTGATTAATGAAAGCAATTAGTCTCTGTCATGTCTTCAGCACACTCCTGCTAAATCACCGGACTGCTCCTCACTGACGCTAAGAGCAAATTACATCACCCAGATCCTCTCTCTCTCGGCCTCTTTATGAGCTCCCCACGTCTCAATGAAGAGAGGAACGGAAAGGAGAAAAAAGAGAGGAATGAAACCCAGCTGATACCCATGTGTGTTTTTTTCTCTTGACTCTTTAAGGGTGTATCCCATAAACATCCAACATTTCTTCAAACATATAATAAAAAGAATAACACTCATCTTTTCTGCAATATTCAAACAGATTTAGGGCATTTACAGAGAGATAAAAACATTTATAAATCACCTTCAATGTTCTGTGTGTGTGCGTCTGCTTGTGTCACACACTAATAATGATCAGCCAATGAGCAGTGTGTGTTTGTTAACGAGCAGTAAATTAATCAGGGGCCTGGGTTTAGCTCCCCTGATTATAGCACGGATGATCTACAGCGTCACACATATGTTTACACTTCCTAAATGTACTTTCCCCTCCTTAACATCGCACAATACATACAAACTTATAAACTATAGTGGGATTTATGAAGACATGTTTTAAACTTTTAGGCTTCAAAGTGTGCGTGCGTTATGGGCTCCTGTCACGAAGAACCGAAGAAACTTTCAACCTGAAGAAGTGAAATCAAATAAAAGGGAATTTACTGAGCCATAGATAATGTTTTGCTAGCTGCAGGCTGCGTGGACCTCAGCCAACGGTAATCACTGCCCACTAGGAGGGAAACAGCCCCACCTGCTTCAAAACCATCGCATGCAAGCTTCCTCTTCTCACAGCTTTTGCTCGTGTTATATATTTATGCCACCATCCCACCCACCTTCTCTCGTACTTTTTCTCTCAATACTTCCTGACTTCTGTACCCTGCCTGTCTGTCAGTTGAGCCCATTTGCTCCTATTGAAGATATAAATCTTTGAAAACAGCTCACAAGTATGTAGTTTCATTTTTTACAAAGGCTCAGTAATTTCCTGAGACAGCTGGGCACTGTAGTTTTTAGCAAATGTTACTCAATCAGGAATAAGTTTGCATTTGCTGGGGTCTATTTTCAACTGCGGATGAATACACATTTGATTTCAGGCTGTGTTCTCCTGAGTGAAAACCTGAGTTGACTGTGTTTCAGTACGACAAATTGGAGAACCAAGCTGTTGCAATAGCAGTTCTAGCCAGGTTAGCCATTGTTAGCAATATCAGCTGATAACAATGCATTACGCTGTATTTTGTACATGAAACACAGTAGTTATGTGTCTACAGATGGAAGGAACAGGACTGTGTGAATGTTTTAATGAGACACAAATATGACAGAAATAAATAGTATATTACTATAGCTTTCAATATTGTTACATTGAAGGAGGGAAATGTGTCACTAGTCTAATGGCAAGTTTACTCGTTAGCATAGCCAACCTAGTTAGCAAGCTAACTCACTAATATTTTAGTCTATTGGCAAGTTACTGGTTAGCATAGTCAACCTAGTTTGCAAGCTAACTCAATAATATCATAGTCTACTAGAAGGTTTACTCGTTCGCATAGCCAGCCTAGTTAGCAAGCTAACTTGCTAATATTCTAGCCTGCTGGCAAGCTTACTTCTTAGCATAGCCAGCCTAGTTAGCAAGCTAACTTGCAAATATTTTAGCCTGTTGGCAAGCTGACGTGTTACCATAGCCAACCTAGTTAGCAAGCTAACATGCTAACCCTGCAGTAGCTTATAAGGTTTTTGTTCAGTGTTACTGAGGATTTTGTTCAATTGTATTAACTTCAAAATTAGCTTAGCACTGAAGGAGCACAAAGGAATTTTGAAAGAAGCGCAGGAGCAGCACACTGATGATGTCAGAAGGCTGTGATTGGTTGATTGCAATGTTGGTCCTGGAGTGCCATGTGGGATGTTGATCCAGGGGCATGTGCTGCTCTGCAAAATCACGTTGGGTGAGGTTCCTATGATTGTCCAAGTCAGAAATTGGATTTTAGAGGGCATTACAGTTGAAATTTCCATGTGGAAATTCTGACTTCCCAGTGCTAATAGTGTAATTGTTGCTAATTGTGTAGGCCGACTCAGAGGTTAGCATCGCCCTGGTTCCCTTGTCTAAATGCCTATGGGACCTTTCCATTGTGTTCTGGATTACTACAGATAATAAGCTCTGTGGCAAACAAAAGTTTGAGATACTTGCACATTTTGTTCAGTGAGATAATCTTTACAAATGAATACCACGTTCATTATCTTTCAAGCCTAAGAAATAAAAAGCTAACATTAGGCTATGACAGTACTACACCACGGTCGCTTGACTTAATGTCGCCACCACAACAAGGCTGTAAAGCCATGTTCAGTGTGATGACGTTCTGTAGTCTCATTTAGCAACTTGTTAGCAGCTGCCTTTTTTAAGACATTCAAAATTCATGAGTGGGGTATTAACTGACGTATTTTATGTCATAAAGCAAAATGTCAACGTCTCTCAAGCTTGTCTTAACAACTGACACCTAGGTATCTTACCAAAAACTTATTCGAAAAACACACTGACTTTGAGACGAGGGAACCAGGAGTGGTAAAATGCTAACTCATTTCCTGATTTTAGGACTCATTCCTGGGGCACTCTGTGGAACATGCTCTAACTGCACCAGGAAGGTGTATATCAGGGATATTTAACTTACTGCCCACAGGCCAAACATGGCCCTCGATAGGGTGCCTGTTGGCCTGCCAACCATTTTCTAATTTACAATATGGATGAATTTATTCACACTGGGAATTTATTTTTTGTACCTTGAATGTGAATAAGGTACCAGAGTGTGTAAAAAGCATCAAAATAGAGGTTAAAAAAGTGCAGGTGGAGGATCCCCTGGACCCCTGACAGAGGTCTGAGCTAATTGTTTCTGTATGAATTATTAATGTTTGTTCATTAACTGGCCCCTGGCCTCCTGTCATTTGCAAAAGTGGCCCCCGGGCAAAGCAAGTTAAGTTTCCCTTGTGTATGTCACTGATGTGTTTTTAATTGTTTTACAAGCCAGTGATCTAATTTTGTGTTTTCACCTGCAGACTTTGTTACTTCAGTCAGACTTTCAAGTACAGCCTTGTACGCTGGTGACGCAGTGATTAGTGTTTGTTCTTCTTTGGTTTGATTGTTTAATTATCGCTTCATAATCTCTTTTTAGGGAAGTTCTGTGTTGGTTGGCATGTCTCGCAGAGCGACCGCTCCAGACTCCTGGTTTATTTTGCCATGGCAATCAGTACATTTTTTGCTCATCGTTAAAACACATTTCTTAATAAACTCCATAGAATTGTTTCATCTGGCAAAAGGTTAATCTCCTAAATCCTACGCTGGCTCGCCCGTGGCCTTTGGAAAGGTGTGCTCGGGATGATCGGGGTGCATATTTTGATGTGATCCTATTTCTTCATTTCCTGCATTGGCTGGGAACGGGGGAGCAGCACAGGCTGTAGCTAGACCAGGCGTTCTCCTTTTCTTGCTCTCTTCCTCTCCTGTTCTTTCTCTTCTTCTCTTGCTCTGTCTGTCAGATGGAGGATGCCAGTTTGACAGGCTCGTTCCTATTGGAAATGGGATGATTGGAGGTCTTTGGCACCCACCCTGGCCCGTCTGCACGGCTGTTCGATGCACTGAGGCGCAGTCCACCTTCTAACACTGTTTTTCATATTGATGCACATTCCTGAGCGTGTCTATATGCGTGTGGTGCTGTGTGTGTGTGTGTCTATATCCCATGTTTGCATGTCTATCTGCAGCAGGTTACTCATGTGCCAGGGCTTGTGAGCGGCCCACTCCTTCCTGCTTCAAATGGAGGCTGCCCTGTCAAGCTGTCATGCGTCAGGACAGTAATATCTGAGGTCCCCCCTCTATGCTCCTCGCCCCGTCAGTCAGAAACTGGGAAAGCCAAAATCACAGCACACATACTCCACTCTTTCTCTCTCTATCTGTCAGTTCCTTTCTTTCTCACTCCATCCTCCTCTCCTGTTGTCTAAGGTTTTCCTGTCACCGAGCCAAAATCTAATTGTTCAAAGCTCTGTCAGCCTCCAACACTTTGATATTTTTCCCAGGCTTCAAAAGAGCACGACAACAATAGGCTTGTGACTGCAGGGCACGCCGAGGTAGCCAAGGCTATATTAGTTATCACGTCTTTATGTCTTTATGTTCGCTGGCATGGCTCGCAGACTTTTACTGGCGGGGGAGGAGGGTGTTTCGGAAGGAAGCAGACTTGTTAGTGGTTTCTCAGGCGGCTTGTTCGATGCCCCGGGATATTTTTTCGTTTGCGAATGACTTTCCGACACCAGCTCAGGTAAATATCAGGGCGTGTACGGTGTCAAAGCTCAAAATGGTGGCGTGTCTGTTCTATGTTAATAGTAATGTTGAGGTTTCTGTAATTGACACTGTCTTAATGCGTGTAATTTTTACACATTGTTCCTCGCCTAACCACAAAGCCCAGTCTGTATTTAATGGTCTGGGATAATTACGCCTGCAAAGAACAGACAGGATCAGATAATTTGTTACAGATTTAATCTTGGCAACACTTTAGTAAGACTGTAAGATAGCATCACAGAGACATTTGCCTCGTAATTTCTTTACACAAACCTCCGGTCAAACTCTTATCTTTAAATCGAGACTACAAAACTTGTGGCAGAACAAATAACACATTCTCCTTCCTCTTCACATTAAGAGGTATAATTCTGATTATAAAACAAATGTTCTAGTCCTTGAATATGACTGGCTGAGCTGTGCATTTCAAGCCAATGTAAAAACCTCTATAAACACACAGCTGTGACCGCATCACAGTTTCAGTATTACTGCACCAATAATTCACCTGTTGTCATATGGGGCACAGAGCTAAAAGGGCAACTGCCAACTGATGCCCGAATTATTTATCATCTGACGGGACAGGGAATGAGCAGAGGGTTGCAATCATTCATTCATTGGATCAAAGCAGAAAAAGCTACAGAGATGCCCCCCCCCCAAAAAACAAAGAAAGCATACAGGGATTTATGTTTGATCTTAGACGGAGAACCAACTATATCCTGTCACTTCGTTGGAGAAACACCTGTTGTTGCTGCTGTTACCCGCTCACCCTTTTTCCCCTTCAAGGGTGGTGGCCTTGTGAGTACGTGGAGGGAAGCAGCTCTCTCTCGGTGTGTCATGGTGAAGATGGCAGGCAGCAGTGTTGCCAGGTGGGAAATATGGGATTATCGTACCAGAGACTCAAAATTATCGTATTTTGAGGGAAATTATCGTACACTCGTCATAACTAAAACAAGCTCACTGATGCGCCATAGTCAAATATAGTCACTCTGGTGTTTAATAGCGCTCACAGCCACTCACGGCTTTGTTGCGTCAGAATGGAGTGGGTTAACGGCAGCTCACAGTTGTGTTAGACTAATGTGTCCCCCAGAAACAAATGACAGGTGGGAACTAATGAGCTAAATTATGAGACCTGGAGGCCACCCACTGTTAGGGAATAGACATAGCGGGCTCACTTTTTTTCACAGTATTCATTATAACTGACAAGAAAATAAAGAGTAATCTGGCTCTACTTAGTGAAATTTATTTTGCATAACTTACAAAGTGCTTACTGGTTATAACAAAAATAATGTGCAGAGCACACAAATTCGAACTTAAAAATTGCTAGCTGCCAAGGTATAACATAAAATAATGTGCAAATAGCACACATATTCAAACTCATTTTGCTTTGGTTTATCTCTTCTTCTTCTCCTCCTTCTCCTGCCTTTCCCCCTTTTCCTTCTCCTTCTCCTGCTTCTCCGTCTCTTTCACCTGCTTTTGCATGTCCAACGCGAATCGCGTTGTTTTGTTTTTGAATTTCGCTCGTCTTCCTGTCCGTGAGCGTCTCCTGGGGCGGGCGCAGCTTACCATTCAGCCAATCAACGTATGGACGTCACTCGTATCTCACGCTCAGCAAAGCACGATTGGCTGGTAACATGTCACATGGGAATAGATGCCTTCAGGGTTCACAAAAAAACTCAGTTTAAGACAGTTTCGTAGGCAATAATATGAAATGGTCAAATTATCGTACATTTGCCCTTTTTTAGGATTATTGATCGTACATCGTACAGAGGGCCAAATTATCGTACAAATACGATAATTATCGTACACCTGGCAACACTGGCAGGCAGCAAAGAGCGATGATGACCTTTCGCTAAGCCCCGCCCCTTTGTGATGGTCCGACAAGCTGTCGCAGTAAGCATGGAGCCCACACTGTAACTACCTGCACTCCCTGAAGAAATATTATCATATTTTTGGAAAAATGAAACAGTGATTCCAGAGAGAAGCAGACAGAGGGGTCTACAGTCTGTGTTTGAAGGATATATCCAGGATGTCAAACTGACTCAGCAGCAACAACAGGTTAAAAAGACAAAGATAGTTAGAAGCTAAAGCCAAACTATAGGCTACAGATCACAGTGTAAAAGTGAAACACCACATCACTGCTGATCGACACAGAAGACAAAGGAAAACTAGGGATATTGAACCAGCTGTGTGGCGTCGCAGTGTATGCAGATGAATGGTGTTTGCCGCTGCCAGCACCGGGACCTCCACCACCGGATGGGCAGGGATCTCCGGGGGGAAGTCAAACAATATTTATTCAGCGCACAATGCGATGACACACAGCTGGTTGAATATCAGCAAAGTTTCCCTGCTTCCCTTCACTGGTTCCTGTACAGCAGGGTCGGTCTTTGTTTCACTGTTATAATCATTACAAAGCAAAAGCAGCATGTGTATACATTCAGTAGGCTATATCTTCAGTAGCTAGCTAGCTAACCCTACACTTTTCAGGGTTTGATTTTGGTTTTGGAACAGGGAAGAAACGTATATCTTTTTCCAACCTCTCCAGGTAACGAGTATCATTAATACACAACACAACATTTAGCTCCAAATCCACAAAACCAGCCTGAAAATGAAGGAAATCTGAAACGACTGCATTAGAGTCAATGGAGCACAGCTGTGTTGTTGTTGTGGGACCCTGGTCTGATCTGCCTGATGCTACATTGCGATTGGCCAGCCTGCCTCCGGGGCGGGACTTAGGAAAGGGTCAGTTAAGTGTCTAAAAAAGCTCAGTGCCACATTTTAACCTCATGAGAAAGCCATGTTTATTGTTTAGTGGTGACGACGGCAATAAAACCATTGTTGGTGAACAGCACCTGAACGCCTCACCATCCTTCCCTCTGCAAATTAATGCAAATAAACCAGTGTGTTCCCAACTATGGTTCAGAGCTGTAAGCTGTCACTGAGAGAGATAACACTGCTGCCCAGTCCACCAGCGTTTTGTTTTCATCTAATGTGGAGAAACTAAACCAACAAACTGTGGTAAGTTAGAAATATAACATTAGCTAGCTTGCATGTTTTATTGTAGCCTGTTATCCTCACCTTCCTCTAGCTATGCTGTCAATTGCTAGCAACATTTTTGCTACACAGCTTGGCTACTTAGCAATAATTCAGGCTATACATAACAAAAACAACATTGCTAGCAAGTGACACCAGCTATCATAAATTGAGCAAAATAGTGGTAGATATATGTGGTTATAAGTTACTACATTGTTTTGTTGCTGTGCAGTTATTTTATGAAACATTGCCAAGCATGTGTAGCAGCCATTTTATAAAAGCATTAAGCTACTTAAGGCAGTGCTTCATGACCAGTAGCATATGGTGGCTAATGTTAGCTAACAGTAGCAACTAGGTAAATTTAGCTATAGCACATTTCTGATTCAGTTTCATGATTTTATGACTCTTTCACTCGTGCTACTGTTACAGTAGATAAGCATTTTAGCTAAATGCTAAGCTAAGCTGACCGGGCTAACCTAGGTTTAACCAAAATATTAAGCAGCAGTTGAGCTAAATGCTTTAGCAACAGTTTAGCATTTAGCCGTGGCTGTCATTCAGCAAAAATGACATAGTCTGGTTTGAGCTGAGCAGCATCACAAACTGTATCTACTATGAATTGTGTGTTGTTTTTTCCCTACATTTAACTGAAATTGAGCATCACTGTGTTTCTTGGTAACTCTCCAACACGGATGAAAATGAAAACAGGAAACACACACAAGATATCCTATTAGTTCAGTTGATTTTTTTTAATTATTATTTTCTTTTGAGTGGGGAAAAACATTTCCAATTTGATTTTAACACTATTCAGGTTGAGAATTTTGCCAAATCAGACGTATCACACTTTCCAATCTAAAGACATCCCTGTTGTTATTCAATTACTTGTAATGTAATTCTGTCGAGGGAACCAGCCCCTGACAACAATAAGCATTAGATTGCGTTACACTTTCTTGTGTTTTACTCCACATAACATTAGTTCACTTTTCACACAACAGTGATCCAATTTCTGTGTTTCTCTGTAACAAGTATTGTTTAGTGTGGAGGTTGCCAGCAGCAGGTTAGCACCTACTCAGCCCCGCTAACATGATATGCATTCACCTCCATGGGGGATACGCGCCGCACGTTCTATTTATGGATGCTGAGTAAAATGACACTTCACCCTCAAACCCCTCTGTCTGAAAGGAAAAAAAAGACAGACACCATTCTCATATGCTACATGCAGGACAAGAGATGGACAAGACATACAGAAGTCATGTCTGCTGTAACAACACGTGTTCCCACATCCACCAGGAAGTTACAACGAGTTAGGTGAGAGGATCAATATGACTCTCATGTCTGTTGATTATAAAGCTGCAGGCAGGAGATTATTTTCTTAGTTAAGTTTAAAGACTAAAAATCAGAGAAACAGAGACCCAGGGCTCTGATCATACTGTTTTCTGGTGGCCAGCCGCTGGCTTCAGTGACGTCTTTGAGTCTCAGCTCTTTGCCTTGTCTTCAGGGTGATAACAAGACTCCAGGAAGTCCCTGCACCACGCCAAGAAATAGTTCCAGCACGTAACTCCCCATAAAACCACAGCTTTTAACATTTCTGTTTGTGTGCAGATTAAACAAACACTGGGCCTCATGAAGGAAACAAATCTCCACCTATTTTTTTTTGTTTGTATCCATGATTTGCTCTTATTTTGTTAGTACCCTTTGATTTATGGGATTTGCTTATCTTTTCACATGTTTGCTCTGCTCTGAGGTGAGAGAAAACTTTACAAGTGGTCAGAAGCACTCGTCCAAGTTAAGAGAAAAACATTTTGTTTTCAACACTACAAATTGTTTGACTAATGCACAGAAACCTTTGTTTTAAATTTGAAAAACATAAAAAAAAAACTGCAGAAATAGTCTATCATAAAATCAAATCTACATTATTTTATGTGAGTAATTATGATGATTTATTTTTAAATTTGTGGACTCAAGAAATACAATTATTACCAGTTAAGACAATAAAAAACATTTTCTTTTAATGTCATAGCCATATTTTTGCACTAAATATGCTCTTTTTATGCCACTGTTTATACTTATTATTATTATTTATTGCTGTTCCTTGTATTTTTGTATCTTTTGCATGCCTAGTTTTAAAAAAATTAATAAAACTCATTCTCTTCTTGACTGCTGCAACACTGGAATTTCTCAATTGTGGGATTAATAAAGGTGTCTCTTATCTTATCTAATCTTATCTTATCTTATCTTATCTTACTGTGAGTCTCTTTGTTGACGTGGCATTTACAGAAGCACAAATGTTTTACCATTGCTGGGTTTTTGATTTTATCTGTAACACCAGCACTAAACACAGACTGTATAAAAATACTGGACGTAGTCACTATGACATCACCAATTACTTTATAGACTCAAGTTTTAAAGCCTCGAGTTCGGCATGTTGGCTATGGGCCATCTTGAATTTTCGGAAGTAGAAGTGACCAAATTTGGATGAGAGGGTGGAGTTGTGGAGGAGCGAGGGGTGGCTCTGACTCATATGGTGACACCTCACAAACAGCCTTTCACTAAATGTGGCCCTGCCTTTAATCATGCATGACTTTAAGCCTTACCAAAATGTAAATGGGAGAGTTATATAAAAATGTATCCTCGTATTGTTGTCATGAAGGGGGAATTATAACAACCGAAACTGATTTTTGTACCAGGCTGTAAACATGTTTATTTCTGCTGTAAAGTTGGGCATTTTAACAAATGTGTCTGTTGACTTACTTTTGGAGCCAGCCTCAAGTGGCCATTAGAGGAACTGCAGCTTTTCGCACTTTCACATTGGCTTCATTTTTCAGCTCCAGAGGTTGTTGCCTGGTACAGTCGCTCTGGAAAATCACATTTACTTTAAATTTACGATTTCATCACTGCTAGTTCTGAGGCCTTTTTGGTGGCATGTCTTCAGTTCTTGGGCATTAGCCAGAGTATTTGCGGTACACCATCTGCCCTTACATATTGTTTTGGGTGCGTTATCTATGCTAACAAACAATCAGCCACGCTTCCAATTAATGATCAAGTGGAATTCATCATTCAGCACACCTGGATGAGAGCAGATTATGATGGTTAAGAATGTTTGGTGCATCTGGAGTTGACTTCTGTCATTTATTTATTTTTATTTTTATTTTCTAAGAGAAAATAATATAATAAAATAGTAAAGTATTGTTGCTGCATGAGGCCCAAATTTTGGGGGTGCTGTTGGGTGAATTTTTTTAAACGCTAAATAGCCCTAAGATAGCTATTTCTCACAGCTTCCAGTCTTTACGCTAAGCTAACTGTCTCCTGGCTGTAGTCCATACTGACAGGATGAGATTACACTTACAACATACAGACATTAAAGTGTTATCCATCGGCCAAAATGACTGAAGTAAGACCCAAATTGTAATAAACTGGAATTTTCCCTTAGATGTGAAACACATTAAAACACACCTTGTAAAATAACTTAGCCCCCTCCACCCATGCATGTAATAAGTAAAGTGACTGCAAACACCTTTACCAGGTAGAACAATGTGTGAAAATGGTTGTGGGCTCCAGCCCTGACAGGAGCCTTTGTTTTGACTGAGTCTCTTTTCAACTCTGTGGGATTTCCTCCAATATCCCAGCGCTCCCGTTTGAACGAGGAACGGGTAAAGGCAGAGCTGCCTAACAAGCTGCCTACTCTGTCTGAAACTAGACTTTCACTCGCTCTTGCAGAAAATGGCACTTTCCGCTGGGACAGGGGAGGTTTGGCGCAGGCTTCAGACGCAGATCGCGGTCAGCCCGCTGGCAGTAGCAGCCAGTCAGTCCCCAGCTCCTCTTCCCTGCCTCGGCAGCTGGGAACAGTGGGAGTTGCGGGCTGCGATTGCTGGCCAGGACGAGAGCCGAGGTGAGCTCAGACTTGCTGCTTTTCACTCACTCACCAGGAGCTCTGTTTTTACAAGTCTCCAAACGTGACAGGAAATGGGTAGCAAATGAGCTATGATGTCCTTCATCAAAACACACTACATTTGAATTCTGTTTTCCCAGGGTAAAAATATCACATAAGTGCAGATATATCCCTGTTTTCAGAGCTACTGTATATAAAGCAGACATTTGACAGAGATATAAATCAACACAAAGGAGAGATTGTCTGTATTTGACAGGTATCAAATATCAAATCTGCATTTACGTTCAAGAAACAGTAGAGACAGTATTTACACAATAGCTGGCCTTCACATACATTACCATAAAATCAGCTGTACAGGCTACAGGAAACAGTATACATCTACATCTTTAGAGCCCCCTTTTCCTTTGGAGGCATGACATTCCCAGTCCTCCCTAATCTTTCTTTAGGTTTTTGTTCTGCAGGTGAGGAAATAAAATTGTGTGTTTTATGTTTGCGTGTTCTTAAACGAAATCCCACTGTATTCCTGCATTTTTCATTTTTGCATCCTGCCTATAGAGCATCTCTGCTTCTCGTCATGCGTTCATACTGAATTTCAAGCAAGCTAAAGCAATACAGAAAAACATATGCAAACTTTAACATGCCAGACAATTTTCTTTGATAAGCAATCAGTGTCTAGTCCATGTACTGCAGAACCAGACATCACTTCAGAGCAGATTCGCTCCCAAATGCAAAATGATCTTTTCATCGTGTCTGTGAAAACACAAAGGAAAACAGAGAGCAATGAGAGACAGCCTCTCTTACGTCTGTCTGACAACAGTGGAGTTCATCCCAGTTCCTCAAACTGAGAGAAGTATGTGGTGTCTATTTTGACACATAGAGCACATACCACTCATTGTTAAACAAAGTCTGGATTAAGTCGGGAAGAAATTAATCAAGATTCCAGAAGCTTCTTGTTTCGCCTTGTATATTTTTGCAGCAGCTGCAGTAGATATTACACTTTTGGTGGAAAAAAAGTCACTTCCCTTAAAAAAAGAAATCATCTGCATCACCTGGAGTTTCATGTGCTTTCACATGCCTCCATAAAACTACATACTGTAAATTGTGGTTTCATGTAAAAAAAAAAATTTCATGCTTTTGTTTATGATGATCTTTTATACATTCAGGAGGTTTATGGCCGCACAACACATGAAACTATCACCAAGACCTTTATAGTTTCAAAAAATCTATAATTGTCAATGTAAAAAAGGCTCTTTAAAAATGTCTTTTTTATGTATAAGGTTTGGCGAAGTCCTTATGCCACGCTCTCACTGTGCCATTTCCTCTCATCCTCTTCCTCCGGTGACAGCGAGTGGATTTATGTGTATGTGGTTGCCCAGAAGACCCTCTACTGTACCCTCCCTGCAGAGCCTGTCACACAGGCTGATGTATTCCCCTCCACCCCCTCTCCCTCGCCAAGCTTTATGATGGAAACTGATACAAACACTGTGATAGGGTTTCGGGATAAATTATTCACGCTTCCAATGCTCTCTGCTGCTGTTTCGCTTCTTAGAGGACGTCCACTCTACAAATGGAGCCCCTTTTTTTAGACCTCATCCTTTTAATTGATCCGTGGCAAAGACAATACATGTGTGATTGAGAGAGCGGAGGATTGTAAAAGTTCAGCGCAGCGCGTAACACTTTGGCCGGGCTGGTGTGTGTTGTCGGGTGCTGGCGGGCCTGTGCTGCGGGGCATTAGGTGCCTTAAGATTTACTGCCTGGTAAATGAAATGGCTGTCCATCGGTTGCAGGGGCGGCACATCAACAGAGCACTGGCCTAATGTCTCTACCATCTGGTAGGATAGGCCTTTAATTGAAAAGAATTTCTGGACTGAAGGGGAAGAGCTGGACCAAGTCTCCCAGTCCCCCAAGAGAGAGAAGTAATGAAAAGAAAATAACTTCTCTCCTCTTTAGTGCCTATGGAAGCCATAAAGAATAACAGGACATGGTGATATAACAGACACACTGCCGTAGTGAGTGGGTGAATAACTTTCATATTACAGCCGACCATCTGCTAAGACGGTTAGGAAGCCAATTGGATTAAACGTTATGGCCACTTTGCTCACCGCGACTTTTAGGACTACCTTCAGGTGGCAGTTCATAAAGCATTTCTTTGTCAGATTTATTTAGACATGAAAGATGTGTTTTTACTTTTGTGTCAGACGCACCCACTCCATACTCCCACTTTGAGATTTTTCTAAAAACAAACAGGAGGGAGGGAGGGAGGGGATGGCAGACATCCTGGAGGCCATAGAGGATAACTGATGAGTCTAGCAGGACTGAAGGCAGAATAACAACACTCACCTTTAATGTGGCTTTTACCGTTGGGATTCACCGAGTCCCAGACACAGCCGGTGTGTGAGTCTGTGTGTGTGTGTGTGTGGAGAGGAAATCATTCAGAATTATTTCACGCATTAAACAAATTATGACTCTGATTGTCTGATGTGTTTGGACCGGGGTCAGTTGTAGAGATTATGGGTGCAGTTTACATCACAGTTTCGGTATGCTCATGTGGCACAAAGACACCCTTCCACTTGACAGTATTACCGTCTGTGATGAGCACACAGCCAGGATGCATGTCTGCTCGCAGGGCCAGCTGAGCTGAGCTGGCTACCTCTGTGACAACCCTCCTGACTCCCAGACTATTCAGCTATGTGAGAAAATATATCATTTACATCCACCTTCAAAAAAAAAAAAAAAGAAAGCCGTACCAAAATGTTCTGTATGAATTCCAATTCCCAGTTGACAAGCGTGTGTACTGGATGAGGTCATCGGCGAAATCATTTTAAGCACCCAAAGGAATCACCCACACCCAAGGTAAACAGATATAGATACTAAAGGTAAACAATAAAGAAAGTCAGATGTAGGCAACATCAATGGCAGACACTGTGCTGCAGCGGATGAAATAAAAACAAGCAGTAATAATGATGATTTTCAACATCTATTTTTCCACGTCTTTGCGAATGGCGGCGGTGTTGAAATTAGACAGACGGGCCCTCTTTGAACACACATCTTGTGTGTTTTGGCATTTGTTACTTTTTACAGGCATGTGCACACCAAGATTAAAATGCACACAGCCTCATGGGGCGTGGGCGCACACACACACACACACGCACAGATTTTGATTTTACACCAAATTCGTCTGGGGATGGCGCGTTCCAAGACGGATCACTGTATTACAAGTTGCTCTAAAGACAGGCAGGGATAGACTGGAAAAGGCTGCAACACATTTCACTTTTTGGCCCGGATTTAGAGTTGACAAAACAAGAGCGCTGTCAGTGAATCTGCAAATATGAGGGAAAACGTTCCTGTCAATAAAGCGCCGGAGTAAGCCGCAGTCTTATGGCAAGGAAAAATGTAATCAGATACATCTCCAGTCATAAATACAGCATTGGACAAATTGCACATGGGTAAACCATTTTGTTAAAACAATAGCCGGGAATAGGCAGGGTGACACAAACTCTGTCCCCGTGTGTGTCTGTGTGTGTGTGTGTGTGTGTGTGTGTGTGCAAGCATGGGTCGCAGCTTGTCCACTGACATGGACCCCATTAGATCAGATGACAGCACTTCATAATATTGACACATTCACAGCATGAGGTGTGCTATTCAAGAGGTCAGCGCGCTGATGATATACTGTACGCACCTGACGTGTCACAGGCTAATTTTGAATCAGTCAGCCACCTCGGTCACCAGACAAAATGAGAGAAAGCTGAGCCTTATGGAAATATAATATTCTAATGTAACTGTGAGGGATAACACACACAGGCACACATACAGTATGTACATGCATCCTGCTCTATATTACACAGGAGTCACACATATAAATATATATTCTGAAATATATGTGTATGATCATTGATTGCTTGAGAAAAATTGTTAGAATATAATTTGGTGTTTATTTGCATGTGTGTGTGTGTGTGTGTTATAATTTTAGATTAGAAACATTGTTCAAAAAGTGGGGGACAAAAAAGCCAGATAAAAATTACATTAGGTGGTTACACATTTATTTCTAACAGACAGATTTTCATCCAAACCGCAAGTTCTTAGCGTACAAAATGTAATCATGCACGCACTTTTTTTTTCTTTTCATTCTCTGGTGACGTTCCTGTGCATGATGTGTGGTTCAGGCATTAAGCCAGGGGCGTCGCAGTGGGGGGAAAGTTGGGACCCAATGGGAGGAAAGGCTTCAAAAAGCCTGGAATGAAAAGTTTGGTTTTGTTTGCAATTTTTTTTTAATTAAGTAATTGGTGCCATGTATAATTTTATACAACTTTATTTATACAGCACCTTTCATACAAGAATGCAGCACAAACTGCTTTACAATAAGGGCAGTATAAGCATTGAGTGCGTCACATGAAAATATAATATTGGGCATAAAACAGACAAGTCAATTCAATATAAAAGGTCATTTGAAACAGTTTAAAACGTGGATTAACTGATTTATAAAATCATAGGGTTGTAAAACTATAATCATTAGTAAGATTTTAAAAGAGTTGCAGCAGCGTGAAGCGTAAAAATAAAGATTTCAGACCTGTATCAGGAAGTCAGAGCTAGTTAAAGGTTAAAGTGAACAGATACGTTTTTAGCTTTCTTTTAAAAATAATTAGCAAGCTAGCTTCTCTGATATCTATAGGTAGTGTGTTCCATAGCTTTGGGGTGTAATTGACAAAGGCTGCATTCCCGATCTTCTTCTGTCTGTTTCTATGAACCTCCAACAAACCAGCAGCAGATGATCGCAGTGCTCTTGGAGGCAAATAGTTAACAAAGGAGTTAGCAATGAATGGTCCTAGCCCATGTAGGGCTTTGTATACATGGAGGAGGAGCTTAAAATCAATTCTAAATGTAACAGGAGGCCAGTGCAGAGCAGCTGAGACTGGCCTGATGTGCTCTCTCCTCTTGGTTCTGGTTAATAGCCAAGCTGCAGAGTTTTGAATCAAGTCTCTCAGTGGCATTTTAGGGAGGCCAGTAAAAAGTGCATTAAATTAAGTGAAAGACTGAACTTTGTATAAAAGAAATAAAGAAAGCTCTTTGAGGCTCCTCTCACCCCTGGAAGGCACAAAATGGTTTATTCCGCCCCTGCACTAACTCTTGTCTTTAAACTTAGCTAAAGCTGAGTTAGTGACTGCTTTTGCAGCTGGAGCACCAACATACGTGTCTCTTCGGGGTTCCAAAAAAAGAAAATAAAGAAAGGAAAGGGAAAGAAAGCAGACTGACTTTGTAGGGGAAAAAATCCTAAAGGTGCGTGAGGGAGACATGGATTAAGAGAGGAAGGGCGGGCTGCCCACTGGGACTGCTTATGCAGAGGGCCCAGAATTTGGTGCTACGCCCCTGTATTAAGCTCTTAGTCACATCCAAATAACTTTAACAAAATAATTTCTGTCACATGGGTTATGCTGATTTTTAAATTGGCACACTTGGCAGTCAATAAACTCATGTAAACAGTGATAGTGTTAGCATATAATAGTTATTAACTATTTAAAGGATTCAAGTTAATTTTCTGTACTGGTCTGCAGTGATTGTTTTGTGTCGCTGTAAGGTCAGATTAGCTCAGAATAATTTGTCAGTGTTTGGAGGGTAAATGGGGTAATTATGATGTTGACGGCCAAGAGATGATTCAAACTGGTGTTGAAGCCCCCCCAATTATGTGTGTGAGGTAAAGTGGCCTCAGCCAAAGCCAATGAGAGCGGCTGTGGCTCTCCTTGCCTCCTTGCCCTTAGACAAACACACCAGTCAGACATCAATAGGAAGTGTCTCTGTTTTAGCACGCCTGACCTTTAGCCGCTGTCCCAGTCTGTGCCCACCAAGACCAGACCCGCACGTCTCAGACATTTAGCAGTAATCACTAACACCCACGTCGCTCGCCCACGCAAATTACATTGTAAACCTGGTGTGACCCTCCTCCGCCATCAGTGGCTGTGCCCAGCTGATCTGCAAAGCGTGACGGACAGATGCATTGCTCGGGAGAACAGCAGAGGACTAAAATAAATAAAACAGTGCTGCCTGATGACAGCGTGGTGGGGCTTTAAATGGTGGCTGATGGAGGGGGAGGAGAGGAAAAAAGAGTGAGAGGGCATGATTGAGAGTGTGTGTGTGTGTGTGTGTGTGAGAGATAGCATAGGCGGGGGCCCTTGCGGGGCTAACATAGTCTGTGTTATGCCATGCCACGGGGCCAGCTGGCAGGGTCCAAAGCTGGCATGACAGAATGTGACAGAGGATCCGCAGAGCAGGGACTCGGGGAATCCCGACACAATAATGCTGATGGCAGGGGCTAAAGCCCAGATTTAATCACAGCCATCACCCACCTGCCAATAGAAAATTACACAACGGATATCAATGGCAGCCTCCCCATAGTGTTGAGCCCCCAACAGAGTTTCCAGGCCGGGCCCAGCTGTCAATCACTGGGCTTTAATGGTGGAGCTCACGGACTACACAATGGCAATGCTATGTAGTGAGCACCGTTTAGTCACAGCTGAAGACTGCAACTCTCAGAGCGATATCCAGATTTCAAATCTGGGGAAATAAAAAACTCGACTGATTGCTGGTTCGCTGTTTAACGCTAATAATATGACAGGCAGCTTTCCAAGCCGTCCTGTATGATGTATTTAATATTTTTTGACATAGAAATATATCCGTAAGGTGGATAAAAAAAAAACAGAGTGAATTTTAGATTTTTTTTTATTTTTATTTTAATGTTGATTTTGATTATTAATAAACCTATATATTTGAAATTTTGCCCAATTTGTAGTTCATAAAATGTAAAAAAAAAAAAAAAAAAAATCAATAAAGACCACATTCAGTTATGCCTTCAATACTAAAAGATTTTTTTTTTTTTTTTTTCATTTTTAAAATTATGTGCTATATATTTTTTTTTTAAAACAGAAAAGAACAAGCCAAACCAAATTGTTATCAATTAATTGATTCCCCAAAATTCTACTAAATTAATTCCTTTAAACTGAGTAATTGTTTCAGCTGTTCCTGAGATTAGAAATTTAAAATTACAGACATGCATGTGGATATTTTAATATTAGACTTTTGCTCTCTATCTAAATACATATTTACAGTTTCAAATTTCAGCTGCTTTGACCTGCTGTTTTGACCATCATGTAATCCTGAAAAAAAAATTGTCTGGCTCATCAAGGCTCACTTTCTGTTCTCATTTACATTTTTTTCTCCTGCGTTGTCAGAAATCAAATCTCTGAGAATTTAGATTATACGATGGCGTTGTCAGTCTGGAGCGGAGCAGCACTCTCTGATTTTAACCAGAGCTTTTTTTAGTGTCTCGAGCAGGCCTGGGTTTCAATCATATATAATCATGTACGTACACACACACACACACACATCTCATCAAGTTAGAACGCGCTGCTCGGACTTGACAGGTAACGGTCCTGCGGTTTGGATACCAATCAGTCTCTGAAAATGTTTACATTTCGACTGTGCTGCATGCTCTGACTCTCAGGTGCCCCTGTATAGATTGCTCGACCACAATTAAGATCTATTAAAATTAGAGCGGTTTTACATACAGGACACACACACCGACACACACACACACATGTGTGCAGTATTCCATTTTAGTTAGCTAGGTCATTGTTTTTTTTTTCTCGGCAAGACAACAACCTATTTTCATAGTTCAGAGTTTGAGTTTCTTTGATAATGACTGGTTTGTGTTTGTTTGAAGTATCCCGTCTGATAATTTTACTTTTCAGAATTGAGTCATCCTTCTCTTTGTTTGCAGCATTGTTCATCAGATTAGACCGACCAAAAACTGAGTCAGCCTTAACCATTCACATACGCTTGATTTCAGTCTTTCTTTTATGTCGGTTTGGTTGGACTGCGTGTGTTTACGTGTGTGTGTGCGTGTTTATGCTTCTGTGTGTTGGATCCTGACAGCTATCACTTCTGACACAAAGTGGTTGTTTTCTGAAGGCTTTGCTCCGTTTCATGTTGTAATAGCTTCCCTGTGATGGCGGAGAGGACCTCTGCTCCGTGCTGCTCTCAGCCATGACTCCTGCAATATTTACATGTTTACGCTCACAATTTCCATCTGTTGTTTCTGGAACAATCAGCAGCAGGGGCCTGGAGAGAAGCACGGGGAACTGCTGTAAGTCGCGCTCAACTTGGGTTTCATGATTGGGAGGCTGGGCCTGATTATGCTCGGCTCTGAGGGGAGGGAGGGGAGGGAGGGGGTTTCGTTTTCTTTCCTTCAAGGCCCTCTCAAGGTTTCTGACGGAGGGCTGGAAGAAAGGCGAGGGCTCTGGGGATCTGTGCGAGCTTGCCCTCAGAGAGAAGCTTCACCAGGGTGAGATCAGGGCCTGTAACCCCGCTCACCCCCGCTCCAACCGGCCGGGGCCAAAATCACTAATGGATTTCAGATACATTTCAAAATCAATCGCAAGGTTCAAATGTGGTCAAAAAGATTTTAATGTGGCCGATTATGATCGAAATTAGTATGTTTATCTGCCATAAAGTTACAACAGCCATTTTCGAGAAAGAGCGGAAAAAATCAGTCATGGTTAATAATAGGTTTGAGTTTGCAATCTTGCAAAATAAAAGAAAGGTTTATTAATCAGTTTTAAAGTGTTGCCTTTCAAAAAGCAAAGGAATTTAGGGAGATGACTGACATCATGCACTTTGGAAAATGTTGTCGCTCACAGTACAAGGGTAATTAGATCTTATCAAAGTATCAGCGACACTGTTATGAGCTACAAAATGGAATGCTAAATAATCATTTAGAAGTCAAAAGAAAACTATTACTACTGAGAAGTAAAGCTAAACCCCCCGAGGACAAATGGGAGCTCTAAAAGAAAGGGTGATACTGATGACTGTGTGGATAGAGGGAGAAAGAAAGCAAAGAAACACAGGCAGGATGAAAGGGTGTGTTGGTCCCTTGTGATGTGGCTGCAGACGTAGCGGGTCCCAGCGTCAGCCTGGCCCAGCGTCGGGTTTCCCCATGCCGGAAGTGGCGCGTTTCCCCTGGCGACAAGCTCTTCCTGCAAAATAAAGAAATCATTAGAAAGATGACAGCTGGGCCAGCCAACAGAAAGCCCAAAGGGCCCGGCCTCAGAGAGCTGCCACCCAGCATTAGCTAGCCGCGCTTGGCTTCACCATCACCTCCTTCAGAAGGTAAACAACGCCGCTGCAACACAGCTCACTGTACTCTGTGTCACACTCTATCTCACTCCTAATTTTTCTTTTTCTATCTCTGATCTGAGTGTGCTTATCTCACACTCACTTGCACACATCCTTTGACTTCTTAGAGTCCCTGGAGGATGATGAGAGGGGGTTGGCCGAGAAGCAGAGAAACATTCTGACATGTGAACCCCAAGTCTTGCTTAGTGAGTCTGGAGCTGAAGGGTCCGGGCTCAGGCGGTGACCCCTGGCAATCATGGCGTGTGGCAGCCACACTGGGGCCCTCTGCAAGCAGGGCCTTCTGGGAGCGCACCGCGCCGCATTCCAGCCCCAAGTCCTCCCCGAGAATTTCCTCCACAAGCCATCGCTTACTTCTGTCTGCCAGACGAACGTAGCCAAAGAGCCAGAGGACTTAAGGGTGCATTAAGAGAGCTCTCCCGAAAACCATCAGTACTTGACCTCAGCTGAAATGATTACACTGTAAGGAAGATATTTTGAAGTTGATCCCAAAAGATAGTCTCATCTTGTGCTTAAGAGCCTACAGGGGATGAATTGATGCTGCCCTTGGAGCAAATGATGCTGTTCTTGCATTTCGTTGGTTATTATTTCAGGAGATGAGTCTTTCAGAAAGATGTTTCGCGTCTTTACCTTTTATTTTGTTCTTATTCTTAATGCTATTTAAAAAAACAGCAGATGGATTTTGTTAGTCAGAGCCAGAGGTGTGGACTCGTGTCACATGACTTGGCCTCAGTCAGACTCTAGTCACAAATTTGATGACTTTAGACTCAACGGAATGCTTTTCATTCCCAGCAAGTCAACTTAATTCCCCAGATCCACTTTGTTTGATCCAATCAAGTTGCAGGAGAGAACCATGAAGACTCAACATCCTGTTACTAAGCAACACTTTGAAAAAATGATATGATACATTTGTTTGGGTGCAGAAACATTGCCAACACATTTTCACTCCAACTTCACCACATATCATTGTTTGGTCATGGACCTTCCATGTCCAGATACGGCATGAAAGGTACTCTGGGTGCATTGGTTGTTGACGTTCTGGAACACCATGTCAAGTTCTGCCTGTTACATGTATTGTCCTTTTTCAAAATACACTTCCATTTTCACAGGAAATTTACCGTTAACATGCAGTCTCTGTCAAAATAAACGCACTATGTCAGTGCAACAACACGAAAAGCGAAGTGAAAAGCACTTTGAGTGGTTGGAAGACTAGAAAGACGATATACAAGTGCAGGTCCATTTACCATTTACTTGTGACTTGGCTTCAGCGTCATGTTGGAAAACATACAAGACTGGTGTAGATCTACTCAGCTAACCCTCAGCAATAACGTATAACGTAATAACGTCTAAGCGTATCTCCCAAAATCTTTTAATCCGCAATTATGTAGTCACAAACAGAAGACATTTGTACCTTTATGTTGATTTGTGTGTCTGTGTGTGTGTGTGCAGTATTGGTAGTGGGTAGGTGATGACCAAAACATGACACACGCCTCACAAACACCTCCAGGTGCCACGACTCTGTTGCCATGGCGATTAGGAGTGACATAGGTTAACACCTGCTAGCGCTCACTCATGGAGATTAATGTGGCTGCTCAAGCAAGACACACACACACACACAGACGCAAACACAGACGCACACTCACACCCGAGCCCTGTCCCCTCTAATGGGGACTGATAAAAGACAGGCTCCATCTCCCGCAAACAGGACTGACTGGGCAGCTCGGGGTCAGCTCCACTGCAAACATTTCCATGTGCTGCTGCATTTAGACATGCAGGCCCATGACTATGAAGCAGGACAGTTTCTCTGGACTCACTTGGCCTCACTACACTCCCCCGCAACACTGTGACAGAAGGCTGGTGGCGACACGAGGTCACTACATTTTCTCTGTGATATTAAGTTACACAAACTCATGTCAGCAGGTCACCGCGGCTGACAGGTAGACAGATGTTAGATGCTTTTTACAGTCTCTACAAGAGATGTTTTAACGAGCTAAAGGCAGACACATAAAAATATAACCATTAATCTGAGGGTATAAGAGGCTGAGGGATCGTCAAGTCATCCAGTCAGCATTGTCACCATGGCACAGCAATCCTAAATGAAGCAGGATCAGCAAGTTGATCCAAACTGCTTTTTGGATGTTGACACACTGTGGCTCATTTCCATTGCCCAGCATGGCTGTGGCTCAGACTTATTTACACACACAAATGAGGCCGTCTGTAGAGGCAGACGTTGCCCTGATGGGAAGAATGCCAGGATCTGTCTTCCTGTTGGATGCCCTGTCTATTCTGAACTTTAACTGAGTTCACCCAAATTTTAAAATGTATATCCTCTCACTTACCTCGAGAGTATGTTGTCATGATTGTTATATTTTTTTCTTTTCCCTAAATGATCTGCTCTTGCGGTTTCTGCTTTAACCCCAGTGCAGCAGAGGTGAATGGAATTTCGCTTGTCGTGAAAATTTGCATTTGAAAAATTCTCTTTCTCCAGAAACTGTTCAGACAGACAGAAAACAACTCTTTCCAGAAACAGCATAACTGTTGCTCTGGATAATCCACAGACCTCCCTGTCAACAGATGCACTGGGACTACTTCTTTCAAACCACGCTCAGTGAGGTCTGTGGACTATCCAGAGTAACCTGGACATTGTTTTTGGAAGGGCATTGTTCTGTTAAATCTTTCAGCCATGGTGTCAGCATGGTTCTGGTGATGACAATGTCAGCCTGTCTGTCTGTGGTCCAGAGAGTAATATCTCCACAACTATTGGATGGGTTACCATGAAATTTTGTGTCATAGTTCCCAGATGATGAATCCCAATTACTTGACTAACTCCCTGACTTTTCCTCAAGCACCATCATGAGGCTAACAAGTTTTGGATGGACTGTCATGAAGTTTGGCATACACATTTATTTTAACTTGTCTAACACTTCGACCAAATATCAGCAAAGCTAATGAAATTGCCATCAGTCTCAGCTGTGCTCACTGATTAGCATACTAGCACATACAACCATGACAGTGAGCATGTTAGCATTCTAATGCCCAGTTCAGACCAAAGATTGCGAAGAGACGAAACTGTTTTAGAACACTGCAGAGAAAAGTTCCAGCAGTGTGAACCGGCTGTCTGAGCTCAACTCAAACCGGCTGATGTCACTTTCAACTCAGCTGGTCAAATCACCGGCAGCTGGTTTTAGAACGTAAAGCACATCACCTGTTTCAACAGCTAATCAGCTTGTGGTGAAGTCCGCTGGTCAAGTCAAAATGACCACAGACAGCATGTATGCCTGCTGCGGCAGGTGCTCTGTCCCCGCCGAGCCCTCTGTTTCCATCCTCACAGTGTGCCGATGTCTGATGGTGGATCGCTGCTGCATGTTGTATGAGCTTAGCTCCACATGAGTCATGCTGGGGCTAACTGGGTACAAAGAGGGTATGGGTCCAAAATTGATCTCATATCTGGGGCCCTTTTGGGCAAACCCAACCATGTGGGCAAATGTCATGGGGCCAATATGGACCCTGTGGACAGTCCCATTTTCCAGCCCATTTACTACCCACAGGGGCCCAACATACACATGCTGGCTGGGTAGAACACAGGAGTTGCAGGTCTACTGCTGCCTCGATCACTTAGTGAATAAGTTATAGCAGTAAAAATATTCCAAATATACAGTACACTTAAACTGATTTTATTTTTTTTAGGTGGGTCATCCACATTAGTAAATTGCTCACCTTCTGTGCTGGTAGATTTGGCTTATCAAAGATGCTAGCAAAGAAACAAAGTACATGAAATAAACACAGCAGAAACATCAGATAGGTTGGACCATAGTGTTGAACTATATATCTTTAAATGCTGCAGTTACAGCTAGCTGAAAATGACATCAGAAAAAAACAAGTTTGCCAATCTTACATATCTCCTCAATTTAAAACAATTGCTATTTGTCTTCCTGGAAGTGTTAGCACTATGTCAGGGTGGTTTAGTCTATTTGAGTAATTGCAGAAATCTCAGAAAGTGATATCTCCAAATTTGGACGCATAAATCACAACTATCTACGTGGCTAGATACCAGGGCTAAATATGAGAACATATTTTGGATGGAGTGACCCTTTAAACTTGTATTGCCAACCTTTCTGAATAATAATGATGTAATACTCTGCGATCACTGTTGTCCTTCATTCAAAGTGCACCTCTGACTCCACAAGTGGTTTTCATTGGACTTTGCAGCCTAGAGCGGCTCCTAGCCTCCATGCCGGCATGTGTCCCAGAGCAGTGACTGTAAAATCCATTTGGGACACTAAGCCCTTAATGATGAGGGGATGCTGAGGTAAGGCAGGTACCCTGACTTCCCTCCTAAACTCTGATGGTTTTTGGACAACTCTAACTCCCCTGGACTCGGGTGTCCATCTGGGCCAAATCACTCACATGGTACTATTTATTTGGCCTGTTAGAGACTCAGGGATAATCGGACCCCCCTGTTTTTTTTTCCTCTTTTCTCTTCTTTTTCCTCTGGTCCTAATAGCAATTGATATGCGCTATTAGAGGGTATTCACTGTGTAGTTTGTGCTCACATGAAAGCGGTGGTCTGTTTACAGAATTCTAAATGATTGGGATTTGGAAAGCATTGTCATCACGGTTAAGACCAGGGAAAGGATACAAGGCACTTAATAACAATGAAGAAAAAGATCCACGGGCATGCTTCACTGACAGGGCAGAATGTCAGAGAGAGCCAGCGCCAAATTCATACACTGACACATAACCAGTAAACTGTGGACTGGCATGTTTTTCTGTAGCGTTTATTATATTCGCTGGAGATTCTAAGGAAGTACATTATTTTCTAATGAGTTGAGGTTCTTAGTCAAACATAGTCCACCAGCCAGAGGTTTCTTGGTTTACTGTGACACAGTTGTCTGTTTCTTTTAGAAAACTGATTTGAACTCAACATACTGCGAAAGACCTTCCAAAACCGCTCCTACCATAGTTATAAAAACAAGCTCGTTCTGGTTATAATGGACAGTAATGCTTCATTTTTGAGGAGGGTGCTTCCCATCAACTAAATCAAACACTGTAGGAATGATATTCATAATAACAGTGTTTTTTCCATATAACGTATGCCAACTGCTGAACTCTCTAATACAAGCAACATGGCGGATCTCAATCTGTTCGTGATTATCAACAATACGTCACTCTGCATTAAATCTGAAAGGAGCTGTTGTCACAGAGCTGTCACGCTATGGGCTGCCACCATAATGGCACACAACAACAATAAGGCCTTCAGTCTTTTGTGAGACAGCCCTGTGGGCCACATGCACTTCTCCCAAAGTTCCCGAAATATTTCTGTGCAATTGATCGGCCCTGTCATTTTGTACATTTCACAAAAATAGGGAGGAGGGAGGACGACAAAGCTCAGAGGTGTAAAAATAGCCTCGAGGCTCTGGGATGCATTGTTTTGTTTCTCAATACAAAAGGGAGGAGTGAGAGGAGCTGAGGCTGGGAATCACCCCAGGGGGTGAGGGTGGGGAGGTGGAGGCACGCTAAGAAACAAAGTCCAGGTGACATCTTAGTGTCAGTGTCACCCATTTAGGGGACAGCGCAGCCGTATCATTGACAAAAAACGCTGCGGGCTGTAAGCTCTGTCAATGCTGGCGTGATCCTGACAGGGAGGAAAAGAGTCAACACAGACCTTAAGAAGACAATGTGTGTATTATATAATGCCCCACTTATTGTACATGCTAAATGTTGCCCTCTTTGACTTGATGATGGATGTGCTTTCTCTGGGTGTGTGTTCCTCAAAGGTTGAGTCTGTGATTCTTATCCAATGCAGTTTTTGTCAGATTCAACAAACATCTCCTCACGGTCTGCTAGCTGTTTGTCCTGTGTGTGTGTGTGTGTGATGAATAATAAATCTGGTGTTCATACACAACCCTGGCTCTGTAAATGGGAAATGAGAAACAAACAAAGTGGCGTGTACTGAGCCAAATGACACTATCTTGCTGTGCTCGTGCACAGGACAGGGGAAAGGAAATGGATGTGTAAAAAGGCAGTGGGAGCAAAAGATGGAAAAATTGAGCTTCTAAAGAATCACTGACAGGAGGGGTGTATTTGTTTGGGTCTTGAGTTCAGATATCAAAAATCTTTCTCCAGAATCACAGACTCCACCTTTCAAAACACATCAGTGGGACAGTTGATTTATTCTTGTTCATCTCCTCAGTACTGTGTTAAAAAAACAAATTTAAATGTTATAAATGTGCAGTGTTGGAGTCTCCAGCAGAACTACAGCTCTGATAATACACACAAACAGCTCTTTTTATCACTTTAAGTCATTTATAAAGTCACACATCATATTGGTGATCTCATTCTTTTGGCCTTTTTTGAGAGTTTATGACTAAAGGTTTGGATGGGATCTACAGTGGCAGGTAAATGGAGAGCTTTACCCTTAGGCTCAGCCATCTCTTCACCATTTAAGTGTGGTATAATGGCCACATCATTAAATGCTGCAACACGCTGCAACAAACTGCCTTAGTGCATGATAGAGGTTGTTAAGCAAACAGCACTACATCATCTGCAAAAAAGCAGAGATGCTACCCCAAGCCACCAAACCAAACTGTTCTCATTCCCAGTTAGCTAAATACTGACGCCGCTCCTCAGCATCTGATATGATGCATGGGGCACCCTTTAGCATCTGTATGAGACGTTGAGATAAATTGATGTAGAAAAAAGAGCGAGAAAGTCCGCAAAATGTTGGGTCATACAAACACAGGACTTTTACCACTTTCTGTGTCCTATGTGAAACAAAAAGCCAATATTTAGTTATTCTGAGTTATTTTAACTATGTAAGGGACATGTATAAGAATAAGAAAACAAACCTTTTTTTAACCCAAACCATGGTTTGTTATTGCTGTACCTAACCAAGTAGTCTTGGTTCCTAAACCTAAGCTGACATTTATTTTGACCAGCCCAGTGTCACTCTGAAGTCGTCGAAATCCAGCGCTTGGGCAGTGGCTTGCAGTGTCAGACACTGATGAAAAAAGGCATCCTTTACCATCGGCATCATACACAGCCGGTCATTGTTATAGTTTTACGGCGCTCGGCAGCGTCAGAGGGAAATGTGCTGGGACAAGAACGAAAGTTAAGGCGACAAAACTCTGAGGAGGGTAGGTGGGAGTGGTGGTGGATAGGTCCAACAAACACCAGCTTTCACCCAGGAGAGAGGTGTTCGCGTCCTGTAAGATTATAAAGCCAAACCCTGTTGTTTTTTCATAAACCCAACCACGTGCGTCAGTTGTTGAATGAAAAAAAAAAGTCAATTCACATTGTTGCACTGACGTATTACGTTGTTTTTTTAAAATAAGACAATGCACGTAACAGGCAGAACTTGACACAGCAACCCAGAGCGTCAATAACCAACGCACGACGTCCATGACCATCGATATGTGACGAGGTCGGAGTGAGAATGTGTTGTGTATGCATGTAACTAGCAGAAATGGACATGTCCAAAACTGATGCTAGAGGGGTACCTAGAGGTCATAGTGTGAAGCATAGGGCAGCTGACTAAGCTGCCATATTTGACGAGTGGGAAGTGAAGATATGTTGACCAAACTGAATACTTTTTACCTTGCGTAGATTGTTGCCCATTGAGGTGGTTCAAGCATTTGATCAGGATGCCTCCCTGCAGACACGCCCTCCAGGGACGCATCTTGATAGAGACCCTAGTTAAAAGGGTTGGCATATCTCATCTCAACCGCTGATATCTCAGGATCCCAGGAAAACTTGGAGGACATGGCTAGGAAGGAGGACGTCACAGCTACTTTGCGAAGCCTGTAGCCATCTTGACCTGGACCCATACAAGCAGCAGAAAATGGATTCAGATTACGATATGGAGCTCCAGTTTTGCCTCTGTCTCTCTCAGGTGTGAGTCTTTTCTGTTTTGAGATCCAGGCTGGGCCTCCTTCCAATCACTGTGGTGGTCGGACATTTTCCTATGACGAAGTAGAGTCTAGAGTAATGGATCTATTTAGCAGTAATATTCCTTAATGGAAACAGCCTAATTACAACCGCAAATAACCACAAGCCTTCACAAAGGATTAAATATACAATAGCAGAAAAAAGGCAGGTATACATTTTCCAAATGATGAAAAAGTGAAACATCTGCTGTTCTTAGCAGGTTCAAAAAAATTGGACGAGGGCTCAGAGGGAGAGAGAAAAATGCTTTGTCACTTTAGATTTCACAGCACCAATTTGAGCTACGAGGCGGCTGGTTTGGATTTCAAAGCCCTCTACTTCCAGGGAGAAAAAGAAAAACAAATATTTGTTTTGTGGTTTATTGTGTTTTAATATGGCAACGAGACAAGACGCAAATTGAATGCAGGAAAAAAGTAAGATGCAGCTGCTGAAATCAACGAAAAGGATCCGTCTCTTCCTTTGAGGAAGATTTGTGATTTTGATTACTGCCCAGTTTGATTATTTGGGTTTTAATCTTATGTTATGGTGCAGATTTTGCAGGAAATAGGAGCTTTTTTTCTTTCTCAAAGGATTTGCTTGACTTAGCTTGTCCTGTCCTCTCAGCTATGGTCTAATTTCCATTGTTACCACTGAGATGATCTCAGATATGAAAGCACAGATGGTACAAACCTCTCAGACTCAAGGGGTACAAAACAGAGACTACCTCACCCAAACAAATAACAGTATAATCTCCTCTGCTGTGGAGATAATTTCAAATAAGGCCTGAATAGAAAACCAAATATCCAGGGTTATTAATAGTGTCCACAGTTGATGACAGACCACAGTAAGTGGCAGGTATAGTGAAATGAGGCCACGAGGGACTGCTGATTGTGAGTGAGGGCCTGTGATCATCACTCATCACCAGTCGTTACACCCCTGTCGCTGCTCTTGGTTAGCCCCACTGGCTGCTAAAATTGAATCTCAAGTTGTGTCCTATTTTGGTTTGAGGAACAGGTGATGTGCTTGGCCCGACACGTTCCCTCGCCTCCACACCACCCCCTTGGGGCTGTTAGTGAATGCAATGACAACATAGTTTTCCAAGAAAAGGAGCTGAGGCAAAAGAGGGCTGTCTATTCTACAACGCAGATCAATACCTGATTAGCGGGGCCTGAGTGCCGCAGAGCCGCCCACGCATGGTTGTGTTTAACATGGGAAAAAGACATGTTTCCCATGAGCACCTCAATACAAGACATTTGTCTCTGCTTTTGTTTGGTAAAATAAATCCGTGTTGGACAGCGAGCGGTAATCAGTCCAGCACTGTTTAATTTGCTGTCAGCTTGCGTAGCGCAGAGCTGTCTGTCTCGCTTTGTTGGCCTCTGTTGACAAATGCTTGACTGACTTGAAAATATCCACTCAAATTAGGCAAATCCTTTGTTCCTCGTGTGCTCCGACAGAGAGCTGCACGGGCTAAAAAGTTAAAAATATCACTGCAATGAGAAGGCTAAATGATACTTAATTTAACAAGTCATTTTCTAGAAGGGTAAATTACATATTCCTCTGCTTTTGCAGCTGGAGGACAAACAGCAACAACGCAGACTGGATGTGTGTCATTGTCAGCGGCGGCACACCTGGACTCTCCTGTGCTCTGCACCTGCCCGCCTGCTTTCAGTGTAAACTTCTCCCAACCCACCATTTACATGCAGGTCAAATCCTATTCAAATGGCTCCCTCTAAACAGAGGAGCATTTCAAAACAGACACCGTCAACTGACTTTTGATTATGCATCAGTTTGTATAAGGTCTCCGCAGACGCAGGAATAGAAATAATCTAATTAACGCCGCAGACAATAATCTCTGATTGTTTATACTGTCATAATAGAGCCTTAAATACGCTTTTTTTAATTAGTCTACAAGTCAGTTTATTCCTCTTAGTCATCTTAAATCCATTTCTGGCAAACATAAACATAAATATCTTTCCTGTTACTCACAGCAGGGGTGGGATTGAGAGAAATAATGCCGCACTGCTGTGACAAAATAGTTGTTATTTGCCTGGCACACTCCCTAAAACTTTCCTACAATCTTACAATTATTTCTACCATGTGGATGATTACGGGGAGAGCAACAGATATGCACAGGCAAATTATAGTCCAATCTGGGATGCTTAGATTTGAATACCAGCATGCTTAACTACAAAGACCATGCTAGAGAAGAGCATGAATCACATAAGAGGGGGGAAATAAGAGGAAGAGAGCACGCAGCCAAAAGTTCCACATCCCTGGTTTCAGGGGTACAGAGCGGTTAGTTAGTGTAGAGTTATATATTATGTGTAATTATGAGACTTAATTTAAAAGGTTTCAAGGTAAAAGTTCTGCAGCATGCCAAGAAATGACATCCTGGGAGAGTATACCCCGATGCTGTAACTTCATTTAAAGAAATGAGCCGTTTCTATTAACCACAATGAAGACAAACTGGTACAGTGGCTGCTCTTTCCTGTGAAAGTGATCACATCTTTATGGCTCCCGTCACTGCTCTTTACAGATCTGTTTCCCAGAGGTATTTGATGGGGAGAGCCAAAGAGGGAGGAAGTGTGGGTCTGCAGCCCCCGTGTTAACAATGGCTCTCCTCAGACCCCCGGCCCAGGCCCAGCCAGTCATGAAACACCATGGAGATGTTATTGACCTCAAGGTTAACTCTCCTCAGGTAAGCCTGGGAGATAATGGACAAAGAGCAGTTCTTTTACAGGTGGAGTGACACGGCATATCCGCGCAGCACAGCTCCTCTCGCATTGACAGATTTTCTAATTCACTGCAGATTCCCATAAAACTGGGTGGCCAGGGCCAGCTCTGCCCAACAGAGGGCCCATTCATGCTGGGTGGGATAGGGGGCCCGGCCAAATTAACCTGGATTAATTTAAAAGAGCAAAGGGTCCTTACATCCGAATAAAATGAAGATCAATAAATTAAATGTCCGGGTCAGGATGTCAAGTTGCGGCGATGATCGACCGACACACAGAAAGCTACGTTCTTTGGCTGAGAGCGGCAGAAAAAAAAAAAATGGGCGAGAGATCCCTAATTACTTTATTCCAAGGAAGAGAAGTGCTTCCATGCGTCTCTCTTTACATGCTAGAGTTGCGCTCCTATAAACACACTCATGTCAGAAAAGAATGCTCATTACTTCTCTCATTTGGCTCTGGGATTAGTCACTGCAACAGAAAAAGAAACCACTCGGAGATTTTTAAACTTGTTTGTATTCACAGTAAGAATTATTATTTAATGTGTGATTTATGTCTCTCAGGGTTTTCCAGTAACTTCTGTTTTTTTTTTTTTGCTTTCCCCATTTATGGCTGGATTGTTCTCTCCTCCTATAGACAGGGAGTGAATGAGATTAAACTTACGTCTTATAGATGTTAATTTGTCCACACGAGACTATGAAGTTATTGCCTCAAAGAAAAGATGTCCCCTAAAGAAAAAAGTTGATCATGTCTCCGTGGCGGAGCAGCTAGACCTAAACCTGAACCACAACATGTCATTCACTACATGATCAATTATCCAGTAAGGGCAGCCTTGTAAGGAGGCCATCTCATCATGCAGCCATTAATATCTAAACAGTGTCTGCCTGGAGATGACATATAGGACAATGGAAAGAGGGCCAAAGAAATGACCAAGTGGCCCAAGCCCAAGCTGTTAGCAGATTAAAGTGACTTAAAGATGCAGGGACCCGAATTCTCCATGACAAAAGGTAGGGCAGGTGATACAGAGATTTCGGTAAGGTCATTTGAAGGGTTGTCGCTGCCTTTCCTCGTTATATTAGAGCAGTATAAAGTCACTGACGACAAATATAACGCAAAGATTAGTCGTGAATTTTAATCTATGATATCCATATTTCACTTGTGTTAAAATGCATCTCGAAATTTAAGAATAATTTGTTGAAAAACTGAATTCAAAGCTCTTTTTTCTTTGTTTGTTTTCATACTTCATGCTAAAATTACATATTTAATTTCACATGTAGAAAGTTAGGTCATATGTGGGATGAAAATCGAGACTTTACACATTTGTTCAGAAAGTTATTTTTCATGTGACGCTGTGTATAGGAATAAAAACAGAAAAAGTTTTTCCATTTCTGAAGTGATGCTAATCCCAATTTAAAACATTACATTTGTTGAATGAGTTTCCCCTCAGCTGTCAGTCTCACGATGCCCACAGTGGCTTTCTAAATGAAATACCAAACCTGTGGCTGAGGCAGGCTTCGCAAATATGCCAACAGGATACTTCCTCAGATTAGCAGGGCTGTTTACACAGTCCCCTGGTAATCTGGGCCACAGGGGACATACCTGTACTGTGTCAGAGACAGAGCTAGAGTTACACAGTGGGACCAACCAGCCACAACGGCCCACACCAGAATACGATCCAGAGGGTCCAGCGGGACTGGCCTGGCTCCAGAGGGGTTGGCACTGGGTACAACTGGCCTCGTCTCCCCCTGCCAGACAAGAGGAGGAGTGGTGTGTGTGTGTGTGTGTGTGTGTGTATGTGTGGTTGTGTAAGTTGGTAGTGGGAGGGGTATACCGGCTGCCACCTCTACATCCTTCCTTCCTGTTCTTGTATTTTTTTTGGGACATACTTTAGTAATTGGCTTGTCTACAGGTCCATAAGCAATACTGTTGTGGTACACACTGGCACACACACATGCACACACAAAGAGGAAGTTTTGCGTCGGGTAAAAAAAAGGGCAACCGTGCCTTATGGGTCTGGACAATGACAGCACACAGAGCATACTGCTGTTATTGTGCACTGAGGGGAGGGCAGTTTTAATGGAGCCTAAAGCCGATGGAAAGATAATAGGAGAGAGTTGCCCTGTTTGAACTGCATGCATTCTAATCAGACATGCACACACGCAAGTACACACACACAATTGTGTGCTCATGCAGCCACGTGTGTATGTGTGTGTATTCTCTAGACCGTCCCCATCCTCCCAGGTGCTCCTCACTCTTCATCTTTCGCCTGCTTCTCTCGACAAACAGATGTCTGAGGACAAAAGACAGGGACGCTCGCTAAGGAAAGACACAGTATGGCATTATATCTCTCTCCTTGTCCAATCACAACAGCACCTGAGCAAACTCCACCCTGACATGTGGTACACGCCAAGCTCAGACAGAACAGGTCTGGTGGTGTGGCGAGCTAGACCGGTTCAATATTGTTCCATCTATCAGATCGTCCATCCGTCAATTCATCCGTCCCTAACCCAGTGGGATAGAGTACCAGCAGGCAGCAGTGCACCACACAAAGGCTTTCTTTATCACACCAGGGCTTCAAACTCAGAGTTCAGTTTTCGCGGGCTTATCAAGATCCTCTGCAAGTGTGCTGGAAAGCCACTGATGCAATGTAAAGAAACACCCCTGGGATTTCACAACCCCACACATATATTACAGGTGAGGCAGACTGTATGTGTACACACCAGGTAGAAACGTCAGCAAACAGAGGTTGTGCATGAAGAGTGTATCGTGTAGAGTTCAGGCTGAAAACTGTACTGTAGCAGTTAAACAGAAGCAATAGAAGGGATGAGAGATACATAACAATGCTACTAATGAAAATGACGATGATAATGATGCCATTACGTGGCCCGCCCTCCCTCCTTCCCCCCTCCTCCTAACGTTAGAGCAGCCACAGGGTGTGTTCAACAAGCTAGTGAGGCAGGAGGATGATTCTGGAGTAAATCACTTGTGGAAAGGTGAAATGTGGCCAGCACGAGTCGGCCTAATCCATGCCAGACATGTGCAGAACACCAGAGGAGCAGGTGCAAACAATTGAAGCAGCTGTCAGTGAGCTGCCGTGATCTCTTCTGATATCTTAATTGTTAGTCAATCCAAGAGCAATTTTGGCAACATTGCTGTCAGCCCCGGGACTTGCCCCGCTCAGCTCCCATCTGTCAGGGGCTTGCAGGGATCTGGTGCTGCTCTCCCTCCCTGACTGAGGGCCCATGTCTCTGGGATGTGTGTGTCCAGCCCATCCAGCATCTCTGAGGGAAATCGGGCCTGATTGCTGCCATTTCCGCTCACTTTGGCGGTTTGGGTCGGGGGTGCAGGCTAATGCTGATAATTGCCACGTTTCAAAACTACTGGAATTCGTCGGGCCTCCCACCCAAACCCTGTCCAGCCCCGTCCCGACCCCCTTGTCGGTTCAATGTTCCTAAACATCGTGATTAGCATAAGAGCAGAGTGTGTGTCAGTATAGATTCAGGTCTAGGATGTGAGACTCGCCAGATACCCCCACTGTGGAGTCGTTAGGACAGGGGTGATCAGGAGCTACGTGGCCCGAGCGCCGCAGATGTGAGGCCATGCAATCAGACAGTAAACAGCACCACAAAGAGCACGGTGAGCTAATGCAGCTCTCAGCCAAAAGTAGCAAAAACAATTGTTCTAATTTAACTCAATGTCAAAAAATTAAACCTGAGGAGTTCTTATAAAAAAGTTGGCTAACATGTATTTTCACACACATTCACAGACAGCCAAGAGGCGTCATTATAAAGAGATAACTCACAGTGCAGTGACAGTGAGTGACCTGCCTCATGTTGAATGGGCCTGACTCTAGGCCCGGCCTGACCCTCCTGGTGATTTATGTGGCCCCAGTAAGCCGGGTCTATTTGAGGGCCTAGCAAGGAATGAAAGTGTTAACAGTGAGTGTTGGGGAAGGTGGGCGCTGAGGGGAGAGTTATGAGTTTTCTCAGCTGAGCACCCAGCTTTGGGTTTCTGACATTGTTTTCTTCCGAGAGGGAGGAGAGAGCAGGAGTAGTAAAAAGGTGGGGAGGGGGAGGCCGGCAGAAGGATGGGGTGGGTTTGAGGGGCGTCCACGGAGCCCGCAGGCTTGAACTCCACAGCTGAACCACTGACCCCGACCATCCATCAGTGCAGGGGTGTGACAAGGCAGGGGCAGGGGTATGTGACAGGAGGGGGGGGGGGCTGGAGCGGAGAGAGCTGGTGACGGGGGAAAGGGACTGAGGGGCTATAATGGGCTTTGGGACATGGGAGGGGCCGGTCACTGGGGAGGGAGGGGGGCAAGGAAAGGAAAGGCCAGTGTACTGTAAGGACGGAGTGGGTTAATGGGACGAGAGAAAGGAGGGGATGACTGGCTGGTGTATGAAACAAATGAAATAAGTGTGTGTGTGTGTCAGTCAAGAAATATAAAAATGATGCTCCCTGTAGAATCAAACACAAATCTACCATAGGTGTAGATTTCGGTGGGGACACGGGGCACGTCCTGTTCAATATTTAGAACATGTGCATTTGTTCACCCCTATAAAAACAAAATTAAATACATTTACACCATAAACTGATGCAGAAAAGGAACATACCGGTGCATAAAAATTCAACAGAATGCAGAAAATTAAGTGTTTGATGCTCAAAATTTTCTGACTGAGGATCCCTAAACCCCCCGTCATATGTGTCCCCTTCATGTTGAAACAAAATCTACATCTTTGAAATCTACCTAGCTCTTGCTTTGACAAATTCGTGCAACAAAAGTTAAATATTCAAAAAGAATCACCCAGATTTTTTGTGTTCTTGATGTAAATTGTTACTACTTTTCACTGTGGACACATTGGAACGGACAGGATCTGACTATTTAGATATGATTAATCAGGAATGTCACTCAGGTAATGGCTGCTAGGAAAATGGGGCTTTGCAGTTTCATGTGAATAATGACATAAATCAGTCATTAATACACATTTGCATAATCAGTAATGTCTTGGCAATCAATTTAACGCCACCTTTGTGTTGAAAAATTATCAAGTGCTTTTATTATTAGCTGTAGTTTGTACTTTGTTGTTTGCCAATAAAAATGAGAAAAAAATATAAGATTTGTTGTAACTTGGAACTAAAATCAAAGATCCAAAATGGAACCAGACTATTGGAACCCAAAACTCCTGCTATAGACAACAACTACATTTTTGTGTTATACTGTTTCCACTTTTGGGAGATTTAGGCAGCGCTCAAAGCCAGATTGAACCCTCCCCCCGTACAGGCTCATACTGCCAGCGTCTTTCAGCTGTTGCCCAAGACTCACTGTCACTTGGCTCCACACAATGCATGGCCAATGGGTAGACTGGATCCCAGCATCCGTCCTCAGAGGGGCATTGGCCCTCGGCCAGACAAGCCCGAGCTGGGGCCCCTGTCGCACTGAAAGACTAGAGGAACACTAATGGTTAAGTCTGAGGAAGAGTCTGTGGGAGAGAGGGGAGGATCGTTTTAATATGATCCAGTTTGGAACTCCATAACACATATTCCGATTTCATTAGGGGCCAAAGATGGAGCCTTGTGTCGGCAGCATTAGCAGTTATAGGGGTGACTGTGTTTGTCTGCTTGACACTGTGTAAAAGAGGGTTAAGACGGAGACGGTGGAGAGGGATGAGGGGGCGGAGGGGGGATGAGAGATAGAGAAAGAGAGAGTTCGTGGCCCTCCCAGTTAGGTTATGGCACTGCAGCATGGACAAATCCATGAGCAAGCGAAACCACTGTTTTAAATAGCAGGTATCTGGTGTCAGCGCGCCCTGAGAGAGGCCCTCTCCATCAATATGTTCCTTTGCCCTTGTCTGCTCCTGATATCTTTATCTTGTCAGGACCTCTCCTGTATGTTCCACCTCAATGGCTTCCGTCTGCGCTCGCCCTGTCCTGTGCAGATGGACCGCTGCTGGTCGCTTTGGGCCCTTGAGGCCGGATGGGGCAAGAGGAGGGGAGCAGGATGGGGGGGTTAAGGTGCAGCTGAAGGCAGTCTTATGTCAACCTGTAGTCTACAGGGGCCTCATTACACAGACGCCAATGGAGAAGCTTTTAGAGGGTAATTAGACCATTACAGATAGCCAGGGGAATAAATGAGCACTCCCGATGTGCTCTGAATAAACGAGATGTTAAAATGTGCAGTTTTTTTATTAGTAATGCATTTGGGGATTTTTCCTTTTCCGGTAAAATACACAACTTTACACACTGAATAAGGAAACTAATCTTTGTTTGCAACTTTAAGAGCAAAAACTGTAAAACCAACAAAAAAATCTAATGCAAATAAACATTTTTGTCGACTTTATTTGACGCAAAAATGAACAACAACCTGGTTTACTTTTTCCTATCATAAATCCACTGTGTTGAAATTGACCGAGATTGTACTCCAGTCTGGTGGCAGGAGGAAGCTTCCACTGTTCTTTCCTGTAATTTGGAGCTTACCCTGAGATGAAAATGGGAGCAGGATTGTGGGGAATGACAGATGCGGCTCGGGAGGGCCATTGAAGAGGTCATATGTCATCACGGGGTCGCACACGCCCTTTGAGCAGGGGCCGAGAGGGGCCCTTCCCACACTACCTGGAGAGCAGACGAGGCCTGGGAATGCAGCTAACCTGGACCTGACTGACTCCACTCACCTGTCAGTCTGGTCGTAAGTGTGTCCTGGATTTATGTTGGCCAGCCTGGCTGGCTCTGTCCCTTTACGTGAGCATCTGTCTGTCTGTTTTACCGCAGCCTCAAAAAACTGTCCATATCATCTACACTTTCACCGCCATGTCTGCGTCTATACAGCGGAAACAAACCTCTTGTACTGTAGGTTTATCAAACGTTACACCTATAAATCATCGCCATCATCAACGCCATGTTCCTCTGCCTGGTATGTCCTGCCAGCGTTAGAGTTTCTGACAGACCGGCGCCTGCACTATATTTAATCTCTGTCTTTCTTCCTCTCTCCTCGTCTCTTTTAGTCACTTGCAATGTGTGTGTACGTGAACGTGAGAGGAGGAGAGCGAGAGGAGCTCGGGACCAAGTGTGTGTGATTTTAATAGCCGTCGGTTACCTGCTCACACATGATACCCCTCCAGCCTGCTTGGGCAGATGGCTATTACTTTCCAGTTGTGAAAATCAAGCTTATACAAACACAGGCAGGACTGAGACGCGCTGGACCAAGTGTAGTATCCTGATAGATAGTATTGGTGTGTGTGTGTGTGTGAGTGTGTGTGTTGTGATGAGGGCTGATTCTCTGGCGTCTGTCATGCGCAGCCTATCCTGTGGAAATCATTAAGTAGGAGCACTAGGCCGTCACTTCCTGGCAAAGCATGCGAGTGAGATGAAGAGCTTTATCACTTTCCAGGACAGGTGGGAACATTATCGAAGGCAGGACGGTGTTGGTGTCAGACCTGAAGCAAAAGTGAAAACTCATTTGATGGCATTTGTTTTTTTAAGCGTTTGGAGCATTTAATGTCTGCCATTTTGTGAATATTTGGAATTTAAATAGAATTTTTTGCCACTTTTTTACCCATTAAACAATTAATAATATAAATATGTGACAGTTTAACCTTTTAAAATCTGCATTTCTATTACTGATCTTGCAAAAATACATTACAAACTCCCAAATCTATGCATCTTACACAGCCTTGATTCACAGACAACCAACAGCCAACTGTAATTTTCCGGTTTCATTAATTGTGGGCACTTCATTTTAGGTATGAAACCTGAACTTCTCCCTGTCTTGAAACTCAATAGTCCTTTTAGTGTCAAGGTTGGCCCTGTCCTGCTGCCTCTCTCATGGAATCTGCCGTCATGTGACTTGCCCCCACTGTCCCAAACCGCCGGGGTTATTGATCACTCGCTGTTGTGAGTGAGACATTTACTGTAGCCCATATTGCTGCACACCGGAGAGCTGCGCACGGATCACTTCTTTTCTGTACACTCAATCGATAGATAATATTGTGGTAAATTATTCAGCCTCCTGGACATGTCGACAATGTATTGTTTAAATAATAATAATAATATATTAATAATTATTATATAGAAAATTAAATATAAACGCGTATTTACGCATTATAAATATATGGCACATTATATTTAGATGTTGAGAATAATAATAATAATGTAAAACAAACATTTAATTACAAAAAAAACGGACCAAATATATTAATGATTCATTGTATATATGTTATATATTATAATTTAAATGCAAATAAAATGTCAGTTTGTGCAATTTCTACTTTTTCATATATACTGTGTAACTTTCTTTAATCATTATTTAAATTATTATACGTTATGTTAACTTTTTACCATTTTACCTACTTACTTTTTTAAATTACACTTTAAATTATACGTCACAGTTAATCGCTATTCTGAAATACGTGCAAACATTAACCATGACGATAACTGTTTATTATATTTAAAGGCTTTTAAAGCGATCAGCATTTTAATATCCCTGCAAAAAAATAAATAAAATTAAGTAGGTTTTCATTTTAAATTTCTTTGCAATATAAAAAATAAATAAATAAATAATTTTGCCCGTTTTCTGCTGAAATATTTAGACATTAAAATATCTCTGTGTTCCTGATTATCGCTGCAAAATTTTAGAATAAAATAGAGATTTTATAACTGCATGTCAATTTTTTTTCGTCGTGGTAACATGAGTTCCAGGCTTATTGTCTTAAAGCACTTCATACACTAAAAGGGATTCATTAAAAACTCCATTAGGTAAAGGACAGTAGTTGCTTGAGCGCTGGCCGCTCTGCTAATTAGTGCGGAGTGGTGATGAAGGTAATGAGGCCGGATCAGGTGTCTCTCTGACCGCTGGCCTCTCGCTCACACACGGGCAGCCAGCGACTGGAAGCCCTGGAAGGCCGGGGCCTTGTGCCTCAATGATGCATGGCACTTCCGTGTACATATACCGCCATCTACTGGTCAGATACCAAGCAGGGGTGTGCAGTTAATAGCAGTCTTCCACTGTATACAATAATTAATTTGGAATTTTAGACAGTAAAATTTATTTTCATGCACTTATAAAAAAATATTGACCTGCTGTATATAATGGAGAAAATGGAAATTAATATACCCTTAAAAAAACACCTTAATATACCACCAAGAGTCCATTCAGAGCAGCATAAGCAACATGTTGTACCCAAGCCAAAAATCCTCAACAGAGCTTTATAATGATGCTGAAACTCTGTGTGTGCTTGTGTGTGTTTGTGGGGGGAAATCCCACATGTGCCTGCCTGAACTCAGAGCCCTCTCTGGGCACATATGGTCGAGCCCGGCCCCGGACGGGACCCTCGGGTGGCATAAAGTATACGTTTGCTTCACACGGTTCATAAAATGATCAATAATAATCATAAGTCAAAGTTAGAGCTCCTATCGCAGAGTAATTTGTTAATACTGGGACACAGGGGAGTGTTTGTTTGAGCTCCCCGTTGCCCTTTTAAGAACGAGGCACTTCACACTTGAATTTCGTCCAACTCCGGTTGATGTTCTCTGTAAAACAGCACTTGTATCATTTCCACTTTTCTGGTCAGCTTTCACCCAGCATCACCTCTGACCGCACTCCTCTATCTGAGTCCTTCATAAACTTTCCACAGATTTCTCCAGCAACATAAACTCTCAAACATGTTTGGCGCAAATTATAGTGTGTGCAATCCCTCTGGCATGGGCAGCATACAAAATAAACTGCCTCTAATTGTGATGCTTTGACCATCTTCCCCCTGACTGTTGTTTAGCTTGGCTGCTGCCTGGGGCTTTGTGGTCTCAGCCCGAATAGCTCAGGCAGTGTGAGAGGGAGAACACATTATTATTCCCGCTGCCCGCTACACTGCACATGCTAATAAGGGAGGACCACTGGGATGTTTTTTAAAAAATGGGGGAGACGGTGATGTCATCAGAGTGCTTTATCTGAGTTGGGATCTGAGGGGGGTGTAGTTTCCTCTGGTTGAGACTCTGGGGCCCAGGAGTGAACCCGTGGCTTTGCCAGGGAGCCAGTTTAAGGAGATTACTCAGTCACCACACCTTTGTTGCATTACGGGCCAGAGTGAAAGGCCAGGCACTGTGGACATCCCAACGAGACGCCGTACTGACAGCTTTTTGACACCCAAATCAACGTGGACAGACATCGGCCTTCATCTGAGCCCAGCTCTCAGATTATTCATTTATATTTCTGTGAAGACGTAACAGTTTGACCTTCATAGACAAGAGTTTATTTGCCATTAAGAGGACTAAATCCTGCTTAAAACTCAATCAGTCATCAGCTGTTTGATCACAGACAATATGGCATTGTTAGTGCAACATTATATCATTTACACAGCATTAACTGTTCGTGGCAGGCTCATGAAATCGGATAAAACTAAGGACTACCTCATACAGTACATTGGTGGTGGTCTGAGACAGTATATGTGATCAGATCCAATGTCCTGAACAAATTACAATTACAAAGATGAGAAAGACACACTTTGAAGAAAAAAAAAGTACTACACCCTCTTAGGAATTATTGCAAACCCACAATTAAATTAAGTCATTTCCTCCTGGTCTGGTAAAGAGATGGTTAAAGTCCTCAGTTACACTCTGCATCCTCCATATTTTAAAGGTATGAAGTGATGATCTCAATCATGTCGAGGCTAAAATGCAGCACTTGGTCACAACTGAGAATTTTTAACATGTGTTTTACTGTGTAAAAATATTATGCCATAAAAATGTATCATCTCTGTGAAAACAGCTTTTTCAGTTTGCCGTTACGAGCCTACTAAACAGAGCCAACAGAAAAAGAAGAGTCAAACCGCAGTGCACTCTGGTTATGTAGTTAGCTACCGCATTCTGGCTTTGTAATGCTGCCCATGTCGGCAGTGACTACACTCTGGTTTGGTAATCTATGCACTGTCTGCCACAGAAAGGCAGACAACTAGACAGCTAGCAGAAGAAGGTTGTATCACGTTTGAGTCAAGCCCCAGAGAACAGCACCGGCCTTTAAAGGTGACGTTACATAGTGGCTAAATGTGGAATTACAATAAGCTGTCTGTGAATCAGTGGATCCATTTTTTTTTAGCTTTCAATCTCCACAAAATGACTTGTTGGGACTTGGTTTATTATTTCAGTCCAACAACATTTTGAAAGTCTAAAAGAGCTGCATGATTAAATCATTTCATCTGCATTCACGTGAGTGGAGGACTAAACTGGAAGTTAGCCACTAGACTGTAGTGCGCTTACTCCATTATGTGGAAGTAATGTCATATTGTGGAAATTCAGATTTTTGGCTTCACAAGCCACTAACTTTGGACCTCCAAAGTTACACCTCCACGATTCATCCAGTTCTCTTAATACACTGCTGGTTTAAAGGTCTAGTGAGTGGGATTTAGTGGCCTCTAGTGGTGAACTGCAGACTGCAATGGACTGAATCTTATCCCAGTATGCTAGGGCTATTCAATTACAAATTCAACTGGGCCAGACATTTTCAGTGGCAAACAACCTATTGAAAACTAGCTTTAGGTGATGACAAATTTTTAATAAATGCATATTAATTTAGTAGAAACAGCAATGTTTATCGTTTTTAACATTTAAATAAAAAAATTATTTCCATTTGATCACCTATCAGACCCATGCACATTAAAAGATTGCAGAAACAGAATTAAAAACTGTCGCAGCTTCTCTAAGCGTATAGCAGAACTACTGTGGCTGACACAAACACAGGAAAAAACGAATGGCCCTCATTAGAGCCAGTGTCAAGTTTGTTCATTCTCAGCTACTGTAGAAACAACATGGTGGAGTCGGTGGAAGAGGACCCGCTCCCTATGTAGACATAAACCGCTCATTCTAAGGTAGCAAAAACACAACAGTTCTAATTTCCAGGTGATTATTCACTAATGAAAACATAGCTATAAATATCATATTCCATTTCTGCCAATATATCCTCCTGTATCCAAAACACTGGACCTTTAAGCTAGTTGGTGAAACAGCCATCCACGGCTAGCCTTAGCTATAGCTAAAATTGAATTGAATTTAAGATAGCAATTTTAATGGCTCAATATTTTTGATATTTAGTTAATCATTGCACATTACAGCATGAGGCAGCTGCTAAATCTGAAAAAAAACAAGAAAAACAAAACAGATAAAGTCCTGCTAAAGCTAGCTAGCAGCACAGACCTCGGTAGCTTTTATTGCTTGGCACTTGTGAAATTTACCTCACCTTATCTCGCCATAGATTCAAATGTATAAAATTGTCAGTGAATATGTTATATTGATATAAATATAAATGTAAGAAGTAGCTGTTAAGGTAGATGTGTAGTAGAGACCAAGGAGATAGCCTGCATTTATTTCCTATATGAGCTGTGATTGGTTGAGATAATTATTTTCTTAAAGGTCCGGTGTGTAGATTTGGTGACATCTAGCTGGTAGGCTGCAGAGGGAAAACTTCTCCTGTGTGTAAAGCGTGTAGGAGAACTTCATCTGGCAGATATGGAAAAGCGAAAGGCCCTAGCTAGAGTCAGTGTTTGGTCGGTCTGTTCTCGGCCACTGTAGAACTACATGGTGGACTCTGGGGAAGAGGATCTGCTTTGTATATAGATACAGTCGTCTCGACCTATGGTAACAAAAACACAATGGTTCTTACGTTCAGGTGATGATAAACAAATTAAAACATAGTCAGGAATATTATATTCTTTGTCTACCAAGATGCCCCTAGATCCCACACACTGGGCCTTTACATAAAGAGAAAAAAAAAACAGAAGATTTTTTTCTTTTTTAAATGAAAGCATAACCTTTCTATCTGTTGGGCAGTCTGCTAACCAGCCTGAAAACTTTCTTCTTAGTTTCGCTGCCAGACTGCTCTCTGTATTAAGAGCAAACTTGGGGTAAACTTTACACTTATTTCCCATGGCAGCAGAGCAGCGAGGGTGACAGTCTGAGACGCGGGCTGATCCTGGTGGGCGGGGGAGTTCCACAGAGTATTCCAGCCACACAGAGCCTGATTTTATTGCCCTGATAAAACGTCCTCTGGGGTAATCGTGACAGGCAGTTGCCCCTTTTCATGCCCACACTGCAACGGCACCGCAAGAGACCGGAGAGAAAATCACACATCCCATTTCTCACACCGGCCTGTCCCTCTTACTCTGGCCCAAAATGCGTTTTATGGACATTTCCCCCCGTTCGCTGCAGATGGGTTAAATATTACATCAAAGCGTCTTTAATGTTTCACAGTACTTCTCATATTTCCCCTCGGTATCGAGTTCAAAACTGGTGCAGGCTGCATTTTTACAGTAGATTTAATGGATCAATGTCCATAATCACATTAGCACTGGCTTAACATATAACAAATTTCACCGTACCAGCATCAAAGACCTGACCTCTTGTTATAATCAGGCATAGCGTCTTTTCCTCCACTCAAGATCTTTGGGCCTTCTGATACTGGGAGAAACAGAAAATTGTCAAGGGGGTGATAAGCTGTGGTGTACGCAGCTCAGAGAGTAGCCGTATGAGAGAAAAACATTTGTCCCTCATAGTCACACAGTCACAGATGCTTTGTGCACCTCCTCACTGTTTTCATGGATCGTGCTGATAATCCTCTCCCTCTCCAGCGCTTGTGCAGCAAAGAATCAATCAGATAAAACATTTTCCGTATAAATAATTTTATTCTCAAAGTCAGAGGGCAGAGGACGGTGGTCCAACGGATTTTTTGTAAAAGAAAAGGGAAGCATGATGTATGATGTCTGAGTAAGAAATACCACGACAGTCCTCACTCAGCACGTCCCGTACGAGGCCAACAGGCCATCAATGAATAATACAGATTAACAAAAAATTCAAACAGACAAACTGCAGACAAACTAGAATTGATGGCTTCCACTGAGCCACTCAGGGAACGGGCCATGACGTAAGAGGAAAAACATGTCGGGTTCCCCCGGCCAGGTTAATCAAGACAAGCTTCCCCTGCAAAAAGACGAGTGTGTACTTGTGTGTGTGTGATTGCAGCCTAGTGCTTTTCATGTGTATGTATGTGTGAACCCATTTCTCATTCATAATATGCAATCTTATTTAACGGCTGATTGTGCTTGCCATACATAGGCTGTATGCATGAGGTCTTTGCCCATATTCCTCTACCCAGCACAGCATAAATAAACAGGAACACTCTATAATCCATCATCCTGTGTGCTGTGGGAGCGTGCCCAACACAAACATGGCTTCTGTTTTCTATCTGTGTGTATGTCTGTGTGAGAGAGACTGTGTGTGAGGGCCGGGATGGGTAGCACTATTATGTTAGTGCTCAGTCCATGACTGTGAAACATAAACCGGCTGCACTAAATGAGGATTATACAAATGAGCTTCCTCCTTGCTCTTTGTTTCTGTGTCCCACAGCTTGGACAAGATGCAGAGTAGAGACTACACATAGGGAGACCTTTTAAGATGACGCTCATCTGAGTTTTGAAGGGCTCGTAATATGGCTATGACACTGGCTTACAGCTTTTTAAGCAGTTATTTAGTATAGGTGTAGCCAACTGTTAATTAATTTGGCCTGAAAAAATAATCCTCGACACGTAAGTGTAGATTTTTGGAGGGGACTCAGAGGACACGTCCGCCTTAATATTTAGAGCATGTGCCTATATCCCAACAAAGAACAGTATAAAAGACACACACATCCCAACATCCAAAGGAGTGGGTGCTGGACCAAAGAAACGTCTGGCAAAGTAAAAAACAAACACACACCAGCTACCTCCCAGTTTTAATGCAGAGTGACATTTCGAGCCACATGGTTCTTCCTCAGACGTCTGATACATGACAAAAAGTTGCCATCTTAAATACTATAGTGCTGCCTGAGCCAGTCATGTGACATGCCCAACCCCCTCAGTAAAATGAAAGTGATAGAGGACTTTTATTTTTACAAAATGAATGCCATGTACACCATAAATTAATGCGGACAAGTCACAAACTGGTGCATAAAAATTCACCAGAATCTTAATCATCATACTTACCAGTAAGTCCCAGACTGGACCCACGGACAGGCTGGGAAAATCTGAGGAAGCAGGAGGAGATTAACTACCACACTTTCCTTCCTCCATAAGTTATGTTAAATTCCCAAATAGCACTTAACACCAACTGCCCTTATGTTGCTGCACTGGGGACAGCAGTATTATGAGACTGTGGTTGTTTCAGGCAACTCCAGAGTGTGAGCGTTCTCACTGGATGTTTGAGGGTCATAAAAATTGTAGAACCTTTTCACATCACTAAACCTGTGCATACTGGGTATGTCTTTGCCGCAGTGGCTGATCCAGTTACCTGATCTTATCTTATAGTGACTGTAAATGGAGTAAAAGGTCAGTAGACCCCACCAGAAGCAAACAGGTCAGTATGTACATTATGTATGTGTCTTTAGCCATGCTAATGGTGTGGCTTGTAGCATGGACGTATTGCCTATAGCAGGGGTCGGCAACCTTTGGCCATTTTTGGCCAGAAAAATAAAAGACAATCTGTCTAGAGCTGCAAAACATATTTGAGCCTTATAGTGTGAGTAACACAGCCTATTAGGTCTTAATTAGCCTATAAATGTTACTAATAGGTCTAAATGAGCATGTTTTCATGAAGTTTTCATGTTCTCCCCGTGTCAGAGTGGGTTTTCTCTGGGTACTCCAGCTTCCTCCCACAGTCCAAAGACATGCAGGTTAATTGGTGACTCTAAATTGTCCGTAGGTGTGAATGTGAGTGTGAATGGTTGTCTGTCTCTATGTGTCAGCCCTGTGATAGTCTGGTGACCTGTCCAGGGTGTACCCTGCCTTTCACCCAGTGTCAGCTGGGATAGGAAAACTGAAGTGTTAAAAAAACTTATTAATTTCCATATAAATTTTTGGTCAAAGCCACAGGGAGCCACTGGAGAGGGGCTAAAGAGCTGCATGTGGCTCCAGAGCCTCAGGCTGCCTACCCCTGGCCTATAGGGATGGTAATGTTAGTCCATCAGTCAGTCCACCACTTTGGTCCAGACTGAACTGCCTGGATGGAGTCATAAAATTTTTCACAGACATTTTGGATTCCTGAAGGATGAAATACTTTGTTTATTCTTGCAAAACTAATGACATTCCCATCAGCGTCCTCTGTTCTTTGTGTGTAGTGCTGCTAAACTTAAGAGGTAAAGCATGTAGCTCCTATCATTTGTCTATTTTCTGCCTCCTAGCCTCCTCTCTCCTTTGTCCTCCTGTCTGAAATTGATCTCAGCGCGCCGTCTTAAAGATATGCTATGCAGGATTGTCCTAAAAATGTATAAACTCATACATAAGTAAGTATTTTTCTGCAGAGATTTTGCCATCTGCCTGTATTTTCTTGTTTGGGATGTTTATGGGTGTGTACCCCTACAGAGCTCAGGTGAGGTCAGGGCTTTATAAAAAGGTAGCAACCAGATGTTCGAAAGTAAGCAGCAGGCATGCGAGAGACACAGGGCAGAAAATATAGTGAGATAAAACGCCAGATGAAGGGTTGGCTTTTACGTTCACCTTCACTGGCTAGTGTGTTTACAACCAGTAACTGACAATCCTGCATAGTGTACCTATAAAGTGTGCAGCATCTTGAGGACAGAGGTGGTTTGCCAGAGGAGTTACAATGGATGATGCACAGGTGTATCATTTAAGGCAGTCTTTACAGCACCCGTGACGTACAAAATAGTCGTGACACACAGGTGATGATGCAGCTGTGCCACGCGTCTTATTTAATAACGTTGCTTAAAAATGATAGCTCCAAAGCATGTCCATCCATCCATTTTCATCCGCTTATCTGGGGTTGGGTCAAGGGGGCAGCAGCACTTCAGATGTCCCTCTCCCCGGCAATGCTTTCCAGGTCCTCCTGGGGGACCCCAAAGCTTTCCAGATGAGATACATAATCCCTCCAGCGTGTTCTGGGTCTGCCCTGTGGCCTACTACTAGAGGGACGTGCCCGGAACACCACTAACAGGAGGCGCCCAGGAGGCATCCTGATCAGATGCCCAAACCACCTCCAGTGACCCCTTTCGACACAAAGGAGCAGCAGCTCTACTCCGAAGTCCCTCCAGATGTGTGAGCTCCTCGCCTTATCACTAAGGCTGAGCCCAGCTTCCCCATGGTGGAAACTTATTTCAGCCACTTGTATCCACGATCTCATTCTATAGGTCACTACCCAGAGCTCATGACCACAGGTGAGGGTGGGACATAGATGGACCAGTAAATTGAAAGCTCCCTCTTTACCATGACAGTCCGGCGTAGCACCTGCATCGCTGCAAACGCCGCATTAAATTCATCTCACCTTCCATTCTACCCTCACTCTTGAACAAGACCCCGAGATACTTGAACTCCCTCGCTCGAGGCAGTAGCTCCGAAGCACAGATGTTGTTAAATGCCTCTTCCCTCGACTCCTTATGTCTCTTCCTCGCCTCCTCCGCACGCAGCTCAGGTGGGAGAGACTAAGATGCAAGGTGAGGAGGTGAGGGCAGGAATCAAGGATGTGAAAAAACTGAGAAATGAGAAGAGGGGATTGTACAGTATACCTGGTATACATCAGCATGTTAGCATGCCGGTGTTAGCATTTAGGTGCAAGAGCCACCTTGTCGAAGCACAGCCTCACAGAGCCAGCTAGCATATATGAGGACTCCTTTTTTTGCTATCTATTGTAACAAATCTCCATTAGCAAATTTGATAGTGGTGTTGGCCTTTTTGTACATACTGTAATTCAAATTAAGAATAACTAGTGATGCTTTTAAAAGTGTATTTTGACAAAACAGCCTTAAACTTTAATACTGGACAGCGTCACCTGTGTCGGCGAGGCTCTAAAGTAATGAAATTTTTAAAATTCCTACATTAACCTTCAATTTCTGACATTATACATTTCTAATTAAAGGGAAAGAATACAATCCCCTGAGAGGGTGCCTTTAAAGTCCCAGGGAATAAAGATGTATCCTCTAAAGCTAATTCTCTCTATGACTAGTTACTGTGGGTAATTGGTGCCTTATGTCAGATTTATGGTAACAACTGACCTCATCCACAATATTTTCTGCTTAAGCCTAGATTGACTTCCCTGTTGCACTTCTTGTCATACTACACCCACAGCTACTCCGGAGCAGATATCCATATAGTAACAATGGTAAGGCTATTGTACCCACTATAATGCACTTTACAATATCCTCATTCATTGCATGAGGACTTTATTTACAGAGCCCCCTGGGTAACGCAATGCCATGCTCTGATCACACACCAGCCCACTGCATGTAATTATCCTCAGCCTGCTCTCCAATCTGTCACTGCCCAAACTCATTTGTAAGAGTGCATGTACAGTGATTAAAGAAACTTCTGTGCCATTGCAAAAAAGCGAGGAAGGGGGGCTTCTATCACTCCCCTCCTCCTCCACATTTGGGGAATTCTCCAAGAACGAGGCGAAGCTGCCATGTCAGAGCGAGCCAGGCAGACGTGTACAGATCGCCAACATTGCTAATGCATCTGCGGCACTGGTGCAGCAGTCAAGTCATAATAATTAAAGACATACAACATCTCAGGACTTCATTAATCATGGTTTATATGGACTTTGAAGCCCTAATGAAAAACAGCCTGCCTCTCTGGGTTTATTGTGTCTGTACAAATTGTGGGGATGGCGTACGCCAGGAATGCCCCCCTCCTGACCGGCTGTTTCAGGATGTGGTGATGGAAAACAAAAAGATAAGATTTGGTGAAAAGCTAGCGATGGTTACAGAAAGGTCAGTGGTCAGGGCTGTTTACGTAGACGCTGAGGGCCATTCAATCAGACAAAAGTGAGCTGCTGACAGTGAGGGCAACGTGAGTTTTGCACGTCCTTGTGTTTGCACATTTGTCCTCGTGTGTGTGCGCTCGATGTTTTCTGTCCTTGGCCGAGGGAAATGAAGGCCCGCAGTGCTCTGGAGATTCATCTTGCACTGTCACGTATCATCATCTTTGATTTGCTATTAGTTTCTCAGATTCTCACCATGCTCTCCAGCCCTTCTGGAGGTGCATTACAGTGAGATCAGAGTGAGAGATTACTGGGTATTAAGCTCTCAGTGCCAGAAGTGGAAATTACAGAGAGGTTGTCAACGCCAGAGTTCTCTCTGCTTGTTTTCTCCTAGAGAGAGGGAGGTAATGCTTTACTCACCACGTTTCATCCCAATGGCTTGTGACTGGTCCCTGGCAGCGCTATCAGTGGTGAGTCACAGCCAAAAGTCTGTGTAGCTCAAACGAAAGCAAAGGAAGACAGAGAGGGAGAGACTGCTTAGGACCGCAGCCCAGGACACATGCATCTTCTCCCAATAAAAGTCCCTTTGGCAGGTTTACATCGCATTAGTCCTCTGAACCCAAGGAAATATACAGTGGAAGGGAGAGAGGGGAGCATCCATCATCTGAAATGCAAAGGATGAAGTCATTTTATTTTCTCCCTAATGATGTGTCCTGCCTACAGGTGCAATGGTGCAATATCCTTTTGGTTCCAAAGGTAAGCCATAAGCATCATTTTGGGATTCTATTAATCTACTCGACGTTAGCGCTGTATTTACTCTATATGTAGAGCAAATAGCTGTGCCTGCTCTAAATGCACAGAGAGAATTGAATAGATAAGAGCCACACTGCTCGAGTGTGTCCACCGCAGCTCCACAGTAAAACTAAATTCTGTGTGGTAACTACCTGGCAGTGATTCATTTCCTCTCCAACACAAGTCCCTCACTTAAATTTGTCATTTTATGGAGTGCCTCTGACAGAGCACAACTGACAGATGAAAGTTAAAGTGGCCCCTCGGAGTAAACAAGTCAAAAAGTTCTGAGTTTGGCTGAATTAAAGGAAGAAAGGAGGGGGGAAAAGGAGGCTGCGTTTATTTGGGAGCCAACGAGCATGGTGCTCTCTGGACCCTGCGGTTTGTCAGCGTTCCTCCCAGGTGAGCTCACACTGGGCCAGTCGAGCACGGCCACCCCCCCACCCCCCAACAAACTCCCCCCCTGCCCTGGCCAGAAAGAAACGGCGTCCTCGGCTCTCCAGCTTGACTCACACAATATTTTGCTGGTAGTCAAAACAAAATTAGCACGGGTTTGTTATTTCTAGTTAGCTCATCCATGACTCCTGTGTTCATCATTTCAGAGGGAAGAGAAATGTTTAGTTGCCACCTTTGAGTTTCAAAGGATTCGGATGAGAAAGATCAGAGTAGCAGCTGATATTTGTAGTTTGAGGTCAGTGAGATGATGTTGGTGGTAAAACTATATTTAATCCTGTGATGATGAGCATCTGTTCTGCTCGACTGTTGTTGAGCGAGAGCTTTAATCTTTTCCAGGTCTTGTTGAATTGATCCTGGACTTTAATTTATCTGCAGGGATCAATTTAAAAGGCAGAAGGAACAGGAATGAGGTCGGGGTCAAAAGCAATTAACATGCATCAAATAAAGGACTAAATAACTAGGGAATGACATAAATCATAAGATAAATAAGATTATTTCTAACTGGGCACTGGAAATACTAATGGGAGAACATGAGTGACTTGAAAAGTCTTGGTCCTAGACAATAATGCCACCTTGTGTTTAAAATGTGTGTTACAGGCTTGAAGAAAATACCTCTGCATTCACATCCTGCTGAGGTATGCTGGACTATAAGTATACTCATCTGTACACTCACCAACCTTTATTAGGTACACCTGTTCAACTCCTCATTAACACAAATAACTAATCAGCCAATCAGGTGGCAGCAACTCAATGTATTTAGGCATGTAGACATGGTGAAGACGACCCGCTGAAGATCAAACTGAACATCAGAATGGGGAAGAAAGGTGATTTAAGTGACTTTGAACATGGCATGGTTGTTGGTGCCAGAGTATTTCAGAAACTGCTGATCTACTGGGATTTTCACACACAACCATCTCTAGGGTTTACAGAGGATGGTCCCAAAAAGAGAAAATATCCAGTGATGCCAGACTGGTTCAAGATGATAGAAAGGCAACAGTAACTCAAATAACCACTGGTTACAACCAAGGTCTGCAGAAGACCATCTCTGAAGCAACAACACGTCCAACCTTGAAGCAGATGGGCTACAGCAGCAGAAGACCACACCAGGTGCCACTCCTGTCAGCTAACAACAGGAAACTGAGGCTACAATTCACACAGGCTCACCAAAACTGGACAATAGAAGATTGGAAAAACGTTGCCTGGTCTGATGAGTCTGGATTTCTGCTGCCACATTCAGATGGTAGGGTCAGAATTTGGTGTAAACAACATGAAAGCATGGATCCATCCTGCCTTGTATCAACTGTTCAGGCTGCTGCTGCTGGTGTAATGGTGTGGGGGATATTTTCTTAGTACCAACTGAGCAGGGTTTAAACACCACAGCCTACCTGAGTATTGTTGCTGACCGTGTCCATCCCTTTATGACCACAGTGTACCCATCTTCTGATGGCTACTTCCTGCAGGATAACGCACCATGTCACAAAGCTCAAATAATCTCAAACATGACAATGAGTTCACTGTACTCCAATGGCCTCCACAGTCACCAGATCTCAGTCCAATAGAGCACCTTTAGGATGTGGTGGAACACGGGATTTCTGTGTATATCTTACACAGAAATTAGAGAAACCAAATGATTTTGATCCTAATATATTTTTGAAATTTTATTACAATTAATTAATATTACTAATGGAGCTGTTTTGGTCACAATGATATATCATATCTAAAAAGACAATTCCAGCTGTTAGTAAATAAATTATATTTATATATATGACAAGAATAAATGTCTTTTTTTTTTACAAGTTTATTTAAACAAGAATAAATAATTTATATAGTCTACTATGTTACACTTAGTTGCTTTGTTAGTCATTTTTATCAGTAGTGAAAAAAGCAAACTTTCCCTTAGAATATGGTCAATAACTGATAGCAGCATTTAGCGCAATATCAAGATGACAACTCTGCACAGCCTCTATTTTTCTTTTCCTTGTCAAGTTGTTCAGTAGTTTTAGATTCATAGTTTTTTCTCAGCTCCGAAATAGCTCATCAAGGCTGTAAAAAGTTCCTCATTCTCCTCGTGGTCTGTGTTTCCTTCCCAGGGCCGTCCACCTCGTCTGCCACACGTTGCTTCTCTCTGGGATGCAGCAGGAGGTAGTACAGCACGAGACACACCAGCCCCAGCACTGAGCCTCCAAAGATCAAACCACAGACTGGCAGGAAATACTCAGCTTTCTGTAACTCTGGTTCCAAAAAAGCCAGCAGCAAAGGAGCTATAATGTTTATGACAACATAGAAAAAGTAGTAGACGATCATGGCTACTTTAGTGTCCTGTCCTTTGACGTTGAAAAAGGTAAAGGTGAGGATGAATCCAACGACTGCTCGGTAAAGAGGCTCAAGCCATCTTGATAAGCAGAAGTCAGTTTGAAGTACATTAGTCCAGATTGTCCCCAGCAGCCAGAGGACGGTGAGGGCTATTGTGCTGAAGGGGCTCAGTATGAGGAGGAGGGTGTAGCTGAGGATGTGGCTGGTGATGGTGCAGAGTTTGTAGAGGAGGTAGACTACTGTGGGGAGGCCAGAGGGCATCTCTGTTATATGGGGCTGGGATCTGCGCATGCAGCGGCGGTAGTCCACCAGGGACCAGGCAATGTTAAAGAAGGAGAACGCCAGAGATAAATCTGCAAGAAATGGACAGACGCTGTAAATAACGGTACAGTACGTTCATAAATATGTCACTTCCTGCCTTTACTTACACTGCAGGACTGAGTGGTGCTCATTCTGGCCCAGCAATATGTAAAGCTGAAGAAGCAGTTGGGGAACACTCTCCAGGAAAGCCTCGAACAGTTTGAGCATGCTCAGATCTGTAGCCAGGCCAAACAGATTCTGGTGCACATCTATCTTCTGTAAATTTGTTGTCGTCCAAACCACTTTGAAGCTTTTCTTCAGCAGGTGATAATACCTAGCAACGAGCCAAACACAATGAAAACAAAGTCAGACGTGTTGTTGCCAACATGCAGCACATTTGTCAGTATTTTATCTTTTGCTGCTGCACAGACGATGATGCAAATCCACTACAGCTTAAATGTGGTTATTCCAGTTTGCCCATTCATAAGAGCATGCTACTGTGAATGACTAACATACCGCACATTATCAGTCAGTGCAAGCAGGCACTCCTTATAACAGGCTACAGGAGCAGCTTGAGGTATTTTGCAGATCATGAAGGGCTCTGCAGAGTCTTACCTGGTGAAGACACCCATGCCAAATACATGCAGCGCAGCAAGTCCACCTGTTGACATGCCTGATGTAGCTGAAATGGTTGTTGCTCCCTCAGTTTCAGCCTCATCAATCATGTCGTCCTTGTACCAGGCATAACTGAAGATCTGTGTCACCAGCAGCCCGGCCAGAACAAACACTAGAGTCAGTGCGGTCCACACAAAACGTTTCTCTCGAAAATATCTCAGTGCTAGTCCCACATCTGTGCAAATGTCCACCACGTACAAGACCAGTCCAACAATGGTTAACAGCCATCGCAGTTTGGTGTATTGACTGTCCGGCTGAAACATTCTGTTCGAAGTTCAACTCAAGGTGTCGCTCCGTGATGAAGGGTCTGAAGAAAAGCTGCTGTGGATGGCTTTATGTTAGTCGTCAGCAGCCCAGGTGACATTTTGACTCATCTGTGAAAACATTACATGTGATAAAACTCATGAGTATCATGAGAAGGACGGCGTTCTTCACACAAACGTGTGCAGGTTTACCACAAATCTTTTCTTGTGACAGTTTTGTAATGCTTCATGACTGAAGTCAGCTGCTGAGTCACCTGTGTCTCCTGCACTTTAAACTGTCATAAACACTCTGTAACATGGAGTCCTGATAAATGACACACTTAGAAACGTAATAGAAAAACTATCAATGACGTTATCAGCAGGAATGATACCAAGTCTGGACTCTTATATAAGATTTACTGCGGTGTATTTTTCATACACCTCTCACAGAATGTCATTTTAAGCCAAATTCTCCTCACATATTCTGTCTTATAGAAGAAATCTAATTATATCTCTTTAAACTGAAATGAAATGCAACTAGTGATGAAGATAATTGGCAAAAAAAAACAAATTCAAGATAGCACATGATTAAAAATTACATATCATCATAACATCATATGATCATATCCTCTTCAATAAAATGAAGCTATAATTGTGGTTATTTCTTGTATATTCATACTTCATAAATAATTCTAAGCTCACATATAAATCTTAATCTCATTTCTTCCTGTCTTAAATTACACAATTATAAGTGAATATCATCGTCAGTTCCACTTACCGGTGTATTTTCCCATGGTAGACCGCGGTGAACGGTCACAGAGGCAAACCCAGCAGTTCTCTATCTGTTTCCTTCCACCTCGTGACAAGCTCCACCTCAGTGACAAGGCGCTGAACTAATATAGTTAAGCCGGAAAAAAGAAATGACATAATACATCTTGTGTCTGTGTGCATGTAGATGTGTGGGCGTGTGTGTGACTTGGCGACAGTTCACACTTTGCTGTTAAACCGAAAGACATTTTTTGAATGCCTGAAACACCAGCCAGCTGGTGATAAAATGCTCAGGAATCCCCTTACATTCTGCGTCATTTTGCAGCAGAGGGGATGGAGAGGATGACGAAACACCTCACCCGGTGGGTTTCCTGTAATCTCAGCATTTACAATAAGCAGAGAATGTCTTTATCAGAGACCAGGAACCCTGTGAGCTAATGCAAACACATACAAATGTAAACTTGTAAAACTCTTATGAATAATTGTTGTAGCTATCTTATGGCGTGGGCAGCTGAATCTGAAGACAAACACAAGACACAAGATATTCTTGTCTTATAAAGCTGATTAACAAACATTAAAACACACCCTTGCTGAGTTCAGTGCTCTCAGGGGTTTTCCTGCTGCAGCCTTATTTGGTCTGATATGAGCAGAAGCTAATGGTGGCTGTTAGCCGACACACTGCTCAAAAAATTAAGGGAAAACCTGATCATCACAGTATAACACCAAGTCAGTTACACTTCAGGGAAATCAATCTGTCTATTTAGGAAGCACAAGTGATTGTGAATCAGTTTCACTTGCTTTGGTGCAAATGAAAGTGACAGTAGGTGCAATGGAGAGGAAAAAGCAAAACAAACCCCCAAAAAGGAATGGTTTTACATGTGGTGGCCACAGACAGTTGCTCTCTCCTTATCCTTCCTGATTGAGTCTTCTCTAGTTTGTGTTCAGCTAGTGTCTTTGTCACTACAGGTAGCATGAGGCTCTACCTGTAGCCCAATCAGGTTGCACAGGTAGTCCAGCTCCTCCAGGATGGCACAGCCATATATACAGTCCCGAGGTTTAATGTGTCTCCCAGCACAGTCTCAAAAGCATGGAGGAGATCCAAGGAGAGCTGGACAGGGTCGTAAAGAGGCACTGCAGAGCTCTACAAAATGGCCTCCAGCAGGCTACTGGTGTGCATGTTTCTGACCACACTGTCAGAAACAGACTCCATGAGGTGGAATAAGGGGCCTAACGTCCTCTAGTGGGGCCTGTGCTCACAGCCCAGCACCATGCAGCTCGATTGGCATTCACCAGAGAACACCAGAACTGGGTGGTTCGCCATTGGCTCCCCGTTCTCGTCACAGATGAGAGCAGGTTCACACTGAGCACGTGTGACAGGAGTAAAAGAGCCTGGAGACGCCGTAGTGAAGGTTATGCTGCCTGTACCATCATCCAGCAGGACCGGTTTAGTGGTGGGTTTGATGGTCTAGGGAGGCATACCCTTGGAGGGTCGCACAGGCCGCTAAGGGCAGCCTTTTGGGTTGTAACTTGATGCAGAAGGGGAATGGCGGTAAGAGGATAAGTTTTGGAAAAGATCGCAGATTTACGTAAAAACGTTAAACAACTGGCTTTAAGTGGCACGAGAGCAGCAGTAAGAAGAGGTTGGCAGTTACGTTAAGGCAAGAAAACCACGTGGTTATGGTATGGAAAAGATTAAGGATGTCACCAAAAAACACCCGCCTATGAATGCCGCAAATGCAGCCAGAAAGGCAGCGGCGTGTCACCGAAAAACACTGGTTTTGAGTGCCACAAACGTGGCTGTAAAGGTGTGTCGCTAAAAACACACAGTCTTTAGATTGAGTCTGTTGCTCTGAGCATCTAATCATGAGTGGATGGGCTTACATCATTACATTACAGTTAGTAGAGAGCCTGATGTGTCCCACACACACATGCTTAACAGTCAGAATATGCTGCTGGGCCAGTGTCATTATAGTGACATTATTATAGTGGCGCCAGGGACACTGTGCGAGCTGCATATTTTGAAGCTCTCGGAGTGAGACCAGGCTGGTAACCCTTGTTCCTCCCACTCTGTGTGCATGCTGCATGTATTCTGAATTAGCTTCAGTTACTTTGTTGTGACCTGATAAAAGAATAGTTCTCATTTCGGGAAATATGCTTACTGTAAAACCAGCCTGGTCTGGTTGCCAAGAAGGTCAGAATAAAAGCAGCTTGGATCAGTAACTCTGAGAAATGAATCTCATGTGAGACCTAAGTGATAGAAAATACATCTATTAGTCCAGTCAATCTAACTCAAATGCAGTAGGTATGTTTCATAGTTTTTATTGGCTCTAACACCCTCCTGCATCATATAATGAAAGTATACCTTCATGGATTCAGTGGAACATTATTTTTTCAGGGTCAAAAGCAGAGTTTCAACACTTTACGGTTACATGGTCTGGGTGAAATTATGTTAACATTAGAGGGTCTATGTACATCTAGCCAACATATCTGGTGTCTTTTCTTAAGTTTTGGGGGGACAGTCTTTTCAATAAAGCACTTTTAGAGGATATTCCGGTGTTTTGTACCTATATTTGGGGCACTGCTACCCAACAACCTTTACTGGGGGACAAATTGTTCACTTACAGTTGTGCCACACTGCTCCTTTGTGTGTATCTGCATCTAAACTGGGCATAAATTATTCTGTATATATTTAGTATCTATAATGTCATCATTCGTTGTAAGTTTGAGAGTTATGTAGGGGATTGTAGTGCAGGGAGGTGAAGGGCTGGGTTGACGTAGAGACACAGAGTGTGTGTGAGCTGACTCATTTCAGTGCCAGAAAAAGACATCCTGTACATCTGACATGTATTTGTTATGGTCCAAAGCATCATGGGAAATCAGTGGTGATCATGTTTTATGGGTCCAGGTCAGAATTTCGACTAAGTGGTACCACTCAAGGAGGCAAATTCTAGTTTGGTATTATGAAAAACTCTTTGATATCTCAGCATAATAACTGTTCCCAAGTGGCAGCTTAGTCACAGACATCAACCTTCAGATTCAGATTCAGATTCAGACAACTTTATTTATCCCAAATGGACAATTCAATTGCAGCTTTCCCACGTACATAGACAATCAATCAGTCCAACAATCAATAATTAAATAGTTAATAAGGAAACAGGCAGATGATCTATGCCAGCCTTATACTCCGAGCCTTTAGGGAGCGATAGAGAGCCTCAGCTGTTTTTCTCCCGTGCGTAAAAGCGTCTCGTTGGTCAGGCTCTCTCTCCGTGGATCCTCCCACTAGCAGAAGAGTGACACGCCATTCAATTGCTGCCTGGCCCTTCGCTTGTAGGAAGCAGCAGGCAGCTTTGAGCGTCCTCACACAGAGGGATAATCATAATATCCGACAGAAACACACCGCGTCTGCGCTGCGTAAAGCAAAAGTTGCGCCCAACCGTGTCGACATGGGGATCCGAAAAAAGACCAACAAGAACCCGCCGGTGCTGAGCCATGAGTTTGTCATCCAGAACCATGCAGATATTGTTTCCTGTGTTGCTATGGTGTTCCTTCTCGGGCTGATGTTTGAGGTAAGTCCCGTCCACATGTTGAATGGGTTTGGATTGCGGGTCCTGCGGGGGATGCTCGCGCGGCACAGTGGACGGAGAGCCGCTAGACAGGATGCCGAATACTCCCCATCTGTTCTCCTGCAAAGTGACATGGCTGATCTAGTCTTCACACTACTTCCTCTCGTGATCGAAAGTTTTCTGTGAACGGTGGCTTCGCTTTTGTTTCAAGTCCAGGACATGATCCACTCACCCGGGTGGCCTTACACTGTGTTTCTGTTACGTTAAAATGTGTTTCCGTCTCTATTAAAGCGATCAGACTCTGGAGTCCACTGTCCATCTGGCTGCTTCCCATGTTGCAATCGATATTTGGAAATCACCGCAGGCCCGTGTGATCATAAAGTTAAAGTTTCCATGTGCAACATTATTGAAGGAAACATCTCATTAAGGCTTCCTGCAGACCCGCAACACCGTGTCGACCCCGGTTGTATCAATATTGTGCAACGCTCCCGACTTGGTTAGTTTGTACGTAGATGTGTTACGTGGCAATCATACAGCGACTCAGAGGGCTGTCATCACACAAACCCGCTTGCACCCAAACTCAAAGTTGTCCTTGAGGCTTAACGGCGTTTAAAATGCACGGAAGCAGCGGGCTGAGACGTGGGGACCCGTCCACACAGCATCACCGCCTGTGTGCTGCATGCTGGTCCACTTTACCTCACATTTATGCTCCATTTCAAGCACGTTTCATCCTCAGTGAAAAACAGCGCCATTAGCGTCAGCGCTGCCATTTTTAAGCTACTTCCTGTTTTTGTTTTACAAAGTAAAATCGCTGTGATGACAGCTGTCGCGACGTGTACACTGTAGCGTGACAGCAGCGTGTACATTTTCAAAATTATGACTATTTATGACAATTTAATCAAACTGTGAAGCTACTTGTGTGTTTAATTATAATTTGTCCCCCGCGTAGCTCTTTTGTTGTGAAGGAGGAATTAGCTACTTCCTGTTTTCACCTAACAATATGGCTAACTTGACGCAGCTCTATTCGCTTACTTGCTCAGATAATTTTTAATTGCCCATTACACGTTGCTCATATTACCCCTAAATAATACTAGCTGTTCATTTGTGTAATGTATTTCATATGTATTGCATTTAATTCCTCTGTTTCCTCTATTCTTGCTAGAGCTGCCACAATTAATCAACTAGTTGTCACCTAATTTAATAACCAATTAATCAGTTTGAGTAATGTTTTTAAGGGAGGAAAAAAGTCTGAATTAAATGTGACTATTTTCTGGTTTCTTTACTCCGCTGCTACAGTTAAATAAATAAAAAGAAAGTAAACTTCCTGCCATAACAGCTGTCACAATGTGTACACTAGTAACATTTTCAAAATGAAGGCCAATCATGAGAATTAATTTACTAGTAAACATTTCTGTTTGTATTTTGTTGTGAAGGAGGATAAAGCAACTTCCCGTTTTAACCATATAACGTGGCTTTCTTGATGCAGCTCTATTCTCTGTTCCTCCAAGAGCCACAAGTACTCCCAGGAGCCAACATTACTTGGTCGGATCATATTTAATTGCCCATCACACATTACTCATAATACCTCTTCATAATAACACTGATTATTTGTGTGATGTATTTCATATATATTTCATCCAGTTCTTCTGTTTCTACTAGAGTGGCAGCGATTAATCGATTAGTTGTCAGCTATTTAATCAATGGCCAATTAATTTGATAATCAATTAACAGTTAGAGTGATGGCTTTAAGGGGAAAATAGTCTGAACGCTCTGATTCCAGCTTCTCAGATGTGTACGTTTTAGTTTCTTTACTCCTCTTTGACAGTTAACTGAGTAAAAAGAAAGTTCCTGTGATAACAGCTGTCGCAACATGTACACTGTAGCGAAACAGCAGCATGAGCATTTTCAAAATCATGGCTGTTCATGACAGTTTAACTAAACAGTGAATATTCTTTTGGGTATTCAATTTGTTGCCCATGTAGTTCTCTTGTTGTGAGGAGAAATAAGCAACTTCCCCTTTTTTATCCCTCTTATGAGGCTGTCTTGATGCAGCTCTATTCGCTGTACCTCCAGAAGCCTACATTTACTTTAATTGCCCATTACACATCACTCATATTACCCCTGACTATTTGTGTAATATATTTCATATATATTCCATTTAACTCTTCACTTTACAGTGATTAATCAGTTGTAATCACCAACTAATTTGATAATGGATTAAAGGGTTTGAGTAAAGTTTTAAAGGGGAAAAATGTATAAATTCTCTGATTCCAGCTTCTCACACGTGAATATTTTCAGGTGTCTTTACTCCTCTGTGACAGTAGACTGAATATCTGTGGACTGTGCACAAAACAAGACATTTGAGGACGTCATTTTGGGCTTTGGGAAACACTGATCGACATTTTTCACCTGTTACTGACATTAAATAGAGCGGAAATAGAAACTTTTTGCACCCAAGGCACAACAAAGGGCGAGCCAAAATCTCAAGGCACACCTGAGTTTATATCTGCGCACTGTAGCTTCTATTTTCTTTCGATGGTGTGTCGTCTTCGCTGGCATTAAATAGCTTTCTCCTTTTAATTGTTATCATCCTTCACACTGGCTGCTAATCAGGGTATTTGATGTGTCACACATCTGTAATTCACACATGCAAACAGGTTCCTGTGAAGGTTTCTTAAATGAAGTTAAATTAAATTACATTTTTTAGCCTCTTTATTTGCCTCTCTATTAGGAAATAGGTGCACAAAACGTACCGATACAGCCATTTCTAAATTAATTTACAACTTTTTGTGTAGGCCCAGTAACACACCATTCGAGAACGACTGATACAGACCGAACAACTAATCAATACATTGAGAAAACAATCGTTATTCCAGGACCTAATTTCTAACACCTCTGCAGAGGGAGTCAGCTGAGCTTTATCACACTTTTTCTGTTGTCACATAATTCCATATGGCTTCAAAACTGCTATAAGATATTGCTAAAATAAAACATTTGGTGACATTAAAACCAATGTGACACTTCAACTTCAGATATGAGTCACAGTTACAGTCAGTCTGTTATTGGTTCTGCAGGGAATTCATGTAGAAACACAACAGGTTATGCTGTTTGATTTTGCAGTAGAAACAGATTTGTGCAGACTTGCATTACTAACATGTTTGTTTTTTTTGTTTGTTTGTATGCAGGTCACCTCGAAGTTTGCAGTGTTATTCATTACTGTCCAGTACAATGTCACCATATCAACAAATGGTAAGTTAAGGATTTAATTGAGAGTATAAAATGCATACAGTGAGAGCAGATTATTTTGAGGTGATGTGTTAAAGTGAATCCTGTGAGTTCTGGCTTCAACACACAATGCAGTATTTTCTTCGAGTTGTCCTGCTGGAAGCCTCTCATTTGGATTCTAGAGCGGTACTTGCGTGGCTTTACACAAACCCATTTGAGAGCTCCTTTTTTTCCCTTTGGAGCTAAATTTAGTCCGCCTGATTTATAAAGTTCTCTTGTGGCAAGGTTGTGCCGGGTGAATTTGGGCTAAGGTGTAATATAGGCCTCTCAATCCAAGTCCTGCTCGTTTCAAGGTTAACGATTTCTTTGCCAACTTCAGATACTGTAAAAGGAATGCACAGCCTCGGAGCTTATTCATACTCTGTCGTACAGGCTGAAGGTTTGCAGTCTGCCAGCTGGTGATTCGGTTCTTATCTGAGAGACTTTACCACGCACCCAGCTCTGTAACTTATTTACAGCGTGTATCTAATTAGACAAATAACAGGCAGCACCTAAATCTCTCTGTAGTGAAACAAATTCAATAGCGTCACTGTATTCTGTGTGTGTGTGTGTGTGTGTGCTGACTTTCACAAATGATTGGGCTGATTTCGTTATGGGGTTGAATAAACCATGAGTAAAGGAGCACTGCTCAGGCTTCCTCAAACTGTTTGCTGGGAACTGTGCTCCTGTATCATCTATCACGTTACTCACAGTGCTTCATGGATAGCGCGTCAGAGGCTGTATAGATAATATGTAACTGTAGAAAGACAAAGGAGGCTCTGTGTGACGATTAATGTGATAATCTAAACACCTCATCTCAGGAGTTAAGGTTATTAAACGTGTGAATCACTTGACTGAACTGGGTTCAAATGGCTCAGGCAGTTCATGTTAAGGATGACCTGTGTGTGTGTGTGTGTGTGTGTGTGTGTGACATTTTGGTTATGAATTTTTATCCTTGTGATGACTCTTTCTGACTTCTGTGCACGCTACTGAAGGCCCAGAGGAGACCGCCGTGAACCACTTCCACCATGGCATCAAGGACCTGGCCACTACCTTCTTCTACATGCTGGTGGCCATCATCATGCACGCCATCATCCAGGAGTATGTGCTGGATGTAAGTGAGGCACAAACCCGAGTGCACAGGCTTTGATCTTTACAAACAGTTTTGTTTTTTTATTATTCGTTTGTTTGTTTTTGTTTGCAGAAAATCAACAGGAAGAAGCACTTCTCCAAAACTAAGCACAGCAAGTTCAATGAATCAGGCCAGCTCAGCGCTTTCTACTTGTTCTCCTTCGGCTGGGGCACAAGCATCCTGCTCTCTGTACGTACAGTAGCTAAGCTAACTTTGTCCTGGTTTGCATGTATTTTACACCCCCCAAACTGTCCCTGATTGTCACTAAAATGCTCCTTTGTTCTTAGGAAAACCTCCTGTCCAATCCAGTCTCCCTGTGGGAGGGTTATCCCCATACACTGATGCCGTAAGTTTGTAATGATGTTTGTGGGAGATGCAATTTTTTTTTTTTTTTTGGTGATCAAATTTTCATTTAGTTTCTTTAAAAAATATTAAAAATAAATCATATATACATAGCCGCATCTCATGCATATGTGTTTATATGTTTCACAAATTATGCGGTTGTTGAAACTTCGGTAGTAAAATTGACCCCGTGACCTGTGATGTAACAAGAGAAGGAATAAATAGATACATTTAAAGATAAAAATAAAATAATAATAATAATCATAAATAATAACAATAATAATAACAATAAGAAGAAGAAGAAGAAGAAATACATGCAGCAATAAATAAGACGAATAAAAAGAATAACTACAAAAACAAAAAGTTAATAAATAAATAAATAAAAATTAAATTATAAAAACAATAATAATAATAATAATAAATACATGCGGCAATAAATAGGATTAATAAAAAGAATAACTACAAAAACAAAAAATTAATAAATAAAAATTAAATTATATAAAAAAAGATAATAATAATAATAATGATAAATACATGCAGCAATAAATAAGATGAATAAAAAGAATAACTACAAAAACAAAGTTAATAAGTTATTAAAAATTAAATTATAAAAATAAAATAATAATAATGATAATAATAAATGAAATAAATTATTTTAATAATAAATAAATGTTATTAATAATACAATCATAATTATTATAAATAAAATAAATTATTATTATCTATGAATACATTTTATTGATAATAAAAAATATATAACAATAATAATAATAATTTACCGTGGCCCTATTTGACCGGGCAATAGAGAGTTCCATATTCATATTACATCATACAGTAGGCTAACCCACTGAGTAATGTGAAGTGTATGTGGGAGTTTCCATCTTTTTTAGCTGTCAAACCTAAAAGCAAGTCTTCTCTGAGAAAGTTTAAGAGATAGAATCATTATTTAGAGTAAAATTGTCCTAGTACAGAGTATATCGACTCCAGTTATACCCCCCATCAGAGAAGCTACTTGGGATATACTGTTTTTATCATTTAATGTGTTTAAAAACTTGCCATATGTTTCTTTATTGGTTATTTTATTAATGCTTTAAGTGTGGCTTCTGAATTATAAAATCTTTACATTTTGTAACTTTCCTTTCAGATTCCAGATGAAATTCTACTTCATTTGTCAGCTGGGCTACTGGTTACACGCTCTCCCAGAACTCTATTTCCAAAAGACAAAGAAGGTAAGTGTGCATGTGACGTACTGTACCGACTGTTGGGACTCCGAGGCTACTTCCTGTTTGACTTCCTTGGTTATGTTGCATTGTTTTACTCTCTTTGCTTAGTTCCATGTGCAGAGTAAATATTTTGACCATTCTTGGCCTCCCATCCTTTGTGTTTACTGTTTAGGAGGATATTCCACGCCAACTTGTGTACATCTCCCTGTACCTGGTCCACATCGCAGGCGCCTACATTCTGAAGTAAGAGCCGCCACTTTAGAAAGCCTGAAATTATGTGTGTGTGATTGTGTGAAACACAGTGGGCATTTCTCCTGTGTTTGTACACTGCGCTTCAGGAGAAAGTTAGTGGTGTCTAGTGGTGCCCCCCCTCTGTGTTGTTCCTGTCAGTTGTAATGAAGGGGAATCATGCGTCCTCGTGTCTTTTCAGTCTGAACCGTCTGGGTCTGGTCCTGCTGGTGCTGCACTACTTTATCGAGCTTCTGTTCCACGTTTCCCGCCTGATCTACTTCAGCAACGAGAACAGACAAACTGGGTGAGTTCTCATGTTCAGAACAGTGTCTGCTAATCATTGTGCAACATGTTTCAACAGTTGAAATGTACTGATAGTGAGAAGTCGTCCTCTCTTCTTTCAGTTTCACCATATGGGCCGTCTTGTTTGTCCTTGGACGGCTGCTCACCCTGTCCCTGTCCGTCCTCACCGTGGGCTTCGGCCTCGCCACAGCTGAGAATCAAGGCTTTGATTTGGCTGCAGGAAACTTTAATGTTATTTTTGTTCGGTAAGTCTGTCTAAGAAGAGAATGGGACTGCTTTTTTAAAAATATTTTTAAAACTGCTAACAAGATTAATTCTGCTCTGACAGTCTGCAAGCAACCGCCTTTTTTAATTTAAAGGGTGAATGGTGTTTTTCAACCTGGATTCTATGTTCCCATGTTTTTAAGTGACTAGTGGGAGCAACATATTTTGAAATTGGTATAGTTGTGAGTTAGATAGTTGCAGCCATCAATGCAAAACAGGCTTCAATGTAACATTAATAGGCAATTGTACACAATTAATTTACGTCCACTAAAAATGCTTGCTTTTGCCACTGACAGGCTCCGATTATTATTCAAGTGTCAGACTTAAAGAGTCCCTGCAGAAATAGACCTTTTTGTTAAAGACTAAGATCCAGAAACAGCCCGAAATTACTATTTGCAAATCCACCAAACTCCATTTAAATAAACAATAATTTTATTATCATGAAACACACTGCATTTAAAGTCAACAGAAACAAAACCAAACTCACATAAACCATCTTAGATCAACTTTCCACTCTTCCAACACTAACGAACTCTTGTTTGCTTGAAATAAATCCTGAATTTACCCAGTTGGATGTGAAAATACTCTGACTCTATACATGCTTAAATCAGCTGTTTATTTGAATGGAGTCTGGTGGGTTTGCCGCTAACTTTTGGGGGCTGTTTCTAGTTAAATAAAAAGGATCTTACTCTTTAACAGAAAGGTCTATTTCTGTAGGGATCCTTTCCATAATGTTGTCAGACACTTATAATAACAGTCTGAGCCTGTCAGTGGCAAAAACAAGCACTTTTTAGTGGGTGGAAATTGACGGTGGAAACATGCAAGTGATTACACATGTTTCACCACTGCCAGCTGCAGCACCTCTGCTCAATACTCGTGCAATTTATTTTAATTGTTGTCCTCATTAGGCATAAAAACATGGGAAAATAGGGCCCAGGCTAAAAAAAAAAAATCCAAAGTTACACTTTAACATCCATCAAGCCCCTCTAAAATACATGTTTAGCATTACTAGAGCTGCTAATTGTGCTCCAGACTGCAGTGTCTTATGTCCCATTGGGCAAATCTGTCAACATCAGGCTGGCCACTTAAAATAAAGGAGCCAGAGCTTATCTCTAGACTGTATTTCTGTAGCACTGAGGTTTAACAATCATACAGGAAAGGCTCCATTGTACAAGAGGAAGAGAGTTGTTCAGCAGCAGCAGCTTCAATAAATTAGAATGAAATGTAGCCACAATTCATCACTGTTGTTTTCTTTATGCGCACTGCTTCATGACTGTTTCACTGAGGTTATTGAAACATATTGTTGGATTGTAAGAAATCAGAAGTGTGTTGCTGAACATTATTCCCACACATTGGTCTGCCTTGGATATTACTGAGTATCTGAGGGAGGTCAAAATCTGTATCAGCATCACTGTGTGACACACACCCACACAGCTTCATTATTAACCTTCTGGTTTACTGACTGTTTCCGCTGTCTATTAGGATAACTGTCCTGGCCTGCCATCTGCCTCACTCAGGCCTTCATGATGTGGAAATTTATCAACTTCCAGCTGCGTCGGTGGAGAGAGCATGCCCAAGCTCAGACCTTGAAAAAGAAACAAGTTCCTTCCAAGAGCAAATCAAAGAAAGACAAAGGTGAGCAACGAGCACAAATTAGGGGGTGCGTTTACTTGATTATGAATGTGGTAATATTACATGGACCTACTCTTGTACAGCGCCTTTTTAGTCTCCCGACCACTCAGTGCTTTTTACACTACAAGTCAGATTCACCCATTCGACACACTGGTGGCCAAGGCTGCCATATCAAGGATACTGAACTCAAGGATACTTGGACACGCAGACTGGAGAAGCCAGGGATTGAGTCGCTTATCTTCAGATTAGTAGACCACCCGCTCTACCTTCTGAGCCACAGCCGCCCTGTGTTGTCCTGCAAAGCACTTTTCATTTTCCCAAGCAATAAGATCAATAAATCAACAAGTATTTCTTCTAATTATATGCACAGTATCCCTGCTCACACGTACTTGACATAATTAACTTATCAGATGAAACTGATTTTGACGTGTCCTTTGTTTCTAGCCAACGGAGTAAACGGAGTGAACTCCCACGGAGCTGATTCACCAAGAGCAAGAAAAGAGAAGTCATCATAAATACATTCCCCCTTTCTCAAAGAACCATCTTCCCCCCTTGTGCCTCCGTGGCTGTATCCAACCAACAGTCCCTCAAGCTCCTCGACCACGATATGCATTTTCAGCTCCCACACAGGACTGACCTCCCAGCTGGACTTCAAGGGCCAGAATGCATTTAGCTTTGCTTGTCGCCAGTCGTCCAGCACGCCTTGATTTAAGAATCATTGCTCTGCTGTGCCATCTCGAAAGAAAAGAAAACAAATTCCGAAATAAACTATGAAAAAAAAAAGACCTTATTTAAGAAGTGCCTATTGATACAGATTGTTTTGTACAGGGTGTGTAATTTTAAAAATTTCAGGAATGATGACGTCAGTGTTTAATGTTTCTCCCATGTCAGGTCATTTCATGCTTTTTCCTAAACGATGTGTATTCCAGCTTGTGATTTATTTTTTTCTCTTGTATTTATAAGTGCTAGCCCAGCTCTTCTTCTTTGTGGCCGACTCCTGTCTCTCTGTTGAGGGATATCTGTAAACATTGTACGGAGTTTATGAATTTCCTTATGATATCTCTTATTTTTCCATCAGTGACGGCTGCATACAGTCCTGTTATGATATCTGGGTTCACAGCACAGACTGTTCAAACTCATGCAGACGTTGTTACAGTGTTTTCATGGACACCTAAAGATGGAAAGCGAAATAGAAAGTTTTCAGTATCCGCTCATGGATAGAGTAGGGAAGAGTGCGTAAAAGAAACCAATGAAAACAGGAGGCATCACCCTGTAATACTGTAAGTAGATTCACGGTTCAGTATTGTACAGAACTGCCAGAAAAGACGTAGTAATCTGATGTAGCGTTTAATAATCGGAGTTCAGAGCTTCTTTTTAATCACAACAGAACATATTCCTCGTCATGAAATGATAATGACTCTTGCAGTTCTGCCTAACACTGTCAATAAGTGACCACACATCATGTTTTGAATGCTATAACTTTATAAGAGATGACAAGGAAAATCAGGCGAAACATTCCTTTAGTTTGAATCACTGTCTTGTATGGACCCTCTTTATATGATGTTTAGATAGTATTTGTTTGGCCTTGATCACCTTTAAAATGTCCACAAGAATGATTTGTTGTTAAAGCACGAACTGGGAACGAGAAAACCATGTTATGTTTGGCTGTTTTTCCCCCACCTGCCTACTGAGGACTGTGCCAAATGAGCCTGACTGATTGTTGATATATGCCTTTCACTTACATGCCATAAAATGAACTTACAGAGCTATGGAGTGCAGTCAGCTGTATTGCAAGAATCAATCACCTTGGTAACACCGTCTTATTCTAAAGAATAAACCCATTAACTAGTATTAGGTACACAGTAGTGACTAACGGTTGCGACTGGCAGTATTATCAGCAATGTATGTGGTTTTCTCAACTTGTCCCGAGGTTTTATCTTAAAAAGGAATAAAATGTTTTATTGAAAAAAAAGCTATCAGAATTATTATTTTTCTTTCTTTTATGTAACACAAGAAGCATGTCAATCTGTGTCTGTATCTCCTTAGACCCTTGATTTGGACCCTTCCACCCCAAAAAAAAAGAATGGATGGGGAAAATGGATGAAATCTCAGCAGGAGCATCAGACGTCAGAGGAAGGACCCCTCCTCTGGACAAACAGACGTCCAATAGATGTGTGTACAGTATAGTATGTACATATGTCAACATTTGCCGAAAGAGACAGACTTGAAGTAACCAAACAAAAAGAATAAACAGAGGGGAGGTGTAGTATTTTTATGGCATATCCCAAACTAGGTCCCAGATATTAGTGGGGACCTCTTAAAAATGGAGGGAAGTTAAATTCTGGAAACCTTGCCCTAGAAACAAGGCCGTAGCAAGGATTTTACAAGGACTCAGGTCCCCTAACCCACTCACTACCACTCTCAGAAAAGAAAGGTCTAAAAAAAATACGGTTTCTAAAATGTTTAAATAACTTCAGCTGTCTTTTTTTATTTATTTATTTTGGTGGTGCAGTGGTTAGCATTGTCCCCCCACAGCAAGAGGAGCCTTGTGTGTCAGTGTGGGTTTTCCTCCGGGTACTCCAGCTTCCTCCCACAGTCCAAAGACATGCAGGTTAATTGTTGACTCTAAATTGTCCGTAGGTGTGAATGTGAGTGTGAATGGTTGTCTGTCTCTATGTGTCAGCCCTGTGATAGTCTGGTGACCTGTCCAGTGTCAGCTGGGATAGGCTCCAGGGCCCTCTGCGACCCCTAACAGGGTAAGCCACTAGGGAAAATGAATGAATGAATGAATGTATTACCATATTTAGTTATATCTGTCCTCTATTTTTTCCCATTTATTCCTTCATACATTCAATTTAGTTTTTATTTTTGCATTTATTTCTCTATTTCTATTATATTTTCAGAAAAATATACAGTTAATACACATTTAATTTTCCCATGATCCTCATTTGTTGCTCGACAGACGGGGCAAATATGGGTGGAAAAGGGTATTAAAAATAAAACAGCCATTAAAGGTTCAACAGCGGTTGATTGGCTTGACAATAATCAGCACTTTTGTAAGAGCACTGTGTCAAAAAAAAAGTTTAATAGTTTGCTTTCAAACTTTGACTCTTGCCTCCTACTGTAAGAAAGGTGCAGAGTTTGCATGTTTTCCTCGAGTCAGCGTGGGTTTTCTCCAGGTGCTCCAGCTTCCTCCCACAGTCCAAAGACATGCAGGTGACTCTAAATTGTCCGTAGGTGTGAATGTGAGCGTGAATGGTTGTCTGTCTCTATGTGTCTGGCCCCCATGTGACTCCTAACAGGATAAGCAGCTGGGAAAATGAACGAATGTCATATTTTATTTATTACATTAACTTTTCAGTTACCGTGCACATTTTCTAACTCAACGATAAAGTGTGAATGGTGTTTCAAGGCCCTCTAAACACATTCAAAACACAAATATTTGTTGTATACTGTGCAGCTCAGTCCTGAACAGGCCCTGCCCTTAGGTAAACACAGACAAATGGGAGCAACTGCAGGAAAAACCTGCACAAATGGTGGTGTGTGGCTGAATGTGTCTACATGGAGTTCCTGTTCTCTCCAGTCTGTCCTCTGCTTCATGAAAACATATAGAAACCACCCTGTTGTTGTGTCAGCTACACAACACTTGGTGGCGGTGTTGCACACGTTTTAATGGGAGAAAACGCCTGTCCGGCTGGTTTGATCATGGATAGTTGACCACACTGTAAATCAAGGTAGCTAAATAAGTAGGACACGCTTATTTGCAAGGTTATTAAGCTTATAATGTTAGATTATCATTTTTGTTTTAATGCCTTTTGTTCATTTCTTATAGGAGCAAAAAATCTGATTGCATTTGTTGAAAACTCTTGCACATTTTTCTCATTACTGTCTAAATACCACCAGTTATATAGTAGTTTATGTTTTAAATTAACTAGGTTAGGTTGAAATTTAACTTAAGATATGTGGCTATGGGATCTTTTAACAGCCTTTTTTTGCACAGCGCTTGCATGCAGTATTTTATAGGTTAATATTAAATCTTTATGACCTTAAATGTCAGCAGTGTATTTGGGAATGTGTGCACTTTTTCCTGCTGCATTGTGAAGCCTGAGTTGGGATGTGGGGTGATAGTTTGCACACCTTTAAAACCACAACATACATTTAAACATCAGCAAGTGTCAGTCGTGACATGGTGGTGTTTGAGCTGTCAGAATAAATGTCAGCAGATCACTGCTGCTCGGTGAAGTGTGTCCCACCATGCCAGCCTAACAGGTAAATCACCGTATGGGTGCTAAGGAAGCCCGGCGGTGTGTGAGCTGATAGTGCTGGAGCCCCGTGATGTGGTTTGGTGTGGGGGAGGATAGCAGCTACCAGCCAGATAAACACTCAGCATTGGTTTGCACAGCAGGAGTAACATGGCGGCACAGTTAGCCAGCAGAAATGTTGTTTCACTACCGCGAAGGTCAGAGCGGCGTCTGATAAACGGAATTTAACAACGAGGACACAGCCGAAAGTATTAAATCGTAAGTAGCCACGCGTGTTGGTGCTCCTTGTTGAGACGGGACGGGGTGTTTTCGTTGTGAAATCCATGCGAGGGCTTCAATCTCGGTTGTGTGTCTGTCTGGCACAGGCTCTCGCTTCGGCGTTAGCTTATTAGCAAGCGTTAGCTTCTTGGCTAAGCCCGCTGCCTGTGTCAGTAGTGTTTTCTGCAGCAAACTCAATTAGACGGCTCAGACAGCGAGCTTGCAAGCGAGTTATTGCAACGTTTGTCAGCCGTTTTTACCCACTGGTGGCGTGGCCACGTGTACGTGTAATGTAAAGTGAAATATAGCGTGCACAGTACTTTGATATTGTCATTGTTTTTTTGTGCTGAGTGAGCGGGTGACCGTGCACACAACACCGGACGAAGTTCGCCAGTACAGCAGGAACGTAGTTAGCATGCTAGCTGTTTAGCTGCGGGCTAGTCTGCCTGGTTGAACGTCGTTGTCAGGATATATGAGTGAGTCAGGACACTTCTCATCTCATGTGTTTGAGCGGGCTGTTAACCTTGTTTGTTGTGGTATCAACCATGCTTTGGTGCGACTTGCTACGTTAGGTAAGTTGCCCAAATTTCTGCATTTGTCCAGGGGTGCAGGGAGCATACTCTTTTTTTTTTTTTTTGCTGAACTAATGTTTCTCTTGTGTTTGGCTGGCGTTATTATGGCTGTAGTGCCAGGCTAGTTAGCAGCCAAGCTATAATGTGAGCACTTTAGCTGTTATACTAGTAAACATTTGGTAAAAGTAGTCAGAAAGTTGTCCACACTAGTCACAGGCTGTGGCTCTAAGCTCAACTTTGCTTGCAGCTTGTTGTGGCATCGCCTCAGAGATGTCATTAAACTTATAATTATGTTTAACACAATCAGATGACACAACAATAACAAGGCACCCATGTAGGCTTCACTGTGGAGCTGTGACAGAGGCAGGACTGTTGCTTGAACACAAAAGATGCTCTCTTGAAATGTAAGGCAGCCATGCATTATGAAGGACTGCTGCTTTGACTTGTGTGTTGCTTTGTTGTGCCTGTGTTGAGAGTGCAGTGCACTCCTTTTAAGGGCTCTCCTGCTTGACTGATTCAGGACTATACAGGCAGACAGCTTGTGCCATTTCAGTGATTGTCAACGCTCCTCTTAGTAATGCTGGAGGAACGCATCTTGTGGAACCAGTTGAGCAGTTTCTGTTGCATCACTCTGCCCACCTGATGGTGCACAGCACTCGTGTCACATCACTGATATGAGATTTAACATGACATGCTGTCCAGCTGCGGTTTGGCTGCAACTTCAGGGCTTCTGTGAAGATGTGATGTGATGGATTTCAGTCAGATCCACCGCTGGTCATATGCAAAATAAACTCCCAAGGAGTTTAAAAGGAACAGTGATGGCATGTGGTTTATATTTTTAAATTAACAGTGCATTGAAAAAGGCTGGAACATATAAGTTGATGAGTTGAAAGATATGCGTTTATCCTTCTTACCTGTGTGCGTGTGTGTTGTCCGTTAACCACTTTAAACACACTCCTGTCAGCCTGAGCTGCGTTTTATCTCCGAGGCATATTGCCTGAAGATATTGACTTTTTAAGTTCCTGTGAAACAAATTCTCTGTAAGCACTGTTGGCTGAAACTGTCTGTCCTTAGAAGACAGGACAGGTCGAGAAATAAAATTTTCTCCACAACCGACTGGATTTTAATTTCGAGAGTGTTAGATGAGGACACATAGCATGAATATGACGCCTGCGACAGCCCTCTCCTAGTTACAAAGAATGCAGTCCTGTACAGATGGAGGCATACATTCCTACAGTGCGCTGCATTGCCTTTGCTGTGTGTTTTATTTAAGGTCGAAGCCTACTAGGCTGTGTTCAGATCATATAAGAGGGCTGTTGCCTTTGGCTGCTGCACTGACAATTTCATTTTGTGTCATTTGGACTTAACAGTGCAATAGAATGACTGTTTGCATGATGACAGTTCAGGAATTCATGTGAGCGTGTATGCAAGTATGTGGATGTTTATACAAGGATAACTGGCTGGAGGTTTTCTCACACTGACTTGGCACAGTAAGTCTAACGGGGTGTTACCTTAGACGTAATTATCCGCCTGAACACATTGTAAACCACAGCTATAGCAACAGGTGTGTGACAGAGTAATGCCCAGCTTGTCACATGGTTGGAAACAATCTCTACATCCATGTCTTGCTGTCATCTTGCTTGCTAGTTGTTTTCTCTCAGTCTGGGCTCCATTCAACCCTGTAATTTCCCTCACACAAACCCATCTTTCTATATTGTCGTTGAGCTCTGCTTGGTTTGCCTACCCTATGTTCAATGTGTGTTCATAATTCCATAAAACAGAGCAGTATTTTTCCAGTGCACTTGGAGGCAAGCCTCTCATCTTGTAATCACTGACTTTTGCCCTGTGATAGGCTCGCTTTGTTGCGTCACCTGAGTGATACTGTAATCATTTGACCCTTGTTCTGTAGCATATGCTGCCAGTTTTTGGGTTGTTTGTCACTGTAGGCCTAATATGCATTTTTCGTAATCCAGCCTCAGTGTAATGTAGAATTAAATGCGCACTTTTCATATGTGTCATGGGGCAATCTTTACAATTAAGGACAGGCTTCATTTGGGTTTTGAGTATAGATTTGTAGGGAAACCTGTGAAAACTACACAAATATAATCAGATGATTGTCCTGTAGTTTTATATAGGGCCCTTCCTGGGATGTATTACAATTGCTGAGGTGGTCTGTGAACCATCAGCTCAATATTTTATGCTTTTAATTTCATGTAATTTAATTTTTTGGGAGAGGCTGCACTGAGAATTAAACTTTGACTTAATACTCATTGATTGTTTTAAATTTTGTGAACAAAATCAGAAGACAGTTCTAGCTACACAGCATTATGTTTTGGTTGTATCTGGAGATAAGCTGTAAGATTTGGTCAGGAAATTCAATTGAAATGCTGTTTTTGTGTGTCCCAAGTGAATGCACCGCATGACAAACAGATGCAGGGGTGAATATACTTAAATCACAACATCATAACAACTGAACTTATTTTAGGCTTATAATAAAGTAACATTCAAATCCAAAGTAGATTTAGAACAATTAAACACATATTTTTAAAAAATTATACGTATAAACAGCAAAATTATTGCAATATCATCAATTAGATTTTGAATTGAAAATTAATCTGCAACAATATTGAAAATTAGATTAATTACTTGGGTCAAATTTATCTTTGGAGTGTGGACTGTTTGTTGACAAAAACAAGTGATCTGTCAACAGATTTAACAATAATCAAAATACTCATTAGCTGCTGTAAACTCATTACTGGTTATCTTTAATCTCATCAAAATCCTAATTAACAGTTAGAATCATAGTCAAAGGACGCCATGTTGGAGATAGCTTGATATTGTGCTAATGCTAAAGATGACAAATGTACGACAGCTAACCAGTCAAAGGAAAACTTCTGTTTAAATCGTGACATAATTCCCTTTTCAAACATATCATGTTTTATTAGTTAACCGCTCTGCTCCTCTCGTTTCCACACACTTCTCTTTGCTAACAACATTAAGTTGACTCATTTGAACCAGGCTGGAAAATGACATCCCCGTCTCTGCCACTTAGTACATCCAGCTCCTGAACAACACCATAACCCTCCGTCTCACACAGCTTTTTAATGTGTAGGTACTCCTGGGCTCCTTTTTAAAAGCAGTGTCAAATGACAACATCCAGTGCTGAGAGGCTGGCAGGAACCCGGGCTTTCATGAGGATGTTGCGCGCTGTCACTGCCATCACTCGAATCTGCAAAGTCCATTCAAAGACCGATGTAAGGAGAAACTACGAGGGCTGCCTTGCTTTTAGGGAAGACGACTCTGACCAGAGGAGTTAAAAATACTGGAATTATTAGTATTTTTCTGTCCTTGCATTGTTTAGATTTAGAAAATAACCTTAAATGATATAGACCAAACTGGAAGGCAGACTTTGGCTTGAATAAACGCACAAGAAACCATGTGGCGTCTCGTCAAGTTTAGATGTAACAGATCAGACTAGGTTGTGTTATCTGTCCATCACATGCTGTATACGGGCCACAGTGTATTCCTGACATGATGCGCCACTCCCCCTTGTATCTGTTTGCCTTGTCTCACTGGGCATCTCACCCTGCTGTCTCTGCGTTTGTGTTGTCATGGAAACAGCAGTGTGACAGGTCCTGGGTGGGCGTGAGGGATGAGCTGTGGGGAAATGGCCAGGTTTTTACAGCACAGGGAGAGAGGAGAGGAGGGGGAAACGGCAGAGGAGAGACGTCAAAACCGAGGCAGAGATGGTTGATTGAAAGCTTAGAGGGCTCGGACATGGAAGAGGAGGAGCCGGAGTGTTTACTCCCTCCGCTTCAAGGCATGTTGTCATTGTGTTGTTTAGCTGACCTCAAATCAGCCCTCCCATCTATCTGTGCTAAGAGTAGGTCTTGTCTTGTTAACAGCAGCCTGTACAGGATCTTTTTGGGCGTAACTGTAGTACTGAAATTATCCAAGTACAGTGCTTGTCATTAAAGCAGCCTGTCCAGGATGTTGTGAGGTTGCGATCATGGCATTAACATAAATTCAGCCAGTCCCTGTGAATTTAGTGCGTCCTTGCAAACTGGACTAATCATTGCAGTTTCCCATTAGCATCATTAATAGTAGAAGTCCCACACTTGACATCCCCAAACTCAATTCCTTGTTTACTGGTTGTGAAAATGCAGACTTGTGCGACACGAGCATCTCACATTTACCAACAAAAATTACTGCTAAAGACCGTGCAAGGCATTTCTCTGATGCTCTGCATGAAAGCGGGGGTGAACTGTTGTTCAACACAAATGAAAGTCATCGATTGACAACATTTCTCGAACAAAAACACACACAGACAATGGCTGAAATGCATCGACAGCGGACAAGACAGATCACCATGACAGAGGCTTTTCCATCCTGATCTGTTGCACAAGCTGAAAAAAGTCAGGGTGAGTTTGATTAAATATCTACGGCTAGCAGGAAGATTCATGTAGTATAAATCACAAACTCATAACAGTACAGTTTTATTCTCACTTGAACAAGATGCCATTGATTTTTAATTAATTATACACCAAAAAAAACGGCAACTGTTTTTGCAATTTTCACTTTCTCCCATAGTTTATTGCAAAATAATGCCTAAAAACAATCAGCATACATCGCAATTTCTTGGACAAGCTGTCATGAAACCAGGCACTTTTAGGCCACAACAATTGCAAAAGAAGTCCGCATAATTTTGGAGGGACTGGTAAGGAGTTGATGATTTAAAAATGAAGAGAAGTGCTGCCGGATATAAGCTAAATTATCAGGTTTCCCTGGGATCAACAGGGGGGATTCCCATTAATTCAGATTTGTTTGCTCATAATCTTGAGACCAAATTTGCTCTTGGATGACTTGCTTTAGTTAGCGTCCAGTGTTTGGCTATCGGTCCAGAGTACGCTTCTCAAAAGCAATTTTCAAGAACATTTAGGCTTTATACTGGCAAACAAATTCACTGTCAAGTGTCCTTGACTCGTCTGTGATAATTTTGGGCTAATTCCTTGTGGCAGCGGGTTTGTGTTAGAATGATATAGCTAGTTACTTGAATCTGTAGTGTTTTTTAAAACAGAGATTTGTAACATCACACCGTAGGCTGCCTCGTGCACTACTCCCATGGAGACTCCACCAGGGCTCCAAGGATCTCGAGGCTCGGAGGCAATCCAATGATTTCGACGGTCCACGCTCCTCCACTTATGTAGGTCAGCTACAGCAAAGTGCATATTGATCTCCCAAGCTAAATGATATTGTGGTGTCTACTGCTCATTGCTAAGAAGGTGCCCTCAGCCAGTTTGGCTTGAGCAGAGGAGACAACAGAGGTCACATGACTGTGTGACAATGCTTCTGCAGCTGTTTTCCCTCGTGTTGTGAGGCTGGTATTGCTTAGCTGTACAATATGGTAGATCTAATAACTGTTGCTATTTTGAATATGTTCTCCGCACCGCATTTTTATTCATGCTTCCCACAGTCATTTGATTGTGGTAATAAAATATATAATTTAAAAAGTACTTATTTAAACATAGAGGTTATAAAGTGTTTTATGGGAAGGAATAAAAACACCCCCGCTCCCCTCAAAGAATGACAAAGGTAGATCATAAAGGAGCGAGATGGTGTCCTCTTTATTGATTCATGGCGGGATAGAGTTGTACACAAAGGTTAGGGAGTGTGCTTTGAAGTCTTAATTTGTGCGTGTGGGTGAATCGCTTTCCCCTCTGCCACAATGTGTTTGTGGCACTGGGTGCTAGCATGTGGTTGGCACCTTTCCCACTGCCCAGGGTGGAATCCTTGGCACCGAGGGAGGGAGAGAAAACTTGGATTGAGCAAGCTGCCTGCTGGAGTTGGGTGGGTGGTCCAAAAATATGCAGCGTGAATCTGCCCCTGAGAAAAATCTGGTATACCATCTTATTCTGGAATGGAGGTAAACGGCACCATCGCGGGCTGGGCTGAGGTAGTATGGAACGACATGTGCAGAGCAGCAGCATTTCTCACTCACTTGTCATAAAGCCAGAGGAATGTGGGGATTCAGTTTCAGGCTTTTCATTTCTGTACACATTGTGAGGGTCAAACTCTGACCAGCATGATTTCTCTTTCCCCCTCTCTCTCATCGCTCCCTCTCTTTCTCTCTGTCTCTGGCCCGCTGCTGACTCAGCAGTGTTCCTTCAGTGACCTATAATATGGTTTTGCTTGCTTTATCTTTACTGTTTGCAGCGGGGCAGGGAATCTCCTTAGCTGACCTGTGTTTTCCATCCATACTGTGCAGTTCAGGTACACTGTAGGTTAATATTATGGCTAAATTAAGCCTAACCCCATTAGCCGAAGTACTTGTTTTCCTTTTATTAATCACAGAGGGCATAAAATGTTGCACAGGTTCACGAGCCTCATATCACGCCCCGTTAACTCCCACAATTAACCATAAATGGCGAGTGAAACGACCAGTATGAATAGGTGAACATGGTGTGCATGTAAATCAGCTCTACACTAAGTTACCTGATGGACATTAGGATGTATCTGACGGGTTATTTTTTAAATTAACAAGAAATCTAGTTTCCTCAAGTAGTCATGAAGTCCACCGTGATATCATTAATCTTCCCTCACCTGACAAATAGAACAAAAAGCACTCAATGTACAGCGACACAGAACTGTGTTTACCAACTGTTTCTCCTCAGTTGAGATGAGGTAATCAGAATTTTAGGTCACCTTTTTTTATATGATAAATGACTACGTGACTATCAGTTATTGTTTGATAGTCATAATTCTCTCAAGGGATGTTCCTAATGATTTATTTATACGAATTGAATAAACATAATGATAATTATTATTATTATAATAATAAGTTTAACCAACTGGTATTTTTGGCGCCGACTAGCGAAGGTAGCATCGTAAATACAGTGTTTCCCACACACTGATTTCTTTGTGACTTAGCTTGAAGGAGAGCGGATGGCAGCCCCTTGAGACCCTACCGTCGGCGGTCACAGGGGGCGAGTTTCCAGCGGCAGCGCTTGGTCTAACTAGCAATAAAAAGTTGCCGGTCCGGCCAGCGGGGAGTCACGGATGCTGGGGTTTGCGTTGCTAGAAGTCTGTGTCTCTCCAAATCTGTGGAAAACACTAAAATAACGTCAGACGTGTTACTTTGCAAACTTGCTACAAAAAAACTCACATTATTTCCCATGGATTTACATGTGTTCACCTGTGTAACGTCACTTATTGAGGCTTACTTACCCTCGAGCAGCAGAGTCTGTGTGTTCCCCCATGTCTTCTTCCGATTAGATGGCTGTCCAACTGTTACTGTTACTTCACCCTCTTCTCGACTAGTCCACGAATCATGCACATCTCTAGTTCTGGTATGACCAGCGAGAGTGGATGTGTCGGAAATAATTAGACTGTCAGTGCTCCAGATCCGTTTGTACAGAACTCAGGTTTTATTTTTATAGATGTTGAAGACACTTAGGTAGAGCAAACACGAAGGTTCAGCGTTTAATCTATTTTGCATGGATGACCAGATAAAAGAAACAAACTGCATCTGCAGTGTTGACTGTGATGAAGGAATATGTCACCCAAATGCAACAGTATGGCTCTGTCAAGTGTTTTTGGATACTAGTGGAGCTTTATAGCATGTACAGGGACAAAAGCAACGTCAGTCTTTGACTAAATAGACGCTTCTTGCTTATAATATGATAAATGTTTAGTTTTTATGGGTTGTGTTGATAGTAATTAGATACAGTCTGGCAGGTTTTGTCCTTTTTTGTCACCTTGTCTGACTGTACATGATGCATGTTTTTAAAGCTTGAGATGCTGTCGGCTCAGCCGCCACACTAAAAGGCCAGCCCTTATATCAAATTGGTAATGATAGTGACTTTTTTAGTAAGCTAAAGGCCATTTTTGTCTTTGCTAACACAGTGAGAATTAATTCCTGTGGCTTTATTTCCTGAGTTCTTGGAAAGATTGTTTTTAACATTCTTCCCTTCATTTTGGTTTTTGTGTGTATGTGCTATTAATGCTAACTAAGTTGCGATTATGTTAGCGATTCCTGCAAGCACGGAAATTCAGCACAATTTAATTATACCTCCCACCACACCTCCACCCCTCCAAGAGAGCAGCCGAATTACCTATATTTGTCCCACATGGAGTGTGTGAGCGTGCATGTGTTTGTTTGCATGTCAAAGTGCTTCCATTCATGCTTTTACTCCAGAGATTTGTGGTTTTGGCACCTGAAGATGTGGGCCATCAAAACAAAACCGCCTCCCATCTCATCTGGCAGTGGAGTGCAAAACAAAGGCACTCATTGGAGAGAAGATTACACAGGAGAGGCACAGCCATGATGTTACACTGATGCTTCTGCTACAGGAGCTGACAGACAATATCTTAATTTAAAAACTTCGAGGATGGGTGGAGTTCTTTGACCCTGAAAAGGAGTGATGACAGGAGATGAAGGAATTAAGTCATCTCTGAGGTCACCAAATAGTCCATCAATACATAAAAACCGAACATCAGTCAGTCACATGTCAACACAACAGTGAGTTAGTGTCATACAGAGTCAAAGAACATGAAGATCAGAGTCATGTTTGACCTGGCAGGATTTCATCGCTGGTCAGTGGCTAGTTTGGATAGAAACAGAAGAGTGTGCTTGTTGTCACCGCAAATTAATCATTTGTGTCGTACCCTGTTGATAATTCTAATCATAGCTGTCATATGCAAGGATGGGAAGTGATAAACGCTATCTTTTTTTTTTTTTTTTTTTTTTTTCAAAATTAGATTTTTATGATAATTATTTCGTAGAAAACTCAACCTGAAAAATGAAGTTTAGCCACTATTAGTGGCTCTGTCAGTGGCTTGCTTTTCTACGTAAAGGTTAAATAGACACAGTTGTAGGGTCTGCCTGACCTGGCTGTCACCGAGTGTTTCAGCAGGGGACTGTGTAAATGGAGAGAATGACAGAGAGAGGGAGGGAAGGCTGCTTCACTTTGCTCTTTGCTCTGTCTCGTCCAATTACATGTTCCACTGTCAGAGCAGCAGCGCTCTTAATCAGGTAATGCTGGGGTTTAAAAGTCATCCCCCAAACGTGCTCTACAGATTATTACCCTTCTCACACGTTGGTTCATCAGAGCAGACAAACACTGTGAACCTCTTTTTCTGGTCTATCTACTTTATTCTGCCGTATTTAAATCCAAATTCAGCTGATTTTTAGTTGTGTTTTGCAGATTGGTCAGACGCTGTATGTGCATTTGCTGTGAATCTGAGCGTTGGCCTGTCACATTGTCTCAGTCTTTGGCTGATAAAGTGACATAGTTGTGTCAGCTGATCTCCTCCTCCCCTCCCCTCCCCTCCGTGCTAACATGGCACCTCCTTATCCTGAATCTGCTCCCACTGTATGGCCTCGGGCCTCCACGGGAACTAATTCCTTACAAACTGTGACAGGCAATAAAAGATGGTGGACACACACACACACACACACACACACACACACAGGCACAATAGATATGGACTTGACATGCAGACCAGTCACAAGATGAGCTCCAAATCATCTTAAAAGCATGATGCAATCAGCTGTACACACAAATTGTTCTCTCTGCCCACACCCCATCTCACACATTTGCTTTCTCTTGTCAATATGACTCACTTTGTTTTGTTTTTTTTTCTGCAACTCAACTTATCAGTCCTGGGAAGGTACGAACATATATATTTTTGTGTTTGCTGTCCCTGAGGTCACAGCTGAAGGAGCTGGCTGTTGCTATTTGAGCAACAGATGTGAGGGCACCTGGCACGGGGTTGTATCTGCATCAGCACAGCCCGTTGAAATCTGCTGGCGTAGTGCCAAAGTGTAATAAATTGTGTTATATGTGAGGATCTCTGTATTTGTTGATGTCACCAGGCTACAGGATTTTCAGTCAAAATAGTACAAATTTTAGCAGCCTCCATCTTCATATGCCTCTTTACATTAATGGTGAACTAAGACATTTAAATTGACATTTTCTTTTTTCTTTTTTTGCAAATGGTTATTCTATTATTTTTATTACTATTTTTATTTTTATCTCTATTATTCTAACATTAGTTTATTCATGTGTTATTAAGATATGGGTTCAAAGCTGAAAGATCAGTTGTGTACCTTTTTGCATATGCTAGTTGGTTAGCTCATGGAAGTGACCATACTCTGAGTGCAGGCAGAGATAGGGTTTTTTTTTTTTATATGCTGTGTGGCTATCAGCAATAGAAATGCCTCGTTAGATTTTGTCTTCCTGAATACATCTTTCTTGAACGCTAAGTGCGGTATTGCTTGTGTAGATGGATACTCAATATATTGTTTGGATAGCATAGAGATCATGCTGTGACGGGCTGTCACAAAATACCGTCCAAGCAGCGCCAGGACATTGTTGAATATTTTAGTCAGCACAAAGTTTTGAGAGATGGACTGAATAAGTAAAAGATAGTTTTTAAAAAAGTAACCATGGTGACATTTTCACTGGCCTCCATGCTGCTTTCTGCTGTTTACTAGGGGATAGGGAAAAATCAATACAGCATAGTATTGCTATATTTTTGTGTGGCAGCATTGTATTCTCACACAGTGCCAAATATCGATTTTTTTTTTGTTGTATAAATTATTTATATTGCAAATACAAATGAAACTTTAGGTACCCTACTTGAATAATATAAGTGCTTGCTTTTTCAGTCCGCTAGATACATCTTGCTGCAAAAAATGGCTTAAGCCAGATGAATTTGCACTATCACAGTGTATTTTATCACAATATTGAGCATATCGCAACACATGTAAAATCGCAGTAATATTGTATCATGACTTAAGTATTGTGATAATATCGTATAGTAGAACCGCTGGTGATTTCCATCCCTACTGTTTACTAACCTGTTTTCTGGTTCATCAGTAACGTCAAATGTGACACACCAGAATAGAAAACTATAAAACAGAAAGGTATACTGCTGCAGAGTTGTGTCCACTGCTCCAGTCTACTGGCAGTGTGGAAAGCAGTCTATTGCCTATTCCTATTTTTAACATGTCCTCCCACATTTAAAAAGCCTGCACACTCATGCTAATTTTGGCGGGAAATGGTATAAGTTATATTTATAATGCATCTTAAAAAAATAATTCTGCAAAGGAACCTTGCAAGCAGAGCACTACTACTACTACTGACACTGTATTCGTTGGATTGTGAGTCTAAATACCAACCACTATGCTTTCAGTTACAGGTTAAAAGAAAATTGTCAATGGCAGGGAAAATTGAAACTTAGCAGGTCAACTGTAGGGTCATACTCATTTTCAGATGAAAATTATAAACGAAAGGATTAAGACAGCATCAAGAGTGTTTTGTTCACTTATCTTAATCTTAAAAAGGGTTTGTTGAAAGACCTTGTGCATATTAGCTCTTCTATATATCAAGATATTCCTGATCATGGATGTCTTTTTTTTACCAGTGTTGTGCTTTGCAGTTGTGCAGTTAGTACCTTGTTCTGGGGCATCCAAACACATAGCTGAAGCAGTTAGTATTAGATTGTTATAGCAAGTGCCATGGCCAGTCCATGGGTTTAAACCTGCTTATAAAACAATACTTCTTAACCTTTTAAGCTGTCACAAGCCCCATTTGTGGCAAAACATGTAGACTTTTGTCACCCTGTGACTTATACACATGACAAAATCTTTGTTTGGCAAATAATCAATTGATTTTGATCCATCTGCAGGGACCACAATCAATTGATTATTAGTTAGGAAGAGGGTCTTGACCAAACATTGGTGTAACTAGAGCTAAAGAGCCAGGTGTTTTCATTAGGATAGACGTCAGCCTTGATTCTTATTGAATTGAAGGCCATTAGTGGGCCATTCAAAAGGCACCCAGCAGGGGCTCCATTGGTGTTTAGCCCCTCTGTGACCTGGGCATTATGGTCATTTCTAGCACATGAACTATCTACCCTTTGTCCTATCTGAACCTGATTAGCCGGCTCATTAGCATTGTTAGCCCAGCCTGGGTGACAAAGCCTTTTACTGAGATGCAGCCCATTGCCAACTCTGGGAGAAAGAAGGGATTACAAACTACTCCCAAGGTTCGGCTTTAGGCAGTGATTCAGCTCACCTCCCATGATCCATCAGTTTCTGTCAAAGGAAATGTTCGTTGTCTTGATGAGTGTACACATTCAAAGCTGTATGAACTTGGAGGTGAAATCTGTTCATTCACTCTGTTTATGGTGTTTTCTTCTGTTCAGTTTTACAGTCTCACTAATCACTTCATCATTCTGTTTTGTCACAAACATTAAGGATAATGTGAGGTTTTGCGCTGTGTAACATAACTGCCTGTTACCAGTTACGGTTTAATTGGCTGCACTCTGTTTAAGGGGAGCTTGAACTTTTAACCCGATGATCTTTGACCTCCTTTTAAATACCAACAGATGGTTGGACTGTGAGTGTATCTGGCGAATGAAATACTCCCATGAACCTGTGTCAGGTTCAGGTGAAGGTCTTTATCGTGTACATTTCTCTGGCTTCATCTACCTGTGCGACTTTTCATATTCGTATTGAGCCTTTTATTTTTTGAAACAGGCGTCGCTTTAATTTACAACTAGCTTTATCGATTGTGTCACGCCAGTATTCAGGGTAACATGAAACTCAATTAATGTTGCTGCTGAAGCTCAGTGACAGTCTTGGCAGGGTTGTGTGTTTTTGTTTAGGTTACACCATGTGTCATTCAACACTTCTGTGCCAAGTAGAACAGCCCTTAAAGGACAGAAAGCTCCTCAAGTCTTTCCTGAGGAGGTGTTCTGCTTCAGTATGTCGAGATGATTTGCACATTGCGTACAGGCATATGTGCATGCATACTTCTTGTGTGACTTGCTACTGGTCTTGTATCACACCACTAATGTCACCAGCAGGTCCCCACCCTTAATATCTCAGCTGTTCTAATATGTGAGAGCTGGTTTCATGAGTGAATACTGACTCACATGGGGCATTCAATTTACACATAAAAGTCTGTGAATCAGATAAGATAAAATGGCAACAGGCTGCTTCCTGAGCAGTCAGTGAAAGTGATTGATGTAAGGTGGCGTGCAGATGCATCATTTTGCCTGTAAAACAATGTTTCTCTGTGTTGCATGATGACTATCTGTGATCCATTTCTTCCTGTTGTTGTGCTGATTGATTTTCTGAGAGGAAATCACTATCATTAAGTGGATCTTCCGAGCAATTAAATTCCCAAACAAAGAAAAGCCTCTCCTCGTCGCAAAAAAATCTATCACTTGAAAGTTTTTTGATCCAGTTTGGATATTTAAAAATAATTACTGTTAAACTAGCTCAATGGAGTGTTTTCACACCCTGCATTATTCTGTCACTCAGTCCCCAGATCAAGGGCTGGACTGAGACTGAGCATGTGACAGCATTAAAGCTCAGAGGAAATTCCTCCAGAGGATGAGAACTAAGAGCCATGCAGGAAAGGGAAAAGAGGAAGGTGGAGTTGAGAAATACAAAGTCATGAAATTTCATTAACAAGAAGAGATTGACTCTAGCATTCAGGACATATCAGATGTTATACTTTAACTGCAATTGATGTTTAGTCCCAAACAGATGCATAAAAGAGTTTCATGTTTTAACTGTTCATGTGGTCACCGTCCCTGAGTCATCACAGATCTCAGCTGTTTTAGCATATTGGGTGCAGCAGCTCAGAAGACTGAATATCATCTTGCTGCCTAGCTTCTAGCAGTGGACTTGTGCAGGGTTCAACAGGCGAATCGGTTTACCATACTCTCCAGTTATGTCAGCACATGACATCACGTGAGTGCATTCCTCAGCTGGCTCACTTGGCAGGTATTTGGGAGAAATCACCCAGGCCAAGAGGGGCTGGCCAGCTCTGCCTTCATCAGGCTACGTGAAGTACAAGACGAGCTGCTCCTCCACAGAAACCTGTCTGTGGGAGCTTTTTCCACCACTGCCAAGTCGCCTAGCAGAGTCCTTTTTTGAGTTACCAGTTGCATTTTCTAATTATCCAAATGGGAATATGATTTAAAATTGAAACTTTTCTCCTGTCTAATTAATTGTGTGCCGTGATTAAAAAGGCACACTGTGTTCCACGATGTAATAGGCTTTGAGGTCCCCGAGGAGATGAAAGGACCCTTTAGACACTTAACTCGCAGCTCCATACTAACGTAATGCAAACAGTTGTTGCTGGATGAGATGACTTGTTGTGTGTTTGAAGCACAATCACAGTTACGCCAAGCTGGCTAGTTAAAAATGGTTTGACATTTTGGTGCACATCCTGCATTATACTCATAATACAAGAGAACAGCATTTTGTGTTGAAGTAACTTGTTTTCTTTCTAATTAGTTGTTTTCAACTGTTTATTGAAACTCATGAGTCAGTAAACATTACTCAGTGGGGCTTGGCTGCGAGAACTCCTATTATGATTTGTATGCTTGTTTTTATCATTTCCTATGCAAATCCCGTGCAGTTTTCACTGCAGGAGATAACAGTTACTTTGCTTCTCGTGCACATTATTGATAAAACATGGACAGCACACCTAAGCAGTCTTGCAAAAGGGTCGTTCTCTAAGTAGTTCTTTCAAGGTTTTCTGTGCTGACGGGACTTCATGGGACTGTCCCTCAGTCAAGGCTGTGTGTGTGAGGAGTGGCATCACTGTGGGGTGTTTTTGTTTTCAAAATGTGGACCTTTTTGTAGCATTTTTGTGCCTCAACAGTGAATAACAGCAACACAAATTGAAATATATCTTTACTTTAGTCAGAGCTGATATGATCAATTTAGTTGATTGACAGTTGGCAACTGTTTCAATAAGCAATTGATAATTTTTCACATAAAATTGTCTCTGTGTACCAAATGATTATCAAAAAAATAATCAGTAGATGAATCAATAATGAAAACAATTGTTAATTGCAATCAATTTGTCTACAATTCTTAAAAAGTCTTGACTTAAATTATATAAATACCAGGCCTTCTAAATCAATAAATAGTTAAATTGTTAGGTCTTAATTGCCACAAACATTTTATTTAATCTGATTTATTATTTTTAAATTTACTTAAGTCAAGCTCTTGTACATGAAAGTCAAAATTTCTGTGGTTACAAATCTTTCAATCTCCCATTGAACCTAATATTGTTTTTCTTTTTACCTGCAAATACCTGTTGGCAAAACATAGATTAAGCTAAGTCACTCTAATAACTATACTGCTATGTAAAACCCTCCTGTGCACCTGACGACATGTATACTACTTTACACTGACCTGCAATGCTTAAAAAAAGAAAATTTGTCCAATAACCAGTCTTAAATTTGATTAAAAATAATCTTGAAAAGGTCTTAAAAAGCAACCTGGTTGAGGCCCTAAATATATCATTACATCCTCTTTTGTCATTGTGTAAATATTGAAGTACAGAAATAGCACAGCACATTGCACAGTACAATCTTAAAGCATTCCCGTACTATACACTGTTCTACCCCTGTGATGAGAGTTGTGCTGATTCACACCATGTACTGTACATCCCAATTTTGCTGTTATTTCTTTCAGCAGGGAGACGCGGATGATGCTTAAAGGTTTCCTAGCATTACCGTCTTGAAGCAATGGCCTGAGGGACTCTCTGGACTGAAACCAAGGTGAGAAGCATAGCCACAGCCAAGTCTCCTTTTACGCAACTGTACTGTGCAATGTGTTTGTTTGTTAGATGCTCAGTCCAAACACAAAATTACCAATTCTGCAGAGGATGCAGATGCAAACATATTATTGTGGAAAAAACTTTTATTCTATATCATTTAAAAAAAGATTAGGCTTGTTCTTTATGTGTCCATGAAAACAATCCCACATGCCCCCTCCTGCAGTGGTTGTTTTATTGGCTCGTGTGCCCATCTAAGCTATTAACTGGGATAAGTGCTCCCTGAACATGCTTTGTATTCTCAGCTGGTTTTTAGCTGAATTCTCTCATTATAAGTATAGAGCATTGATGGTGGTTTTGATATAAAAACCTTCAGGCATTTTTCCACTGCCAACAGATAAGCCACATAGTAAGAACTTTGTTTAAAGGTCTGAATTCAGTTTTGAACAAAGTTTTCTGACTTGCACATTTATTACTGTGTGAGATGAAGTCTGTTAAATTCTCTGCCCCATTTCCACACAGCTCTTGCTTGACTTTTCTTCGTCTTTGCGCCTGCTTGTGTCCAGATCCAAGCGTTTTGTCAAAGTGAGGGCTGCATCCAATAGTCCCGTTGGTCTGCTGTATTCATCCATCTTGCATGAAAAACAGCTTTACTGTTGAAACCACTGCTCCTCCTGTGAGGTTGTGTTGCTTTACAGGTTACAGTTCAGATGGTATTGGCGAGAATGTGTCTTTTAGGATTACTGCATTGCCAGCAGCTCTTACAACACCATTTTCTCAGTGGACACAAAATAATAGTTTGCATTAGCTGAGTCTGGTTGCAGATAGTTAAAGTGGATTTCAGTTTTATTAATGTTCTGAGCATTTGTCCCACTCTATCGGAATATGTGTACTGTTTTTGTGGTCAAGTGCAAAGCACACTTTTTTCTTGCCCTCAATATGAGTCATCTAATGTAGAGTGTGTGTTTAGAGTTTTAATCCAGTATTTATTTTTCCCAACATAATATAGCTGATGCAGTGCACGCACATAGCTTAAAGCAGACCTGCAGTAAAAATGGCAAAGCTAATTAAATTTCCTATACAGGGTTACCGCTGATCCTTAAAGACTCTTAAGGCTCATTTGTACTCCCTTTACATATGAAAATAGATGCGTCCAATTCAAACATGCCAATACATAACAACAAACGAGGCAACAGTGGAAGAGGCAGTAATGTTGTAACCTTTAAAAGGAGGTAGCATTGTAGGCTGCAGTGGTCTGTGCAGCCATTATATTTATCTTGACATCTGGAAGGAGAATCCTTTTCACTGTTTTACGAGATATTGCTGTATTTTGTTATATATTCCTGATTAATTTCGCTCCACCATTATTTAAATTTCATAGTTCTTGAACTATGCTACACTCCCTACATGATCTCCTGTGGTACGTCTCTGTTTCATCTTTATCCGTAAGCTTATAGGACACACGCATCAATGCAGAGTACTGACAGCTAACATAAATAAGCCCTAGAAAGGCATTGAATTAATCAAGCTAAAAATAAGGCCCTAATTGACCTTTCGGTAAGCCCCACCCCTTTGTGATGGCCTGACAAGCTGTTGGAGAAAGCATGGAGCCCACACTGTATCTAACTGCACTCCCTGAAGAAATATGATCATATTTTTGGAGAAATGAAACAGTGATTCCAGAGAGAAGCAGACAGAGGGGTCTACAGTCTGTGTTTGAAGGATATATCCAGGATGTCAAACTGACTCAGCAGCAACAACAGGTTAAAAAGACAAAGATAGTTAGAAGCTAAAGCCCAACTATAGGCTACAGATCACAGTGGAAAAGTGAACCACCACATCACTGCTGATCGACACAGAAGACAATGAATATAAAGGGAAACTTCACCGATATTGAACCAGCTGTGTGGCATCGCAGTGTGTGCAGATGAACGGTGCTTGTCGCTGCCAGCACCCAGACCTCCACCAACGGACGGGCAGGGATCTCCCGGGTAAGTCAAACAATGTTCATCTGCACACAGTGCGATGACACACAGCTGGTTCAATAGCAGCAAAGTTTCCCTGCTTCCCTTCACTGGTTCCTGTACAGCAGGGTCGGTCTTTGTTTCACTGTTATAATCATTACAAAGCAAAAGCAGCATGTGTATACATTCAGTAGGCTATATCTTCAGTAGCTAGCTAGCTAACCCTACACTTTTCAGGGTTTGATTTTGGTTTTGGAACAGGGAAGAAACGTATATCTTTTTCCAACCTCTCCAGGTAACGAGTATCATTAATACACGACGTGCTCCAGAAACAACATTTAGCTCCAAATCCACAAAACCAGCCTGAAAATGAAGGAAATCTGAAACGACTGCATTAGAGTCAATGGAGCACAGCTGTGTTGTTGTCGGACCCTGGTCTGAGCCGGCCCAGTGCTACGTTATGATTGGCCAGTCTGTGTCCAAGGGCAGGACTTCGTGAAGGGTCAACTGGTATTAAAATGTCTTATATCAACCTATCAAAGGTAAAAAAAATTGCTAATACACGGGAAGTCTAATTTTATGAAGTTTTTTCTGACATTGAAATTCTCAAAATAATCGGAAACGTCTATTTTTTTAAAGAATAATGAAACAAATGCCCCTTGAAAGAACGTCACGCAGATCGGGATAGCGGAACTAACAATGTTCATATTTTATATCTCTGGCTGAGATGGTTATAGCAGAGGATTCACTGTCTGCTGGCTAGGTGTCACTGTTCCGTGGTCAGTATGGAGAAGTACAAGTTCAATGAAAATTTGCTCTTTAACCAAGATTTTGCAGTATGGCTGAAACAGTTACAAGGCAATGGATACAAGCTTCAGTGTATTTTTTAAATACGTTTTGTTGATTTTCAAAGTCTTTATTAAAATGTTTTTCAAATTTAGCACGATGGTAGTCAGATCAGTTGAGTCCTACATGCAGAGTGAGAGTACCGGCCAAAAACCACCAGGTATTTCCCAAGTCTGTCCTACCCCCGTCTCCAGCATGAGACAAAAAAGTCATGTTTTATAATACAGTTTGGTTAATGAGAAATTGGTTTCAGGTTTAATTTCGAGTGGCATTAAGAAGACTCAAATCAGACTTGCCATAAGGCTATATTTTTTTTATTTTTTTGCAATGTGTTGTGTAGTATCAGTTGCAAGTAGAGTAGGGCTGCAACGATTGGTCGACTAGTCGATGACTAATCGACTATTAAAATAATCGGTGACTATTTTAGTAGTCGACTAATCGGTTTGAGTCATTTTTCATAGAAAAGTATTATAAAAGTACCCCAAAATACTCTTGTTGCAGCTTCTTACGTTCAGATATTGGCAGCTTTACACACTCTCCCATGACGGTGAACTAAAACCCTTTGGCGTGAGTACAAAACAAGACATTAGATGACATAATTTGGGGGTTTGGGAGAGACAGACCAACATTTTTCACCATTTTAACATGTTTTTCGATAAAATGACTAGTCGACTAATCAGATTAGTCAACAATGAAAATAATCGTTAGTTGCAGCCCTAAAGTAGCATGTCATAAACAACATACAGACATTTAAATGTGTTCTTATACCGGCAGCAACACTTCAGAGGCAGAGTGCACCTGAAAAATTCCTCTTTTTAAAAATGTATTTCCTCAAAACAGCTGTGCACTGTCAGCGTGTCATTAATTGTAACCGCTGGCTGGTTATTTGCACCACTCCGCAGTCCACTTGCTCACAACCCTGCGAGTTAGGAAGAATTTACAGTGTTATAACAGTGCACAACGAGGTGTTTGACAGCAAGGGTACCCAGAGCGCAATACAATAAACAAAGGATCTCAAATTGATATGTGGTAATTTTGACATCTGACATCTGAATCTCCCCTCAGCCAGTGCTCTCAGCCACAGATCAATTGTTCACTAGATTGTTGTGGAGAGGTGCTTATTTATACCAGTTAATCAATTTTGCCATCCCTTGACTCTTTGTCTCTCTTTCCCCTCGTGACTCCAGCTCTCCTCTCCTCTCAGTGCATCTCTCTGACAGCCAGAGCCCAGCATTCTGTGCTTATTATACAGAAAGCCCTCCCCTTCCCATCCTGCGACATCCTGAAGTGACTGCCAGTGTTAAAGATTCATGAGCCTGATCAGCTTTCAGTAAATGGGGGGCCTGGCTCTTGGTTGCACTCCGGCACTTTAGAGCCATTACCTTGCAGTGATTCTAGAGTGGACAGGCTCATGAGTGAGACTTGGTAACAGGCAAGGTGCATACCACTTTTTCTTCTTCGTCAACAGCGGTCTGTTCATGTGATTTTATCAGATTTCGGGACATTTGAATAAAGCAGAATTTTCATAGTGTGCTGAGTAACCAGATAATTAGCTGGTTTAATTATCATTTAGCTGACTCTGAAAACTGAACACCACATACAAGTAGGCAAGTGATAAAGAGTGAGTTTGTTGAGAAAACTGAGTTAAAGGGATAGTTCCGCTTGTTACAGGTGTTAATGGCAAGATTCATTACTATTTGTCAGCTCTGTGTGAAACAATACAACATTTGCTGATATCAGTAAGTCTGCCACAATACAGTTTGGATTCGATTCAATCAGGGGCCTGCGACTGATATGACACAATATCAGTAAATATCCTCGTTGTCTTTTCGAAGCTGTTTACTTTAACTGTCTGCCTGTCGCTCGGCTGCTAGCACTGTTTGAATATTTAGAAAGTGGGTGTGCTTGGATGGAAATGGTGACACAGACATGCAATGGGAATGTAAACATAAATGTGAATCTTAAAGATGATGATATGTATCCATGTTTTCACTTATCATCAATAATATTGGATCTAAATCAGTTTAAGGGTACACTTTATTTAAAACATTTTCACTGCTTAGTGTGCTGTCAGACAGCCCTTTGCAACAGGGAACTGAAGCAGTTGTATCTGTCTATGCTCTGTTTAAATCCAACAGTCTCCTCTGACAACAACAGTAATTTTACCTTGCAGAACACTGGAGCTGTTGGTCTACCGCTGCCTTCAATTAGGGCGCATTCACACTGGCGCTATTTGGTCCGCTTTAAACAAACCCTGGTCCACTTCCACAGATAGTTCAGTTCGTAAAGAGTGGTGTGAACGCTCATTCGAACTCTGGTGCGGACCAAACAAGCGAACCCTGGTCTGCTTGAAAACTGGGGGTCTGGTGCGGTTCGCTTCCAGTGGGAAATGCAACTGGACTATCCAGCGAACCAAAGAGAGGAAGTGATGTAGAGTGCAGTGCATACGCATGATTTACGGACATATGTGTGATCTGAAAACTTTGAAACCCTTACAATGCCTTGCTTGGCGCCTGTTTAACCACAGCAGCACGTCGTAGTCTCTCGCTCTCCGCCGTCTTTTTCGGTACTACAGCATTCGTCTCATGTACAGAGCAACATGCTGGATAGGGAATGGAAGGAGATGGATTTCCATTTCCAGCCCCGGCCAATCGAGCCGGGTTTTCTTCTTCCTCATGCTTTTTCTCTTCCTGGTCAGTGGTCGTTTCGGGCAATACCGCCCCCAAACGAGCAGCTGTAGTAACTGCTTGACGTTGTCCAGGCGGTTTGGTCCGCTTTAAAAAGTGCAGCGTGAAAGTGAACCAAACCAAATGAAGGTGTGAAATTTTTTGGCATTCCCCGCCCAATCAAACTGAGTTCCCTGGACTATCGTGGTGTGAATGCGCCCTTATTGTGTGGCTTTGGTGAATCTGAACTAACCCTTTAAAACACCACAGTCACACAACAACAAACTAACTAACTGATACAGGCAGAGGTAGACCAGCAGCTCACATGTTCAGCAGGGTAAAATCACTGTTTTAGTCAGTGGAGTCTGGCTTTGAAGAGAGCATAAGTAACGGCTTCAGTTCCCTGTTGCAGAGCGCTGTCTGACAGCAAGATAAAGCTGTGAAAATACTCCAAATAAAGCATACACGTACAAGCTGACACAGATTTATTTAGGTGACTTAAACATGTTTTGCTGCTGCCTTTGTCTGCAGCAGTACACTGCATAACTGTACTCCTGCCTGCTTCTTCAAACAGGGGGTATGCAAACTCCCATCTACTGTAGGTCACACACTAATTATGGGTAAGAACCTCATACTACCCCACTTCAAAAAATCCAGTCTATCCCTTTAACTGTGTGCCCTTATATAATGTAATTCAGTGCTATAGCAGGGATTGATGTAGACATACAGGCACTCTGAACAATAACATCTAACATCTACTGAAAAAAAGCCGTCATACACTCAATGAACCTTCTCTGTGAAAAAGTCCCATGACCTATTTTTGTTCCCTTTGTTTCCCCATCTTCCTTTACTGTATCCACACTCTCATTTTCTCCCCAGCTCGTTCCCGGTCATTGATCCGATTCCTCTATACATTCCGAGTCACTCAAGTCTTGTTAAATTCACCCAGCATTCAAGGTTTCAAATTCACATTGCTCTTAATCTCTGTCAATCCATCATCACATCCCTTCCTCCTTCTCCCTGTGCCTCCCCCTTGACCCAAACCTAATATCAGAACATCTGGTTCAAGGTAACAGCAGCTGTCAGCTAGGCCAGAGTTCACAGCAGACCCCCACCCAAGTTGCGTTCTGTTGAAATTGATATTGTTTTTAAATACATGTTTGTCTTTAATACCAACTGACAAGGCTCCAACGTGTTTCTGTGTGTCTTGGCTCTCTCAGCACTTCTTCTCACCCTCGCAAATATTGAGATGTAAAATGAGACGACGCCAATCCTCTGGGCCCCTCCCCTGTCATGATTTCCTCTTCACTTTGGGGGAAATAAATGAGCCATGTTGCAGCCCACTAGAAGCAGTCTTTGTTGGTACACTCTTGTTCTCCGTTTCTCTCTCGGGCCCTGTTGTGCCAAGAAGCCATGTGAGGACAGATTACACACCAGCGAGACATTGTTCAGTGCCCCACAGTGGTTGTGCACTTTCTGGAAGGGCCCTCATTATTATAGTGCAGGAGACTTCAAACACTTCCCCAATAGCTTTTGATGCAGTTAAATGCACAGTCATGCCCAGCGCTCTCTGAGTTCCAGAAGCACTGGGTGTGTCTTTATAATCAAAGCCCTGCTAACCCACATGATTACAGGAATGGCACACTGGCACATGCCCTCTCCCCTTGGCAATCAGACACTGATTTTTTTCCCCCTCTGCATCCGTTTTTTTCTCTTTTCCGTTATACTATGACTGGAATGGATGATTCAGTGTTTTTGAAGGCCCCCCCCCTCCAGTGATTTGCATGTAGCACTCTTTGTGGTTACAGCAGCTGAGTTTTGTTTAGAAAAACTGTCTAGTAATAGTAGTTTAACATGAGTTTTTGGAAGAAGGTTTCAGAGCTGTAGTGTGTTTTGTTTTGGGTTTTGTTTTTAGAAACACATTACCAAGTTATCTAATGTGGAAGACACATTCTCGTTGTTTAGGGTTGGGTGATATCGGCTGAAATCAGTATCAGAATTTTTTTTGTTTTAATGTACTCTCAGGCCATTTTATCAGGTGCAGGTATAAAATCTAATTCAACCCAATACAAGAGGTCAGTCATAAATTCTATCTTAGATACCAGTGCTCAGGTTGGATTTACCCTTATGTTTTTTATTGAGTTTGTAGTTTGCAGTGGTGTTGAATTTACACTTCCTGCAAAGTTTTAACAAAAACTGACCATTGAAAGCTTTGTAACGTTAGAGGGTGTGACACAGCTGTTGCACTGGATTGTATTAGATTGTCTAGGTGTACCTAATAAAGTGGGCAGAGAGTGTATATCACAATATGGAAAATAGGGTCGTGCCATATCATCTCGTTTACAATAATAACGGTATATTATTTAATATCGATATGAACAATTCTTATCATGATGCCGTGATACTTTCGGCTTGTTTACATATTGACGTCACACTGTTACCCACGGCAACAACAAGCATGGCTGAAAGTGAAATTATTTGCAACTCTGCAGTGGTTCCAAAAGGAGGAGGAGCTCCAGTGGCGTCCTGTATCTTTTATGAACAGCCCTATAAGCAAGTTACTGTGAGTTACCGCTCAGAGGGAACTCAGTCAGCGGTTCCTTCGGTAGCAGCACAGCATCTCTCCCTCTCCTCTCTCATTGTGCGCACACAGGAATCAGTGTTGTTTTGTCATAAACCTTTAGTAAAGTAAACCTGCGTGCCACTCACGGCTGGACAAAAAAACTCCATATATGTGAGTGTGTGATAGTTGTGGTATCATAACAGCCTGTCACAGGTTACAGCGTGATGATTAGAGGAGAAATGGCAGAGCATAAAGGTCCAGGTGGAAAAAAAAAACAACTCCATCATTTAAGATTTTACTAAAAGAAGGAAATCACCTGTTGATTTATATATATATATATATATAGATCCCAGAGGACATTTTTTTGTATTTGGGAGCTGTTTAAATGTGTAATTTGTGGTAGATTTTATTTTGTTGAACTATTAATATTGTGTACAGAATCTGAATCTCACTCTGAGTTACTGTTGTTGTTTACAAACTAAAGAATTGAGAGGTAATTCTCGTTCAGTTTATACTGAATATTTGAAGGCAAACTGTAAAATTATGTCACTCATTTTGTTGCAATTCTGTTTTCTTAAATAAAATGTATTTATTTATTTTACTAATTTCTCATATAGTTGAGAATATAGTTATTGCAAAAATTCCCTGAAATATCATGATGATATTTTTGCCCACGCCTAATGGAAAATGTATGAAAAATCATATTAATTTTAATAACTGATTTTGCTAGTTTAAAATTACAGTGTATCTGAAATCATTGCTTTGGGTTAGGCTTGCACCTCAAAGACTTGTGACACCCATATAGCCCAAAATATCAAGATATTCTTTTTTTATTTTAGAAATAACTGGCTAATTTATTGACATCAGGCATTATACACCTTACTTTAACATGTTATACCTTTTAAAATCAGTAATTGGTTTGCCTCTTATTATCAAAATTCAGAAAAAATGTAAATTTGCACGTCTCTTTCACACATGTTGTGAAACAGGAACAGGAGATGACATCGCAGTGATGCAGCATCATGTTTACAGACCGTGAAATTCTGAAATTTGGACAATAGCAGCGTACTGGCATCCCAAAAGGTTTTGTTTCCCCCTGCAGCCAGCAGCACCGTGTCACCATGTCATTTGGTATCACTGTTTTAGCCCAACATTGCAATTGGAAAGTAAACTTGCCTGGCAGTGTGTGTCCCCTGTTAGATGAACCGTTTGTGTCATGTCATTCAGACAGCGTCTCAGCTGCACAGGTGCAGTTAAAGGTTTAATTTGTTGTGCTTTTGAGGTGTTTATTGCAGTCACACACTGCATGCCGTGTACAGTTTGTACCAGCTGAGTTTGACAGGAGGAAACATTGTCGTCTCCAGCTCTCAGGGCAGCAGCAGCAGCAGCTCCTAGTTGTTTCTGCATTCCTCCCTCGCCAGACTGGTTGGCTCCAGCTCAGTCCTGGAGAGTCTGCTCTTGTGACACCTAAGACATAAGCAATGACACACACCTATGATCACCTCCCTCAAGTGCACGTAGCGCTTTCAAAGTCAATTGATTTTTCAAACTTTAACTTGTGTTTTTATTGGTGAGTAGTTGTTGTCTTATTTGGTTAAATAATACTTGTCACTGTGTTGTTACGCACAGTTCAAAGTAAAAGTTAATTCATATTTTTTATCTTATTATGGAGTTGTGACATTTTAAAATCTAATTTGTGTTGCATCAGTCTATAAACAGGTTCAGATATTGGAAAATCATCGATGTTGTGTTGCTGAGGCAGGGTTGTGGTCACTGCAGTGGTTTAATAACATAACCCTTCATTTAGCCCCGTGAGTCAGTCACACAGATCGGCCATAATGAAGATGAAAACCTGTAATGAAGTGAGAAGTGTTGAGTTCACACTGGCAGAGCTGACCTGTCAGCACACAAATATACAATTATGGTTGCCACCTTATAAGCGTGTGTTTGTGCGAGAGAGATGGGAAGAGGGGGAGAGTCTCAGCAGAGGTGTTTACTACACTGGTGGCAGTGGAAACCTAAGCTCATCACAACTTCAAAGTAGCAAAACAACTGCATGGAAGGCTATCTGCTCCAATAAACCTTGTGACCCCGGCGTCATTTCCAGTAAGATCTTCAGTGTGTACTTTCCCGATGATCGTCAGTCTGCCGGTGCTCTGCCAACAGCAGCAAGCATAGCCAGATAAACTCTGCATAGCAGTTCATACTTCAAGTGTAAAGGGCATCCCCTTTTAATGACAGGATTTCACACAGACTTTTTCTTGAATATTAAAAAAAAGAAGAAGATCTGACACTTGCTCTTTTTCCCTCCCCCTCCTCATTCTCACCCTCTCTTATTCTAATGGAAATGCTGTGAACAGCTGAAGCACTACCCTTCAATTCTCTAGCCTGGTTGAGTTTTTGAGGAATATTTATTTAAAAGCTGCATTGCTTTGATTCATCTTGCCTGTGTGAACAATGATTTCACACCGTCAGTGAGTAACAGAAGGTAGCTCGCAGTGACTGATGGGCCATATGTCTCAACTTACGATACTAATGAACTAAATGAGCTGACAGCTTGATGAACTGCAAATTTGGTAGATGCCCTCCAGAATATGCCAATCAGTTCTACATGTAATGAGGTTACTCACCCAACCCCCACTTACCCTACATATCACACAGTGATATCTACACACAGCACAGGTGAACCAATAGATGATTCTTATGCATTCATGAATTTATGCTCAGCCTTGTCTCAGTTTCTAACATGGCCTGGAGGTAATTTGAGCCCGTTTTTAACCTGGTACTAAAGTCCGTCTTGGGTGATTTGATCATATGTGGACAGCAGTCTGTCTGTTCACACCTGGCATTAGAATGCGTCTCCACATGCATCTCGAGTGACCACGTGATCGGCTCTCACTTCCCCGCTCCATATGCAAATAAATGAGTACATCATCTTTCACTATCAGTATGAGACTACAGCTGTGGGAATGTGAGCCCTGCGCCTGTGACAGTTGTGCCCCTTTTCGCCCGTCATGGACCTGCTTGACTTGGTTCGGCTTGGTTTGGGCCATCAGCCCAGCACATCTTAAGTGATGACGTTTAAAAGTAGTGAACTGATGGCTAAAGTCACCCATTATTTTAAGTGTTTTTCCATCATGTAAAAGAACTTTACCTGTTGGAGATGAGCTGTTTGCAGAGGTGCAGCAAGAGCTTGTTGTCTGCAGCTCTAAATCGAAGTAGTTTCTGCTTTTACTGTTCCTCCCTGCCGCATTATTAGACCTGCCTTTATTGAAGGAGAGCCGCTAACAAAGTTCCACTAATTCAGTAATAAACACATTTTATTTACTATAACTTCTTTACAGTTAAACTCCCCTGTTATTTTGTCATGTGAAAACTTTTATTGTGAAGCAGCAAAATAAGGAAATGTTGTGTTTTCGAGCAGCAGCTTCACACAACTTCTAATACGGCTGATAGCAAACATGAAATAGTGAAATAAAGCAGATATCTTAAGTGGTAAGTGGACAGAGGTAAGTTCAATGTTGCAACACACACGGCTTGTTTGAGGGGAAGAAGCAGGGTTGTCGGAGGTTAGCGAGATGTCACAGCTACCTACTTGAGGGCGGGCCGATGGCTTTTGAACCTACTCTGGAGAAGGTCCATCCCTGACGCAGCTTAGCGTGGCATGGTGCGCCTAAACTGATAATGGAAACTTAAATTGGTGCGGCATGGCTTGACTTTGCACTCAAGCCTGTTTTTGTGCTAGTGTGAGATGTTGGGACTGTTATATGGCTCTACGTTGAATGTTGGCCGCTGCTGCTGTGTTAACTTGTAGTTGAATTGTCGATGGCCCTCAAGCGCTGCATCCAACCTGTCTGAAGGTAGCAACAGACTGTTTGCCAATCCGTCTAGGATTCAGACTGTCACCACATACAGTGCAGGCCACCTCTGAATGTGGTGTGAGCAATCAGATCTCAACACACATTGAGGAGGCATTTGGTGCATTCACACCTGTACTTGGAGCTGTCCTCTTGTAATCCGATCACCAAGAACACGTGTTTATACTAGGTATCTTCACCTTGGTTAAAGCCAATGCCAGCTCAGTCTTGAGTTGATGTAGCCATAAAATATAATATTGTCTTTTTAAATGCTTTTCGGTTGTTAATTAGCTGAAAGTTTATTTTTAAATAATTTTTAAAAGGGTTGTAGAGCTGTGATGCACACAGCAGTGACCTGTGTTTGAACTGTGTCGTCCTGATGTCTTCACAGCCTCTTTGCTGTGTCAGACTCTGCTGTTGTTGCTCTTGATTTCCCTTTGAAATTACAGAGTTTAACGAGGTGAAATTGGTTGTTGTGCTTTTCTTTTTCAATCGTTAAGTGTTAGTGAATAATTTATATGCATGTGTCATACTGGAGGCAGATTGGTGTGCATCATCATGGACTAAGCTCAGAGTCCTACCTGCATTCAGAGCCATAAACATGATTGTCTGTGCCATCACCAACAACTCTAGTGTGAGAATCCAGCCCTGGTTTGCTACATTGCCTCCCCCGAATAGCTCACACTGTAGAAATGGTGTCACCAAATACCGGTTTCTATCGTAAGAGCAATAAGAGTAAAAATAAATGTCCTTTTCATCACATGTGTGGAAGGAAGTGAGAGTCCGTCTCAAACATAAAATCCTCGAAGCAGCAAGCTACCACTTAATTCCAGACTTTCTGTAGCCTGTGAGCGCCGCAGCCATCAGGCTTGAGCTTTGTTCAAAGAGGAAGTCTCCCCTAGTGGCCGGTGTTGATAATTAAGTCAGTGACACAGCTCTGTACAGTAAGTGCTAACACCAGTGCCCAGCTGTTTATAGCTGCCCAGAGATCCGGGGCATTCTCTAGGATTAGAGATCCCTCTCTAGTCTGCCCACATGAAGATCGGACACCCCAGCAACAAAAATGGCCTGCCAGCCTTCTTGCCAGGCTGTCTGACTGTCTGTGTTGGTGTCATTGAGACGTGCCTGGTACTTCCAGTCTCCCTTTTTGTCTCAACGTACACTGACCCATCATTACTGCCATGTCAAGGAGACGAAGGCAACCAATCATATCCGGCCCAGCGGGACAGGCACAACCAATCAGGTCTAGAATCCCCATGGTAACTTGTGCTGGAAAGCCCAGTTACAACCAATAGGAACGGAGAGTGCCACTTAGCTATGAGAGTTTTAATGGCCTGTTTCTGTTGTCATTAATAAAAGCACATAACCTCTGCTATAGAGACTGTTGTAATTTCAGTGGGCAGCACAGTGCCACAGCATAAAGACATCCTGATGGCATTCGAAAGAGCTTAATGCAAGGACACGCACAGTGACATTTGTGTTCATTACCTGTCCATACACTGCACAGGCCAATAGTACTCAAGTCACTTGTCAACAGAAGGGTGGAAATGGATTTTACCCTTCAGAGTCTCCCCTGCCTCTCTGGCCAATCACCACTGCTTTGACTTCATCCATTTGAGCACAGACCCTACCATTAGCTTAAAGTAGGTCACTCCAGGCCAGGAGGGAGCCAGACTCAAGTTTGCATGGTCACTAGCTCCCTTTTTAGTTTAGCCTGCTCCTGCTAAGCCATGCTATTCCTCTCTGCTCTACATTGTGCTGTGCTGTACTCTGTTATGCCTTATGTAATGGCTGAGCAGTGAGCGGTGTGTGTCACAGCCGTTTCCATGGTTAGAGTGGCTGAGAGTGTATCACAACACAGCATGCCCCGCGCTTGTGCACTGTGCTGGGGGAAGAAAAAAACTTTATTTTTCTTTCTGTAGGTCTCCTTTTCTGCCTTTCTTTTTCACTTCCTCCATAACCCTCTCAAAGCAAAGAGGGCTGCAGATCAGCCATCATGCAAGAAGAAATCATTTTCACACATATATTTTTAAATGTCACCATTTGTTGTGGAGTAGGACAAGTGTTCACATCTTCTATGCAGCAGATATCTTCTTATATTGAAATCCAAGTCCATTAGACACCATCAAATTTTGGTGCAGATGATGGTGGCGATTAATAAGACATTACTGTGATCAATAATTGATTGTCTTTCATTAAGTGGCATGAAGTTCAGCCTGTGCTGACTCGCAGGGTAAGAGGAGGAGCAGAATAAAATATACAGTGTGTTGGTATGGATGCTCAACATCTGCAGAGGGACAGAGTCTGCAAGTTTGTAAAGGCTTTGAAGATGCTGGAAATAACTTTGTTGATTAAAAACACAACATAAATTCATACCATAACCTAAAAGAATGAAACTGCATTGAAACAGAAACAGGCCTCAGCCAGCTTGTCACTTTGGATCGCACAAGAAAGTCACAGCATGAGTTCTTACTTACTAAGATCGATTGTTCTGTGAGTTAAAAAAGAACAGACAGGATATCGTTGTCATGTGTCATTTTTGAGTGACACTTACAAACCACTACAGGTAAAGCATTCTCAACGGCACTCGGTAAACACAGACACATGTTGTGATTATAAACCCACTCTGCTCTTACTGTGAGCTGGCTTTGCTTGGTATCGTGTAACGAATGGGCTTTTCTTGGTACATGGTTGAGCGCGCAGTCTGGTGCTGTGGGCAAAGCGCCGTGTTCTCATTTCAGTGTCTCTGGGGAGAGCTGCACCATCAGAGAGAAATGATTGAATCTCTTTCTCCGCTCCATTTTCACTCATTTCTCCTGGAGTGGATCAACCTGTGCCCCCAGCACAGGATTGTGTGTGCATGTGTGTGTGTTGTATGCAGATGCTTATGTTGGCATGCTCACACACCTACAGCATATAAGTGGTTTCCACATAATTCTGCCGGCAGAGCCTGCAGTCGATCCATCAAGCATGTGTTGTTGTTTCGTGCATTCTGATCCTTCAAAAACCGTTTTTGTCTCCGTGTGTTCATTTTCCAGACGCTGATATGCATTGAGGATGAGTGGAGTCAGTGAAAACTCATCTGACCCTGCCAGGGCAGAGTCGCGAAAACGCAAAGAATGTTCTGCCGAACTTCTAGGACCCAGGTAAGACTTGTACCTCCGGCCAAATTGCAAATGTCCCCTAAGGAAGTCGCCCTCTTGGAGACATTTTCACTTGATTTAAAGGGGCAGTTCACCCCCAAATCTAAAATGCAGATTCTTTCTTACCTGTTGTACTGTGTACTAAATCAGATTGTTTTGGTGCGAGTCGCAAAACGTTTGAGATATTGGTCGTAGCCCTCTCTCCTAGATAATACGATTAGATGGCAAATACATTTAAAAAAACTCAACAGCAGTGTCTCCAGAAATCATGACTTGGTTACTCAAGATAATCCACAGACCTTGTTGTGAACAGTTTCATGTAGAAACTATTTTCTGACTGTATCACTGCGCAGAAGGAATCGAGCATCCGCTCATGGACAATAAGCTCACGCTTATGGCAGTACAAGCAATAAACACTAATGGCATCCTCCTCGACTGAGGTGTGATGTTACCCAGCTCAAACTTGCGCAGCTAGCTGTCAGTAGATGCAACCGTATCACCTGTGTGTTGACACGGTTAGTGGGTGTAGTGTGGTAGAAAGAAAATAGTTCCTACTTGAGACTTCTCACAACAAGGTCCATGGATTATCTTGAGTAACTGGGTCATAATGTCCGGAAAGAGACGGCGTTGAGGTTTTCAAATGTATTGAGCGCCCTTTAGTTTCATTATATTTAAGAGAAGGCAAACATCTTTGATATCTTCGACACTCAGCAACTCACACAAGACCAATAAATAGCACTACAGGTAAGAGTAAATATATGTATTTTTGATTTCAGGTTGAACTGTCCCTTTATTTGTATAAACTTGAAAGCAATGAGAAAAGTATGGTTGAAATAATAATTTTTATGCCGCTAAGGTCAGCTTGAGAGTCAGCCTGTGGTCAGCAACTTTGCCCACTGCTTTGCTAAATTGCCCATTCCCAAACCATCCATTACCCATGAAACAAAGATGATGTCAGAGTTTTGAAGATGGTGCAAGTAAAATCGAGCTCCAGCCACTTATAAAATACTGTACAGTAAAGTCTTCGTGGTTACTAAGAATGTCTGTATGCTATTGTGGCGGCAAACCCCGGAGCACTGTTGAAGTCTGTACAATAAATCTGCATAATTCATCTAAAGACAAGCACTCAGGAACGGGGGTTTTCTTTATTGATGCAGTGCTCCGTATTGGCACAACGGAGAGGCCCACAGATATATTTCAAGCCATATGGAGAATAATTGACCCTAGCTCTATCCCTCATCTGACTCTCCTCCATGCCAAGGTTTGCAGTGGCTGTTGTGCACTGTCATTTGGCAGCTCTGAAACTGAGAGGGCTCTTCAGTCATGTCCAGAGATGTGTGTGTGAACACTCATCCGTGGTGTAGTTTTGTAGATGGATCTTTCTGCCCTGCTCCAGGTTCTTTTTCACCACTCACTCATTCTGTTATTGTGTTTGAATTGCCCTTGTCGTACATACATTTTCCCACACTTTAACCTCTTCTCCGTACCTTTTATCCCTTCTGCTGTTACCGCCGTCTTCGCTGCACTCTCTAACCCGCAGTCTTCTCTGTGTCTCTGTAGTCCAAAGCGGAGCAACGAGAAGCGCAACCGCGAGCACGAGAACAAATACATCGAAGAGCTCGCCGAGCTGATCTTCGCCAACTTCAACGACATCGACAACTTCAATGTCAAGCCTGATAAATGTGCAATCCTGAAGGAAACTGTGAAACAGATCAGACAAATAAAGGAGCAAGGTACGACCTGTAATGATTTTTGACACTATATCTCTATCTGTCGAAGAAACAACAGGTCATAGGTCACAAAGTAAAGAAAGGAATACAGTTATCTTTCAGGTGGCTGCTTTTTCTGAAGCATTAAATTCAAAACATGTTTTCATCTACAATCTTTCCCTTCAGGTTTTTATAGCATACCTAAAGTACGTACTTATACACCAAGCCCACACTAAGTGAATACCTGCAAACAGATCTAACACTGGTTTAAATCAAAGCTATTTATGCTGTGAATAAGGTGCTACAATATTATAAATATGTTTAGGATGTGGTTGTGGTTTTAAAGCTCCAATATAACCACAAGTGCCACAGGTGGCATTGTGCTGGCAGAAGCATCAGATTTAACAGCACACATATTATGGTTTGAGATCTGCTCCACACACAGTAATTAATTTTATTATTAATGCCCTTCCATCACTTCATCATATAATGTGGATGAACCAGACCAGTTTTTTGTTGGCTGCGGTCTTTCCCACTTCCATCCCGAGCCAGAACATCAGGCAAATGGATCAGCCTGTGCAGTCGTACTTGCCAGCTTTTCTTTTTTAGTAATCTTTAGCAATTAGTTGAGGTCTGTCTTTTTACTTTTTTCATGTTGGCTTTAACAGACGAAGATCAGTGAAGTCCAAGTTTTTTTTTTTCCCCCGTCTTACACATCCAAACACTGCAGAAAAGTTGTAGCTTTCCTGAGATAAACATTAAGGCACTAACACTAAATTGTGAAAAAGCTTGGCTCATGCACACGAGAAAAGCAGCTGAGTGACTGGTAGACAAAGAGTGGCCCACACGAGCTATACATGAATCAGACCGGCTGATGATGTCATCTTGTTTTATGTGACTCACAGAGCCAAGCGTTATGTAATGGTGAGCAATGTGATGCAAAAATCACACACAAACTCTGGCTACCGTCTGTCCGTCCCTCCCCCACTCAACTGTCTTATTCCATACTCCCTCCCTCCAACCCTTCCTTTCCTCACTCTCTCTTTTTTTTGGTACACTAGGCTAGAGTGACATCCCCTGCCTGCGTCTGAAGGCATAATTGTGTTTGTACAGCAGCCACTGAGGGAAGGGCTTAACAGTCCTTGCTTTTCTGCTTTGTTCTCCCGACCTCAGTGGACAGCAAGAGACACCTTTTTATAGCTAACATGGCAAGCTGCTGCCCCTCATCTCGCACAGTTCAGAGGGACATCAATTTGAGCAGCCATTCATTTTTCTTGTCGCACACGTTGTTGAACCAGGGATGCACTGAAAGCTCATTTAGATGTCTTTATGCTCAAAGTAGATGTTACATCATTGTACCACCACCATTTGTTCTTTTCATTGCATCTCATCTGCCATCTGTTTAGTATTGTTTGTGGCGCACAGTCTCTCTTTCTATAGGCCTGTTATTGTTTCCCCCCCTGAGAGCATCATTACAGTGTAAAAGATATTCTCAGTTTATGGTGATGTTACTGCATGTATTAAATTACATTAATGTGACTGAATAACTCTGACTGATGGGTGTCACAGCCCCGCGGAGAAGCGCAACGCAGCGATGATGGCCTTTGAAAAAGTGGCCTCCCACTGAAAGCTGTTAATTCATCCCTGTTTGTTCCTCTCATGCCGTCTGCATACATTTCCCCTAATTGAAATCGGGGTGGAGCCGTGTGTTTAGCATAGGCTCGGCTTTATTTCACTCTCCAGCTTGTTGCATCTTAATAGACAATATGTTGAGTTATGATATCTTTATAGTGCTTGTAAAATAAGGGCACAGCCGAGAGTTTAACAGCTTCCTTTACACTCTCAACTGCTCGCTCGTGCCAACACTGCAATGCATATACAGTAGCTGCTGAACTGCAGCCAGGAGATAGTTTAGTACATTTTTATTCATTGTACATTTGTGAAACATTTCACTACATGCAAAATAAGAGTGAGAAGAAACGAGTAACTGTATAGCAAATGTTATAGATAATGTAGCAGTTAGTATAAGTAGTGCAGCAACAATTAGTGGATGAATCAATCAAGCAACTATTTTGGAGATGGAGTCATTTTTTAAGCAAAAAAACAAGCACTTCCTGTTTATTTAAATAATCTTAAATCTGAGAATTTGATGCTCTTCTTTGTCATAAACGATAAACTGAATAGCTTTGTAGTATTTGGACCCTTGGTCAGACACACGGGGCATGTTGAACGACTAAACGATTAATCGCTTAATAAAAAAAGGGGGGCAGAGATTAATCGATAAGGAAAACAACCGTTAGTTTCAGCCCCAATTATCAGACATAACCCTTATAAATAATTAGTTCCTCCCTCTGTCTGTGGCACCGCTCTGCAGACGGACAGAGAGCCAGTGAGGGCTGCGCTGACATTGAGTGATGGGTCTGTACCCAGGGCAGCTGTGCTGGTATACTGGGCCCCGCTGGGCCTGGAGAGGTCCTGCTGATGCACACATCATTAATGCTGAAAGAGATGAATGTGGGCCTGCGCGGTGTAGCACGAGCCCACAGGAGCAGGGGGGAAACCTGCATTTGTGTCGGCGTTCACACATCTACACCCAAAAAAAAGAGAGAGGAAGGACATAATTTTGTTTGCTTTTCACCACAGCATTCTCCCACCATATGGTCAGCCCTCGTCTTGGCATGGTGCGACAGTTAAATGTGTCCCCCCCCCCCTTAACAGCCCACTCATATTCCGCCTCTCATCATCATCTCCAAAAGTAGGGCAGCCTACGCTCTGAACATAAGGCTTCTCTGCATGGTTATTAACCCAATCACTCACATGGACAAATGCACAGCTCCATAGTGCAGGTACAGGAGCTCACAGGATACTCTGATTTTCACTCCTAAATAAACCACGTAATCATTACATGAAAAGGTTTGTGACAGTTTATTGTACAGTAGATTCAAAGGCGCTTAGCATGTTGAAACATCATCGCAGAGCTCGTCAAATTATCATAGATGTGTTTCACCAAAGTCCAGTTTGGTTTTGATCATGAGCACCTGTATGTGCAACAAGTCATACCCTTTATATCCACACTTGGAAACCCAATAGGAGTATGCAGTCACAAGGAGACACTGCCAGCGAAGTTATTTGAGAAAGGCAGTCCATATGTAAAGGGAGGCAACCCCTGGCCAGAGACTGTCAGTGCTGAAGAGCTTCCCAGAGTAAAATGTGGACCTGTGGGAACAGCTCAAAATGAAGACTCTCACAGACTGTTCATAGTTTATGACCCTCTGAAATCACCATCCGATATCTGTGACCAGCTTGCTGTGACATGTATCAGACCAGCTTAAAGATTTAACCTGTGTTTTGGTAAGAAATTTGCCGTCAAGGTGTATTTAAAAAAACAATTTCATATAATATCCTGTTGCTTAATGTTTCACTGGAAGCTGTGTTAATATATCTCAAATCAAAAAACATGTTTTATTGTCTAGTTTATCCATTTAATTGTGTTTACTTTTGTTTTGAATACATAATAAATTTAAAAATAGTTCTGTCTTTAAAACTGTGTGATCACAGAATTTATACTCATTAGAATAAGAGCAGGGTTTAAGTTCTGCCTTTTCTGCTTGACCACATAGTAACAACTTACTGCTCTGTTGGGAGCATGAGTTGTTTACACGCTGTCAGTGTTTTCATAATAGCCTTTTTTTGCACATGACAATGCAGTCCATCCAGTGGCTGCCACCAGTGTGGCAGCCGCGTGCTCTGACAGTCATTTACAGCAACCTTTCACTCTGCTCACTGCTCAGTGCTTGGGTCTGAGCCACGGCAACATGTTTTGACAAAAGGACAAAATGTGTTTACTTTGTGGAAAGATACTTGTACAAAGTCTTGTCAACAAGTGACCCCTTTAAAATATGTGGTTCAATATAGGGCGAAAGCAAAAGTTGTTTCTCTCTTTTTGTATGTGTGTGTGTGTGTGTGTTTGACCTTGCCTGTTTTGAGGTTATGTTTTGTGTTTTGTAATGTTGTTTTGTTCCCCATAATAACAAAATACGTTACCTATTGTATGTATTACAACTGCAAAGGGTGTTTATGTCAAATTAATGAAATTAAGATCCATGTTCTTTTGAATCAGTGTTTGGTTTTTGCCTCTAAATTTCTGTCACCGACTTTCCTCCCAACAGAAAAAGCAGCAGCAGCAAATGAGGAGGAGGTGCAGAAGGCTGATGTCTCATCAACAGGCCAAAGTGTGATTGACAAAGATGCCTTGGGACCAATGATGCTGGAGGTGGGTAGAGGGCGTTCTCTTGCTTATTCATAGTGTCATATCAAGCTACCACACACTGAACACTCATACTTAAGCCTTTACACACCGGGGGCATGACGAGTGAATGACACAAAAATGCAAATTACTTGCCTGCGAATATTAAAACAATTTATACCTGTAGGAATACAAATTTCTGACAGTTGAATAAAAGGTTTTGATACGAATATACTCGCCAGCAGTGATGTGAATCTGCAACAAGAGCAGCAGTGTGTCTGAGGTAACCTGTTGTATGGCTGTAAAGCTGCTGTACGCTAGGGATGGGTGATATATGGCCCTATAATAATATCATGGTATTTTTATGATAACTATATTTTTGACAATATGACAAATTAGTAAAAAAAAGTACTATTAATGTGAGAGTACGGAATCGCAACAAAATAATGAAATAGTTTTACAGTTTGCCTTCAAATGTTCATTAAAAACTAAACAAATTGATTCAGATTCAGATTCTGTACGATATTTATAGTTTAACAAAATAAAATCTACCACAAATTACACATTTAACGCTGTGCTGCTGCCGGAGGAGCCGCTGAATGAGTTCCCTTTGAGCGGTAACTCACTAAAAGAGTCTGAGAATGTTCCTAAGACATTCAGGACGCTACAGTTTATTCTACGCTACTGAGGCTGCTCCTCTTTTCGGAAACACCATGGAGTCGCTAATAATAAAATGCGAGTATCATGATATGATGATGAAATTTTCGTATGGCAAAGAAATTGTTTAGCAGCAATCAGGAAGCCTTGTACTATTTGCATATTTGGAATAAATTAATAAAAAAAATAATAATAAAAAATGATACCGGCATTATCCTGAACGAGATGATATGGTGCACCCCTACTGTGCGCTATTTTATGAATTAAGCTAGTTTCTTTCAAGGGAAATGCTCTAAACAGTTAAGCAATGTAATGTTCAAGGCTTTTATTGTGAAAAGTAAGAATGAAAGAAGTGGATCCTGTATGCGCTGCCTTCGACAAGGTTAAAAGGAGTAATAAAGTCTGCGCACTGTAATTTGTCAGTGGCTTAATTTGCGGTGTGAAAGCTCAGAAACATCTGCCTCATTCTGCAAAAAAATTATCGCTTTTTCACTGCATAATATTCACGTTCTGTTCAGTGTTCTACCTGTATATGAATTAAGGAACATTTAAGTTTCCCTTTCACTGTGCTTGGTGCTCTGCTGCTCCGTCTGTGCCCCACAGTACGCTATGTGCTCTGAGAGTGTGGTGCTCTGAATAACCGAACGGTCCAGTGAAGGAAGCAAACAGTTTGAAAAAATATATTTACATGTGGATTAATCACACACACACACAAAAAACACCCGCAGAGTGCATAGGATATACTCTCCTCTTTAAATCATGATTGGTACACAATGAAGAGTGCTATCCACAGAGCACAATTTCAAATGGGTCAGTAGTGGTTGTGTGTGAGTGTGGCTGCGTGGAGTAAAAGCTGCCAGCATCTTGTATCTGCCCCCGATTGGCTGTAAATCACCAAGTGGAGCAATGGCCTCGTTGTCCTGTGGAGGGCCACTGAAGTGCTTACGTATAATGGGAAAGAAAGCAACAGCCTGGCGAATGAATCAGTCCATTGAGCCTCTCCTCTCACTCACTTCCTCCCTCCCTTTCTCTCTCTTACTTGTTCGGTTCTCTTTTCTCTCTCCCTCCCCATCTTCTCTTCATTTGCCTCTAGATCTGTCCTGTCATGGAATATTTATAGCTCTCCTGGTCCAGCGTCACTGAATCGACATACTAACTCGCGGCTAAATATAGCCCGGTGCAGCCTGCATGCTTTCCCATCTGTCAGCAGCCCCAAAACACAGCAATCGGCCATTCACACCCGCTCCACTCTAGCCACGTCCCCGCCCGTCCGCCAGCTCGGGCTCATTACAGGATGCTCCGAGGAGAATGGCTGTCGGCAGGAAATGCACCCACGCGCCCCATGACCCTCCTCCAAGGCTCTGCTGCCCACTCTCATGTGAGCGCAGGAAGACGGAGAAGGCGGTGCAAAAACATTAATGTGCAGTTGTTGTAACCCTCCGGGGGCAAGTCTTGGTCTGTCACATGACTGCTGTGGCATGTAGTTTGCATTCCTGGTAGATTGTTCCGTATGATTTCTGTTGTGTGGTGTGACGACATCATCAGAGAAGAGACGAGATACTAATGCTAATATGATACTGTAGTTTAAAAAAACAAACCTATTTTGATACCTTACTTTAAGAAATATAAATGGTGTCTTTAAAAAACCCTTCTGTTCATTAAACCACGGCAGCCAGAGTTAATGATGCCCCCCCTTTCTGTTAAAGATCGTTAAATCACAAGCAGTTAAATTAGACCTTTACCCTGAAAATACAGTCTTAAATTGGCAAAACTATTATTTCGATTATTATTAATTAAAAAAATTAAGTAAACAAGCACAAATCTAACCAGTCATTTAATGCTGTATTAGGGTACTTGACAGTTTTTGATACTGCGTGTTCGAAACACAGTTCTATTTGTGCCAAAAATATTTATGTTCAAACCCGAGCCCTACAGGAGACCTGTTTGAATTGTTTTTATTAAGACAGTAATGCTTTGTCATGCAGAAAATACAGCGTGTTTAGCAAGAATTTATGTGAAGAGAGACCCTGTTTGCAAAGCACCAGTATCATATCATAAATAACAGTTACACCCAGAGGGGAGAGGGGAGTTGACCAGACCCTATTCCCTATGCTATAACAATTCACTACCTACTGTACATTGCTGTGGGAGGTTAAGCAGTATAGAGCCATATATCAAGACAATAGGCTAGGTGCAAAATGGAACATGGGGAGTACGCCGCCTCAGAGTGTATTTATTTAGAGTGTATTCATTTGTATCGCCTTTAGTCACCTCTACAGTGTATGTTTAATCAGGGCATTATAAATGAAGGGATTGGCCAACAGCATTATTCAAGAGTGTCTGGAAGAAGGCAAGAGTTGGCACAAGAGAGTGTTTGCTCTGTTTCTGTTTGCCCTACTTGTCCAGTACATGGCCTTTCTTCACACAGGGTGGACTTGCACAGCCATGTTGCGTTTTGGAACCGCTCCGCTTCACGCGGTGATAGATGAGATCTCCTTAAGTCTATTTTCAGCTCGTGCCGTGTTAATGCAGGCAAGGGAAAACTTATGTCCCACTGTGATCATGTGTAACCTGGGATGTATGACGTTGCTGCACCCTAAAATTGCGCCGGCTGGCTTGATAGCAGGTATGTTAGGCACTGTAGTTATAGGGACAGGCACATGAATTTAGATGCTGTATCAGGGGACAGGGTGAGACCACCAAATATGCATTAAAAGTATTTGGTTTATTTACAGTTTATGCTTAAAAAACAATATAAATTCTTGTAATGTAAACCGAGTGTATGTGTGGTATGTAGGTAATAATTATTTAAAGAGAGGCGTGGAGCCGACACCTTGGCAGCAGTCCCTTGTCTCCTATCTTGACACTTGATTTTACAGCTTTACAACCACCAGAATTCCCTTTTAAAGGCTCTGGGTGATTTGATGGCCTAATTGACACCATCTTGTGTGTAATGGCTGACCTGGGGCTGTATTCTTTCAATTAAGTGCTCCTCCTCCCTCACATCTTCCAGTCGCTGCTGGCACATGCTTTTATCCTGCTTTCTATCAGCAACACTGATGTTGAGCATCTGCAGGAGTGATAGATGTACCCGGCACACTGAACTAATTGCCTCTTTTTAGACACTATGTAGATTTACTGCATATTTACACAACTTGAGAAAGTTTCAGTAGTGTGTGTGCATGCTTGCTGAGGCAGAGTAGCCTTAACACAGGCACAGTGGGTGCAAGTGGAACATCGATAAAGAAAATGAGCTAGCAATAAAGAATCCAGGGAATTACCAAAACAGTTCCTTGAATAGTTTTTTTGCACATTTTTGAAATATGTTTCTTTGACCACAGACAGCTAAAGATATACACACAATGGAAGATTGCAGAACCTCCTCTGCATTTTGGCTATTTTCAAAACTATCCTGTTTATGAGCCAAATTTAGCTTGCGGTGTTGGATATGAGAGTTTTGGACTGGAACAGTAAAATTATCTCAATAATCTATGAGTGAAGAAAAGCGTATCTTGTGTATCATAGTAGGATTAGGTTGTAGCAGCGAGTTATCTGCCAGTATTAGTAGGAAACACAGGTGGTCAGACATATTTTTACTCCCCGACTTTTGCTTCGATTTCACCGTCAGATTTGTGTCAGCGTAAAAAATGAAATAAACAAACCTGCTTTTTCTGAACGTCTCTCTTATTTCACTCTCTTTCACCCCTCCAGGCCCTGGACGGCTTCTTCTTTGTGGTGAACATGGAGGGTAACATCGTGTTCGTGTCTGAAAATGTGACCCAGTACCTGCGCTACAACCAGGAGGAGCTGATGAACACCAGTGTCTACAGCGTGCTGCATGTCGGGGATCATGCCGAGTTCATCAAGAACCTGCTGCCCAAATCCCTCGGTTAGCCTCAAGCGTATTTTCCCTGCCTTCATTTGCTTTGCTCCGTGGCTTTTTCTACCTGTCAGTTCGTGTCTCGCTGTGTCGCTTGTGTTCTGCGTCTCTCTATCTTTGTCTCTCCTCCCGACTCCTCTATGTTGCATCACTCCCACCTCTGCTCATACCTAAGCAGGCTCTCGTTCACACCCCGGCCTCATCTCTTGCTTTTTACATTGTGTGCTTCCTCTGTCTGTCAACACCCTCACCTCTCTTCTTCTCCCTGTTTAAACAGTTGTAGGTGGCTGTTTGGTTGTGATGTCAGTTTAATTAAAACGCTAAAATGTTTACGGTTGAACTGCTACGGAGAGGATGTGGGAAAGCTGGCTAATACAAAGTGTTATGTAAGCTTTATATACAGTGTTGGCATCGTGCACATAACCTATAGGTTCTTCATTTTCTCTTTTGCTGATGCTCAGCCCAGACATTTGCTCTCGCTCTTCTCTTCTTCCTCCCTCCCTTCTCAGCTAATTAACTTCCTTTTTCAGCTTCTCTCCCCTGTCAGCAGCATCCCTCCCTTCATATATTCTCATCTCGTGCCCTTCCTTCCCCTTCTCTTCACTTTGTGTGTTATTCTCACCCTCGCCAAGTTCACATTTTCATGTTCTCGCTTTCCCGTTTCCTAGCCTCCCTGAAAAGCATTGTCTTTATGCTAGCATTGCTCATCTCATGAAAACAGGACATTTATTTTCGTAAGACAGACATTGGCTTTTTTCTTTCTCTCCTCCAGTTTTGCCCTTTTCTTTTCCCCTGTCTCTCGTCTTCTCTTTCATGCCTACCTCCTCCACATCCTACCTCTCCATCTCCTCTGCGTAAGAGGTGATTGTAATGTATGTCAGTGCACCCCACCAGGAGCTCTTTCTAAGTCCCCTCTCCCCTTCCTCTCCTCTTGTCTCCTGGTGCTTCGGATTGAGGTCTGAGTGCCCAGCCATCTGGGTGGGAGAGCAGCACAGAGCAGAGTACCCTGGAAACGATCAGCGGGCTGTGTCCCAGATACTGGGAGATTATCAATGCACTGAATGAGATCACAAACCAGATGGAGTGTGATGGGAGTTTGCTAGAGTTAAATGAGTTGTGTGCGTGACTGTACATGTCTCTTCTTCTTTTTTGTGTGTGTGTATGTGTGCGTGCGCGCCTCTGTTTGCACACGTGTGTGCATGCGTGCTTGCTCGCGCCTGTGTAAGTGTTGGAGAGAAGAAGAAAGATTGGCAATGATGTTTTAGAGGACATGCATATGGAGGCCTGGCTGTGATGCATGGCTGTGGATAGATGGCACAGGGCTCAGGGTTCCAACTGCTCATTATGACTGATCTCTACCCAGCAACTGCTCTCTCCTTTTTACACTTTTTCCGCCTTCATTCTCTCTGTCTTGCTCTCATTATGTCTTTCACTTGCAGTGTGGTAGCCTCTCTTGGCTCGCTTGTCGCCGCTCCTTGTTTTGTTGTTCACTTTTGGCTGCAGTAAAAATCCATCAAATAAAATCCCCAGGAGGCCACACTGTAAATCTCCCTTGCCCCTTCTCGCTCCTTTTGCAGTGAATGGCGTCCCATGGTCCAGCGAGGGTCCGAGGAGGAACAGTCACACATTCAACTGCCGAATGCTGGTCAATCCCCACAGCGACAACCAGGACGAGCCGCACGAGCACGAGCCTCAGCAGCAGAAATACGAGACCATGCAGTGTTTCGCTGTTTCGGAGCCCAAGTCCATCAAGGAGGAAGGAGATGGTATGAAAGGAGAGGGGGAGATGGGGAGGGAAAAGAAAACGGATAGAGAGTTGGAGGATCATTCAATACTAAAGCAGTGACCCTACAATACAACCTTGAACAAGATTAGTTCCTGGATCTGTTGAAACTCTCTGAATTGCCTCCATTCATGTGAAACGTGTAGTACAGTCACGATCTTACATTTTAGTGTTTATAATTAAATGTATTTATTTCATTTACTTTTAAGAAAGACATATGCATAACACATTGCCTCATATGTAAAATACAAAGTAGATGCAGTGTATACAAGCTTCTAGCCTCAGCTCATTTGCAACCCCTGTCCAAGGTCAGGCTTTTAGAATTAAAACAGTAAGTGAAAGATTACTGAGCCAGGAGTAACACAATACAATAATACACTACAATATATACAATAAAATACAGGCAAAGACTAAGACTTAGAGTAATTGTAAACACTTTTGGGATCAGAGAATTTAAAAATAGAATAGTGAATTGTGACGATTTTTTGGAACTTTTAAGAGCTTGCTATTTAATTTGTCCTGAAGTACAAAAGTCAAAATCATTTTAAGGAACAATTTCTAAAACACCCAGCAGTCATTATGGGGTGAAAAAGTCACCAGATACAAAAGGCTAACTGTTGTGAATGAGGGATAGTAGATTGCTTTAGAGGGAAATTAGCCCTGAAATGATCTTTAAACAGAGTACGCAGTAAAATAAATGGATATAGAAAATGAGGATTACTCAAAGTATTCCAGCAGAGCAAGATCAACAGCAAAATCAAAACAGAAATTCATAAGCATCTCTACTTTATGCAAAATCAGACTGATGCTGCCAGTTTAGATGTACACTACACTGAAACATTTTTACCAATTAAACTTACTTACTTACTTACCAGCTTTAGCTTGCCATCTATGTACTTGTAGAAAAAACTCTCTAACAACCTTCATCAGATCTAGTCACCGAAACGTTGCAGCATTAAAATCATGCCGTAGTTACGGCGTAGGCTCTGCGTGGGCATGGAGTCTGCACTGTAAACTATGCCGTTGCCTGACGTGCACCTCCCCAGAGATATAACTACACGTTGCAGTGGCACAGCTCTTCTGTCTATTTCTGTGAGCTGAAACCATTTCCCTCAGTGAAAACAAAGCGTTTCTTAACATTTATTTCACAGCTAAGTAACAATAAATTGTGAAGACAATGAAGCCTCCAATGAAGTAATTTATCCTTCAGGGATTTATACTTTAGGATTTATCCTGGCTTCTTTGCTAGGCTAATTTATACAATATAAAATGCTATAGGCTTGTGCTAATAACGTTAGCATATTATATTTGTTGGGGAAAAGTGTTAAGTATAAGACAGTTGTTTTGTCGGTGAACCTTGTGAGTTGTAATGGAGCCAAATTATGTACCGTTACCTTTGTTAAATGTTGCTGTTGTCCCTGGTTTTATACGAGAAGAGGAAAAGATTGCTAGCTGCTAGGCTAATTTATACAATGGAAATTGCCTTAGGCCCATGCTAATAACATTAGCATGTTGTATTTGTGGGGAAAATGTGTCCAGATAAAGACAAGTGTTTGTCTGTGAATGCTCCGAGGTATAGTGAGTACTTGTGTTTGAAACTGTCTCTATTAAGCCATGTTTAATGTGTGTTTTCGAATCAACTTCACTGTACAGCACTTCACGGAAACTCACACAGACACACCACAGCACAAGTATAAATGCTCACAATGGCGTAGGCCGCGTGTGTAGGCTACAGCGTAGGCTCTGCAACAGAAGTATTAATACCGCTGAAATGATGTAGGCAGCGGTAGACCAACAGCTCTTGTGTTCAGCAAGGTTAAATTGCTGTGAAGCAGTCAATAAAGTCTGGCTTTGAAGAGATTGATGTAACTCACCTAGGCATGTTGATTTTTTTCTGGATAGCTAGAATACGGTTTGTTTCCACTCCTCTGACAGCAGCCTAGCTTCTGTGTCAGTGCTACTGCCTGCTTCTCCAAACTGGGGGTGTGCTAACTGTCAGCTACTGTATGTAGTACACTGGCTATGGATAAGCATCTCATAAAGCTGAACTCTGACAGATCTCATTTTAGATGATCTTGGGTATAAGAAGCCTCAGAATGTGACTGCTGCTGGTTTTAAGTATGACTCCAAGTTGCAGCAATTTACCTTTTAGATTTATCGTGAATAGATAATTGAGAATTAGCGATGTGTTGTCTTATGGCACTGGCACTGAATGTGAAAAGCAGTATAAGCAGCTGACAAGGAGCAGTTCTGGTGCCACTCAACTTACATCCATGAAAAGTTAAGTGACACAAGGGAGACGAGAGGCCTGGCAGCTGTCATTAAAGCTTATCTATAATTCATGTACATCCCTCACAAACCTGGGCTTTGACTCCATGGAAGGGTGTAGCTGTTTACATCAGTAAACCGGTCTTTTGATAGCCTTCGAATAACTTTCAACATATCAACCCTTTGAACATGTTTTTGGAGCATATGTGAGCAAGGAAGCTTCGCTCGCGGTAGCCACTAGTATAAACATCTGCTCGCCTTTCCTGGGAAATGATTTAAATTGAATGTTGGCTCTGCTTGCCTTACAGTGTTCAGTCACTGAGAGGTCACTGAGCGTTTCCAGTGGTTTTCATGGCTTTAGACTGGAACTGGAGATCCTGTAGTTTGAGTAAATTTCCATCACAAGTGACTGTCCTGCGTCCAAAAACGTTCGGCATTGATTCGTAATGCTCTCAGAACAATTGCACTGTTCTACATTTGAGCTACCTAAATCGTCTTTGCTCAGTGGTTTTGATGAGTAACCGTAACTTCGCACAGCCAAACTATAACTCAGTGGTTAATTAAAACAATAAGTGAAAATGAAAATGTTGCACTCCAGCTCTCAACCTGTCTTTTCCCCTCTCTGGCTTCCTTTGTGCACCAGCTGCTTGCCAGCCATACTTTGGCAAATAGACTGACTAGGACCCAGGCCAGAGTTGTGCTAGTGTTTGTGTGTGTGCGTGTGTGAGTGGCAAGAAAGGATCAGTCGTTACAGTTGGAGGAATCTATCCAGCCATAGACATAGACAGAGGAAGGAAGGAAGGAAGGAAGGAAGGAAGTAAAGAAGGAAGGAAGGAGAGGGAAAGCAAGAGAATTGAGAGAGATTCACAGATCTAAGGGCCAGACCACCCAAGAGGCTCTGTTTACAACTCAAAATGAGGAATGTGTGCGTGTGTGTGTGAGCCCTGGCATGCATTTCTTTGCCAGAAACATGTGTGGGATTGTGGGTATTACTGGCTCGGGAAAGTTGGATGGCAGACTTTTTGGGGTCACCCCAGCCCTGGACTTGGCGGTGTCATCTGTGTGTGTTAGAGGCAACTGTCATGATTGAGCGATGGCAATCTTTAATGTTGGGCCAGGGGAGGTGTCATCAGTGTGAGATGGCACTGTAGGTGAGACCAGCCGGAGACACAGACGCATGCAAGTGCACGTACGCATGCATGCACCCACACACATACACACACACACCTTCAAAGGTCACACTTCATCATTTCCCTTGCCAGCGATAGCTGCTCCTCCTCATGAAAGGAGCGGAGCCCTGATCCCCATGCTCATTAATAACTGTATTAATTATGCTGCCTGGGAATAACATGCATTTCATTTTCTTTCCCTGTCTCTGTTTCTATCATTTACGCCCCCATCCTCCCCTCTCCTCCCCTTTCCCATCCCCCTTCATCCCTTCTGTCTCTGCCCTGTCCTCTTTGTTACATCCTCCACCTCATCTTTCTTTCCTCCACACGTTCCCTCTGTTCTCTCTCTAGACTTTCAGTCGTGCCTGATCTGTGTGGCTCGCAGGGTGCCCATGAAGGAAAGACCCATGCTTCCCACGCACGAGAGCTTCACCACGCGCCAGGACCTGCAAGGTACTCGAACCAGTCACACAGCCAGGAACTACAAACTAATATAGTGGAGAACATTCACAGCAAACGTGATTTATTTTCCCTGTAGGCAAAACAAAATGTTCTTACCCTACAGAAACACTCTCCAGTCCAGTCAAAGCTATTAGGTCATACCGAGCATAGCGACCATTTTAGATCCCGTAGTTGCCTACTACCAATTTGTTACAGCATTTTTAACTGTTTGAATAAAGCTGTGCAGTGTGTTGCAAAATTATACAGTTCCTTTATAAAGGCACGTCCTCAGCACCACCTCATCCCATGATGTCACCAGCCCATAAATCACCTCACACTACAGTTTAGGTATTTAAAGATTATTATATCCTTGGTAAAGGCCCTTAGGATTGAACACGTTAGTTGAACTCATTTCCCATCTCTCTCTGCACTCTGGGAGGTAAAGTACCACCTGTCTCAACACTGGCACGTAGACGATTGTCTGTGTGTCACCTGGTCTTTGATGTGCTCGTAGCATTTGTGTGCGGCATACACACACAGACACAACACACAAATGCACGCTCATAGTTACTTGCTGACATATAGTAATTTACTGTAGTTCCCCACCCAGACTACTGTAGGCGTGCATGTATGCATGGCTGCATTTGTTTGTCTGTTTGTTAGGGCTGCACAGTTCTGAATAAAACAAGTATCCTGATGTTCTTATTCAAGGTTGAGAGTTTTCTCTCAGAGTTCTTTGGATAATGAGAACCTGTTGACTATGTTGTGCTGTAAAAGGCTGAATTTTTGTAACAACATTTTAGTCAGTCCCTATGGCTGTCATTCAGGCAGCAGTCTGCTTGTCAGCCCTTTTAAATGCATCACTGCCTCCATTTAAATTGCAATCCAGTGAGGGACAACTGTTACACTGATACGACGGAGTATGTATGCATGTGTTTACGCACATAGCATAGCATGTTAAGCTGTAGAGATAGCTGAGCTTTAGTTGTCCTGGTGACTTATAAAATGAATCCTTCTGCCTGTTGTGTCTAAATGGCTATCTTTCAGTTTGTGCTCACAGTATTTGTACTTGTGTTTGCCTATCTAATCTTCTGTAGCCAGGACTTTCTCCTCAGTTGATTTCAGTGCTTTGCTGGCACAGAAGAAAGCTTAAGCTTTTGCCAGGTTGTTATTAAAATGTAAATAGAGTAAATCCTTAGTATTTCTTCAATCAATATCAAACCACAGAGCTGTTGCGCAGCAGAGTGGCCAAGTACAGAGCATATTCTGGTCAACGAGCTGCTCAACATGTTTATGTTTTAGAGAGAGATTGAATCTCCATCAGCTCAGCTGGTGTAGGTTTGTATATGTGTATAGACGTCCTTACTTACATCTCTGACTAAGGCCTCACTAATCCGGTCCTCTGTGCTCAGGTAAGATAACGTCCCTGGATACTAGTCTGTTGCGGGCATCCATGAAGCCAGGCTGGGAGGATCTGGTGAGGCGCTGCATCCAGAGGTTCCACCTGCAGAATGACGGAGAGATGTCCTTTGCCAAGAGACATCAGCAGGAAGGTGATGCAACTTACTGCAAAGCATGTCTTGTTTAATTATTGGCTCTTGATAGTTACTTCTTTTGGTTGTCATGATGCTGTTGTCAGATGACTGCATGAGTATAAAATGGTGGTTTGATCATGGGTCTCTCTAAAAAAATGAATGGTAAATTGTAGGCTTCTGCTTTGACTCTCAATCCAAAATTTTATTGCTGCTATAAAAACAAACTGAAAACAGAAACTAAACACTACACCATGGACAACCTAGAGAAAATTGTTCCTCTTCATCATCAATTAATCCTGTAAGTAAGAAATGTTCTATGTGTGCACCTACTGATATATGTGCATGCGTGTCCTCAGTGCTCCGCCATGGCCAGGCATTCAGCCCCATCTACCGCTTCTCCCTCTCCGACGGAACCATCGTGTCAGCCCACACCAAGAGTAAACTGGTGCGCTCGCCCGCCACCAATGAACCTCAGCTCTACATGTCCCTGCACATTCTTCAGAGGTATGTCTCGCTACTTACACCTGTGTCAGGAAGAGAGAGGCAGATCTGCGGCATGTACTTGGTTACATGTTTTAGCCTGTTAATGCCCTGCAGCACGACCTGATGGCTTCATGTGTTCTGTGTGGATGTGATAATACGTAAATTCGTGCTTGCCAGTGGACTGGGTCTCAGGGAATGGGGTCACAGTATAATCAAACATAAAGGTTGCTTCATTCAAAAACAGATAAACAAAAGCTCCTTTTCCACCAACATTTCCAGGAACTTTTATTTCCAGGAATTTATTTACTTGGATAAAAGAATTCCTGGTAATCTGTGTGGTTTCTGTTTCCACTGCACCACAAAGTTCAAATTAGGCTGATGATGTATGGACCCACTGCAACTGTTGTGGTCCCTCAGCTTCTTATAATCTTGCTTAAGTTTCCTTAACTTTTCACAAATTTGTTTCGGTGTACCCTATATTTAGCTCCGCCAGCTTGTCGGCTATTCTTCCCTAGACTTGCTCGTCATGAGTCACCGACTCGAAGTCCCGCTGAATTTCTTCCTCGGCCAATACGCTCAAAAGAGTCTGGACCTCGTCTTCCATCCACTTTACGTAGCTTCTCTTCTTTTGCTCCATTTTCCAAATGATCAAAACACAAAGGAAGTGAAGCTTGTAGAAATGAAATAAAGTTTGCGACGACACTGGCACAGAAGTGCGGAACGCTGCAAGTGTGTGTTCCACCAATCAGCGTTCTTCAGCACACAGCCCCGCCCCTCAAGAATTCCAGGGAATCTGAAAAGTCCTACCCCCCTACTAGGTACTCTTTTCAGGGAAAGTTTGAGGTTGAGGGAAAGTTTTTTTCCCTGGGTAATTAAGGTGGAAACGTGCAGAGGTTTTTCAAAATCCCGAGTAAATGATAAAATTTCCTGTGGTGGAAAAGGGGCTAAATGTTCCCACCTTCCCCCCGTGATATATGCAGATAATTTTAGTTAGATTAGTTTCAAAATAAAGAACAGCAAAATAATATAAATTGGCCATTTTCAAATATTAGTGCCGCACTTTCTCACAATAAACCCTACGACCTTGCAGTGGACAGTTTTCAGTATTTTCAACCTCTACAGAAAATTCTTGATAATAAACTGTTGAGCTAATCACATGTATTATCTGTGTGTCTGTGTTTAACCTCTAGGGAGCAGACAGTATGTGGAATGGGCCAGGACATGGGTCCTGGCAGTCAGGCCACAGGGATGGCTCCAAAGCCGATGAACTCCTCCACTCCCTCCATGACTCCTCCAACCCCAGGCAGTTTGCCAGGTTCAGGGCCTCAGGGCCAAGACACTACCATCAGCAGCAACAGCACGCCTTTTTCCTCTCCAGGCCCCGCTGGCCCCAGAGAACCAGCAGCCATGGGGGGGCACATGCCGGGCTACCGTTTTGGCTGTCCCCCACCACACAACCACACCGGGGGCATGCAGCCGCCACAGCAGGGCCCCAACTGGAGGATGAACAGCCCCTCTCGCGCTAGCCCCAGCCCAGCCGGTGGGCCCCATCCACCTCAACAGAACTCTATGCTGTCGCCCAGGCACCGAGGTAGTCCTGGTGGGGCAGGCAGCCCTCGTGTAGCAGGAGGTCTACACTCACCCTCCCCAGTGGGGATGTGTGGTGGAGGACCTGGAGGTGCAGGTAGTAGTAGCACGACGAGCACTCATGCTAACAGCTACACTAGCAGTTCTCTTTCAGCTCTGCAGGCCCTTAGTGAGTGTCACGGTGTAGGACACGGGCATGGGCCCCCTCATGCACACACACTGGGGTCCCCTGACCGAAAGATAGGCTCCCCAGCTGGGGTCACACCAGGCTCAGGGGTGAACACTCATCTGATGACAAAACTCGGAGGGGGCAGTGGCACTGCTGGTGGTACAGGAGACTCATTTGGACCTCACACAGAGGTGGGTCAGGGGCACACCCAGGGACAGACAGAGAGCAACCTAGCTGAGCCCAAGGAGGACAGGGAAGGGCCCCCTGAGGGCCACGATGCTCACAATCGTCTTTATGACAACAAGGGCCACACCAAGCTACTGCAACTGCTAACCACCAAGCCAGAGCCTCTGGAGACGCCCCTGTCCCCTGGTGCAGGAGGTGAGAGTAAGGACCAGGCAGGGACTGGGGGTCGAGGTGGCCACATTGGGGGGAACACTCATGCTACATCCCTTAAGGAAAAACATAAGATCCTGCACCAACTGCTTCAGAACAGTACGTCTCCAGTCGACCTGGCCAAGCTCACCGCAGAGGCCACAGGCAAAGAGCTGGGCCAAGACCAAGCCCAGGGTGCAGGTAGTACAGCTTCTGGGGCAGAAGTAGCTCCTAAGCAGGAGCCCTTGAGCCCCAAGAAGAAGGACAATGCCCTGCTACGCTACCTGCTGGATAAGGATGACACTGTACTCAAAGACAAGGTCCCTAAGCTGGAGCCTGGGGAGGTGAAGGTGGACGGAGGCAAACACCCTCTTGTCAAGACAGAGAAACAAGACACAGGATACGACCGAGCTGAACAGGTTAGTCTCACGAAAAGTTGTCTTAATGTTAAAAAATAGCTTATTTACTGCTTTAATTTCCAGCTTTGAAATGATGAAAGAACCAGAGCTGCCCTAAAACTGATTTTGTAACCTCCTTCTCTTTAGCCCATTGCGAAAACTAAAACTTTTTTTGCCCTGTACTGCTCCACTTGCCTCCCCTCTCTGTCTGAGCGTTAATCTGGGTTAGGTAGCAGATGTTGGCTCCTCCAAGTCCCATGTCCACACAGGATGCTACAGCTAAACACACACAACGGTCTGGCTATGTAGAGGTCAGACAGACCATTCGTGGCTTATATACAGTCCCATTCACATTTACAGTCTCGTCATATACACTTAAGACACCACGCATGTTTTTTATTCACGTATATAAACACATCTGGTCTTTTCACTGCCTATGCGTTGGCAGCACAAGCTGAGGGAGGCGATCCGCCAGCTTCAAACAACTGTGACATTTGGAAGGAGCCCCTGTGGTTCTCCAGCCATTTGATCCTGGTTGCGTTTGGCCAGAATCCTCAGGTTTGGCACTGAGCTCAGGTCAGGCCTGGCGCTGAAAGAGAGAAGAGGAGGAAAGAGTAAAAGGGGAGTGAGCAGGGAGAGTGTTGCTGGTAAAACTCTAAAGTTTTGTGTAGCAGGGGTTTCAGCTCGCTGATAGTCTAATGCAGGGAAGAAAACCAGTGTTTGGTGAGACTCACAACCTTTCATACAGGAAGCCTGTGCTTGACGTGCTCTACTAAACACAGGTTCAAGACGCTAATGTAGTTCTATCACACACACCACTGCTAAACCACAGAATTACATAGAATTACACAAAAGGACATGAATGCCCTTGCACGCTGTGCTTTCTGTATTTCTCTCATTGCCTCCCTCCTCTCAGACTGGTATTCATGACATTTGAAATAACATTAAACAAAAGTCATATTTGTTGTAGAAATGATGCTGGTTGAGAGAAACATGCAAAGACCACTGTGTTGGCCTTAAAGGCATTGCTTTCTTATGGTTTCCTATCTTCTTTGTGGCACATTTCTATAGAAACAGTGTGGTGTGTTTTTTTTCCGTGCAGACAGAGGGGCAGTGGTACAGAATGTCAGCCAGCTTTGCACGCTAGTTGCGTATGTACAGTGTGTGCTCGGCCACTTGGGTACATATGGAGAAGAGAAAAATGTGATTGGATGGATAATAAGAGCTGCTGTTGAACTGAACAAAGAAGGAGAGATGAGAGAGGTGTAGATACCCCCAGGAGAGCCCAGCCTCGGCAGGCAGAGTGAAAATGATGAGCCATATGCTCCTGCATGTCCTCTCTGCTACCATGGAGATAGAGGGGAGAGGGAGTGGTGTGTTTGTAGAACAAGCAACGTACCAGAAACAATAGAGGGGGAAAGAAATTGAGAGATTTAATATGCATGTCCTGATACAGAAGGCTTTATTTTTATTAGAAGTAGCCAATGTGCAACAAAAATTCAATTGCACGTTAAATTGGTTAATGCCTGCCTCGTGTCGGCAGCACAAATGAAACCGGTGAAGTCTGGGTTTTACTGTTAGATGGTGATTAAAGCGCTTAGAGCTTCAAACAGCAGTGATGATGGCTCATTCCAGTTTGACTGTGGTTTCCAACCCAGAACAAGGGCATTTGTTCGACATGAACTAAGCCATGACTTCATTAGAGCCATTAAACGTGTGCGAGTGGGTTTCTGTTCCTTACTGGTGTATCGCGGCTCGGCCATGTGTGAAAGCTGACTGTACTAGTTAAAAAGTCCACTCATCCTTCTCTCTACTAACCTCACCCACTGTTTTCTTGCTGCCTCTCCCTCTCTCCCTCCTCCTCTCTCCTCCTCATGATTGTTTGAGGGCTGAATTATTGATGGCTGGAGCAGAGCTAAATGAGAAATCAGAGCAGAGCTCCATAGTAGAGGCTGAAGGAACTATAGGTATGGTCATGAAGTCCCAAGGCCCTGTGGGAGGCAGGATTATCTGTGTGTTTTACATGAGTGTGTTCCTGTGGTTATTGCGGACAGCATCATGTAAACACACTGTCTACTGAAGCGGAACTACAGCAGTAATCTTATTTTAATGCATGTTAATGATTTAGTCAATGTATCAGCTTCTCTTTATATGATATTCGTCATTATCACATCAGTAGCATGTTATATTAAACAAACAATCATCAGTAATATTATAGAATCTGTTTACTTGGGTAGCAAGAGTTGTTTATTGTTGTAGTTTGAAATCACTGTAGCTCAATTTGGTATTGAGTATTTCTTTTATCAGATGTCTGTCACAATAGCTACAGCTCCACAGTGACCCTCAATAGGAGTAAGTGGATAAAGAAAATAAAAGAATTTATTTCATCAAATACAGTGCAGTCGTTAAGTGGTTTTCTCCTGGTCTGAAAACTGAAGTTCTCCTTTGTACGGTTTATGTAAGAGATGATGTACTGCAGGGTTCAACATTGGTTTTTGTTTTGTTCTGTTTTGTTTTTCATTTGGCCCGTCGGACAAGGAGGTCAGAAATCTGCTTGTCCATTTTTACTCGCCCCTGGACTAATTGTTTTAGTCATTAGCGGTTCTCAAATAACAACAATGGTTAAAGTTAATTGTCATTTAATCTTTATTTAAAGTGCTCTATATAACTCTGCAGGAAGATAGTTGATTGTTTAGTTTCCCAGTCGCCAAATACCAACGCCTGGTCCAGTGGCCAACCAAAAGCGTTCGTATTTGACGATCTGGGAATGAGGATGAAGAATAGACTATCTTTTCTCCAGAGAACCTTTAAGTAAATAAATCAGAGTTGATTTATTCTGATTTGTAGAATAACATGCCGACGTACTGCGGTAAGCGTGTTGTGTCATTTCTGGTGTTTCTGTGTTAGCGTCTCTGTGCTGCTCTAGCGAACTCCAGCCAGCTTGTTTTCTGATTTTCCTCACTTCAGCTGCTTAACAACTACTTCACATCTTAACCCACACTAGTTCTGTTTAACCACTCATAGCTCTCCTCTTCTTTCAACAACTTTCTTGCTAACCTTAGCTGTTGTTTACACGCTATTACCCATGTTAGCTACATTAGCTTAACAGTTAGCGATGGCCTCTTCTTCTCCTGCTCCCTCTTGCTCGGTGTACCAAATGTTTAGCTATTCTTCGGCCTCCTTTAGCGACAGTGGTACATGTAACAAATGTAGTTTATTTGCTGCGTTGGAGGCGAGGCTTAGTGAATAATCCCCCTTCCTCTCCCAAGAGATGGACTCGTGACACGATCACAGACACTCTGTGACACCACCCAGCTGAACTCCTGTCTCTAGAATAATTATAATGCTCACTCGTGCATCAGCTCATAAACTTTGTCTTTACCCGCTGACTGATCGGTGCACATGTGCAGCTCTCCACAGAGTTGAGAAGGAAGTAAGATGGCACACTCCTTTACTACTTCCATCATCAGCTCTGGAAAAAAACAGTGTGTCAAATTGTTTTTTTACCACTTGTCCAAACAGGCAAGTGAGTTGCTAGATTTACTAGCCTGAAATGGCATTTTACTTGCCTCGGGCAGTGTGGCAATGCTTATTGTTAAGTCCTGTAATGTCAAACTGCATGCTAAAGCGTCCTTTCAGTTCGTGCTCACTTACAGGCAAATTTACCTACTGTATCAGACTTCATTCTTTTGTTCAGTGTATGTAATTGCTCCTCTATCATTACTAGAAGAGAAGGTGCTTCCTCAGAAAAGAATGAGATCATGTTACACTAGATATATTGGTGATTATGTGACCATTAAAAAATAAGATAACAAGGAGTTCTTATCAGCAGTCTCGCAATTAAACATAATCCCGCAGTGTGTTGCAACATAAGTTGACTTACTGTGTTTAACTTCCCTTTATGAGGGAACTTAATCTATTTCAAAACCCCAAGATATTGCACACAAATCAATCATTACAAATTATGTAATGACATTCATCTCATAATAAATATTAGCAGCAAATGAGGAACAAGAAGTACTCCCTAGTAACAACCTTCAGATATTGCAGTATATAAGGACTGCAGTTAATGTTGCAGTCATCCTAAAAATTGCCATTTCAGCTCTTTCAGAAGACGAACAGATTTTTTTTGCCAAGTTGTTTCTGTTGACAAAAGGCCAGCATGATTCTGGAGTGAAATGACTTTTCCTTTTGCCTTACTTGACAAAGGCAGTTCTGCTTTACCCACCCTGATTTTCAGTTCCTTTTCCTATGAAACAGCATTGACTAGGTCAGAGAGGCACAGCGCTCCGACTGCCCTCAAGTCCACACTGACATTAGAGCGCACACTGTAACATGAAATTGGGACCAGAAAGTTGTTTCACATGATTACAACCCGCTCATTTACAGATGTGATCGGTTTAAGTTGAGCCCTAGATTCAAGTTTAAAAAAAAAAAAAAGAGTACACATTTGGCAGAGCCTCAGCGCCACCCTGCTGTGAGATAGTCGGCCTCTGCTGTTCCTGAGCACGCAACTCTGTACAGAGTGAGTCCCCATTGTATCAAACATGCTTGAAATCTACAAGGCATTGTCAGAGTACGTTAAAACTGTATCTGTATTCTTCAAATTTAGGAGGAAACCGCAATTAAAGAGGACCAAATAAAGTTACGTTTTAGTTTCCCTCGCTCATTTTTCAGCTAGATAATGGTGCTTAATTGTGTGTTGCGTGTGGAGATAAATAAAGAGACGACGCCTGAAGCGAAAAACACACAGGGTTCTTAAGTACCGGTATGTATGTTTACCCTTAAACAACCTACATCTTGTAATGTACTGTATGTGTCCTTAGCTGCTCTCCCAGCGTGAGTACTGTACTCAACATCAAGAACCAAACTAATGATCTGCAGATGGGACTAAATATTTGATAATGGTCATCTGGCAATACAGATCCCTGCAGCTTTACCAAAACACAACAGGGATGCAGCAAAGAAAGGACGTGGATTGCCATGAGTGTGCCGACATGCACTGAAAGAAGAGAGTAACAGGGATTGATAGAAATGGGACCCATTAAGGGTAAAAGCAACCAGAGAAGACGAGAGAATAGAAAGTGGGAGGAGAGAGAATCAGAGAGGAGGAGGAAAAGAGCAAACTGAGAGCGTACAGGAGCATTACATCATTCCTGACCTCATTAGGGCTTTTCTCTCTCCCACCACCACCATCGCCGCCCCCCCCACCCCTCACTCTGCTACTCTCTCTAGCTCTCCCATATCGTACATTAAAGCATATGCAGTCCAGAAGTCCTTGGCCACTTAAGATAACCATTCTGTCAGGCGCTTTTGGCAGCTGTGTAATCTTTAGTTGCTTTTATATGCCTAACAGATACACGGCATTGTATAGAACGTTGAAGTACAACATTGGAACAGTGGCTGGTGTGCAGTTTTCCTGCTGTACAGTATGTCACGATCAGGAGCTGTCAGTGAGTCCAAGTGTGCTGCACTCTCCTGGACAGTTAGAGCCAGTGCAGCTTATTTACCTAAAGTCCCTCAGGCCTCTCTGAGAAGCAGTGTGATCACTTATGTTGATGTTTCTGTTCAGTTGTGACTGCAATTTATGTTTTTTTGTTTGTCCATAACTGATGTTGCCTTTTGTAAACGTAACAGTGCTCCACTTTTGGTTCAGTTGTGTCAGACTGGTGTTTGTCGACTCTTCTGCGGCTGGAGGCTATCGAGGTGTATCAGACCACATTATTCAGGTGTTCGTGTTGAGACAATGCCAGTGTCCTAAAACAAGCAAAAAGAAAATGTGAGATTCATCAAACGAGATTCATCTTTCACAGTCGTAGCAGTTCTTTAGTTCAGCATGTGAAAGCAGATCCCAGCATGGCCTTGTCTTTGTTTAAGATAGTTGTGTGAAAAACTAAACAAAAACGGACCAGATAGTCCAAAGCCCAGCTGCGTATGAATGCAGCCTTGGGCTGTATTGGGCAGGCTCAGTCCAGCTGTTTACAGTAGGGGGGCAGAGAGCAGTTCAAACTTTGGCACCAACCAAACTGCCGCCTCACGCTGCTCTCCCATGTTAGAAATCAGCGTCAGTAGCCAGATCTGTTCTCTTCGCTGTGTTTTCAGCGAGGACAAAAATAGTGTCCTTAATAATATGTCTTTCTTAAATATATGCTTAAAATTCAGGAAAAGAGGAGCAGTTGTGCGTTTTGAGGACACCAGCCGGTAAGCGAGGAGTAGTATGTGTCTGATAAGCTAAGTCAAAGTGAAGTGTGGCCTAGATTTGATGGAAAGTGGTCCATTTTATCCCGGGGTTACTGCTGTATTATAAACAAGGCCAAGCCTGCTGTTCCCATCTCCCAGATAAAGACTCCTCATGCAAGTGTTGTGGTGTTTACAAAACAAGTGTGCTTTCGGAAAAAGCGTACGGCCTTTCACACGTATATCTGTGTTTGTGTGTCTGCAGCAGGTGAAGCAGCAATTGGTTTCTAAATGGAGGCCTAAGTGGTTCATCTGTTTCTTGTTTTCACACCTCCTCCCCCCGCTCTCTCTTTCTGTTCTCTCCAGTCGTCGGAGCTGGACGACATCCTGAACGACCTGCAGAATGCTCAGCCACAGCTCTTCTGCGAGCCGCGGCCCGTTTCGTTGCCCAGTCCCATGGACAAACAGAACATCATCAATGACATCCTGCAGATGTCCGAGACCAATCCTGCCATGGCAGCGCAGCAGCAACACAGGGGCATCGGGACTGGAATGGGCCCAACGAGTGAGTCCTACGCTTTAGAAAATACTCCCATCATGAAGTCATAACGCTCCAGATATGTAGCTATGAAACAACTATTTTATTATTAAATTCTTCAGTGTTGCATGTTTGACTGAAACACATTTATTCCTGTCCTCAGACTTTACGGGTGTCCGACCAAGCCAGCCAGGCAGAGGTCTGCCTGTGAGGAGCGTGTCTCTGGACATGAACGTGTCCCCCCAGCAGCCCTCATTACAGTACCCCATAAGGGCCACCAGCCCATACACTCTTATGCAGCAGCAACAGCAGCAAGGCATGGTGGGAGGTCACGGCATGATGCCTAACCAAGCCAGTTTGGTCAACACAGGTGGGTGTTGCAGCTGTACTTTTGTGGTCACAGTGATGTGTATTGATAATGAAATAAACCGCAGGACCAGAGCCTGTTTAAACAATGACGCACGCTCTGATTTAGTTGCGTATATTAAATGAAAATGACACGCAGAGCGACAGTCATACTTGTCCTACATAAAATGTCCATCGGAATGTGTCAACACTAAGGTTAGAAAACACACAGTAACCTCATGAAAAACATCCCATAAAGCACCAAAAGTCAACTAAGAGATTATTTCATTGTCTGGTGAGTGGTTCCTACTTGGCAATCTCACAAGGGCAAAGCCACGTGGGTGAAGCACAATAACGCCCCTTTGAATGATTTTGTTGACACTGCTGCTTTCAAAGTTCTGAGGAAAGACCTTTTCTCCTCCATCTCTGTCGCTCTCAGCCGGTGACATACCATGTCATGGCACAGTGACTCACTTCCTGTGACAGGAAATATTCAGTCACCCACACTGGCACAAAGTTTCTCTCGCTGTCACTCCCACATATCCTCGAACATGCCCCAGTGCGGCTGAAATGGCTTTTCCCCTCATATTACACCATTGCATCATGGGGACAGAGCACGTCCGCTGAGGTCTCTGCTCAGGCTTTTCTCATGCCTTTATTTGTGTGTGGGCCCCTACAGGACTGATGGCACCAGGTGGTCCACGGCCAAGCATGCAGCAGCAGGAGGGCTGGGTGGGTTCGGCTTCTGCACCTCCTCTGGGAGCGTCCGGTCCCGGGCAGCAAGGTCCCATGCAGGGCAGGATGGGGCCGAACAGTGCTCCGATGAGGCCTAACAGCCAGCCAGGGCCCCGGCAGATGCTCCAGTCCCCAATGATGGCCAATGGTGAGAGCCCACGGTGCACTAACACAGGTTTCATAGAGTTTTAAATGCAGAAACTAGATGAGAGTATGGCAATACAGCCCCTGCTTCTTCATCTAACTGTAAGAATACAACAGTCAGTAAAGATAAAGATAAACCTTTATTGATCCCCAGAGGGAAATTTGGTTGTTAAACAGAAACCTGATGAAAGACTTTCACCTCACTGAATTATCAGCTACAGTCCCTCTAAAACAGTATGGTGCAGAGGGACCGGTGAGGCACAGATGAAAAGACCTCAGCTCACCCATTGTACATTACTGCGGTTGAGCGGTAAAGGTTGCCACCCAGTGGCTAATCATGGTACAGGCACTTAAGAAATCTATGAACTATCTAACCCGACATTGTGTGCTGGTTGTTCTGGGTTTAAGAGAATGTTGGCCGTCATCTGGGTTGTCAGATTGTCTTCCTCAAAACCAAAATTGCAGAGTTCACGTACAGCTTACTATCCTGCTTTAATCCTGCTTTGTTTCCTCCCCTCATGTAGCTCAACCTGATATGGATATAGGTATGGTCAGCCACCATTTCTCACAACAGCAGGCTCCACCCAACCAGACAGCCCCCTGGCCAGACAGCATGATGCCCATCGACCAGACTGCTTTTGTAAATCAGACCAGGTAAGAAACTCACTTGCAAATTAATGTTACATGTTATTAATTATGCCAAAAAAAATATTACTGGCCTCACTACTAGAGATGAAGATTTCTCTTGTTGTCAGACTTCTTATAGGAGTATTTTTGTCATAATTAAATACCTGGTTTAAGAGTTTTCAAATGCTCTTAATGCACAAATTCTCCTCACTGAGAAAATATATAAAGTACCTTGTCTGTCTGCTCTCTGCCCAGGCCGGTGCACTCTGCGCCCCAGGATGAATTGCTGTGTAGTACGGGGCTCAGCTCTGGTGATGGCAGTGCAGGTTGACGAAGGGGCCCTGATGTCTCAGCTGTACACGGCACTAAAAGATTTTGATGGCCTGGAGGAGATTGATCGTGCTCTGGGGATCCCTGCTCTGGTAGAACAAGTGAGATCACATTCACTTTTTTCTTGTTTTTTAGTGACTATTTATCATCATTTTTTTTACGGCTCTACATTTTTCTTTCTCTACATCTGTTTCTGTGGCTGCCTGTTTCAGAACCAATCGCTGGAGCCAGACCAGTTCCCCCAGGAACCCTCCATGATGATAGACCAAAAGCCCCCCATGTACACCCAGCAATTTGGTCCCCCACCGTCCCACATAGCCCAGAGGGGCTATCCTGGTGCCCCCATGCAAGAGCCAGGCTTCCACCCCATGCCTGGCCAGATAGGTCCACGCCCGGGTTACCCCATGATGAGGATGCAGGCCCGGCCCGGTCTCAGGCCCACTGGGGTCGTCCCCAACCAGCCCAACGCACTACGACTGCAGCTCCAGCACCGGCTACAGTCACAGCAGGTACACGTGCATCTAGACGCTGCTGGACGTGATCCTGTCCTTTGATGCTTTAGTCTCTCTGATGTAACCACACTGTTTGATCTGTGGCTGTGTGCAACATGGGAGTTGTGCAATTATCCTCCAGGCTGACATTTTGGCAGGTCTTCTGTCTGTGCACACAAGATGGGACATTTAGGGCTACCTGCCACCCACTGGTCTTTCAAGGCATTTACTTGAATATCATTTCAGTGTAGGATCCTTCTTGTATTTTGTCTGTATTCTTCAGCTGTTTCCTAGCTGAAAGTGAGCAGTGTGTCTTCAAGAGTTTCAGGAGTTAAGGGTTTTAAAGGAAGTGCAACTCACTTGTGTTTGTCTTAACCTCTTCTTCTGTCTCTTGTCTCACCAGAATCGTCAGCCAATGATGACTCAGATGAGTAGTGTGTCAAATGTGAACCTACCTCTTAGAGCCAGTGCTCCAAACCAGGTAGGTCACCGCTGCGGGCACGTTATCTGTTTGCACAGACATGTCATCATGATTGTAGGTAGTGTTTAGTTTGTTGATGGGTTAAAGTAAATTAAAAGCTTGAATTTTAGTGTTTGTTGTATTTTACAAGCACAAGTAGACATGCCTAATATTTGCGTTCCTCTGTTCTTACACATCATCCCTCTGCCACCTCCAGGGGACCATCAATGCCCAGATGTTGGCACAGCGTCAGCGGGAGCTGCTGAGTAATCACCTGAGACAGAGGCAGCAGCAGCAGCAGGCCCAACAGGTCCAGCAGCAAAGGAGCATGGCCATGCGAGCCCAGGGCCTCAACCTGCCTCCCAACATGGCCGCCGGAGGCATGAGTAACCCCCGGATCCCCCAGGCCAACCCCCAGCAGTTCCCCTACCCGCCCAGCTACGGTACCAGTACAGGCCTGGCCTCGCCACCTCCACCTACCAGCCCCTTCTCCTCCCCTCTCTCCCCCAGCCTGCCCTCTCTCCCCCCCAACCCTCAGCTCCACATGCATGGCACCTCCTCCTCTTCCTCCACCTCCTCCTCCTCCTCACAGATGATGATGGGAAACACAAACATGATGGGCGGACAGTACGGGGCCGTACTCAGCCCCCAAATGCAGCACAGTGCCTTTCAGTTTCCCAACTCAGGTACTGCTCCCACACCCCAGCCTACCACACACTTCACCCTACAACCCGTGTGTGTGTGTGCCATCGTGTCTGTGCGTTGATGTGACTCTAGTTGCACAGCATCACATGCTTTTTAGTAGCGGCCATCATCTGATTTGTAATGTTACACACTGATGACTGCATTAATCAGCTGCCTTTGAATGATCCAAATCATACTATACAGTTTACTACTTTAATTATTTATAACAAAGTGTAGTTTAAAAGTGTGATCATGTGCCCTTATTGAACATGTTTACATGCACACTAATATTCCACTATTATTTCAGACTATGACAGTAATCTGAATTTGATACGGTGAGCATATTCTGAGTTAGGCCTTATTCCAAATGTGGCATTTTCCTTTTTAAGACATGTTGGATTTGCCGGTATTGCTCGAGTTTTAGTAGCACACTTTGGACATGTATACACACATTCAGAAAATACATTCAACTGGGGGTTTTACTGCAGTTTGCGACACAAGGCCTCTCGCCTGTTTACGTCCGGCGCTATACGTTGTCATGGTTGCATTGTACAAAGACCAGCTCGCCAACAGTTTGCGAGGCTGGAGTAGAAATGTATGCCCACAAGAAAAGCACACATTTCTGGTCAGAAGGTGAAACACACCTGCTTTAAAACATTATGAAAGATTTGGATATTACAGGTGTTGCAGAGAGTAGGTGGTTGAAAGATTGAAAGATGGAGGCTGTTGTCTGTACAGTCAAACAAGTCCTAAATGACATGTTAGGGCATGTTTGTTAAAGTATGTATGGCTGTATGTGAACAGGAGTATTACTGGAATATTTATTTTCATTAGACCTGTAAACAGCTTAGTAGGAATATTTTCTTTTTTGTAATAAGGGCAAAAAGCTGAATATTTTGTGCATGTAAACGTAGTCCCAACTCTGTGCACTGTCCAAAATGGTGTCCTGGCTGTACACTCTTGCGCCACCAGAGGGCGCCAAGAGCATAATAATCAAAGTTTAAGCGAGGATACAAACTGACACCGGACCTATAAGATTGTAAACAGACAGAGCAATAATCAAGGCTGCACCTGTCAGTGTGACAGCGCGGCCTGTAATCTGGATCTAATCTGATAATCTGGTATAATACAGATTTGTATTTTAACATGTTTGATTTATCCCTCACTCCCTAATCTGATTCTGGCCCCGTGGGTTCGTACAGAGCGATAACTTCCACTAGAAATTACTCCTCTCTTTCCTTTTTCTTCTCAGCCATCCCCTTATTCCCTTTCTTCCTAGCTTCCTTGCCTGTTAACTGCTTTCATGCATGTAGGAGAGACTAACTGCCTGTCAGTAATCCTGAATGCAGACTGGAATGGACAGCTAATCATCATGCTTGCTCAGTCGCTCATTCTCTGCTAAAATGTTCATCTTTGTGTGGCATGGTTGTGTAAATAACGTGGGATGCTGACACTCCTTCACTCAGTACGCTGGTTTGTAGTTTGTGCAGTCTGGTTGACCTGTCATGATCCACCACAGGTATGAGCCAACAGGCAGACGGAGGCTTTGGAGGTCCCGGCGCACCACAGAGCCCCCTGCTTTCTCCCCGCATGGCCCACACACAGTCCCCAATGATGCAGCAGGGCCAAGGAAACGCTGCCTTCCAGGGCTCCCCTGACATGAACGGCTGGCCACAGGGCAACATGGGAGGCAACAGGTAAAGATGTATGTTCTTGTGTGTGGTTCTGCCATCACCACAGAGGACCTCTTTGGAAAGAAGTGTTTTTAGTAATGCTTTTAAGTGCTGAGAGTTTTTACGTCTTGTTACTCCTGTGAGTTGTTGTACTTTTAAAATTTCAAATTAAATTAAAAAACCTCTTCCCAAATAAACTCTCAGTGTCACTTTCCAAGGATATCAAAGAGTCATGAGTGTAGTCATTAAATATGGCAGAAAGAGAACAGATAATGGAAAAAATGTTTGTGTTTCCAGACCTTTGCCCCTGTTGTGTTTTCTAAAATGTAAAATTCTAAATATCTAAAAATAAATTAATCACTTAAGTGGAGTGGTTGTCATGGCTTTTGAAGCAGACAGCCAGCGCAGCAAAAATGCTAACCACTGTGTGAGAGAGTGCGGGTCAGAGCGAGCCTGATGTCGTTGAAAGCAAGGCAAGAAGTATGACGTTCAACTAATACACACTCACACACAGAGCTCAGAACAGCTCTGTGTCAAGTGCCTGTATACTTGAGCCAAATCTGGACATCTGCAACCAAGCTAGTTTGAATTGCGTCCATACATAGCATCACAAAAGAACAAATATTATTGTATTTTATATTATTATCATATAATATAACAGGAAGTAAAAAAGGCTGCACAGTTAAATAATTTAACTTTTATTTAACTCATTTTTGGATCTTATTTATAAAAGACACGTTATAAGAGGGTGGGGACAATAATATAACATTATTTATTTACTATATAAAGGGAAAATAATATGATTAGAGGTAGCACTGGTTAGCTTTCTTCCTCTTTGGACAGAGGTATTTGACAGTGGAGCAATGTTTTACAACTTTCTGCGTAGGAGGCTGCAAAGGTTTTCTGAGAGCTGGCTATCAACACTCAGATGTCAAATATGGTGTGAAAAATCCTAAGAGAAATGAAGACATTTGAGTCTAGAAAAGTAAGGAATTTTAAAATGGAAAATGTGTGGGAAACCTGAAAACAGAAATACATATTTATGCAAATATAATCATAGAAAAAAAGACACTTCCTACAACTGCAGAATTTGCCTAACAATTAATGTGTTTTTCATTTTTGTGACAGTTGTCTGTCCCTGAGTAAAGCAGCAAACAGGAGCTGCTACAGCTAATTTGGCATACGCCAAAATGTTAACACATGAATTGGGGCTCATGTTGTAGCCACAACTTGTTCACTGATTTCATGCCAGCCTTCTACTTCCTGTTTACATCCTCCATGGGTTCAAGCTGAAACAGCACAGGTGGTGCAAAAAATTGTAATATTTGGCAATATATTTTCTGCTAAAATTCATGATTTAAAATTGCTGGAGAATTATATACAACTGTGGCCCAGCTGCAGAGCAAGTCGTCCACTAATCAGAAGACCAGCGGCTCAATCCATGGGCCTCTCCAGTCCACATGTGAAACTATCCTTGGGCAAGATACTGAACCCCAAATTGCTCCCGATGGCTGCTCCATTGGAGTGTGGGCGTGTGTGTGAATAGTTACTGAGTAGCAGGTGTCACCTTGTATGGTAGCCTCGGCCACCAGTGTGTGAATGAGTGAATGTGACGTAGTGTAAAAGCACTTTAAGTGGTTGGAAGACTAGAAAAACAAGTGCAGTCCATTCACCATTCTTGAAAACACAAAACTTCAGATAATGTTGAAGAACCGTCGAGCTTCAAATAGACTTCCATCTGAACATGTACTTTTCTTAGTGCGCCTGTAGGAAGCGTTTGAGCTCGCCCATTTTGATCGCCCTTTTTTGCTCTTCCTCCCCTCTCCCCAGTATGTTCTCACAGCAGCAGGCGTCACCGCAGTTCACCCAGCAGAGTAACAGCAACATGTACAACGGCAATGGCATGAACCTCAACAATGTCTCCATGGCCAGCAACATGGCAACCAGCAGCATGAGCAGCATGGGCCAGATGGCCGGACAGATGAGTGTCACGTCTATGGCCTCAGGGCCCTCACCCGGCTTGCCATCCATGGGGCAAGAGCAGGTAAATACAGGGCCGATCCTGGCGCATTGTTTCTCTGCGTGTGTTAAAAATTAAAACACTTTTTGAACCAGTAGGAGCAAGAATTAGCCACAAATTTACTTAGGAGAAATGTCTACTGCTGCTCACAGTTGGGTATCGTTAAGCATGGCCCAACCAAATTAGAGGTTTTGGAGTGGCCCAGTAATATCCTCAGGGTGTCCCGTTACATTAGCGCTTTGTAGGAAGTCAGACACTTTCAGAGTTTAAGCCTTAGAGGTTAACAAAATGGACCCTTTACAGTTTTACACAGTAATCGAGGGACCAAGAAAACCTAAAAGGTTCGCCTTTCTTTCTCCGCACTCCCGGCTGCCTATGTGTGTTTGTCTTGTCGTAAGACCCTAAGTGTTTGGGTACACTTATTGAACAGCCGTGCTAGTGAATAATTTACTCAGTAGTTTACGTAACTCCTCTAGCTGGAGTTCTGATACTTCACTTGAACTTAGAGGACAATGATGTAATTAGCAGCGGGCACTTTAGAGCCAGACCATTTAGACTATATAGACGTTACTGTATGATGCAGAGGCTGGCCTGTCTGGACTTCAGGCAAATCAGCTGGTTCTCTTAACATGCAAAACTTGATTTCTTATGGCGTATATCTCTCAAGCGAACACACACACACACACAAGCATGATACAATTTGATTTGGAGAGCTGACAAGTCAGACTTTCATTCGCACATAGACCTCAGTCGCTCAGTGAGATCAGGTGAACGTACAGATATTTTCACCCTGTCAGCACTCTGTTTCTGGTGATTATTTAATGTCAACCAAGTTAATCCTTCTTCCTTTGTCTCTCTGGTATTGTTAGCTTGGTATGTGAAATGCACTGTTGTTGTCCGTGATGCTTTTAAGCCCAATAAAGGGCCATGAATATTTAACCAAGGTGCTGCTGTTTGATTGTCTGCACTTCAGACTGTTGTAACATCCCAGTATATCTGTCACTTGATTTATCCTCCTTCCAGGATTATAGAAATATATTGGCACTTAGATTATTTCAATTATTTACCGTTTGGCCATTAGTGCAGGCTTTTGAGATTTACTGACTTGTTTTAGGCCTGATGGTGTGTTCCAAGATGGTTTCTAATTGTTTATAGTCTTTTGCACATGTGGCCGATTTCCTCAAGTTCAAGTTCTGCAAGTTCAAGTGTGCCGTTGAATTATAGTTATATTACAAGTGGTGACTTTCTGTGTGTTGTTTCTCTGCAGAAATACTGTTGACCCTCATGGAGTTCTTAACCTGAACCTCAGTGATCAGCTGGTGCAAGGAGCGCGTCGGCCCTTTAAAAATTGTACATGTAACCAACCGACTGCCCCTTGAACCAGCCAGGCCGTGCCCTGACCCCGTGTCCCCAGCCCAAAGTTTGCCGTCTGTCCCAGCTGGGCTTCTTCGGCGGCCCCGCAGGAGCCCGGCCCCGAACAGACACCAGAGAGTGAAGAGGGCTGGGGATGGGATGGCGGATCTCTGTCCAACATGCCTAACCCTCCTGGAGGAGAGCCTTGTGATGAGCCAGTCTGTCTGCCTGTCCAGCTGCATTCACCGTAGTGTGACTTACTGTAGGCCTCCCGGTGGGGGACACTGACCTAAGGGGGCAGCAGTGGGTGGGATCCCTCGTTCTGATGAATGTATTCCTCTCAGTGGACAGCGGCCATTTACAATCTCATCTCAAAAAAATGACGTACACTGATTTTTTTTTTTTTTTTCTTTTGTGTCCTACCTTTCTCACACGTTTGTGACATTTCCACATAGTTCCAAAATGGCAGCAAAGACTCCAAGTTATGTTCAAAGTTATGGATGGAGCTCAAACACTTAGCCGGTTTTGCCTTTTTGCTGTTCTTTATTTTATTATTATTTTAGTTGTTGTTGTTTTTTTTTCTTGTTGTGAGAATTAAGATGTAGAATGAAGATATGGTTGAAAAAAACTGATCTTGAAAAACACTGCAGAAGAATGGTTTGAGTGGAATGGTGATTTGTATGATTAGACTAATTTAGTCAAGAGGTTTATATAGTGTATTAAATTAAGTTTTATTTTTCTGTATAGATTCATTTTAATTATTGTAGATGATTCTTTATCCTAGTAGCAACGAGAAAAAAGATTTCTAAAAGTGTGAAAGAGGCACTTTTTTTTTATAATTTTAACAGTAATGGTTGTATTCTTTCTGAGAAGATTCTTCTATTAACCTGAAAAATGGATTATACTTTGGTCCTGTAGTTTCAGAAGAAGATGTCAAAATCATATATGGTTTAAAAATGAATTACAGAGATTGTACATACCAATAAGTAAAACATTTTCTTTCCTATTTATTTTATTCCTTTAGGGTTTGGTTCCCCCATCTGGTCACAACTGCCTCTTGAAGCAGAGCAGGTTTTGTTTTGTTTTGTTTTTGGGAAGTGGAGTGGGAGCCTTCACGTTCTGATGTTCTGGTACGACGCAGACAGGGATGGGAGCGGGAGGTAGGGAGGGGTTGTAAGGGGGTGTGCTGTGTATACAGTGTACAGATTATCGCTTGCTTCTCTGCCTTTAGCATAGAACATCACAAAAAAGGAAAAAAAAAAAACAAAGACAAATTCAACACAGCCATACAATAACTCAAAAAAATAACAGAAGTGTGCTTTCTATGTTGTCTGGAGTGAAAAATGCTTCATACAAGCTGCTAGGTGCAAACTGTCCTGGTGTGATGTAAACAAGCAATAACGATTACTTGAGAATCTCTTGGGGTTTTTTTGTGTTTTTGTTTTTGTAATTTTTGTACAGTTTCCTTAATATAAAGGACACATTTTTGCTCCACGTTTGGATGCAGTATTAAACACAGTTTTTTATTGCAGTTTGTACCAAGAAAGTCTACATCCACACACAGCGTTCCTATTAGATTATGCAGCATTGGCTGAGGCCAGGAGAGGGAAGTAGTTTGTGATCCCCTTGTTGACACACGCCCTCTCTGCCTCCAGCCACTCTTCTATCACAGAGGTCAGAGTTAAGACTGCACGGTTCATGAGACCTGCTCTGACAGACACTTAGCCATATTTTATGACCTCAGGCAGTTAGTTCAACTATGAAGTGTTCGATAATGACGTGCTGTTCTTGTGCCCCGGTACGGGTTCGGTTTGACCTTCACAAGATCTACAGCAAGTCATCTTCTCTAACCTCAAAAGTACATTTTCCTCAAAAAAAAAAACAAAACTTTTTATAACTATTTTAACCCAGGACAGACTTGGAGCAAGCCAAATAATCCTCACCTATCAATTGGATTTCTGAATTTTACCAGCTTTTATTTTCATAGTGAGAAACGACCTGTTGGTTAGCATGCTTTGAGGCCCACAGAAAAAAAAAAAAGAAATTTACGATGATGTCAGTTAACAGGGTCCTATGTAGACGTTGCAGCGTAAAACAGGAAGAGAATCATTCTGAATGTATTGTCATTAAAGGCCTAAGGATGTGATTGATGGTGTTTATCTCAAAATGTTGACAACATGGTGTCGTGCAGCGGCGCCGTGCTCTTCTCAGCATTTAGACAGGAAGTCGCCCATTGTTGCTTCTTTTTTGCTTTCATGTGTAAATGAAATTTGAAGCTGTAACGAGCCAACTGTGGGACAAAAGTCTGCGCTCATGTATTGGTTGTCATCGCTGCGGACGTCCCGCGGTTGTCTCGCCGTTGGCCTACGTGAGATCACACTTTTTTGATAAATGCTGTTTTGATTGTATCATACAGTCGTGCAGAACAAGCCTTTTTGAGCCATTTTAAAGAATGATTCAGAGCCCTTTGCAAATTTCCAAAGATTGTCAAGATTTTAAAAAGATATAAAGCCATGTGGTAGCAATGCATTTTTTAGCATTTATAATGAGGATAGGTGCAAATAAATGAATTTGCCCCTTAGAAATATCCAGGCTTTGGACCCACTCAACGAAAACTATTTTTTCTCTCTTTAACTTTTGGTTTTGATGAACTTTAAATGCCCTTTTGTATTGTCTGCCAATTTCTTAGAGCTAAGATGCAACCTTGAAATGCTAAAAACCCTAGCATAATGCCTTAGATTTCGTCCGTTCTCGTTCTTGTACATTACACCGCTGTCTGTATAAATTTGTATAATGACTTGTGTACAATATTGAATGGGTGCATCATCACTCAACACTCGGCAGTTGCTGGAGACTCGGTCACAGTCGAACTGTTCCTCATCGTTGCTCTCTGTTCTGTGTTGGGTTGAAGACTCTGTTATTTCATTTCCTCCCCTCACTGTTTGTATGGAAAAGATGATGCATAGGGATATTGAAGCAATATGTAATATACTATATGGACTTTCTGAAGAAAGCTTACTGTTGTGTTTGTTCCCCTCCCCCCCCAGATATTTTTTTTGTTCTGCATTGTTCACAGGAATCACACTGTATACCCGCATCCACCTTTGTACCCCTAGTGTGTGTGAGCGTTTTATGCAAAATTAGATATACAAGAGAAGTTAAAACCACAGTTATGCAAGTTGTGAACTAATATGGCTTCGCTGATGCTATTTGCCTTGTAAATAAAGAATTCTGTTATTGCAGTATTTGATCCAGAGACTCTTATTTCATGTGTTTGAAAGAGGGAAGGAGGTTTGAGCTCAAGAACACTTTGAAGGCCTCCATTTACTTTTCATTGTATTTTATTAAAACTGCTGGAAACAAAGCAAAGACAATTTACAGCAAAATATTTTATTCAAGATAATGATAAAATAGGGGCAGCACTGTTGTCTCCTGGTTCAATCCCAGGAGGGAGCACCTCTGTACATGTCCTCTCCATGTCAGCGTGGGTTTTCTCCAGGTACTCCAGCTTCCTCCCACAGTCCAAAGACATGCAGGTTAATTGTCCGTAGGTGTGAATGTGAGTGTGAATGGTTGTCTGTCTCTATGTGTCAGCCCTGTGATAGTCTGGTGACCTGTACAGGGTGTACCCCGCCTCTCACCCAGTGTCAGCTGGAATAGGCTCCAGCACACCCGCGACCCTCAAGAGGATAAGCGGTTACAAAAATGGATGGATGGAATAATAAAATACAGCTCTTAGTTTCTTGCTCTAACATTTCCAGTTTAAAATGTATGACCAGAGTGTCACCTAATACCCACATGCCCGAGCTCTGATTGGCCATTCAGGGCCCTAGGTTTTTTGTTGTTTGTTTTACAGTATTTATAATGTGTCATTTGGGGGACCAGTTCACCAGAAGTTGAGTTGCAGAGTGCTGGAGAAATCAGCCGTAGAGATGTCTGCCCTGTCTCCAGTGTAATGGAACAGGATGACACTTGGCTTGTGGTGCTCAAAGCATCAAAACAATACATTCAAAGATTTTTTTATATATACTCAGGGACTCGTGCCCCTTCAGTATAAAGCAGGGGTGTCAAACATATGGCCTGGTGGCCAGAACTGGCCCGCCAAAGGGTCCAATCCAGCCTACTGGATGACTGTGCACACCTGATGTTGATGCACTAGTGAAGGCTGAGAGGTTTCAGGAGCAGTTAAGGCAGTGCTGCTGCTGAGGCTTTTTACCCTGACTAGAGTACACCTCTCTGAAATAACAATGAAAACTTATTGTGGTTGGATTTAAAGATACTGGACATTGTGCAAAATATTGTCAACCAGCAGTTTTGGTATCTTAAATCAATATTAGTGTAACCCTGCTGCTGAGGCACTGACAAAACCTTAGACTGTAAATGGATTGTAAGGCAGGGAATGACTTAACCTACTTCTTCAATAGCCTCGGCTTGAGTGGAAAATTATGAAAAAAGTCACATGTAATGAAAGTGAGACGTAGACTGACTGAATGAGAAAAAAAACAGACATACTGTTGAATTTGCACATCATTTTTCTTAGGATACTGGGGACTGTTTGTCATTTGTTTTGTAAATGGATAAATGTTTTAAGGATGGATTTCTTTACACTAAAAAAAAGGAAAAAAATTTAAGTGGTTGTCATTATAGGTTATCATGCAATGGTTTTACTGCTCCAGCCTACTTGAGATCAAACTGAGCTGTACATGGCCCGTGAACTAAAATAAGTTTGACACCCCTGATTTAAAACATGCATTTATCCCCCCAAAAAGACACTGACGTAGCAGAGGACATTTATATTGATAAGATTAAAGACATTTATACTATAAATTGATGCAAAAAAATCAAGAGATAGAAGATTAAGTGTTTGATCCTCACATTTTCTAGCGGACCCCCAAGCCCCCTTCTTCATGTGTCCCCCCTTGTTAAAAAGGAAACCCACCTTTGAATAATTCTAATATATAAACAATGCTTTAGAAATAGCATGAATGAAGATAGCTTTACTTGAGAATCACCATTGCTACAGAAATGTCATGCTAACATCCAATATAATTTAATAGCCTAAAAAAACTGCACCAAGCACTTACATAATACTATTCACATCTGTGTGTTTCCACATGCATGTAGTTCCCAGGAAAAACATTATTTTGACCATGCATGATGTTCATTATAATGCATGAATCATATTATATAGGTCACCTTTTCTTGTATTGTCCTTTGGAAAACATGAAAATATGATGAGCGTACTAACAGAAAACCAATTAAATGTCTCTTGCAGCACAAACCAAACTGCTGAGCAATAATCCAGATGACAGAGTTTATTACTGAACCCAGGTCTGTATAAAGTGCAGCCTACAGATTAGTTTCAGTTTGACTCATTGTCTTAATGAAGTTTGGGACAGTAGGAGAGAGATGCAGCAGATAAACTCCTCTTTCTCCTTTTCTTTTCTCTCTTCCTAATTCACCACATCCAACTCATAACAACACACATCTTTACTCCCCAGGAGGTCCCTCAGATACAATCTCAGTGTGTGTGTGTGTGTGTGTTGGGGTGGGGGGTCCTCATATGGAAATGTTTGGGAACCTCTCATTGTGGCAGAGAAAGCAGCCTGGTGCGGAGAGGTTAACGGGGTGGGTTGTCCCTGAGAAAATGTATTCCTATGGGGCATTGAGATGCATGAGGTCGAGCTGATTCCCGGCCAATAGGAAGAAGGTGCCGGGGAGCATCTTCAGCAGACCTGAGCGTGTACAGTAGAGGTGCCCTTAGATGACCACAGGCCACCAGGAGGACACGGAGAAAGGTCGCTGCAGCAGTGTGTGAGGTTTAGACCTGCACAGTTTGGAGATTTGTCGGTTGTTTGATATTATACTGAAGCCTGTGGACATGACAGAGAAAACGTCACTGTGAAACATCTTTAATTTGCTTAACAAGGTAAGCTTTTTATCCAAATTATAGAAATCACTGCAGCCAATTGCTGCACATTTATTCATGGAATTACAGTCTGTGATATGCGCTTAGTTAATTGTCACATATTTCTTTAATATAATGTATATTCTTTTAATTAAAAATACTTTAGGATTAGGTAGTTTGAAATTACGCACAAAGCATGACGCACTCCAGTCTTTATTCCTTCACATTTCTCTTCTATTAAATTCCAAATTCTTGTTTTATTTCTTAATTACAATAATTTCCTTTGCTCCAACATTTGCCCCTTATCTTTTCTTCAGTGACTGTAATTTAAAGTCTATAAAATGCTTCATTAATGTTGACCTCTGCTCCGGCCGACTGTTCTTTAATTAGTGTCATGACCCTGGTTTGTCTTCTCTATTTACTGGCTGATTGGGGATCGGTTCCCTAAAAAGAGCGCAGCATATTAAAAGCCGCTGATGAGCATCTGATGTGTGTCTGCTGGGTGTGTGTGTGTGTCCTCTCAGCTGGAAATATTGCAAAATCGGCTGTCCAATTTCACTGTGGAGTGATTTCACTTATTACGCAAATGGATTTGTGAAATATTTTGCAGTAGTTCATATTTGGGTGCGGTTTTAATGGTAAAATGGAAAATATTGAAATGTTTAATAAGGTGTGGATTCTTTAAAAATGTTGTTGTATACTAGGAGGAAAAATATCTTGTCAGTGGCTCTCAATAATAAATGTTTATGGTGTTGAATTTATGACACTAAGTTTACTGTAATATTTGCCTCAGGTTAAATTACTCAAATTTAAAAAATCAATCCAGGTGTGGTCAGCTTCTCCTGATGTCATGTTTCCTTTTTTAGATGTCTTGCATTAAACTTTTATAACTTACCCCACTTCCTCTCCCACCCTCTCCTCTCTCTCATCCACTAAAGGATACACCACCTTCTCCAATTGAACCCTTTACCTCTGAGTGCTGTCATGTCGGTGTCCCTGTCCAGCATCCCTGTCGTACTGAAGGACAAGACCTGCTACCCAGCCGGCATGCTGAAGGGCAGCCCTGCTCGAGGCTTCTACCCTGCCCCTCTCCCGGGCCCCCACCCCTTCATGGACTTCTTCCCTCGGACTCACAGCCTCCTCCACCCGCTCAAGTCCCTCGGTCGCCTGGTGTCGGACACCCAGACGTCTCTGCCGCTCAGCCTGCACGGAGGAGCCCCTCCGTTCCCGCATCACGCCTCAGTCCTGCACGAACACATGTTGAGCGCATCCGGGATCCCCTACCTGAGCCAGATGATGCCGGGACACCCGCTGTGCTCCAAACCGGAGGAGCTGGCCGCTGTGGTGACGGAGCACGCAGCCGGTCCGCTGTCTTCAGACTTCAGCAGCCCGTCCAGTGAGAGGTCCCCCTCCTCCTCCGCGTCTTCCTCCGCCAACACGCCGCCCAAGGAGAGTTTGTTTCGGCTCCGGAGCGCAGAGCTGTCTCCAGAGAAAGCGCGCACGTCTTTTAATTTCAGCGAGGATGACCTGTTCATGGTGCTGTACGGGTACTCCGGCAGCCAGGAGCGCAGCGTGGGGCACGCTATATCCGGGCTGACCCTGCCTGAAAAGTCAGGTGAGACTTCTGCTGAAGTTATGGGATGTTTAATTAGTTAAATGTGAAGATAAAACCACATACTGAAATCATGCAGGCAAAAATATACAGAAATATTTAAGTCTGCCATTGCGCATCACTTTGATTAAATACCTGCGTAAATTCTCCCAAAATCTGACCAACAAACTCATTAATTTTATGTTGCTTTTGCAGTGTCTGACTCTCACATTCTGCCTCTGGACAAAGAAACACTTGAACTTCCAGAAGGTAAGACCTGCCAGCATTCTTCTTCTCCATAAATCACCTTTAATTCTGTGTTTCTGAATTCCTGACATAGTTGTGACACTGTGTTGCAGGGTTGAACATCGTCCAGGCAGCCTGGGGACACGTCTCCCACTGTGGAGTTTTCACAGACAAGAGCAGCATCCCCAAAGGCACGCGCTTCGGCCCCTTTCCAAGGAAAACTGGTGAACACCAGCGAGATTAAAACATACGACGACAACACTCTGATGTGGGAGGTAATGTCTGTTCTCAGTCCCGTCTAGCCTGATACTCAAATTGTTTCCACCTCTTATCTAATGCAGCTCCTCTTCCTCCTTCAGGTGTTTGAAAACGGCCGGCTGAGCCATTTTGTGGACGGCAGAGGAGGCTCAGGAAACTGGATGTCTTTAGTGAAGTGCGCTCGTTTCCCAGAGGAGCAGAACCTAATTGCTGTGCAGATCCAGGGTCAGATCTTCTACGAGGCCTGCAAAGAGATCCGGCCCGGGCAGGAGCTGCTGGTGTGGTATGGAGACTGCTACATGCAGTTCCTGGGCATCCCTCTGACCATGAAGGACCCCAGAGAGGACAACACTGTGGTCCCTCCAGCTGAAGGTCAGAATCTCACCCTGTGTGTGTGTTTCACTCTTTAACCAACCCCTCTCTCACCACCATTAAACATTTTATTTTCTCTTCCCTCCAGACTCTGGTGAGGGTTTCAAGTGTGACAGATGTGGGAAGGTGTTTGCGTACAAGTACTACAGAGACAAGCACCTGAAGTACACGCGCTGCGTGGACCAGGGCGACAGGAAGTTCCCCTGTCACCTCTGCAACAGATCTTTCGAGAAGAGAGACAGATTAAGGATCCACATTTTGCACGTGCACGAAAAACACAGGCCTCACAAGGTGCGTGCATGACTGTTGCATTAAGTGCTGGGCCTCTACACTGCAGACCATTACATCATTACATCATTACATCACGCAGTAAAGTGTGTGGTGCTGAAAGAACAGCTCCCTACAGTTTTTATTAGGCCTCTGACTCTACAGCTTAAACATCACAAACTGAATTAACAAAATTATTAATTAACTAATTACTAAAAATCAAAATCTTGGACATGGAACAACATTCAAAAAGATTTAAAATTAGAAACACTTCTATCAACTGATGAATTTAAGGGCTTTATAAAGAATGCGGTGACAGAGACATGTGCTTGTTGTTCATGAGAGGCCACTTTGTTTGAATAGTTGTTGTTTTATTGTGTGTGTTTTTTTTTTGTATTATATGTTGTATTTGTTGCATTTTAAATGTGTTTTTATTGGCTGCTACCTCGGCCAGGTCTCTCTTCTAAAAGAGATTTTCGATCTCAGTGGGACTTCCTGGTTTAATAAATATTAAATACAATAAAATTAAATTAAATAATATACAATTAAATAAAATAAAAATCCACAGTACTATTGCTTAACCTTTCCAACGAAAAAAAAATCAATCTTAACTTCACAAAAAATGTAAAAGCGTTTGGGCATCTTCCCAAAAAATAAACAAATTTAAATGACATAATAACCTTTATTTTTTCTAATGTGTTATATTTGTGTGCTCCGCAGTGCTCAGTGTGTGGAAAGAGTTTCTCCCAGTCGTCCAGTCTCAACAAACACATGCGTGTGCACTCTGGAGAGCGGCCATACAAGTGTGTCTACTGTAATAAGGTAAGAAGACATTTTGAATATAATTTTCCAAAGCAATGTTGCTTTATTAGCATTTTATATTTTATTTTTATTTTTTATATTTTTTATTTTATAGCCTATTTTAGTGATGCAGCTCTTTTATAGGCGTATACGTTATTTTATTTTGTGATTATGCTACCCTTTTAAAATTGAAAAGGCGTTTAATACAAGAGAAATAATAATTAAATTTGAGTTTGTTACATTGAAAAAAAGTTACATTGTTGATAGGCTACAGAACAGAAAAGTCATAAGTCTCCTTGTTTCCATCCGAGTTTCCGGCTATCATCGTTCATGATTGTATTTTATTTCATTTTGTTTCATTTTATTTTATTTTATGTAGTTATTTAGTTTTTATTTTATTTTATTTTATTTAGGCCTATTTAAAACATTTTTTATCTATTTATTTATTTTAATTTAATTTAATTTCCCCTCTGTTTCTATAAGTACCCGACCTGGAGGCCTTCCGGTCCCCACCCTCCTCACTCCTCTTCTTCTACGCTTCTTTTAAGCATCTCTCCTCATTCAGTCCTCCTCGTTTCACGGTGCATTTGGCGCGAGCCCCTCAGTATTGTCCTCGTGGACGGGCACGCTCCGCGGAGACACTTACATGCTAATTATCGCCAGATGTACACCCACCCTTTTGTCTGCGGAGATTATACTTTTAATTTACGGCCCTGGAATGAGCAGAAGTTTTTTTGTCTTTGCCTCTCGATGTCCTCCTCCTCTTTTTATGCAGCCGGAGGTTTTGTTAAGATAATCCTCCTCTTCTCCTCATCAGCAAAACGCCACGAGACCAGAGGGTGACAGCCAGGTTAAAGAGATGAGAGAGTCTGGAGGGATTTTATAAAAATGAGGATTAGAAAACGGAAATAAAAAAAGTCGGACTCATTTTTTAAATCAATAATTGTCATTTTAAGAAGCCAAATTAGTTTAAACTGCCTGAGAAGTAGGTGTAAGTCCGCTTAATAAACTAGTACCTATAAACTGTGGCTAAAACCCTTCACCTGCCATCATTATTATTGTTGTCAACATTTGGCTTTAACATGGCGATAAATAAGAATATTTATATATATATAGCTAATGTCCTTTTCACCGGGTGTTTCCCTCCAGGCCTTCACCGCCTCCAGTATCCTGCGCACACACATCCGGCAGCACTCCGGAGAGCGGCCCTTCAAGTGTAAGCACTGCGGGAAGGCCTTCGCTTCACACGCCGCCCACGACAGCCACGTCCGGCGGACCCACGCCAAGGACAAGCCCCATCCCTGCGACCTGTGCGGAGCCTCTTTCCAGGAGGAACAGGAGCTGAAATATCACATGAAGAGTCACAAAAGTAAGATTCATTTTAACATAATAATGATGTACTTTAGTTTCTTTTACCTTTATTTTTGTGGATGTATTTCATAGTTGGGGATTTGAGGATGCATGAAAAACCCCTGTCACAACATTTAAACATTTGAAACCTGAGCGAATTGGTTTGGTTTCTTTAGAAAACGTGCTAAAAAGGTGATGAGCAACTTGGCAAGAAATGTCCTGCAAAATGCAACAAAAAAAAAAAAAGAAAGAAAATTATCAAAACAGTAAGAAAAAATGTCCAGAAAAATATTTATAATCATTCTTGTTATTATTGTATTTTCAAAATTAATTACAGAAAAAAAAACATATATATATCACTTTTTTCAGGTAATTTTAATGTTTTTGTTTTTGTTTTTTAACAATTTATTAAGAAATGTTCTTGTAACTTTTACTAATTTTTGGGTCATTTCACATGCTCTTGAAAGGAATCAGACCGACTTGCACAGGTTTTAAAGGGTTAAACAAATGAATATTCGTAAGAATAGAAGTTAAATACAATTTAGACTAATATTACCACATAACAAATAAATAAATGTGTAATTTATTTTTGCCATAAATGTTGGCTTTTTAAAAATGTTGCTTTTTAAAAATGCAGCTGATCAGAGGTTATGGTTTCCTCCGCATAGTTTACCAGCAGATTTTTGTCTTTAGCTCAACAAAACGGAAAAATAAATATTTTAGGCTGCAGATGGACAATGTTGCATGACTTCCGCCTTCAAACTATTGAATTGTTTTCTCGCCCTGCAGAGAGACAGATCTTGGACAGCACAGTTCTTCCGTCTTCTCCAGGGAGTGGGTTACAGGAGGACTCCGTGTTTCCACTGAAGGACAATCAAAAGCTTCAAAAACACGCAGGACAAAACTGTCCTTACACCGGGTTAACTGTTTTAAACCCAGAATATCGGCCCTGGAACTAAATCCTAACGAAGACAACCAGTCTAATTATGTGTAAGACTTTAGGGGATACAAATACAACAAACACTATCTATACAGGAACATAGTGGTAACACCATGACAGATAAATAAGGCCTACAGTACGGTAGGATCTCATGTTTTTTCTTTATGTAAATGCTGCTAAAGGAAAATAAAGTTCTATAATGGGCCTTTTTACACAGGCTCGTCATAATTTAAATTGTTCGCTAAAAAAATGTGTCTAAATCTATTTATGATATGTTCAAATATGTTGTCTGTTTTGTGGCTTAAAGCTTTCACCCTGCAATTGTGTTGTGAACCCAATGTGATTCCATAATAATAATAAAAACGATTATTATTATTATTATTATTATTATTATTATTATACTGGGTTTCTTGCATCGACAAAACGCTTGAAAAGCAAAGCTATTTTTATTATTGTAAATTTGAGCCTATTTGTGTATAAAATAAATGTTATGCCCTCTCTTAATTTATAATATTTTTTACTGTAATGTAAGGCTGCAAAAGCAATCGAAAGTGTCCTCGTCTGTTCTCTATGAGCGTCTGCTTTTTCATGACTAACTAATAAAAAATCAGCGCATGGAAACAAGATTGTTGTTTTTGGTTGATGTCCGAAATTAGCAGGCCTTACATTTAAAAAATGAATTTATTATAAATTAATTTATACAGCACAAACTTTTAATATTTACAAAATGCTGTTTTTTTTTGTTGTTGTTATTTGTTATTTTTTTTTAGTATTCATTTAATATTTTTTAGGGAAAAGAGCGAATTAATGTGACAAAAAAAGATCATTTGAAATGAAAGAGGAAACAGGACAGAGATTTTATTCTCAATTTAAATCAGTGCTACTCCAAAATATGGATATATATTTATTATATATTATCTTTATAATAATTTAGCATTTATCTTTTTAATTTAATTTTATTTAATTTTATTTATTTTTACATTTTGTTGCATCATCTCTCCAAAAGTGTTAACAGTGTCCATCAGTCTTGTTAAATAATTCACATACTGCTTCATGCATTGTGTCTTTGGTATTAGTGAGTGTTTTTGGTATGGACCGTGCACATTCATCACCCTACCCATCAGTCCGCTCAGTGCATGTGTCACTCTGCGTGCACCCTCTGTGTGGTGTGTTTATAAAGAGCCAAGTGATGGATTGAAGGCTTCATGCTCCCAGTAACAAAAAAATGAACAAACCCCACTGGAGCAAATGAATGACAATAGAGTGCAGCAGTGAGGTGGTCTATTGCTCCTCACACAAAGGAGCTCGCTGTGACTGACATCTGCCCTCACACTGTCACCAACTGTCCCACATGTGTTGTCCTGAGACAGATAGATAGATAGATAGATAGATAGATAGATAGATAGATAGATAGATAGATAGCGTGTGTGTCTGTGTGTTAATTTGAGGAGGAAAGCCCCAAGCAGCATGAGGTCTGACTGAAGAAACAGTGTCCGGCCTTTGTCTCTGTGCTCTGTAATGTCACCTTTAACCTCTGGGTCACCACACTTCACACTGAGGGCATGCAGTCAGACACTGCCACAGTGCTAAGTGGGAGCTACGACACAGATTCAAGCAAGGAAAACAGGAAGTGGTTGGAAGACAGGCTCCTCCATAAAGTAAAAAAGATAATGACGGATTTTCAGCTTGCATGTTGGAGATCTGATATTTTCTTGTTTCGCCATTGAATCAGAGTTCACTTCTCTGTACGTCTTTCAGGGCTGTCTGCAGAGGTAAGAGCAGTAACGCCAGCTCTGCCCTGCCCTCTCTGTTTATTTTCTGTACCGGATGGACAGCAGCCTTCAGGGTCAGGGGTCGCCTCCTCACTGAATGTTTAACAGCCTCCCTCTCCCTTCAAATAGCCGAAATATGGATGCTTGAACAAGTGTAGATCACCCTGCGCCTCCCATGTATACAACCCCCGAGTCTCCATGAGGGGCCTGTTGTGAAAGGAGAGGATACTCCCCTTTGTGGCCTTCCAGGAGCAGAGGGGTGGAGGAGAAGGATGGGACGATGAGACAAAGACAGAAGGAGAAAAGAGGAGAATGAGCTGCCAGAGCTGAAATACTGAGATTGTTAGCGAGCCGTGCTAAAAGACTGGTTTTACTAGCGCCTCTCTGATTGGCTGATTTAGGACTCAACTGAATTTTTATCCAGGTCGTTTATACGGATTGATTTCACACTTAACTTCCTGGCAAGTTAACAGAGCCTCTGGAGGGCCATCCATCAGATTAATCTCTATATTAATGTGATATTAATGATTGGAGTTTTATGGCTTAGGTTTGCCGAGGTTAATTCCCTCTGAGGTCGAAGCACACGGCCATAACTCTCTCCAAAACTGTGCATGATGTCACCTCATAAAGCCACAGCTGAATTTGTTGTTGTGATCAATTAGTAATGTCTATTGATATAAAGGAGAGATTGCTGCTGCGGGGACAGGCTCACCACCTGTGTGCTTCATGCTTGTAAAATGCATTTCGTCATACAGCATGATTGATAGATTTCTTCTCTTCCTCTCTGTCTGCTAAGCTAGTGGAGCTGAGTGGTCAAATGCTCTGATGTATTAGCTTCTATTGATTGCCTAATAGCTGTCAGTGTAGTGTTTGTGTGTGTGTGTGTGCATGTGTGTGTGTTGCTGCAGTCTGGCTGATGTTGAGGCCAGCCTCTGGTTCCAGACAGGCCTCAGACTCTCAGCTGAGTGGACTCATAAAGTATAACCACACCAGCTCTCAGTCTGCCTCAAACCACATGAAAACTCAGCGATGATGAAGATGACGGAAAATTCTGAAAACTTTCTACTTTTTAGTGCAGTTGGCTCGATCTTACAGTAAATGTCCTTCTCTGTCCTTTTTAGGTCCAGTGTTTAGGATTTAGAGGGACATATTGACAGAAATGCAATATAATATTCATGACTATGTTTTTTAATATTGTATAATCACTTGAAGCTAAGAATCGTTGTGTTTTTGTCACCTTAGAATGAGACGTTTATATCTACATACGGAGTCGGTCCTCATCCACAGAGTCTGCTTTGTTGTTTCTACAGTAACCTAGAATGGACAAATCAAACACTGTCCATTTTTCCATATCCTCCTGAGACTCTGTGTCCTCATATGAGGACATCACATTTTGAGTTTACTTGACCTCATACTTCATTCTACTTAACTTAGACCTGTTGTCCTCGTCCGTGGACACTTTTGTGCCATGTACTGGTAGTAAGACCACAATACACTAATTAATGTAAAAACAAGATGGCAGCCATCTCTGCCAAGTCAGTCTGCAGCCGATCCCGACACAAAAGTGGACAAGGTCCAAAACCTGATCACATTTAATGGTTGAAACTTGTTTATTTATGATAAATAATGTTTGTAGTTTGATATGGCGACAAATTGGACCAATTTTAGCAACAGTAACAAGCTAAGACACTGTTAATTAGGAAGTACTCGTTTGAGGACATTGGAACTTTATCAGGTCCTACTGATCCTACATAGCTAGAGGAAATTAAAAATGCATACCAAACAAATGTTCAGGGTCTCAGGAGGTTACGAACGACGGATAATGTCCTGGAGAATCAGGACCAAACATCGTCCAGAGTTTCCCTTTCACACATGTAGCACACAGCAGAAGATTGTCTGTATCAGGAGTTCTCACTTACTGGAAATACTCTGTTCAGGTTTGGTGAGGAGTAGCGCCTGGGTAGAGCATGCAGGAAGCAGGACATGACATGAATAACACCGCGCTCAAGTCATCGCTTCCGAATCTGATAATAAACAATTAAGTCTTTTGCCATTCCTTGAATTCGACTGATGTTTTTAGCTTCAGCCCTTACCGACAAAAGTCGGTCACCAGTTAGATATTTTCATTGCTATCTCTGTTTAGATGACCTTTCCTCTTTACTCTAGATGTTTGTTTTCTTCGGGTTTTGCATGAGCCTCATGATAAAAACATCATCAACACATCCTCTCACTCACGATGAATTCTCCAGACAATTACCTGTTCTATTCAAACATGGGCTCAATCGGACATTACACAGACTTTAGGAGCTGGGACCTAGGGACTAATTCTATATGGGGTCACCTGTACTTTTTCATTGGCCACTGTAGTTCTACTACACCCTTGGCACACCGCAAAAGGTTCAGTTGGTTGCAATCCTGCAACCTCAACGCTACACACCAGACCTTTAATATATCAGCTAATATGCCCTCCAAAAACATAAACTGTTAATGTTTTGGGGCGTCTGTGCTAAACTGACTCGTATCTTAAGACTGACTCCACAGCCAGGGATTTTTCTTGCAATTTATCTTCCTCTCTCTTTCTCTTTTTTGTGTCTCTTTTAACTGGAAACCATCCAAAATCAGTTTTTAATCTCCTCATAAATTCAGTTTGTTTAGGAAGCAGACGTGTCTGTTACTGTTTACTGTTTAGCTGCTGCACTCTCACTGCCTGCCTTTACTCTGAGTTTGAGTTTTAACTCGGCCGCGTCACAATGGCGTGTTATCTGTGTGACTTTAAAGCAACATTTGACTTAAGTCATTTAAGTCTGAATGGATCCACTGAGCTGTGGCCACCCCCTCCTGTCCCCTCAGTCAGAGGATGAGCCTGATCAGCTTGTGTCCTGCCATTCATGCCTCAGGTTGGAGCTGTTGTTATACGCCTCTGATTTCCACTGGGACAGTGGACAGTACAGCAGGAGACACACAGGGAGGCTCAGCAGCCTGCACGCTGCTGCCTGGATGAAAGGCAGATCAAACACTGTCTACAAAGCCTCTCCATATTGCTGCCCAGCACTCAGTGTGTGTGTGTGAGTGTGAGTGTGTCTTCTAGGTGGGACTGATGAGTAAGGAGGGCAGATGGCCTTATCCTTCTCTGTGGGGGCTGGTGTGAGGTTCCACAGTGGTCCCATGGGGCAACATATTTTGGCCTACCACCCCCCGACACACACACACACTCAACATAACCCCTGGCAACCCTCAAAGTAACCCATCATAAATCTACTGTATACCTGAGCTCCTATCTATCTATCTATCATGCTGGTTAAAGAACTTATTTGCTTGCTCCTGTTTGAACTATTTAACCCCTGATGGACTGCCGGGCTCTTCTTTTCGGCCGATTCATATGCAGCAGTGCTGAAAGGAGTAAATCTGCTTGTAGGTTGACATCTGGCATTGTCATTCGGGATGTTAGAAAGTGTTATAGGGTTCTTCTCCCCATGCGTTGTGCTTTACAATAGTTCTCAGTGTGCTATTTGTGTGTCTTTATGCGCAAGGCTATTGTATGAGCCCAACTGTTATTCCTGTGGGTGATGAAGCTTGGAGAGGAGCTACCGTTACAGTACTCCCTACCTGCCGGCCTCACACACACTTCAGTTTCTGCATCACCCCACATTTCTTCTGCATGTTTCCTCCACTGTGTTAGGAATAAATTGCCAGAAGCTTCTGCTTGGTGCTGCCTTTGCAATCAGAAACACACATGCAAATTCTGTATGTTATCCTCTGTGTCTACGTAATTCCCACGTGACAGTTGCCTCATGGTTTCGGCCGCCCCTGTTGTGCCAGGGTCTATTCTCAGGCGAATGTTTCTCTCTGTGGGGTAGAGGTGTTGAAAGGCCCTGGGGATGTCTTAAACTGGTACTTTAGGACAGTTGGACCACATGCTGCTACGACACTATTGGCCAGAGGAAAGACACGCGCTCCACTGATGTGAAAGTTCAGTGTTTGGCATCCCTATGGATTCTTTAAATTTAGACACCTTATATCCATTTCTCAGAGTTTTCTACAGGCTGGCGTTTTATACAACACAGTTTCAGACATCAGAGGTGGATTTAAATGTTAAAAAGCCTGAGAGTGTGTACTTTCTACCCGTAAAAGAAGGCCAGCATGTGTTGTCCTCGAGGGAAGGATTTACAACATATGGACACTGTACTCCTGCCACATGCACATCCATGCACAGAAGAGGTGACCTCTCTGCCTCTAAAGATGTTTGCTGTTAGTCCAACTAATCCTAACTAAGCTGTCCATTTAGACCAACACTTAGAGGGCAACGCTCACGTATGGCAGGACTATCAAATAGAGATGTGTTTGCTTTCTCTGTGTTACTGTTGGGGAGGGGGAGGGAGCTGGTGCAGAGTCTGTTACATATATATTGAAGAAAAAGGGAGAATCTGATGTCGTCATGTGTTTGTCACTGTGGTCTGAAAAGACAGAGTGAGACAAATTGAAGGAAGTGGGACTTTTCAACCCTCTTGAAGTGAATTAGCTAATAAGCACTCTTGTCTTTTCCTCACCTCACTTGTTCCCTTCATCTCCTCTTCTTGGAGAATGCACAAGTCACCGGCCACACAGGACAAGCTGATGATTGATTTCCCTGAGGGCCATCATGAGAGTACAGGAGTGAGCCGCACAGTGCGCCATCACCCTGCAAACCAAATCCTCATATGCACACAAACTCCAATACACAGGGTATAAGTGTGTGCATCTACACATGCACAGGCCATATATGCACACACATGCACATGAAGTGATGGACAGAGGGAGGCAGGTCAGCTGCATATCCATCACTTCCCGTCAGTCACATTTAACAAAGCTAACAGCGCAGAGAGTAGGACAACTGCTTTATCAGCTAGTTAGTTCCCTCTTCCTCTCATCACCTCCTCTGCCTCACCTCAGCCCCTCGAATCACTCTAATACTGCTGTGCTATCAACCTACAGTCAATTTGGGGAGCTTATAGCTTGTCTTGTGAAACTCACAGTGTCTTGCAAGTAATCTTGAACGCCTCCTGCCACTATTAGCTGATCTGTGGCACCTGCTGCAAGCAAGCTCTCTGAAATCCTACTTCTCCAGACATTCCCTAACATCCTGGTCAGCAATGCAGCTATGATTCACAAGGTATAGTTTGTTTGTGACTTCTTTATATTTCCTTGAGCCAGGATCATAACATCCTGTCAAACAGAAATGTAAATCTAAATTATTTAGGTTCTTTTTTTTTAAAGTTGGTGGAGCTGAGTTGAAGGATTGTGTTCACATTACAAGTCATTTCAGCCATTTCTTTGTGGGGGATTTCTTACATGCCATCGATAATATTCTTAGCTGATTTTAATCCCTTTTCCTCCATTTGAGTTCCTCCAGTCTAATCAGGTGCATCAGTTCAAAATTAAAGGTTATTTTGGCTAGAAAAACAGTTTCAAGAATGCCTGTCTTAAAGTATTTTCCTTGTTTAATTGTTGAAGGCTCAGATATAGTTTGAAAATGACCTTTTTTTTATGAGGTTCATTCTCATATGCTTTTATAAATATTTGTAGTAGTTCATTTTCTGTGGCCATATTTTTCTTATTTTTTTGTCTGTGAGTCTGTAAGATTTTTTGAAGAGTAGTGCGAACACACACAGCCTATTTTTTGCAATCTGGAAGGATCCAATTTCATGTGTGGTTTTAAATTCAAAACATATCCTATCACTTTTAATGCAACGGCCATATTGTAATTCACTGTGTGTGTTTTTTCTGTACATCTGTGGTTTTTCCAAGTCATACTTTACTGCACCAGCACAGATCACTCGCCATACAGTGTTAGAGCAGTCCGCTAAACTGCCAGACGCAAACTGTTGGCCTATTTTGCTGACTGCTTTGTTGTGAGGCACTAACAGTGATGTTGTATCTGGACATCCTAGAGTTTGAAAGGGACTGTTCCTCAGTGATCCCTCCACATTGCAGGCCCCATCACTCCTGCTCCTCTCCCAGTCCCACACCTCTTTCCCCTGATGCAAATATGATGCTTTTTGTTTTTGTTCCAACATGCATGTGTGTGATGTTGTTGGCTGCATCTGAGGTGTTTCAGGACAGAGATCTGCTCACACTGATGTCAGATATTAGTTTGGGTAAGAAGCTTAAATGGGACAATGATGATGTATCTCAGAGTGTTGCACTGTCAACTGTCTGTGCTAAACAGAGGCCAAAATCCAAATTGTGTAATTTAGGTGAAGCTGAGAATGACGATCATTTCTTGTTTTACTGTCCTGTATATGAACGACATGAGGAATATACTTTTCAGGAGAAATTACCTCTGTCTATGTTGATGTCTTTTGGCTGGATGATCATGAAAAATTTGAGTTTTGTTTCAGAAAAGGAATTCTGTTCTGGACTGAGTCGTTAAATAACATGTACTTTTGACTGTTACTGCAATGGAGTCTTGAAGGCTGGGCACATGTGAGTGTGAAGCTAACACGTTGATGTCAGGGTCACAATCCTCCTCTTTTGAAAACACACCAGGTTATATAGTCTCTGTTGCTATCACAGCTACACTTCTATTGTTAACGGGACAATTGACCGTGACCCCAGGCAGCTCCCAGAGGTCCACGTAGGTCAAAGGGGAGAAGAGGCTGAAAGGCCCTGGGGTGTGGATGTTTAGCAGCCACCTCGGGGCTGGAGTGACTGTTTAAGCACCTGATGCTTTGCGATGGTGCCAAACATTAGCGGGTGTAAAGCTGAAAGGTCTTAAAGCTGTTCGTCCGGGAGACAAGAGGCAATGATTCAACAGCGAGTGTGTTGACAGTGATGGGGATGAAAACTGTGAAGGATGAGGCGGGCGCTGAGTGCACTACCGCAGCTAAGAGTATATGTTCTTCTGTTGGTTTGTCGTGCTGCGTGTGAGTGTGCTTCAGTGCATTGTCCGCGTCTGTGATTGTGTACGCGTGCTCTGCCGCAGGGAAATAGAGTGTCTTGGCCCTGGAGCCGCAGCCCACCCACCCACCCCCCCAGCACTGAGTCATGATGGCTTTTTGACAGTAGAGCTGGAAGACAAATGACCCGCGTCCTGCTGAAACATTCATGAAGCCTTATGACCCTCTCCTCCACCTAATGTACCCTAACAGGCCTTTATGGCTTCTCTCTAGCCTAGCGCCACCTTAGTGCTGCTTCCCGGCATCTAACTTCTTTAACACCCTGCTACCGCTGGTCTTTTACGCCCTTTCAGCAGAAGCCTCGCCCTGCTGAGTTTTCTGAGCTGACAAAGGATGGCTGCAGCACAATTACCCCGGGACATCCAGTAAATCAAGCTGCAGGTATGTGGACAGCATGCGCATGTCTCAGCTGACTTTGTCGTATGCTTCCAGTGTCATGTTGTTCCCCTTCTTTTTTCCCCTCTCCTTCTCGTGTGGTCATTGACAGTCTTTGCAATCTGACTCCAGAGGGGTGCATTGATCTGTTAAGATTGTCACTTTAAAAAAGCCCCATTAGGGTTTAAGGTTTGACAGTTGATATCAACATCCTTTAGTGTTGTGACACGTTTAAATGCACCGTGACGCAGAGAGCAAAGGGGATAAAGGTTGCAGGACTGTGGATGAGAAACTTCAAGATAGAGTGGAGAAAGTAAGTTAATTATTCACCCTTTTAAAGGAATTCTTCACCCCCCAATTGGCCATTTCCAGCCCACACATTCTCACTCCGACCTCGTCACATATCAACGTTTGGTCATGGACCTTCCATGTCCAGATACAACGTGAGAGGTACCCTGGGGTTATTGGTTGTTGACGTTCTGGGACATTGTGTCAAGTTCTGCCTGTTACATGCATCGTCTTCTTTCAAGATACAGGAAATTTAACATTTGCATTCAGTCTCTTTCAAAATAAAAGCACCATGTCAGGACAACAATGCAAATTGATGTTTTTTTTCTTCCAACAACTAACGCACATGGGTTTAGGCAACAAAAACACGTGATTAGGTTTAGGGATAAAGAACAGGGTTTAGCTTCGTAATTTTACGGGACGCAAACACCACTAGCCCAGGTGACAGTCTGTGTTTGTTGGACCCATCCACCACTCCTTCCTCCCACCCTACTTGGACTTTAGCTGCGTTAGCTTTTGTTCTTGTCCCGCCATGTTTCCCCTGGTGCCACAGAGCGCCAACAATGATGAGGCTGCCTGTTTGGGAAGTACTGAGCATTCGACTGGATAAATGAAACTTGGATTATACTGCACGAGTTGTGTGAGAGTTTTGGATTCTTCGTTCACCGTGGAGGCGTGCGAGAAAAAGAAAATCATCTTCAGGAATTCAAACGTAACATGCGATGTGTACCTGATATACAAACAATCATTTGGGGGGTGAAGTATTCCATTAAGCCTGACACAAGACTCAAGTCAGAGCGAAAAGACAGAATTAAAGGCAAGCAGAGTGACCTCAGCTTGTCATTGGGACTGGACACTGTGTCCTCTGTGTGTGTCCACTGTGTGTGGGTCCACAGGGAGATCTGGCCTGAGCAGTGTGTTTTACTATTCTCCTGGCCTCCCCACTGTGTTTACCTCTCCGTGGTAAAAATGCCATATGCTAAATGGGCTTGTGTTACGGCTTTGGTTTCCAAACGGCCCGTCTGCCCCACACACACACTCCGACATCAAGCAGAACGGAAATCTAAGCCATATCCAAGCCTATAAAGTGGAGCTCCATTGATCTGTTTATGCTTTTTTAACAATCTCTAACACATGAGATTCATCTCGGCCACAGACAATCTTCTGATGGTCATTGATTCATCTGGTAACACCAGGCCAATTAATTAGTGGTGGCAATCATTGCTGTTTTTAGTAGTCAATCATCATCCAAGCATTATCAGTGACATTTGCCATCTCAATAATGCAGTAATGCAACTCCATAAATACTGCAGCTTGTTTTATTTTAACTAAATATTCAATACTTGAAAAAGACACAAACCCTCACTTAATACAAACTACACATCCCAGACTACTTTATTGACGATGTCCTTATTGACTGAGGTAATAGAAGTCACAGAGGATGGCTCAGACTCCAGATACGGTAAGAGTCAGTCTATATTTCTGATAATGTACATTCATCAGAGGAAAACTGCAGAGCTCTGCAACTATTTTCTTCACTTCAGGATTTAGTGGTGCCTGCTAAGTGTCCACACTGCGCATAAAACGTATCCCTGGGTTTTGTAAAATAGATTCCTCTACATGTTCTTTTTAATCATGCCTAGTGTTTCCATACACATCAAAACCAAAAAAATATTAAAGCTTTAAACCACTGGATTCCGAGGCAAAGCGTTCTGACAAATATATGTTTGATATGTGGGAGTAGATAGATTGTAAATTATATTTATGCTATGGAATAGATTACTTTTTCTCTTCAACTTCAGAAAAATGCGTTCATGAAATTTTGGGTGAAGTGAGTGAAATATGTAAGACCCTTACGACCTGATTTTGTGGAGGTATGGTACAAAAATCTAAAGACCTATGATGTTTAGTCGAACTTCATTGACTGCTATTCTGTTTTGGGGGTTTTTTTTGTCTCTTTAATCCCTCCTCAAGTCTACCCGATATATATGGCGCTTATATGGACACGTAATCTCTCCCAAAATGTTCTATAAAGTTATAAAAGTAACACAACATTTTGATAATTCCTCAACCCTGACCATCCCCCATCCCCATGGATAGAGGATTTGGATATGACACTGGTAAAATTCTGAGCATTATGTCCTTTAATATCACACATTTGCATTGAATATCATTGTAGATGAAGCATGTTCGTGTCGATTTTTGCAGCAGTCGTAGTGACAATGATAACATCAAGACATTATAGAGATAGTAAAATGCTCCTATGTACTTATTTTTCCCACCCAAAAAGAGGAAGGCAGAACTGGAGCACAATAATTGATTTGCAGCCTTTAGCTGTGCAAACAGACTCATGTTTCAACACTGCTGTGTGGGTCTACACCATTGCTTACATGCTTAAGCTCACAGAGAAGGTGAGAGTTACACTGGCTGCATTTTACAGATTTCGGTCATTCCTCTCTTTAGCAAGTAGACAGACAATTATTCAATCTACTGTGCTGTCAGTCTTGGGTTATGGCGATATTTTGTACGTGAATGCAGCTCACAGTTCTCTCCTTTTATTACTGGCTTTCAAACTCACCTGTGAGTTGTATCAGAATGTGGGATGGTGTTCTCTCGCTTTGTTTATAAGGCACCCCGTCCCCATGGATGAAGGATTCTGATAAGGTAGATATTTGGAACGCTGCCCTTCTACCTCACTTCTCTTTTAAAAATCAAATCCATTTCTTATCACACACACTCAGGATTTTTTAGCCCTTGAAAATCCTCAGATCAGTACTGAGCTTGGTAAATTAGCTTTTAGTTAGTAAGTTACAAGAGGTATTTGAATTACACAGATATGTGTCATTAGATCATTTCAAGTGTATGCTAGATGATATGGTTGTTTTACAGTGTTCCTGCTTTGGTTAAATGACAGACATGATTTTTTACATACTTCTGTTGTTGTTGTTGTTGTTGTGTATCCATCCTTTACTGCTGACTGTTCTTATTAACTAAGTTTTTCATCTTTTTACTGTTTTATTGCTGTTTATAATTCTTGATAGACATCGCTGCTACTTATTTGTTTTTATGGCCTTTTCATAACTTTATTGCAATTATATATTTGTATCCTTCTAGCCCATAGAAAAGAGCTTAATGCTCCATCAATTTTCCTTGAATAAACAATGGTTGCTCTGCCAGCGTACGTCTGTTGTGCTGTGCAGAGTCTGCTCACCATTTGATAGTTAATGTGTCCGGCAGATACATGAGATCTGCCGCTAAATGTCAGTGTAAAAAAATATCAAGGAAGATTGATGAGACAGAGAAGTGATGAATGTCATTCAGGCTGACATAACATTATATTGTCAACATTACTGTCCATGCAAGCAATTATTTGTGAACTAGGAAAGCTATCTGCAGGCCAACATTGTTGTTTGTTTTGTCAGCTGACAGTTCCGTGGTTGTTGCCACAAGCTGACACATTACACTCCATTTAAACAGCTTTCCTAGCCCTCGCCGTTACATCTCAAGTGGTGCACCATCACACTGAATTGGAGCCAAACCTGTCTTCATTAGTGGACTCTGGCAATCTGTGACACTGACGATGGCATCTCCCATTTTTGGATCCACTATCCAATAGATTTAAATACTTGCTCAACCAATTATCCAATGAGGATTGCTCACCCGTTGTAGGTTGATTATGTATGTCTTTGCTTTTTTGTTTTTGTGCTCTTTGACTCTGATAAAGACACAGTGGTGTTGAAACATTTGCCTGTTAAAGGCTGCAAATCAATCAGTGTGTTCTAGAAATTATAATGCATTTTATTTATAGGCACCTTTCAGGACACTCAAGGCCACCTTACAAGACACAGAAAAAAACAAGTAGCAGTGTATCCATAGATCGTAACATCAAACAATTCAGTAATATACAATAAAAGTTCATGAAATGACTGGACAAAAATCAGAATTATAAAGTCATCATCATCAATATGTGTGTGTGTGTGTGTGTGTGTGTGTGTGTGTGTGTGTGTGTGTGTGTGTGTGTGTGTGTGTGTGTGTGTGTGTGTGAATATGCCAGCTTGAAAAGGTGTGTTTTCAAACATGATTTGAAAGTAGAAATGGAGTCAATATTGCGAATGTCATGGGGGAGAGAGTTCCAGAGGCGGGGGGGCAGTATGGCTAAAGCCTCTAGAACCCATGGTGGTCAAACGGGCAGATGGTGATGTGAGTTGAATTGCAGAAGAAGAGCTAAGGCTATATCCACACAAAGACTTGTCTTTTTGAAACCGCCAAATAAATCGAGTGCAATAGTGTTCTGTAAAGATGGCGCCGACTTCAAGAACGCAGGTGTCAAAATGAAGCCGGTTCAAGCCCACTGAAACCGTATAAAAAGGCTGCAGTATAGATGCCAGCCAGGAGATGGCTTTTTTTCTGTCGTCGAGCTGAGAGGCACCAGATTTAGCTGTATGCTGCGAGAGGATGCGCAGGGAACCCTGTTTCAGCTAAACATAGGTAAACCTTTAGCACCCACAGTATTCGTCTCATTCCTGTATTAGCACCCCTCATTACATCACCTTTAGATCCACCTCTGGTCCGTCTCTCCAACCTCTCAGGCTGAGCTCTGCTGCCACACGGCTCTGTAAGCTCCAGCAGCAGATCAATGCCTCTGAAATGGAGCCGACCTAACAGTCACATTAATGGTGCGCATCATCTTAAAGGGCTCTTCCCAGAAGACCTTCCTGCTCACACTCTCACACCAAACACAGCAGCCAGCAGAGGGGAAACAAAGGTCAATACAGTCTATCCTGTCCTGCGCCAGGTCTTGTTTAGCCTAGCCAGGCCTGCTAACAGTTCAAGGCTTACATTACAAAGTCCTGTTCATTAAGGACTCTGACAAACCAGAGATAGTTCTCAGACACGAGGGCGTATGGGGGGATATCGTATGATCTGCATCGTCTCTGCAACAGGAAGCATCTGTTTTCTTGACATGAAAAATGAATCAAACACCTTCCAGCTCTCTTGTGTGTGTGTATCACTGACCACATTACATCAATACTGGAACCTCTTACCATAAAAGATTGAATCTGCAGCACAAAAAATGATCAATATCAGAATCTGAAGAGTGTTTTTTTTTCTGTTTCCTGTGGCTCCAGGGTGCAGACAGACACATGGCACCTTTCTCGGTCATAATCTCCTGTTCAAAGGATTGTCAGTTAAGATGTCACCTTCAGACAATATCACCGCTGTATAGGCTACACGCACGCTGACTGCTTCCATTGGAGGTCGAATTAGCTTCAATGATGAGCCTCTTATTTCTAAAGGCCCTGGTGGAGCTGAAAGGCCTCCTCAGGGGAATTGGGTTTAGATGTAACCCTCATTCATCTGCTGCCTCCTGGATACCGTCAACAGGCCTCCTGAGTGTAAATGAGTAGTGGGAGCTAATGTATGAGGGGTATTCTCTATGGGTGATATAACCAGTAACAATTCAACTATTGCAGAATGAAGGGCGTCGAGCTTCAGAACAGGTTTAGTTTGTGCATCCTCTGCTAGCTCACCTAGCTCCACTGAGCTAGCTAAGGTCACAGCTCAGCCAAGGAGGACACATTTTGCACTGTCTCAAGTACGAGCCTCTTATCCATGAGTAGATACACGTTTCCTTCTCTGCGGAGATTCGGTTGCAGGGTGTAGTTTGGTGGAGGAAAATAGTTCCTACATGAAACTGCTCACAACAAGGTCTGTGGACTATCTTGAGTAGCCAGGTCATGGTTTCTAGAAGGAGACATTGCTGTTGAGTATTTCAAATATTCTTGTTTGTTTGTTTAGTTTGTTTTTTTTTTTTACTCTAGTGCCATCTAGCTACACCAAAACAGTTATGATGAATAGCACTACAGCTAAGGGAAGATAATTGGGTTTTTGATTTTGGGGTGAACTGTCCCTTTAACCCTGTCTATCTATTGTTGACTATTTGGGGATCTGTCATCAGGAGACCTTGTGTTTTTTATTTTCTGACGCCAATTATCTAGTCTGGGGTCATACTCATTTTGACTTTCCATTAAAACTCCCTCCATGTCAGGCTCTTTATTTAACCCTAAGTTCTAATGTAATCAGCATTTTACAATCAATTTCAAGCCTAAAGAATTGAATAAGTTTGCAAACGCAGTAATCTGTATCATGAAAGTCACAGGAAGACTGACTCTAAAGCCTCTGCAACTGAAAGTAATCCAGAAAATCAATCCACCTGCACTCCTCTCTCCACAGAGCGGCAGGATTGGTTACACACGCTAATCATGTGTGTTGATTTCATCCCTGCTGCCAGCGTGGAGGAGCAGCGGCGGCACAGCAGTTTCCTCTCTGTCCTTGCAGTGTTCGAGCCCAGCGCCTTATTGATCAGAACGAGTAAGTTAATAAGCTTTAGACTCATTCATCAGCAGGGTAGAGACTGGAACTGCACACGGCAGGCTTAATCAAGTCATCAGTGCCCGTCAAGCATGAACACAGTAATTAAAGGAAGAGGGAACATGGAGATGAGGAGAGAGGAGAGGAGCAGGGGTCTATAGGGTTCGCCTTGGAAAGAGATAGAGAACTTCAGTGCTCCATTTATAAAGGACTGATTTATAAAGACAGTGGCTGAGGAGCAACACAGTTAGATTAATCTCGCCATCGTTTTTTTTGCCATATATAGCTCCCACATTAATCCAGCCTCAGTTAATCAACAGCTGAAATACAATCAGCCAGGTGATCCAAACAGTGACCCGAGGACAGACAATTCATCCCGCCCTGAGTAGACCCTCTACACATAAACAAGACAAAGAACAACAATCCCCTCCTCCCCTTAATGACACACACAGCTCAGCTGAGGAAATCACCAATAATCACCATCATCATCATCATCATCCTCGATATTTCACCGCTGCAACCGAGGTGCCACGTGAGGCCAAAAAGATGAGCTCATTTGGCTCTCTTGGCGGATGGATGAGGCCGCTCAGATTTACAGCAGCAGCTGTGAGCGATGATGCTCCACCGCAAACAAAAGCCATCAGTCCTGTCTGGAGCAGGGGAGGAGAAAGGCTGGGGAGACGAGAATGGGCTACAGGCCCTGATTTAGAGGCTGAGATGCAGATCCTCGCTGTTGCCTCAGAGGTAACTGTGTGTGAGTTATGCATCCTGGAGCTGCTCTGTAAGGTCAGGGTCAGACAGCTGCGATAGGCATCCTGCTTTAGACGATGTTTTAAAGCAGGGGGTTAAATTTTTTCAAGTTTTAAAATAATACTATTTACAGACCCATATGTTACATTTCAATAGCATTTTTTGCTGTGACACCTCAATTACCATCACAAATGTCTTCTTTTGCAAACTGCTAGAGGACAGTTACTGTGAAGACACTACATACAAATGATTATTTAAAATGTGACAGCTGTTACATCTGATAATAGCATACTTCATGAAGATGTCTCATTTTCTTGCAAAGCAAACATCTCACATTTCAAGCAAAGGGACAATTAACTGCTTAGTTATACTGACAACAGTCTCCTTCATCATTTACTACTCTTCATCAACATTTTCTACACTGTCCTTTAATATTTGAATCTGACACCATAAATAGCTTTTAAATAAAACTGGAAAAGTGTAAATGTTGATTCTCACTGGATCGTGTTTTTTCGTTAGTACTCTTACCCTTATTAGAGTTTAAAGGTCCAGTTCGCCCAAGTAACAAAATCACATACTCCATTTTCTCATTTTGGTTGCATTGCATCTCCTGAGGTTTTCAGGTTTCTATCACTCCCCCCATCCCAATGAGCAAATACCCTTTTGTGCTCAGAGCATTTTAAAAACTCAATAGTAGCATTCCTCTCCAAAGGCAAAAGCCTGGTTTTTCTTGATAGCCCTCAGATCTCTCTGTGGACTGTTTTTATTGGCATTACTCTGTACCAAAGAAATCAAAATGCCTCGGCAGACAAACTCAAACTCTCCGTAGCTACATACTTCTAAAGAAGAGTGAGAAAATATGTGGACTAAGCTTTAAAGTGTTTTACTTGCTCCTTTATCTTATCAACTGTTTCAACAGAACAGTCACTATAATGCCTATTTATTCTCTTCTGTGCATCATCCCTGCTGCAGTCCGTGTTTTGACATGTAGTGTGTCTGTAATATGCGAGCAGTGGGCCTCACTCAGGTGCTCCATCCCCCCTGAGCCCTATTAGCCTTAAACCTGACCATTAGACTGTCCCTTCAACTCCTGCCAAAAAAATACACATCTAATTGAGTGTCCTTTAATTGTGACTGTTGTTGTCCTGTAACTCATCTCCTGCCGGACACAAAGCTCTGAGCGGAGAGGTGCTTGTGGTGTGTGTGTGTGTATGTGTGTGTGTGTAGTTAGTTAGTTAGTTGGTGTATGTAGTCAGTATGGCTGCTGTGGTGAGGGAGCTGACAGGTAACATTAGCGTCACAGGGAATCACAGAAGCATGGAAGTGCCACACACACACACACACACACACATACATACAAAAACTGTTTATGGCCCTATTACTACATGTTTAACTTAATTTGTATCCCCTCTGAAGTCTATAGTTTAAATATAAGTAACACCTGACAGTAAAAACAACATAAAATGAAAGCAGTAGTTGTCATATGGTACCTACAGGTATAAGTATATATATATAGCCTCTCCTCCATGAGTTTCTTTCTGCATAGTGATACGATTGGCGGGTGTACTTCAGAAGAAATAGTTCCTACATGAAACTGCTCACAACAAGGTCTGTGGATGATCTTGAGTACATGGGTCATGATTTCTGGAAAGAGACATTGCTGTTGAGTTTTTCAAATGTATTTTTTTGGCGCTTTGAGCACCACAAGCTGAGTGCCATCTAGTTCCATTATATTGGAGAGACATCTCTACAATATCTCCAGCACTCTGCAACTCACATCAAAACCATTTAGATTGAATAATAGTACTACAGGTAAGAAGAAAAATTTGTGTTTTTTGATTGGGGGTGAACTGTCACCTTGTTATAAATGGCTCAATTTTCCCCGTTTTTTGTCAGAACTATCTTCTTTAATTCCCAAAAGTTAGGGTCAGTGTTTACATTGAATACATTTCCTGAACAAAATTCAAGACATATAATTTTTCGAAAGTTTTTCAGTGTTCACACTTAATGGCATTTAGAAATGTTACCGAAAGATTTCACTTTGGTGCAACTCTGTAAAACTTTTTCATATTTCATCGTAGAAATCAAATGAAAATTAAAATGATTGGACTTTTTACTAATGTTTGACATCTGAGCAGCACAAGTTTAGTCAAATACAACAAAATCACAAATACATCTGAGGGGATTCTCTTCCTGATGTCTAAATAGGTTCAGCATCTCAGGCTAAACTTTGCCCTCCTCCTCTCCCCCGGTCTCTCTAATCACACAGCGCAGTGGACAGACTGAATACTGATCCCCCTCTGGGACTCAAACCAGCAACCACAATCACAACCCGCTTTACAACTCATAATTAGCACGGGGAGCACATCTCCCATTTGGGTCGACAGTGTGAAACACACACACAAAAAGCAATACTATTTGCCTAAAGTGTGCTGATAATCCTGCAGGAGCATACCTTTGGCATAAACGATGTGCCTGTGAACACGTGTGCTTGAACAGGCACACACATACACTCCCACAGAGCAACTCAATTACAGCACGAGTCCTTCATAGATCTGTTAGCTTATCTGATAGTCAGATCACCTGATCGATAGAGAACAACCACAGAGGGTTTATTTAAGTCTGCCGATCATTAATGTGGGTCCTGCAGTGCAGATACGGAGCGGTGGAGACCTGTTGAAGTGCTCCGACACAGCTCAGCAGCACAAACAAGAGCAGGATGAGATGTGTGTGTCGTAAGATTATGTTTTGCCAGAGGTGTTAGAGTTTGCAAACCAAATTTCTTACTCTACTAAAAAAATGGAGAGCTGTGTGTCCTCTCAAGGTTTTCCTCAGAGCAGTTTACAGTAAAAAACACACCCCATCTCAGATAGCAATTGCTCCTCACTGTATTGATCCCCATATAATCATTGACAGAGCAATCTCTGAATGACTAGCATGGGATTCAATTAAAGGCACAGCCCACTGATTATTTCTTTTCTTCATCCACCCTCTGTAACACCATCTTCCTCGTTTCCTCAGTGGCAACACCGTGCCTCCCCAATTAATGGATAACTAATAAATGAAATGAATAGCCGCTTGTTTCTCGGTCACAAAGGCCTGTGATGAGAGTGGCCAGGCCCTAAGCACCGAGGCACAAGGCAGCACACTCCAGTGTTTGCATTAAAGTGTCGTATAAAAGTTTGCCCCCTTTGTGCGGCATGCTTCCTGGCCCACGCCGGGGCTTACTGTCACAGGGCTAATTGTTCCTCTTTTTAGTCCCTTTGTGGTGCAGCACACTTCTCTTGTGCGTGGGGCGGAGGGTGGTGAAAGAGAGATAGTCTTTTGGAGGGGTTTGGGGGTGGTTTGAGGGACGAGGAGGAGGGTGAGTATTGGTAATAATGAAGGAGCAGGCACGTATGACCAACAATGGATCCCTCGGATTATAGTCCAGACAAAGACAGTGTTGCAGTAATTACAGTGCAAACACTGCTGCATTGTGTGTGTGTGTGTGTGTGTGTGTGTACTGAGGTGTGGATCGGGGCAGGAGGCATTGCTCTGTTAGCAGCTGTGTCTCAAGAACTACTGTAAGAGGAGGATGTGTGTGGGCCTTTGAGATGAGGGAAGCTTATTGTCACTAGAAAAACTGACTCATTATTTTTCTGACTAACTAAATGATACGGCTTTTGATATTCAATACTTTTGATGCTGATTGTAAAAAAATTAAATAAACACCAAAACACCAAAACCAACAATGTGTTTCTCAGTATTTTAAGACATCCCTACCCTGTGACTCTAAGCCTTTAAAAATTGACCACAAATACATAGTTTCATTTTTAAAAATGGCTACACAATTTTTCAAAACAACTGGGCATTTTAGTTTTTAGCCAACCTTACTCAAAAAAGAGTAAATTAAGTTATTATTAGGGACAATTTTCAGCTTTGGATTTGGTGCACAAGTCACTATTTATAGCATTTGGATAGTGTATGTTGGTTTTAAACTATGTGGTTAATGATGTGACTGGACTGTTATTTTATTTTATTTTTTTATTGTTTTATTTGATAGGGACAGTGCATATTTATGAACATCAGTGTAGGAAATACACCTTGTAAATGTGCCAGAATTAGCACAATGGCTACTTCTTCATCTGTAGTCCCTGAACAGGTAACATAGAGACAATAAACTTGCACTCATACAGCACCCTAATACTCAGTCACAATCATGATAAAAATCTAACAAGACAAAGGAGAAGAATAAAAAATACACATAATGGTGACAAAGACAACAGACAAGAGAGAAAAATAATGATAAGGGGAAAAAAAGACACAGGATGATGACTAGGAAATCATTTGTCCACATTTATCTAAGTGTACAGTAGGTATGTGGTGAAAGATGAAATGTGTGGCAATTGTGAGGTAGCAATACTAGTGCAGCTCCTGAGTACAAGACATATTTCCCTATGGGGACAAAAAGATGTATCGTATCGTATCGTATCGTATCGTATCGTATCTTATCGTATCGTATCAAAATGGTGGCAGTAAGGTGTAGGCAACAAAATGTTTGCTATGTAATGTAATATGACCTCTGAGTGACATCAGTGTGCAACTACCACAAATTGTGTAACATTATAGTGGCTTTTTGTTTCATGCCTGACGTAGGTACATATGAGTGCTATTATATTAAAACAAAATTTACTTTTGGTTTCACATGGGACACAAACTGTCTCCGGAGTGAAAGTTGGTAAAAGCCCAGTATTGTATGTCAGCTACTCTTACCATCAAGTATTGCTGTGGATAGGTTTTCATTTGAGTTTGCTTAAAGCCCAGTGCGTCTCATAAAGACTCTAAAGGGTGCCTTTTGCATCCATATCACACATGGAGGGGCATGACAAAGCATCAGTATGACCTGGAGTACCCATTTTAAATTATATCAGGCTGTAGCCACACAGACAGTGTTTGTTAGTAGGATAAATTCATTGTGTGTTTTATTTTATCTTTCTTGGTATTTGCTGACAATAACAAAAATATAGAATATCAACAGACTTATCCTTTCAACAGTGTTCGACACAGGCGTCCCAAAAACACATTACAGTGTGTGGCTGTATCCCATTAAAATACACAGACAAGAACATTTCTTCAGTTTACTAAACAAGAAATCAAAAACAATTCCCTCATACCACCTAAAAAACATTCACCACAACAAAGGAAATGCCTGTTGTCTTTTTGAACGTTTTAAATGTCACAGCACACACATGAACCCATAAATATGTTCTGTGTTAGGATTCAGAAACCAGTGAGAGCACATACTCTCAACTCTTGTTAAAACTCCCTAACCTGCCTCTTTTTCCACATTATTAGGTTTGAACCACGTCTCAGTGGAGAGGACTGACTGTACAAAAACAGACGGCTGTTGCAGTGCTTCCACAGCACACTGAGTTTCCCAACTCTGTAAGCACAAACACACTTAAGAAAAAGAAATTAATCAGCTGCTCAGTTGAGGATTGATCTTAAGTCACCGTTTCGCATCAGGGATGATGTCATCAAAACTTAACAAGTTGTCAAACTGAGGCTTTTGGCTGTGGCTAATCAGTTTCATTGAAATACCCCCATTCCTTTCATCCCCTATCCATCCATGTCTCCCTCTGTCTGCGCTTCTATCCAGCCTTCCTCCCAGCTTAGGCTGATTATCAGGAGTGGCCCATTTACAGTATGGCTAGAAGGTAATTAGTGGGATGAGCTGGGCAGAGGGATCCTCTTCAGGGGTGAAGGAGGCACACGCTCAAGTACCTCTGGCTTCTGAGGCGCTGCTGTGTGTCAGGGTGGTAGGACAACAATAGGAAGGGGATTTCCCTTTGGGTTCATCCAAGCAGGGCCCACCCTGGGTTTTCATGATCATCAGCTGCGTTTAAAAGTACATTTGGTTCACATGTGAGGGACAGTTGTCATATTTGATGCTGTTATATCTGAAATATTATATTCAGTGATGTATTTTCTTTTCTGAAAAAGAAAAAAAAGATGAAATGACAGAGCTGCATAGTTTCAGCACACAGATGAGTCTTTTTCCTTTTAAAGTTCTGCATCAAAAAAGTACTTGTTGTGGTTAATTATCCATGAATACAGGAAATTTCTTCCACTGCTATTTTTAGCAATCATGCTTCCTTTTCAAAACAAAAACAAACAAAAGTTTAGCATTTCTTTTCACCTGATTGCTATCACATTTTTAAAAGTCTGACTTTCTGTATATGCGATATAAAATACAGTTATCCCTGACACACACATGCACACACTGTAGATTATTTTGTGACCTATATGTTGTACTACAGCAGTCAGACGCTCCTTCTCTCCAGCAGCTGATAGAGCACACCCTCTGCTTAGGTGGCTGATCATCACCTTAGCCCAAGGGCCTGAGAAACACACACATACTTCAGATGGTAGCTTAAGCCTCTAAAGGGCAATTATTCCATTCATATGGAGGTAATTGTGTCCCATGAATATGAAATGTTTGTCAGTCCCTCCTTTAACATTGTGAGGGCTGTGTGGATGCTCTTGGAGGAGGACAAAGCCCTGAAGGTATGGCCCATTTCCATATGTGTTAGGGGAATTGAGGAGGGCATGAAACAGCCTCTGTGTTTACTGTAAACTCAGGGTCTCTTCTGGAAGGACAGACATGCTGAGTATGCAGCTAAACTGCTTCTTCCAACTATTACCAGCAGCAACACTTCAACTGCTGTCTATTTAAACAGCATGTGTTGAGCTTATTTACTTGCGTGTGTACTCCTGTTTTGAAGGTCCAGTGGATTTAAAGGGGTGTATTGGCAGAAATGGAGTAGAATTTAATGAGTATGTTTTCTTTAGAGTATAATCACCTAAAAATAAGAATTGTTGTGTTTTTATTATCTTCAAATGAGCCATTTATATCCACACAGGGAATCCTCCAGCATGGAGATTGCCATGTTGCACCACCATGTTTCTACAGTAGCCTGGATCAGACAAATCAAACACTGGCTCTAGATAGGGCCATTCACGTTTTCGCATCACCCAACGTAGTTTTGTTGCCTCTCCGCAACAAAAGCATAAAAAATACACTGGTTTTTTTTGCCATGAAACTGCTTTATTCAGTGTTTTTATCTGTTTAAATCACCGGGTTTATTGGTTTTGTAGAAGGGGAGACCTATGCAGATAATTTGGCTCCTGGTAAAAACCCTCTGAACGTCTGGTTCTTAAGTTATAAGAGAAAAAGGTGAGCACACATCAGCAGATGCTGGGCTTGCAGCAACACTGCTATATTCAGCGTTTTAAACACTTTTCATCTGTGGGTTTATTTGTTTTGGATAAGAAGAGACCTCTGTGGATAATTCAGCTCCCACTAAAAACATTTTGAACAATGCAGCTAAAGGAGTTCTACTGAGAGAAGTTTCAAACCTCAACACTAAATGCCACTAAATCCCCCAAAATCGTACACACTGGACCTTTAATTAAAATGAAAATAAATGACTGCTACTGTATCTATGTTTCTGGTTTTTGGCCAGAAGGAAGAAATGTTACTGGTGTTAAAATGATTTGATTAATGGCATGAGGATTTGATTATTGACCACTGTAGGATGAGCTTCCATTGCTGTTTTGAGTACAAAATTTATTTTTGCTAACTATCTTACTAATATCACTGATAATATTTAAACTTAATTTCTCAGTTCACATGTGCTTAATCATTCAATTACATTTAGTTTAATTGTATGTAGTAAATTAAAGTGAGAGGCAGGTGCATGTAACTGACTGCTTATATTCTAACATATACCAGAAACTGAAATTAAATCACTAAATTCCCCATGAAGAAGAAGTATATTACTTTTGATTATGTATTAAGTATTTTCAGTTTGCTGTATTTTTCCTTTTTTAAAAATAATTTCCCTTAATTTTCAAATGTAAGTAACAAAATAACAATAAAGAACTAGAACTGTCCCCCTTGACTTTAAATGACGAATTCAGGTTTTCTTGATATAAAAATCTGCATTGCAGTGATTCATAATAAGTCAAATGTTTTCCAATGCTCCCCTCAGCAGGAGAGAGTTCTCTGGTTGTCTTTGCTAATCGCAGCTGTGTGTTATCAGTGTTAAAGATCCCTACAGGGAAAGGAGCTGTTGTGCTCTTCTTAGCAAGGAACATATTTGTTAATGTTGTCATGATTTATTAGGAAAGGGGCATTCAGCCGGCCTTTGTGATGGAGGAACCTGCATAAGTCCAGTCACTGGGTGAGCTGGCCTACCAATCAGGCCTCTGGAGGTGAGGGTAGGGTTGAGGGTGATGGGGGGGTGAGGACTTTTGCATAAGCATGGGGCCCAATCTGCTGGGATTGCTCTGCACAGTAAGGGGGCCTCCACAGGCTTATACTGGGGGTCTTTATTTTGGGGCCCTTGCACTTTTTAACACAATTACTACACCACCCTTCTGTCCTGATCTGCTCGGCTTATTCATATGTATCAGCCGCTCTCTGGGTTGCAAAAGTTTCCAGTTGCAAGCCCTCCTGAATGGGTAACCTAATTTGGGGAGTAGTCCCAACTACAGACCTGGGAGCCTGTTCACAGCACAAGAATGTTGACCTTAGAAAGCAGCACAAAGAGGACTCCTAATTTAAAAGGATGCCTTTCCGGTAGACAGAATGTGATAAAACAGTACCACAGAGGGTTATAGTTCAAGCATAGAGTCCTCTTATATCTTTGAGTGCTGTTGTAAAGCCATTAGCTGATGAAGCCGTGACACAGTCAGAGACGAATGGATTGTTTCTTTTACCTCTTTTCAGGATGCAAAACAGCGATAAGATAAAGAGTCTGCTGATTTTTGTAGGATTAATTATGCTTTCTTGGTTTTGTGGAGTCCTGGAACTCTGAGCATTACCCTGACTTCCAGTTACAGATGCACACACCTCAATATCTGTCATTACTGCATTTTCCCGTATGTTGCTTGGTGGATATGATAGCCAAGGCTACGTACAGGAAAAGGCTGCTGTGTGTGGACGTGAGCTGTGGGGGGATGGGAACGTACAGTGTATTTATGAGCACGCATGTTTGTGTAAGTTTGTATGCGATTCCCTTTAATAGCTCCATGGGCAGACACAGCGAGCTGAGAAACAGACGCTGTTTCATTAGTGATTCCTGTAATGTCAATAAAGTTGGGATGGTTAACAGGAAGAGTGTGGGATGGGGCAGAGGGAGAGCAACCCAAGGCCATGGGAAGTGTCAGACCATGGCTGCAGATGATGATGATGATTATGATGTCATCACTCATGGACTGACAGGAGGAGATCTCATAGGTACTATACCTTTGTAACAAGCACTTTGACCACACACATAAAAACTGAATCTAATGTGCAGAGAAGGGCAAAATCAAATCAAATCAAATCAAATAACAACAAAATTAAGTTAAATTAAATTAAATTACTGAATATCATTTGTTGTTAAATAATATATAGCTAAAGTGAAAATAAACATTTTCTGTATAGCCAGTTTACTTTCATAACATTAAAATAGCTGATTTTCAATTAATTTAAAGGAGTATTCCAGTCATTTATTATTGCATATTCACAAAACTGAAGGGACAAAAAGGGACAGATATGTCCTAACTTTTAGTCCCTAATATGCTACAAGCTCCAAAAAACAATGGATTCTTCAATTTCTATAATGCAGCTTGATACCATGCTTTGTTAGATTGTTTTTATCTGGTCAACTTTTATTATTCTGGCCCCTTTTCCAAAAAAATTTAATGTATGTTTCTGTTGATAAAATTTAAAATCTCAAGCCCATCCTGAGGTAGCAGGATGAGATTTAATATTTCAATATTTTATTGAAACAAAAGAGTGAAAGAGCAAGTAGAAAACAGACATATTTTCTTTGTTTTTTCTTTTCTTTTTCTTTTCTTTACAGAGTTATCAACCCATAAACCTTTCTCAATCCAATCCTATCTCACAGAGATCTCTAAGTAGCCAGTAGAATAATAAAATAGCAGAAATGTACAGTGAAAATTGGTAAATAACATGAGATCAAATTAAATAATCACAGACAGAACATTAATAAAGGTAATGCAAGTACTGATACATATACATAAACAGAAATAATAGAAAACAAAGAAGGGTTTGTAGTTGCTGATATCCAGGCTGTCACACCTGACTACTTATAATAATAGTATTAATTTTATTTGTATAGCACTTGTCTAAACAAGGTAACAAAGTGCTTCACAAAGTGCATGAAAATAAGACAACAATAACATTACAATATTTTAAAAAAATGTTAAGAGCCTAAAAAATAGTGTGTACAGAGACAAAAATAGAATAAAAGGAAATAAGACACAAAAAATACAAATAAAAAAAGTACAAATAAGATATTAAAAGAAAAAGATTTCCTATAAAAATGTGTTTTAAGCAATGATTTAAAACAGGCTGAGAATTCCAGAGCTTTGGGGCCTTGATGGTTAAAGCCATGTCACCTTTAGTTGCCAGCCTCGACTGAGGTCGACTAGTAAGAGCAGGCTGGAGGATCTCAGGTCATGACTTGAAGCACAGGGAGTCAGAAGCTCTGAAGTTGCTGGCAACCAACGGAGGGAGGTGAAAACTACTGACAGCATGACGGGATCATTGGGGTTAGTTTCAAAGACAGCTCTCTCCAGAGCCACAGAAGGCTTTATACAACTGGTTTATGGGCTCTCGTGACATTAAGCTGATCTTTGTGTGTAAAATCAGAGGTTGCTGCTTTAAAACAGCCTAATCAAGATCATATTCAGAGTGACCACAGAGAGATGACTTAAAATTTAAGATCAATCAAGATCAATCCAGGTTTTTCTGTTCATCCACTACCAGCAATATACTGTACATTGAGGACCATCTGAAAACAACTTTCACACGGTTCCAGTCGTCCTCTCACAGATTGCAAATGGAAATGGACAACGTGTGTGTTGCTGTAGGACTGGCATACAAAATAAAGAACATATACTTGTGTGCCCTCTGACACAGCATATCCATGAGAAATATGGACATGACTCTACTGAACTGGGCTCACTCTTTGTTACGCTGATAAAAGAATCTTAGTCATGTTAGATGCGTGTCTTGTGGTACTGGAGTGCCAGCAGGCCTCCACTGAATGATGTGTGGTTAGGTATGTTACCTTTTAATGTTTTTACCAATGGGTTTATCTCATATATAATTTTTCTGTTTATTGTTTCGACCCAAATATTGTATTTGTTTGTGTCAATAAAATAAACTAACCAACCAGAAAAGTAGCGTTTGTAAATCTTTTTTTCATCAGTTTTTGTTGTGCTTGTCATTTTGACCATCCAGAACAGAATTCCAACTCCCTTGTACACTTGTACCTGTGCAAATGACAACTAAAAGTCTCCAAAGTTTAATTTTTGAGCAGTCATTTTACACAACCTGCCTGAACATGATGCAGCCCAGCCCTCTGTCTGATGCTACCAACCCTGAGGACTAAGCACCATCTACTGGTCATGTCCAGAAACACAAACACTCTGCAGATGTTGGCCTCATTGAACTAGATTGTGCACTAGAGGGTGGTGTTGCATCTCATGTGGAAGGGGCACTCTGTTTTTAAATTAGTGCATTGCTCCATCATTATAAATACATAAGTAAGAGGGTAACATCCAAGACATTTGTTTTGCAGGGTTTACAGCTTATTGATTTCTCTCAGTATAAAACATTTATCACCATCTGCAGAGCCAGTTCAACAGGGAATGATCCATTTCTGCGCACCACTGCTCTGAATATTACCCATCGATATTTAAATTTTAAATAGGTTTGATTTCTGACCCCCCATGAGCGATAACTGTTGTTTTTTTTATACTTGTTCCAATAAGAGGCTGTGTGCTTTACTGCTGCCTATATGAGAAATGCAATACAGCAATAACTGTTGGCAGTGGTTGTGGGAAACATTTAGATATGAAGGAAAGCTTTGTAGCAAGCCCTCCTTTTTAAAAATGCATGCCTGGTCTTTCTGTGGTCTTTTGTGCTGGTTCATTTGTTCACATGGGAAGTTTTGTTGTGTTTTGTTCTGCTGATGGTGATTCTTCTGAAGCTGGACTGTGCTACATTAGAGCTATTTCTGAGAAGGCATGAACATATTAACCTTTGGAAAGGCTGCTCCTGTCATCTGTGAAGTCTCCGGTCACACAATCTCTGTTTTAAGAAAGGTCATGGGATAACTAAATGTCCCTGTCTTCTCTAAATAAATGGCCTTTGGCTGGCAAAAAAATCTGCTGTGGACAATGAGTAAAATATAATATAGTATGTTACATATTTTTCTTCTACTTAAACTTCTTCAACACATTCTCCTTAATTACAAAGAATTAGAAATACAGTACTTCGTTTGAATTGTGAGGGGATGACATTTTGTTAACTAGTCTGTGCTCATTGTTTTTGTCTCATGTTCATGGGCGGATTATAAAACAACTGGCCCCTGGGCACAGATATGCAAAAGGCTCCGCCACCTCTCCTACACAGGAGCCACACGAGCCCTTTTTACACTGCCTGTTCAGGGCAGGAACATTATACCTTTAGGGTTTTTTTGCACCCTCAAATTCTTTTTTTTTCATTGTAGACATGCAGCAGGCATGCTCAAACGCATGCACGCATTCCTGAGCACCTATTTTTTAGGGTCGGACGGCTGCGCCCTGAGATAAACAAAGTTCAGTTTTTGGAATGCAGCAGTGCACACCGCATCTCATGTGACAGGTAACAGCCAATCATAGCCAACATCTTTCCAGTCTTCTGTAAATATCATCCATCCATTTTCGTCACCGCTTATCCTCTTGATTGTCGCAGGGGGGCTGGATCTCAGCTGACATGGGGAAGGTGGCGGGGTACACCCCGAACAGGTCACCAGACTATCACAGGGCTGACACATACAGACAGACAACCATTCACACTCACATTCACACCTGCGGACAATTTAGAGTCACCAATTAACCTGCATGTCTTTGGACTGTGGGAGGAAGCTGGAGTACCCAGAGAAAACCCATGCTGACACGGGGAGAACATGCAAACTCTGCAAAGAAGAGCTCCTTCCTGGGATTGAACAACGAACCCTCTTGCTGTGAGGCGACAGTGCTAACCACTACACCACCGCGCTGCCCCTGTAAATATCAGTCTGTGATAACTACACGGAAAAGTTGATCATGTTAGTGCAGGGCTGCCAGAGCTTTACATCTGTCCCACGGACGATAGGCTTGCACACTTATAAACAACATCTGGAAGAAGATCAGCTCTGCACTCAGGTTTTCAGATAAATAGGCTATGATACGGTGCTTGTTGAGGTTGCTTAACAACCTCAGATGCAATCTGCAGCCACACTCTTAAAAGCTGGCTCAAAAAAGGCATAAAAGCAGCGCCCAGCGTCTGACCTCATGTTTAAGTAGTGACAGCGCTGAAACAGTGTCTGTATAAACAGGACACTCTGCAGTACAGGATCATGGGCAGCATAGGTGTGACGTTTTGATGACATGTTATGAGTGCCATTCACTGCGGGAGATTTAAAAAGTTGCTGTTAGCAGTTGGTGGCTAACTCCAAAAAGAAGAGCAGTGACCGTAAATGCCCACAAATTGGGAAAACTATGAGATTTGGAAGCTCCTTACAGTCTGAGCAGAAGACCAGATCAGCCGCCATAAAACTAGCACAGTAAATGATTGACATGTTAATGTCATTGTTGTTGTTGTTTACAAAGTGCTGCCAACACATTTAGTTTTTGTCACACTATGCTGTTGTGTTACATGTCACGCCCGTCATGCCTCCTTTGATCCTGCAAAGCTGCAATGCAGTGTGTAATCACACACTGGAGTGGAATGATGCCGCTGTTATTTGGTTCAGTGTAAAAATGCGTAGGCGACATGATGAGGGGACTTAGTAGCCCGTAGTGCCCTAAAGCTTGATCTCTGTGTAAAAGGGCTACAGACTTAGGGGTGGTTTAGCCTCTTTTTTTGTTTGTTTTTTTATTGTTTTGTATTTATTATGCATTTTTTTGTGGTTTTGTGACTCTGAGTGCTTGTTTTGAGTAGTTTTGAGTAAATTCTGTGTCCTCTTTTGGTCAATTTATGTCTCTTTTACCCCCTTTCCACCAAATTAACTCTTCTGTTCAGGATTTTGGAACCTTAGTGCTATCTAGCAGACCAGCCCACATTTCCACAAGTTTTGAGTGGAACAGTAATCAAGGATGTGTCATCAGCGCAGGATGTTGCACAATGCACAACAAAAATAAACAGTAGCAAAATTGTGTATTACATTAATTGCCTGTGAACTTCCATCCATCCATCCATCCATTTTCGTAACCGCTTATCCCCTTGAGGGTCGTGGAGGGGCTGGAGCCTATCCCAGCTGACATTGGGCAAGAGGGGGGTACACACCAGACAGGTCACCAGACTATCACAGGGCTGACACAGAGACAGACAACCATTCACACTCACATTCACACCTACGGACAGTTTAGAGTCACCAGTTAACCTGCATGTCTTTGGACTGTGGGAGGAAGCTGGAGTACCCAGAGAAAACCCACGTTGACACGGGGAAACTCCACACAGGGTTTGAACCGGGAGCTCTCTTGCTGTGAGGCAACAATGCTAACCACTGCACCACTGTGCTGGTCAACCTGCGAACTTTTGTTCTGTTATTACAGATATCTGTTTTTACCAAAAAAACAAGTATGAACCGACTACTAATGAGACAACTGCACGGTCTTTATTTTTCCAAAGATATCTCCCTTCTCCATTGTTGCCTTCTCCATTCTGTCTTTCCAACCTGTAGAGTAAGACATGCCCATTGATGTTACCACGGTTCACACTCCACACAAGAAAAACCTTTTGTTTTTTTTTTTGGTTTCAGCTTTGAACCAACTTTTCAGGTTCTGAACCATGTCATTTTTTGTCAGTGTGCTCTGACCAGTTCAAAATTAGATGTGAAATCAGAACAAAACCAGTTCCATGATGGATTAAAAGGGTATCTGTGGTTGTTTTGCCCCCTTTCGTTGCTATTTCATGTCTCCTTGCAGTTCCTTTACATCTCTTTATTGTCTTTTTGTGTCTCTTTGTGGTCATTTTGAGTTCATGATTCATGTTAATTTGAGTGACAATTTGCAGGTGAAGGTCAGTGGGGCCCTTGGCACTTGGGGCCCCTGGGTATGGGCCCAGTAGGCCCATTCAGTAATCTATCCATGCTTGTGTGGTTTGTTTTATTTTTCTTTATTTTAGCTAACAGGTGACAGAAAAACATGTAAATAAAATTGAATTTAAAACCCCAAAAAGTTAAAAAAAGACATGATTTTCCTCTGCCTTTGCCAGGTGTATTTAAATATGGGGCAATTACTTAACATTCAACATCATATGTACCTGAAATATTATATTTCCAACTGTAGCTATACTTGCAGAGGTGCTATGAAAGCTCTGCCACAGTGCTACAGTGCCACTATCTGCTGAATAAATTCCCTCTTCCCTTTATGCTGTTGTGTATTCATGGTGGTTTGGGGTATTGATTAGCCTGCTGCGTGCCGATTGCCAGAGAGAGAGATTAAAAACTCCCGAACAGAGGCCACAGAGGCCTCTATGATGGACCATGATGCCTTTCATTGATCCCTCTGATTGACTGCTGAGAGACAGTCCTTCTCTCTCAGTCACCAGTGAGATGGTGGACTGTATAAGGCTGGGGAAAAAGCTAAGCGTTTGTGTCACTTTAGGATTTAAAAAAAAACGTTTTAATGTTAGGAGACATCCCAAATATATCAGACATATGAGAAGTGAAGTGAAGCAGAAATTTGACATTCAGGCTTCGTTCAAATGGTATTCCTCTGCGGAGGAACCAAAGAGCATCAGGATGAGGAGCGGAGGAGGAGTGGGATTGATCACCCAACCTACCTTGTCCAGGAAATGAATTAATGACCTTGGGGAAAGTCATCCATCCATTTGACAGGCACTGGGAGTCAACTCTCTCTCCAAAAAAAGGAACATCTTAATTCTCTGCCAGCACAGATATTTTCCATTTCATCTCCATTCAGTGACATTTTGCCTTTAAAAAAAGACATGTCAAGAGTTAATCTTTATTCAGACAAACAGAATCAATACCTTTATTTACATAGTACCAAATCATTCTTGTTACCTTATAAACACACTCAGTAGACCTAATGTTGCAACGGCCGTCAGAGGAAAGGCTACAATCTCCATCATAAATCTATATTTTCCCCTCTTTAAGACAAGTCTCAGTGTAAATATATTTAATATAGTTTCAGCTTTATTAATATATTCTAATTAAAGTACTTTACATCAATGAATCAATGGTAGTATCCCCTGAAAAAATCAACTGACTTAAACTGGACAACTTATTACTATTTATTGCGTCAGAGGGGTGCCAGGAACAGAGCCCATTGTCTATATGAGCCTGTGACCAGTCAATCACTGCTGGGTCAGCAAGGGTCCCAGCTGTCCGGATGACGTAGTGTACCAAACAAGCTACCAAATGGACCGACAAGCATGCTGGTACATGAAGTCCCACAGTTGGTGTAATGAGAATTAACTGAATACAATTATGAATGCAACAGTATTTCCAGAAGCATTCAGTGTGACTTGTGTCTCAGAGACTCGCTGCTACTTATCTCAGCTTCACATGTAGTTTTAGTAGTGAGCTGAACGCACGCTTGACTCGAGAAAGGAACTACAAGTCCCAGTGTGGCTGGTGTGAAAAACAATCACCCCCACATTTGTTACATTCAGGTAGATTCTCCTCGCTGGGTTTACGTTGTAGCTCGAGAGTTGAGAAGAAAAGCAGCCGTATTTGTGTATAAAATACAGCGAAGAAGACTGAAAGTGTTTTCTGGTGACTGTTTTCACATTTTAGAGCTCAAATAGCGTAAAGATACTTTGAGTTACATACGTAAAAAGAGCAATAATAGCTGTTTATCGGCCATGTAATTGATTAACATATTTCTGACCAAATATTTCAGTTCAATCACCACTTATATCATTTGTACAACATTAATATTCTCTTATTTTTAATCATATGAGCTGACATAATCAAAACTAGACACCTTCAGCGTTTTTTTCCCTACTTAATTGGCGCTCTGAATTCCGAATTTTACTATTTCCGACACCCCCTAAAGGCAGCACGTGCCCACCAGCAGCAGCAGCCATCCGCATTAAACAGATTTCATTCACTGAGTGGCCGCTCCGTGGAGAACAACAGGCTACCTCCCTCTGTCCTGTGTGAGTATTACAGCCTCCTGCACCTCTAGCCTTTCACAGAAGTTATGCCAAATAATATTTGTCGCCGTTTCAGTCGAGACCGAGACTCACTGTCGCTTAATATCAGAAATGTCTCGCGCTGAATCGGGGTTTTATTTCTTTCCAAAGTCATGACTGAGACGTTTGTGGACAGCGTGGTCTTTTGTTCTCTAGGTATATTTCTCGTTTTGACAAAGGAAAGCTGGCTGTTATTTAGCCTTACCCGCTGCGACAGTTTGACACCGATGCGGTTGTTTGTTCCTGTAGGTTATTTTTGTTATTTTTGTGGCATATTATTACGTTTTAAGCATTTCAGTGATGTGAAGTGACCAGTTTAATCCAGGGTGGTCGTATTACCAGGATGCCAGAAGTGAATGGGGTTATATTTTGAAGGGTTGTTTGTGTATAAATGTGCCTTTTTTTGGATGAAGCAACTATTTTTTGATATTTGTTAATATTTTAATTTTATGTTTTCATGTTTTTTTCCCAGGATGCTGCACAGCTATGGGACAAAGGAAACAAAAAGCCCCTATGAATCCAGCTATCTAACAAAGAGCCATAAAAGCAACACCTACAAGGGGTCATAAATTATTGGAATACTGTAAAGACAGCACCTTTTTGTTATTTGTATGTTTCTTTTTTATTATTAGAAACTATTTATTGAAAACAGTTCACTCCTGAGACATTATTGTGAAGTGTTAGGGAGGTGATGTTCAGCTGTATCCAGTCATGATGTCACCAGTGGCCAGTGGCTTGTAAGAATATTTTGGAGCTAACGTGACAGAGAAGAGCTGCTGTGAATGGCTATGTGGAACAAAACATGCACGTAACCAGAGGGGTTCAGTCCGACCCAGTCCCACTGGCAGGGCAGAGTCTTTTCTCCAGCAGCAGCTCCACTTTGCCCTCATGTGGCACTAGTTACTGACCGACCGTTCAGCACAGCCAGGAGCCGCATCTCCAGCTGCGACATGACTTCATCAGACAACGATGAGACGGGGAGCGACCTGTCCGAGTCTCTGGAGATCCGTGAGCTCCAGGACCAGTACATGGACCCAGAGACCTGCTTCAAGTCCAAAAGCTTGCCCATATTGAATGGACCCTGTCAGCTGGATCGCAAGTCTGCGGAGACTCGGCTGGTCAACACCACCCACACCTGTGTGGCAGGTGGAGGAGGGCAACGAGCTCCAGGCGAAAAACGCCAGACTCAAGCCAGGCAGAGACTCCCTCCTCCAGGACAGACTTCTCCCCCTCTGCCTCCAGCATGGTAGGGCTCAGTAGCTCTTTACCTGTGGAGGGCCACAGGGCTGCTGGCTCGGGGGGTAAAAAACTTGGTTTCTCTCTCACCCGCCTTATCCGCATCCCAGCCAGGAAGTATGTGCGGGTCATCCTAAGAGACTCTCGCTGCTTCCTGTTCTGCATGTGCTACCTGACCTTCATTCAGTCCCTGATGGTTTCGGGCTACCTGAGCAGTGTCATCACCACCATTGAGAAGCGTTACAGTCTGCGCAGCTCTGAGTCTGGCCTGCTGGTCAGCTGCTTCGACATCGGCAGCCTGCTGGTGGTGGTCTTCATCTCCTACTTTGGGGGCAGAGGTCAGAGGCCACGCTGGCTGGCTGTAGGTGGTGTGGTCATCGCTGTGGGGGCAGCATTGTTTTCCCTGCCCCACTTCATCTCACCACCCTACCAGATTCAGGAGATGAACTCATCAACGGGCCGTGAAGGCCTCTGTTTGAGTGGCAACAGCAGTGGGCGTGAGCTCGACGTGGCATCGTGCCCTCGCGACCAGGAGGGCAATGAGCACAACCTGTATGTGACTCTGTTCATCTGTGCCCAGATACTTGTGGGCATGGGGTCCACGCCAATCTACACCCTGGGGCCCACCTACCTGGACGACAATGTGAAGAAAGAAAATGCATCTCTCTACCTGGGTAAGACATCACGCAATCCATTTGCTTTCCTGACATTTGTAAAATGTGGAGGAACAATGTTACATCACAAAAACATTCCAGACTTGCTGAATTTATTTGAATAAATAGAAGACAGGCTGCTTTTCAGACTTCAGTTTCACTAGTTTTGCTCCGCTGTACAAACTGTGCAGCTCTTGTGTGTAACTTGAAGGATGCAGTGCCCTTGGGTTATACAGTTACTGGTCTGTAACACAGTTAGTGTCAATTATCCCTGCTGATTTCATTCCCTCAGTAAATGCATCAGATGTTAGCATTTTGATAGATTTAAAAGACAGCTTTTAACCTGGTTTGGTCTTGCGATGTTTACCAGGAGCGTATGTGCATGCATGTATGCCCGCAGAGTTCAACAATGCACTCACCACCCCCCAGCCCTCTGTCCTTTTGATTTAATCTCCACGGCATGCAACCTCTGCACCACACTGAGGTAAATACAGAGACTGCAAAGTCAACCTTGGGCCAGAAGCGCATGAGAGGAGTATGGTGCGAGAAGCAGAACTGGGTTGCTTATGATTAATGGTCCTGCACTGTGTGTGTGTGCGTATGCATGGTAATACTGCTGTGTCCTCAGGCTTGTGTGTGTGCACAGGCTGGCAGCAGTAAAGCAGCATGCTCTCATGTTCAGCCAGAAGAGACTGGTTTCTGGTGTGTTTTAGTGTTAGCAGATTGTATACCTTCACAAATCATTCGTAGGTTTCTTCACAGGTATCCTGTGATGTATCTGGTATGCTGGGGCTGTGCTGGGTGTGATGGCTGGTACGTGCATACACATACTCCGCACAGCTCGTAGAGAAGGTCACGATTGCAGGAGTAATCCTCCTGTGTGTCCCCACTGTAGTTGGGTTATTGGGACATGGGGCACCCCTCAATCTGGTGCAGTGTCTTTACACAGATGGTCACTGCCCCACTGACCTGTGTGTATGGCTGCAACTAATGATTGCTTTCATCATCAGTTAATCTGTTGATTTATATTTTGGATTAACCTGCAAAACTAGCCTCTGAATGTTTGCATTTCTGCTTGATAAATAGCTTTATCTTGTAATCTTGTGATTTAACTTTTCAGTTGATCCACTGTCTGATTCATTAACTAATTGTTTCAGTATGCATTATGTATGTCTGTGTTTATTCATGTGAGGAACATGCATGCTGGATGAAAAACAACACTGAGATTGTTGCAGAGCATTAGCCACAGTGATGACACCAGTCCCTGATCACAATATTACGCAGTCTATGGAGCATATTCAGGTCGAGTCCTCTCGCTGCCTGCTCCGCTGCCCCCGAGACCCAGTATTGATCAGATCCCTGCGTCACAGGGAGCCAATGCAGCATAGCTATTGAACCAGGCAGAAAAACAAGGAGAAAACAACCCCAAAACAGAGACTTGCTGTGCCCTCACCTCACCAAGGTACTCCAGAGCAAATGCATCAGAGCTCGTATGGCCCATTGAGTCATCACAGTCAAGACATCCCCATGTACAGATATCCATCAAAAGCAGCTGCGGTGACCTTGATGGTTATTTTCAGAGGACTCCCAGAGGGATAATCTGTGTCTTCCAGCAATGCATTGTTTGGGAAAACGGCAACATGTTCTGACATGTCAGACGGCGTTGAGAAGTGGAGAAAATGTCCTTGGTTTGTATATCAGACACTCACTATAACCATGGTAACTGGGCTCCACTTTTAGTATTCAGGTGTTTTGAATACATCTTTATCTTTGACATTCTCCGAGGCATGTTCTGGTATTTGGTGCATGAATCAGCCACAGATGAAGAAGTCCAGGTGGTGCTGGCTCGCCATGTTAGTTTGTAGGAGTGTAAGAAAATATCAGTTTACTCAAGTATCGCAATATTATGTTTTGTGATACTGTGTTGATTCTCAAAAACACTATTAGTTTTTAATTATTAGTTTTTCAGTGGTTAATTTTGTGTTGTTTTTAAACCCCTGACCATTAGATCCTCCAGTGTAATCTATCTGCAGCCATTTGACTCTTCCACTCCCACGAAGCAGCATATCCCTAGCATAAACACAAACAACACATATCTACGTAGCAGGTGTAGTCATACAAGGGTGCACCACTAGCATTGACAGTTTTCTTAAAATTAGATTTAAAGGTCCCATATGATGGTCATTTTTAGGTTTATACTTGTATTTTTGGTTTCTATGAAAACATGTTTTCATGCTTTTAATGTTCAAAAAACCTTTATTTTTCCTCAAACTATCTGTCTGAATATACCTGTGTTCACCCTCTGTGTGAGATGCTCTGTTTTAGTGCCTGTCTCTTTAAGCCCCACTCCTGAAAAAGCCCAAGTGTTAAGGTTAGCCCCTTTTCCACCACAGGAACTTTTATTATTTATCCAGCGTTTTGAAAAACCTTGGCGCGTTTCCACAGAAATTACTTGGGGGAAAAAAATTTCCTCAACCTCAAACTTTCCCTGAAAAAAGTACCTAGTAGGGGGGTAGGACTTTTCAGATTCCCTGGAATTCTTTAGGGGCGGGGCTGTGTGCTGAAGAACGCTGATTGGTGGAACACACACTTGCAGCTTCACTTTGTTTGTGTTTTGATCATTTGGAAAATGGAGCAAAAGAAGAGAAGCTACGAGAAGTGGACGGACGACGAGGTCCAGGCTCTTTTGAGCGTATTTGCCGATGAAGAAATTCAGCGGGACTTTGAGCCGACAACTCGAAACAACCGAGTCTGTGGAAGAATAGCTGACAAGCTGGCGGAGCTAAATACAGGGCACATGCTGCAACAAATAAGAAGCTTCGGGCGTTCACAATTGTCTTTGCTAATAACACCTGTCGTCTTTTCCGTGCAGATCAGATGGTTTTATATGCGATGTAGTAAAACACGAGGAACAACAGAACAACTTGAGAGTCCTCCATCCTGGCGTATTGTGTTGCACAAATGATGATGCAAGCTTGTCGGTCGCAGTTTAAGGCGTCATCGTGCTTGTTTGGCCTTCAGCCTCAGTTAATTTGAATAAATGTTCTGGAACTTTGAGGTGCGGTGGAAATGCAAACCACACAGATTACCAGGAATTCTTTTGCCCAGGTAAATGAATTCCTGTATATGAATTTTTCATATCGTACTAAAAATTACACCGGTATAAGATGATACCTCACACCCCCTACTTGTAACTTTATCCCCACTACTCGCAGTGAGCTCAGATGTTGCGGCACCAGACTGACCTCTGGTGGTGCGTAATGTGAACTACATGCAAAACATCTTCATTACAGCTTCACCAGTATGAGGTTAATAGAAAGAAGGGCGTCTGCATTTTGAATGGTATCGAAAATCATCTGGGATTTCTAAATAACCTGGTATACCATAGTACCGTAAAACAGCCCAAGCTTGTATGGGACCTTAAAAAACATTGCAATATGTCACCTTGTGCTTACAGTATCATAATATATTGAGTCGTAATCCCTGTATCGTGACATGTTATGAAACACCAGACTTTTGCAAATACACAGTTCCATTAGTTTGAATGAAATCTACCTTTAGACATAATAATTATTTATTTTACCTTAAAAATAAACTTGTTGGGCAAGTGTTAGTTAATATTGAAATGTAGATTTTTAATGTCTACCCACTCCCCTTTCTCCCCTTGCGAGAAGGAAAATGGAGCACTTCTGAACCCATTCACCCAAAAATCCTCCAAGCTATCTTCATATTTTCCCAGCTTAATTTGTAGAGATATAGGCTACCCATATCTTGAGGAGGCTTCCCCCGAAATTACCCTGTGATGGTTTTTCCCCCTCTCCCATGAACGTAAACCCCATCTCAATTTACACTGGCTCAGAGGGGAGGAGCTGCTAGCTTTTGTAGGACAATGTGGTGTACACTGAGGGGTGCTTCTGGTGCCCTTGGAGGAGGAGAAAGAGAGAGTGTGTGTGTTTTTTGTCAGGATGTTATCTTTGTGTATGCATGCATACACAGGAGGGCATTCCCTCGGACCAGTCGCCCCAATTCCCAGCTATGGCCCCATGTCGCTATGGTAATGTAGCAGGCACGGCATCTGAACTTTACCTCTTTTACTGTAATTTGAGAGCAAATGGTGAATTGAGGGAATAGTTTATTCAGCTTTGTGGATGTCTCTTTAGGATTTTGTGATGTTGTAGTACTCCTCTAGAGGATTTAAAGACAAGGACTGGCAGCTCTAGTGTGGAAGTAGCCTCCGTTTGCACATTTCTGCCTCTCTCCTCAGTCTGTTCTTTCTGCTCTGACAGATTTACAACATACCATTCTTGGCGTTACTATGGTGAACGTTTGTCTTTGCCCTTCTCTGAGGAGCCACTCCATCTTGTGTGAAGGTGGCTCGCTGCATTAGATGAGGTTTCTGTTCTTCAGTTGAGCAACAATTTGTAATAAACTGGAAACAAACGGATTTAAATCACCGCCCAGCTTCTGTTGTTGTTTTGTCTCTGCTGTTGATAGATGCCTCCAGTCTCTAGCAGTCTGTCACCATCTCCATGTAATTTGGCTACACAGATCTAAATGATCAATATAGTCTTGATTCTCCTCATTGAATTGTTGATCCCTTACAAGCTATGGACAGTGGCTGTGACCTCCAGCTATGAGAGGGAGCGTTTTTTCCTTCCACCCCCCCCCTCACTGACGACCTCTGTGATTTACAAGCTAATGATGCTGAGAAGCTGTTATTGATGTTGGGTGAATGGAGAGGTCATCTCTGATTAGATTGCTGTCTGCATGTCCACATTACCCTCCGGAGGAGGTGTTAAAACTCATCCTGCAGTGAAAATATGCCTGAAATTGTCACAACCCTTTTAATAATGCCCTGTTTTTCTTTTTATTGTCTAGACTTTGCAGCCGGTTTGCATACAAATCTACTGTACACGCAGCCACCCTGTCTACATGCAGGATAAGGTTAATTGATTCTTACTGGCCGACAGAGTCCCACTGCCTCTGCATTAACTAGTTTGCAGGGCAGATGACTTTGAAACTAACATACTGGTGTGTGTGTTATTGGTGCTTGTGCATTAATAATGTTCTGTTAGATACTCATGAAGAACCAAGACGTATGACGTAGCCCTCGTTTGACACAGTGGGACTGTAGCTTGCTGTTTATTTACGAAAGAGGAGGAGACGAGGTGGTGCCCAGTTTAGGAAAAGAGGAGCTTTAACACCCGCAGAGACGGCCTGAACACCGGTCTTGTCTGCGCTCTCTGATACAGACACACACACACACACATGCTCGCATAAGCACAAGGGGTGTGTTCTCTGCTCTCTCCCTCTGACAGATTTAGAAAGAACAGTTGCTCTCAGTATCTCTCTTGAAGTGTGTTTTGTGTGTGTGTGTGTGTGTGTGTGTCTCCAGATTAGAGAGAAAAAGCAGGAATGAACAGTTCAGTATTACCTCCTGTGTTTTTATTTTTTGTGAGGATTATCAGCCGTGGCCCTGGCACGTCCTTTTCTGTGCTCACTCAAGTCAATTCCATTAAACTGTGTGTCCTGTTCTGCCCAGCAGCCAAAGCAAATGCAGATTGTGCACTGACAGAAGCAAACACACACACGTCCCTAGAGAACCTGCCTTCCCCCCGCTGCTCGCTCTCTCCCTCTCTCTCTCTGCCCCTCCAGGCTGACAGATCACATTTCAGAATCGGTTAGGGTACACGTTTGGGCCCCGTCAGAGGCTGGCACACATATAGAAAGAAGGCTGGTCCTGTTTCATCACTGTCCCCTTGGCTTATCCTCAAGGAGGTTTTAAATATCTCTACTCGCTTTCCCTCCACTCAGTTGTGTTGTCCACACAGGCCCTCAGGGTTACTCAGCAGCAGGCGACCTTTTTAGCTGCAGCCTGCGGGGCTGCCAGCTCTGACCACCACCACTACTACCACTACTACTACTATGACTCCCCATTGAACTGCTGACCCCTCTGTGGCTGATCCTGTGCCACCGATGACTCTGTCTGTTCTTCGAAATCCTTCACTGTTGTTTGTATCTCCACCAACCTGCACTCCTCACAGACAGTTTTGTCTTGTAATCGGTCCGCAGGAAGAGTAGGAGTGATGGAATAAGGCAGAGAATGTCCAGGCAAGTGTAGGAGTCGGTTTGTTTCCAGAGGCAGGGGTCTTAACCGCACCAACTGTAGCGCAGTCATTGCTTAGTCTCATTGGCTGCTGACTTCTGGCCATTTTTCAGCCTTGTGGCCGGGTTGTTTTGACAGTGTGGGAAGGTTCCTGGGGAAATGCCACAAGAGGTTTTTGCGATCACAGTGACGCTGAGAAATCTTTTGTTTCCAGCTATGCGGGAAAGAAATGGACAATTTTTCTTTGTTCTTGCTGGCTCTTTGGTTCATGTTGTTCCCCCCAAACCCTCCTTGATCCCTGGCTCTCATTGTCTCGGGTTAAAATGAAATAATGCCCCAAAATAGCTTTGAAGTGGTTTAATTGTCACTGCACAGAAACGCCACAGGAGATCGTTACTTCTCGTGCATTTTGGGGCATTTACACTTTAGAAATCAGTTTGAAAAATGTCACATAGATTTTCAGACTAAGTTTATGACTGAGTGGTTAATATGTTTGGTCTACAGTAACTGGAAATAGCTCAGGACCGCAGACACTACCTCCCCCACTCACAAAGCCATGACTCACAATTGAGTGTCTTGGGGATTACATGATTGCCTTAACAGCGTCCGTCAATTTGAACAAATTACAGTGCCTCATTCACAAATGAAACATCTAATTTATAACACATCTTAATGTGACATCTGTACTTGCGAAGAGCATATTTTTCTTTTTATATTTCCTGTCTAGATGGATAGCTTTAATACCGCTTTATCTCCCCTGAGCTGCCGCATCCCCTTTAAGTGTTTTACGGCCTGTAACAAAAAAACAAGAGGCCTCTTCACTTCAGATGTCCTTTGCCGTTTCATCTCTACTGACTGAGAGTACTCCAAAACCTGCAGCCTCTCTGTGTATTTCTCTGATTAAGCTAATCAGCATTGTGAGGAAAAACATGCCCCTCCTTCGCCTGTTGTCCAGTCAGGAAATGAGTTGTTGTCAATAATTACTAGATGTTTATCTGTTGCCTTGGGTACAGCACGTCCTGCGTTGGCTATCAGCACAGAGGGTACCGTCGCTATTGAGCACTGGACTCCCAAAAAGACGGAAACTCTGTAAGCTACTGTGGGATTCAACATATCTGAGCTGCGTCAACTTTATCTGGATCAAATAGTTGCATATACTGAACAGAGACTGCCTGTACATACATGTCAAGCTGAATTATGTTCTCTTCTCTCACTCTTGTGCGTCTTATCTGCTCAGCTCAGTCCGCCCTCCAAGTTGATTAAGCCTTTAGGGAGTTGTTAGGAGTGTTGTTTTGCTACAGAGATGGGGGAAAAAACTCTTCCTCAGTTCTAGTGTTATGCCCTCAGAGCAGTGGTCCGGCTATTGTTCTCCTTGACCTCTGTGCTGCAAAGATGGAGGATGAGGGAGGAGGGGCTGCTGGAGGGAGAAGTGTTAATGGCATTTACATAAGTGCAAGAACATGTTGAGTACAAAAACAGCTCTGGTATTTAGGAAAAGAAAACATCCTTTTATTCACAAATATACGGGTAATATCAACAGATAGTGTCCCCCTCATGGACATCCAGACACATTTGCTTACTAGAGCAACATTGGTAAGAAAATTAAAGCATTTCCTTTTAATTTTCATTTGTTTTATTGACATTTTTATACACTGGGTGTCCTTTTTTTCAAATATTGACCTTCTGACCTTCAGCTGCTATTCTACTGTGCTGGCTGCATAAAGCAGACCCATCTGTGTTAAGCTCCTGGAGGGACAGGAGCCCACTCTGAGGGAGATAAATGGCATGACACTAAACGTTTTCCGACCTCAGCCTGTGGGTTCGCTACACACACACACACACACACACACACACGCACACTCAGACACATACAGACATGCTGAAAAATAATGCACTAAGACCAAAAAATGTAGCCTGACAGGCGTGCAGACTGGGGCGAATTTCGCTGTGCACATTCTTCTGTCTGTCGCAGCGGCTCTGCCAAGCTCTGTTATGCCACTAAATGTAGCGTTAAGCTGGTTGTGCATTATGTAACGCAGGCTAATAGGCTAACATGTAACCGCGATACAGCTCATTGGAGAGACAGTGTTTTGACAAGAGTCGTCCACTGATTTTAGCTGACTGAGTTGGCTCATTGTTGTGGGATGTTTGGGAGAAAAGTTTATTTAAAGTTCACAGTAGGAATCTTTTACCAGCCGGATACAGGTACCTTATAATAATTTCCAAAGCCTGCTGCTCTAATGCTAATTTTTGTCAGGCTTTTATTCCCGTGGCTGTGTGTTTTACATTTTGGGGGGCCTAGTTGTTGGTAGCAGGGTGTGAATGGTGAGAGAGCAGCTGTTTAGAGCTGGCAGGGTGCGTGTGTGTGCACCTGCAGATGGGGGTGGGTGAGGTTTTGGGCTTTGGGGGTTGTTGGGAGTGAGCACAAGTGTTTGCAGGAGGCAGGGTTTTGTGTTGCGTGGGTTTTCCTGCAAGCATGCAGTGGTATTTGAACATCTGTGCCTGTGTGGAGACACTGCAGGGAAGTCTGACCCATCATTGTCAAGACAGGCTTCATAGACTTCTGTCACAGTGTGTAGGAGGCACCTCTGCTGCAGAACAGTTTACTGAGATCTTTTCTTACCTGCATTAACACCAAATGATGTGAATAAAAGCAGGGCTGTGTTGTGTAGTCACTCCATCTGCTGCTTGTTCTGCCACAGTAATTATATTCACTCAAATAGTAATCAAAGTATTTCAGGTTCATGGTTAAGATCACATGAGCTCAGTTATTAATATAGTCTTTTAGCCTTTTATCCTTCAAGATACCAGTAAATCCAATTTTCTCACTGTTGCCGAGGAAATTAAACTCACACAGGACACAGAATAAGAAAACACACATTCAAGCATAAATAGGAGTGGCGAATATGATTAAGAATATGCCTTGATACATTAGATATGTTAAGGTTTCCTGAAGGCAAGGCATGAGCTGATGACTGTGGAGTTGAGTTGGAATCAGCATTCCTCCTTCTTTATTTTCCCCTTGAGGAGTAGCTGGTGCAGGAATTGGACAGAGGAGGGTGCACTGATGAATCGGCCAAATTCTTGGCGCTGGCTGAAGACGAGGGGGGGGCACCGCTTAAGCACCACGGACCAGATTGCTGTGCCATGTCTGTCAATGAGAGAGGCTGAAAAGCTGCAGGTGCAAGCTTGTGGCAAACTAACACCTAAGCCCTGTACTCACTCCTCTAATGGATTCACACACACTCACGCACACTCAGCCCCCAGTATAATGTGGTTATACCCCCAGCCCAGATGCCCCATTCATGGCCCCTCATCAGCTGAAAGATTATCTGCCACCCTCTCAAATGCTGGAACATTATGTATGCATGGACAAACACACAGAGTGGTGACAGACTTGGTGTGTTTGACGCAACATTTGGGAGCACTCCACCAGTGTGTGTGTGTGTTTTGGCAAGAGGTAATGTAAGGATTAGGGTTTGGCGACGTGTTAAAATTTTCCAGCCGGCCACTGTCAGCCCAGGTCCAGCTCTCTTAGCTTTTTTAGTCACATAATTGGTCAAAATAAACTCACAAAATGTCAAGAAAGGAATATATTTAATACACCTGTTTCCCTTATTAAACAGAACAGTGCAAATGTACACCTTCTGAATTCAGGTTTCTCTCTTAACTCATGGTAAAACACACTTAATTCAGACCTGACAGAGACAAAATAAAACTCACCAGAACTGTCTTGGTTAGTTTTTCTACTGTTCTAGCAATTACCACCTCTGGTTTGGTTTAAATAAACCCTTAATTCACGAAGTTAGAAGTGACAATATGCTGGCTCTACATGCTGTTTTTTTCCTGCTGTCTCTCTCCCACTGCTGGCCTCTTTGTGCTACAGGGTTAGCTTGCCTAACAAGATTCTGTCAATCAGTACGTTTACATGCAGCTTGAGAAAATCAAATTATTGGCTAAGTCCGACTGAAACCGGACTTTTAAATGCATGTAAACAGCTTAGTCTGACTGAAATTGGACTATCCGTAGCTCGACTAACACACCTAGATAATTCGATTGAAAATCGAACTATTGCTGCATGTATCCACTTAGTCTGACTGGTGTCAGACTCAGCGTTCTGCGCATGCACCACTTTTTGTATCGCAGGCTTTCACCTGGAAGAAAAAGGAGATGACGTAGCAGCAGTTCACTCCCAGAAAAACAAACAAACACACACCATAGCGACAGAGAAGAAGAAGACGCACTTCTGGACGGACGAGGAAACTACATTCATGCTCCGACAGCTAAAGGAGCTAAACATTTTTAAGTTTATGGATGGTAGGAAAATGCAAAAGGCAGATTTATTTTAAAAAGTTTCTGAACACCTGTTAGCTTCCTCTTCAGGTCAACTGGAACTAGTTCAATACGCACTATATTAAAAGGGACACAGCGCCACCTGGCGAGGCGGAGTCTGACGTACTTCAGAAATTCGATTTTCTCTTCTGCATGTATACTCAGACAAGACGAGAAGTCCAACTTGACTGATTAGCTGAGCAATGAGCTTAGCTCGACTACTGTGTGCATGTAAACATACTGAGCAGCATCTCTCACTTGTTCTTTTGAGGCAGACCTTTAAATTAGCAAAATAAAATGACAAAAATTACCCCAAAAAAAAACAACCAGTGATGTACTCAGCCAGTCACAGATAGCTGAAACATTTGTCCAATCACTAATAATGGTCCTCTTAGAGTGGCTGGATGTTGTACAGCTTCAGTCAGAGGTTCATAATGAAGCAAGTATTGGCATAATAATGTGTTACTGTCAAAGTGATGGATGTAAGTGCCCAGTCTTCTTGCCCACAATGACTTACACTGTTTCAAATTTCACCTAGAATGCCTTTATAAACCTTGTTTGTACTCTTAATCTCTCAAATCTGATGACTAATCCTAACCTGGAATAGCAGTTTGTTGACTTAACAGCTCCACCAGAAAGTGGGGGAAAAAATAGCAAGGTCCACAGCAGACTCTCTGTACCTGCCTGTTGCCCTGACTGTGCATCGTGTTCTGTACATTTGCAAGGTACACACTGACCTAAACTTGTCTACTGAGGAACTTTCATTGAAGGAAAATGTTGAAACTGCCCCTTTTTAAATCGGTCATTAGAAGCAATTAGTAAAGGATGAACTAAAAATTGTGTATTTGCTCTCATTATGTGAAGGGAGTGAGGGTAAAAGTTACAAAGAAAGATGGATTTGGAGGAAAATCCACAAAGGATGATGGATTAGACAATTAAGTAGTGAGCAAAGGGATTTACTCAATGTGGCAGTGTGTGAAAGACTTCTGAGGAATATTAGAAAGTGAAGTCATATGAAAGAGAGGAGGCACAAAGGAATTAGCACATTTCTCTCAGGCTCTGCCTTTGAATGACATCCCATCAGTAAGCCAGTTAAAGAGAACTGAGTTGGTTTGATTGGCTTGTCACAAGAGGAGATTGTGAGGAAGAGTGAGTGAAATAGATTTCCAGCTGTCTAATAAATAACACTTTATAACGCCAGCATGGATGGTGAGAACTTTTCTCCTCTTGACTGTCAACAAGGTAGGTTTGCTTTGTGCACAGCATTCACAAAAATACCTTTCCCGGGGGCTGGTGAAAACAGAATTTAATATGACGGTAAAATCAGAAGTGAATCATCACTTACTCACACTAACAATATTCAGTAGTTCATGTTTATAAAATAACATATGCGAGTGCGTACAGTGCTGTTTGCCACGGGCTTTCACTGAGAACAATAAAGAGCTGTGATTGAGCCACATTGGTCAGAGACAGGTGCATTCAGTCTGTACTCTAGCAAACTTTTATTCCAGACTTACAAGCAAGTATAACGTGGTCCAAGCCCCGATGCAATAAATAAGTAGGGGATAATGTCGCATAAGGTGTCCATGTCAGGAAGTGCATGAAGAACAGTTGTCTCTGCGGAGTCTATTAATTCATTATTATGGACACCGCGAAGGACATTATCCCACTTATACTATGGTCACTTGCCAAAGAAGAAAAATGATGACCATTCATTTACATTTTTATGTGTTTAGCATTTAAAATCTAAAGTTTTTCAAAAGCCGTAACTCAGTTTTCCTGGTAACTCCTGAGGGTTTGACTAATTCCTGGAATAATCATTGCCATTCCATGAGGTTCTTATGCAATGAAAACATTGTTTACAACTGCAGTAAATAGGATGAACCTTAGATGTGACTTGGCAATGATGGCAATGATATTTCCAGTTCACTCAGCTCATAGAGCCCTTTGGCTCAGCAGTGAGCCAGAAAGCTAACGTGATGCTATCAGGATTCCAAGTTAATAACATTGTGTACAGTTGACACAGTGAATATAATTTGACAGTATGTTTAGCAACAAGATTAGCTAGCTATGCAGCGGTGTCAGTTCCCAAATCACTGTCAAGACTTTCACATACAAAGATTGTGATACTGTGTAGTTAGTGCATTAATTTAGAACAGTGAGTAGACAGTTTCTCTGCTTTGCAAGGGTCCATTATCATGAATTAATGGACACTCTGCAGCCAATCAGAGTCGTCTATTGACCCAGACCATTGTAGGGCTGCACAATTAATCTAATATTAACCACGAACACAATTTTTGCTTCCCACAATTAAATCAACATGATGTGTGCTCAGCTCATAAAAACTCAGCTGCATATCAACTCGAGCGTCCTTCCAAACCAGGTGTCCAAACTGGTCCAGCCACAGGGTCCAGATTTCTCCTTAGTCATTCGTTTGAGGTCCCACAGTTCAATACATTCAGCATCACACTTGTGTTTGGCCATGTCATTGGGCTAGTTTGATGTCTCTGTCAAGTAGCTGTTGGTTAGTCACTCACTCTACAGCAGGAAATAGCACTTCAAAATAAAAGCTATGTGCTGGAAATTTGCTGTACTAAAAAAAAAAAAAGTGTTTTTCTTACAAACCTGAAATGTTTGTAAGTCACTTGCGGTCCATTCAGAATGGGCCCACGACCCGCCAGTTGGAAACCACAGTTTTAAACCAACAGCCAGCCTTCACTTTTACTTTTGAAAAGCTGTTCACTATATGTGCACCCTGCAGCAGCAGCCTGTGAACAGCTTTCCTGAATCTTGGGACTGCCGATGGCCAGAGCCATCTGCTCATCAACCGTCATCATTCCTTGTTTGGGAGCATTTTGGATTTAGAAGTGCAGGAAAGCAACACAACTAACCTGTTTAACTACCTAAAAAAAACACTTCAGTCTGCAGTGTGATGACTGAATGAATGCCAAGAAGAAGAACATTGCCTGCGTTACCTCCCTGAATCCCCGTCCTTGTCTAGCGTCAACTCAGACATCCGTGACAGCCAGCTGCATTCAGGTGCAGAAGAACATTATTTAAAGTCATACTTTGATGCAAAGATTTGTTAATAAGAAGGGATGTAGCACAACATGGAAGCAAAAGCAGTGCTCTGTTTATTTAAATGTGAAAGTGAAATAAAAATATTTCATTCCTATCGTGCTAAAGAATCGTGATCTCAGTATTGATTGGCTGGGGTGGCTGGGCTCAGCCTTAGAGATAGGGTAAGGAGCTCCGACATCTGGAGGGAGCTCGGAGTAGAGCTGCTGCTCCTTCGCATCGAAAGGGGTCAGTTGATGTGGTTTGTGCATCTGATCAGGATGTCTCCTGGTCGCCTCCTGATAGAGGTGTCCCAGGGCACGTCACACTGGTAGGAGGCCCCGGGGCAGACCCAGAACACGCTGAAGGGATTACATATCTCATCTGTCCTGGGAACGCCTCGGGGTCCCCCAAGAGGAGCTGGAAAGCGCCGCAAGGGAGAGGGACGTCTTGAGTGCTTTGCTTGGTCTGTTGCTCCCGCAACTCAGCCCCGGATAAGTGGATGAAAATGGACGGATGGATGGATAGAGAATCATGATTATCATTTTTGCCATAATTTTGCCGCTGACGTCAGACCACGCTGTAAAATGGAATTGATCACCATTAGTATTAATCATAAAGTATGCAAAAACAACAAAAGGAACACACAAATCACCAAAAAAATCCAAGTTTTTAATAATGAACCACCACTCGATCAAGTTTGATTCCAGAAGTGTTCCCTAAACTGAGACTTCAAATCTTTTGTCTCAGCATGTTTGTCCATCTGACAGTGATGGATTCAGAGGCCCAGTCACTCGCTTTAATGCAGCACAGAAGAGCGAGCAGCTGACGACTGACCCTATATGTATTGCTGGTGGGGTTCCTCTTCCACCACCATGTTCCCAGTTGATTTTTGCTGATTTTTGTTCATCTAGATTTCTTTCCATTCAGCCGTACTCCCACCAGCCCCAATCAGCAGCAGCAGATTTGTGTTCTTTTGCTGTTAGTGCAAGCCCGGAAGCCTTACAGCCAGCATCAGAGTCAGCAGAAAGTGGTCATTCGGTGTCAGAGTTAGGATCCGTGACCCCTCTGACGAACACAGAAGTTGTACTGGGGTCCCTCAGGAAAACCATGTGTGCTAGAAACTTCAGTCGCAACTGATGAGGGTCACGGCTACAGCATTTTTTTATTTGTGGACTGGCTGAATCATGTCTAGTTAGCAGTTAACAATATCCGTGTTCATCATGACCAGCAGAAGTGTTGCCTCGCTGGCTGGCTGACTACTGTAGTGTAGCCTTTCTGCAGCAGGGGAGCAGCTAGAAATAAAGAACAGCCGTCCGTTCTCTCTCTCCATTTTTAAATATTTGATTTGGCAAAGTGAGCTTGGGGACCCCTGCAAGGAAAGTATAGCAGCTTGCATGAAAGTTTTATTAATATTTGGGCTTTTCTTGCAATATGACAAAGATTTGGGCGTTACTATCCTGCAGCGACAAGCTTTGGTATAAATCATAATAAAAGAGAAGATGCAATTTCTGACTTCTTTCTCCAAAGGCAGGACAAAATTCCTCCAGTGCAGCGTGTACAGCAGATTTATGAATCGGATCGTTGCCTGCCCTTATTGCGTGCCTCACCTCTGCTGCATCAATCATGCACCGCACAGCATCACCACATGACCTGCCTCTGGATGAGAGAAGAGGTCACTAGGTCAGGAGTTTGCCGTGCAGACGAATAACTCAAGAGGGGGAAGGGATTGGGAGAAGCAGGGTTAAGATTCTGATCGAGTCCTTTGGGCCTCTTGTGATCAGTCATGTCTTTGCTTAAGGGGCTTATAACTGTAATGCTCAGAGGTAAAGTGGTTCAGACGCCCGATGGGTGGCCTGAACGCAGATTTCCAAGTTGGAAGGCCTTTGATGTTGGTGTTCGTAGAGCCGTGTCTGGCTGATAAAGTCTCGACTCTGTGTCTGTACCAGCCTGTGCTGCCTGCAAACCAGGATCAAAGTTCTTTACTGTACTTGATCCATTAAAATATTCCTCACATCCTGCCCACATTTCATACTTATCTTAATCTTTTACCACCCACTGTTCTGCCTGTGGGACGCCAGCGCTGTGTGGAATTCTCATTGACTGCTCGTTCTTTTTAATATTACATGAGTATGAACTGGTTGTGTACAGTGCTCTCAGCGTTTCAGCCATTGTGGCAGTTTTAATCAATGGAATAAAAGCATGCAGTTAAAGTGTTTAATCTTGTGTCTCTCTGCTTTTAAAGCTATCTGGTAGTCCAACAGCAAAATAAATTCTTCAAATTGTTATGTGTAAGTCATCTCAAGTGTTCAAAAATATTCAGTTTAGAAAAAATAATTTAGTTGTGGTAAAGAGTTACTAAAATTACTGAGCTGTGTAACATTAGTCAGCGCTGAAATCCAATAGAACGTCATCATTTTGAATCATTTCAAAACAATTTACAGGTGAATGAAAGCAGGGTTTTCCAGCCTGTTTGCTGGTAATATTATGCACTCAAATGCAGTGGCATATTTATATGCCTGCTCAGGCTCTGCTCTGTTTGGGTGCCCAAGCAGGCTGGTAGGGCAAAACCAACTGGTGTGCCGCTGCAAAGCTAAATCGGCATGTTATTATCCCAGAGACACTATCTGCCGACTTAACACAAGGCAGGAAATGACTTCTTGACCTGTTTGTGCCATATTGGAGCTGCGCGGTTTTTGTCTGGCTTCCATCAGTCTGTGCCTATTTTTGTACAATAGGACAACAGGATTATCATTCCATGCTACCAGTCCCACCCATTTAATCACTCCTCTCACTCAAACAGGCCGCTATAATGTCTGTTTGTATGCGTTTCTGTGTCCATGTCTGGATGTCTAACCTGGTGAGAGTTAGTGAGTGTAGTTGGGTTTATGTCGGTTTAGTCTGACTTCACGAAAAACTGCAACTGTTTTTTTTTCTATCACACTTCATTCTCATTCATTTCCACAACCTCTACCACCTACCGCTATTCTGACTTCTCCTGGCGGCTTTCTGTTCACACCCTCTCACGTCCTCTCCCTTGATTTCCACCTCATTTCCACCCTGACTGTTCTTAGCATTTGTACATATAGATTTTTTTGCTCAATGCAGGAACACATTTATGCAAGAACAGCTTCTCTCCCGAGGCCGTAATTAAGAATCTTAATGTGGTAAAAGCACGAACACTGGTAAATCAGTCTGCGTTATCTCTGAATTAATAGTAATTCTCACAGTATCTGTTGTCCGCAGCTGCTTTTATACTGTATGAAATACTTCTGCAGTTCATTGAATCCTCGCAGATATTCGAAGGCAGCAGGACAGATATTGTGATAAATCTGCAGTCTCCTATTTGCTGGAGCGCAGTGCCATTATGCACGGCCTTTCACCGTGTTTACTTTCATTAAATCGCATTCAAATGACACAAGGTTGCTACAGAATAACTGCACACAGCTCCACAGTCATCTGACTGGTCGGCTGTAACTCTGTATTCTGCCTGTTTATGCGAGAGACATCTGATTACTGGAGCTCATCGATCCTGTGCATCACAGCCTCCTCTCCAACTTTTTGAAAAACACATTTCAGTGGTTCATGTTTTATTCTTGAAATGCGTTACAGTGTGAACACTGCTGTATCACGTCTGAAGATGAGGTGTGACAGCTTTTGAGAAATACAGTAAAATACTTTCTGAAATAGCGTTGAATAGATGCTGTGCTATAAGACAAGATAAGAAGACTTAATTATTTTTACACCGGGGTAATTTGCTAACTAAAATAGGCTAACTGTTTCGCCGTACAATTTTTTAATCAATCGTTTTCATCTGCTATTGCGGGTAAAAAAAAAAAAAAAACTCATCTGCCTCTGGCTGCAGGTTTATTGTGCTGTGTGTTCATGTCACGCCGCTCTGCACTGCCCAGACAACAGACTGATTTCCCGAAGAAGCGTTTTTTAATTTGCTGAGCCGTTGTTGTCGTGTGTCCCTGTCATTTCAAAGCTATGAGATCAGAGCATTTTTTTAATCATCACATCCTCTGATTTATATTACTCCTCATCCTACCCCTCTGCACTTGTGCACTACAGCACATACATGAACCAAAATAGAAGGTGCGCTTGGAGACGCTCCGTACAGAACACGATGCAACATTAGAGGATCAGCACGCAAGCTTTCCACAGCAAATGGATTTACAGAAAACATTCCTTTGATATACAATGCTACATTCTGCTTGTGTGTATAGGTCTGGTCCAGATAACTCATGCATATTAATGCAGTTTGTCCACTGCTCTGTGTGTGTCTGTGTGTGTGTGTGTGTGTGTGTGAGAGGCCACAGTCCCCGTGCATGCCCTTTGGGTAAAACTGTAAGGTTAGGACTTGTAAGAAGACACTGCTATGTCAGCAAGTTGCCATGACAATGCTGTCATTCCCCCTATTTCATTGTCTTTTTCCTCCTCTTGTCTTTCGGGGGGGAAAGTCACATGACTGAATTGATCCCTGCAACACAGGGATACATAGAGTGGTGTCCCTCTCTTTTCGTTCTCTTTCAAATAGCAGCAGCCGCATAGATCATCTATCATACAGCTGTCACCTGCAGCTACACTTTCCAAAGAGCTTTAGGCATTGAGCTGGACTGTACAGTGCAGTACATCAGAAAGTCTGAAGTGTGTGCTGACTTATGACACAAAGTGGATGTTATTAAATTAAGAGGAACGGCTCATTTGGATTTTGTTCTGTCACACAGCAGGTGTGGAAATTGATTATTATTCTACGTCAGAGTGAATAGGTAATGTGTAATGCATAATGTTACATAAATCAACATGACACGGCTCTTGACTAATGCTGAGAAAACAGCGTGATTGCATCTTTTCGAGATTAGACAGCTCCGGCGTAACGCGCTGAATACAAATCCAAGGTCGTTGTGTTGCTGCCTGCCATCCATTCCCAGGCTTGTTTGGAGGCTGACTGAGCTTTGTAGGCTAATAGCCAGGTGGAGCGCTACATAATTCATTGAAACTAAGTTTCCAGCCAGAGAGCGGAGAGAGATTACAGAGCCTGGCTCATACCTCTGCAGCCTTTATTGCAGGAAAGTGACAAGAGGGAAGCAAATCTGGAAACAAGTGAGACTTACTGCACATGGCCGGCACGTAAACATAAACGCACACACACGTCGTGCTCACTTTCATTTCAGCTTGTGCGGAGTTGTGGATGTGATAAAAGGGCAGTCTGTCTCCTCCATCGTGTGAGTTGTAGCCGCAACCTTTTAACCCCGCAGTGTTCTGACAAGGCAGTGAAAGTCTGTGTCCCTTATTTTGCCCACGTAATTAAATCAAATCATTAATCTGTGGTAATGAGTTTGGCCACTGGAGAGCTGCTTCATTAGGTGCAATGTGCTTTCTCATCAGGTCCGATTGCTCTGCGTTCTCCTCCTCCATCCTCTGCCGCTCTGGCTGCATCTCAAGGGTGAGGGGTGAGGAGAACAGAAGGTCAGGAGAGGTTGGGAGGGTGGATGGGGGGGAGCGTTGCAGACGCCATTTTATTGTTAGGGCTGAAATTCCTTTCACAGCCAAGGACACTATGGAAGCAGCTGGGTGCTTTGTATCCCAGAATTCCTCGCATTTATTGCAGAAGTTATAATCAGTGAAGGAGGGGAAGTTGCCCGTTCCAAGTCTAGTTGTGTGACATTTGAAAAAACAAACTGGCGTCAAAGTGTAAAACAGCATCATTTTTAAAATATTTCAGTTAACTTTAGGCTGAAATGAATTGTCAGTTGAAGAGTAAATGAAAACCTATGAAGAATTTTTGATTATTGATCAATTGTTAAAGTGTTTAAACGAACAAAAAGTGCTGCTTTAACGTTTTATGTAATTGTAATTGTACTTTTCATTGGACAACCAATCAATCTAAAACCATCACCTCGGGCTGTAAGGAACATTTCACTGTTTTCTGAAATTAAAAAAAACAATTAAAGTAAAATTAATTGGATATGAAAAGTCATTAGTTGCAGCCAGGGATGGGTACAGAACTGAATTATGTCAGTACTACAGAGTACCAATTTACGTGAAATCCATTGGTGCCAACTTTCAGTATTTAAGAGCCCGTCTGGGTGAGAATGCAAGTTTAGGAGACAGGCAAAGTGCCGCAAAGCGTCCCAAGGCCTGAAAACCAGCCATGGAGCTCCAAGGCCAGCAATGGAGCTTAGTGGAGCCAGCAGGTTCAACATTGGACAGGAAGTGGAAGCGCAACAAAGCTGGGAAACAGGCCACAGAGTAATTTTTTAAAGTAATAACCTAGTATCGCTGCTAGATTAGCACACACACACAAGCAGACAGACAGAAGATTAGCTCTATGTGAGCTTAGAAACAATAAGAGGAGCAGAATTTTTTGTTAATACAGAGAAGGTAAGGTACCGAAAAAAGTATCATTGTGTACCAGTACTGAATTCCAGGTATCGAAAACTGGTACAGCTATCCTAGTTGCTAACCCTAGTCGCAGCACTAGATAGCTATGAAGGATGTGCAAATTAACAAACCAATTAATTTCACCACTCCAAAAGCATCAGCAGCCACCTGGGCATTTATCTTCCCGTAATCATGCTTCTAATTTACGCCTCTCTGCTGCCATTCTCCTCTTTCTGTCTCAGCCTCATTCATTTCTACAAGCTCTGAATGAGTCAGTGCAGCTCATGAATACAGAGTCAGGAGGAGCAGAGCTCTTACGGAGTGTGGAGGAGGCAGAGTGGAGACAACAGAGCAGCGCTGGTCCCTGAAGGTTAGATTTGAGAGGGATGTTGCTGAGCAAGCTTTATCACTCTGTTACACAGCAGGATCAGTCACCACAGACTGCAGCCCAGCTCCTCTCCATTCCTCTCCCTCTGTTTCCTTATGTTCCATCACCCTCTCGCTCCCCGCTCTCAGATGTTGTTCCGTTTCTTCCTGCCTCATCTGCTTTCTTTGTCTCTGCGTTCTCTCCTTGCCGCTCTTCACTGTTTATCATTTAGTTATTTCTTTCTGCATCCCACTGTATTGCCTTTCTCTTCTCCAGATTATTGTCGAGTAAATCTCTTCTTCGTCTTCCTGACACCACCGAGTCCATCCATCACAAACACTGGAGCTGAAACACTAAATTGGGGTCAACGATGCACTATAAAACTCTCTAACCTTATCCCTCCTCCTCTCTTACCTTTAATGCCCTTGCGCCTCCCATCTCACGTGTCCACGTGCATGCACGTTTCAGTGTTCATGTGTGTGTTTAATATGCAGCGAAGGAGTGACCTTGGCTGACGCTAAAGGTACTGAGTTGCAATTGATTCTTTAGTGCTCCTTGATGGGTTCTTTTCAATGCTCGTGTTTGTTTGTTTTTCCCCAGGCGGTGCAATAAACATTAATATCTTGGTACTGATAATATATTCTGCTTGTAACATGTTAACTTGCATGCTCTGTGACTTCATCCTCAATATGAATCTTCTCATGCAAGTCTAATGCATATAACAAAGTCAGCACAAAATTAACACAACATATTGAAAGTCAAGCTGAATGGTCACAGTAGGTGGTTTAGTTGCTGACTTTGTATAACATCAGAGTGAGAAGCCAATAACTGAAACAGAGAGCTCCTAATCCATTACCTCTGCACGTGTAGAAAGCCATATGAAGCCTATAATGTATCGTCCTTCACGTGCTGCTGGTAAAGGTCTATTGCGTAATTGAGTAAAGTGAGCCTGTGGCGCGCCATGCGTTCTGCATTGGCATTCAGCCCCTGTGCTCCACTGACGTCTGCCACCGCAGCATGTGTGTTTGTGTGTGATGGAGCGCTGCTGCTGTGCCAGCATATTCCTCAATCCGATGGGTCTGCCCTGGCCGCCCTTCAGCCCGGCCGCAACCCTTCAATCCCTTCATCCCTAAATATCTGAATGGAGCCTGTGCCAGGCAAGCAGGGTAGGGCGACGAGTCAAGCACGGTTTATGACCCCCTGCGTCCTCCAATCGGGCAGAACACTGTTAACGTGATAGATGGAGTGGCAAGATAGGCGCTTACACAATCACCCGAGGGGGATAAAATATGGCTGTTGCCGCCTGGGTGCCCAAGAAAGGGGATGATGGAGATTGGAGGGCAACGAAAGGACCATAGTTGGTGCTCAACCTTTGCGTGACGAGTGAACGGCTGGCTGCGCCAGGTGTATCTGGTTCAAGCCAAAGTGTGTTTAAATGATGGCCTGTTATATTTGGGGCACAGGAAGGGTCAGCAGTTGGAAAGGTGAGGTGATGATTCATTGATAGGCTTTTCTTCATGTGGCAGTGTACTGCAAACACGTCCATCTTAACTGTTTGTTTAGTATTATTGAGACTTGTAATCCTGTAAGGTTTAAAGGAATATTTCACCCCTTCAGATGACCGTTTGTTTGTCAATTACTTGCCCTGTGTTGCGTTTAATTCGTGAAAAAAAAGTTTTTTTGCATGCCTGTGCTGAACAAACAATCCAAAAACCATGACATTTCTTAATAAATAAAAGTCATAGGCAACCTGCTGTGTCTAACAACAGCAAAATTACATCAAAAACCTGTTGGCAAAATCTCACACAACTCATGCAGCATGATCCAAGTCTCATTTATCCACTCACATGTTCAGCACTTTCCAAACGGACAGCCCTTTCCGATGGGAAACTGAACAGAAAGACAAATTTATCTATGCTCTCTTTTCAAAGCCAGTGTGTTTGTGTGACTTTGGTTTTTTAAAGGGTTAGTTCAGATTCACCACAGTCCCATAATAACACACAAACGAAGTATTGATTGAAGCAGCAGTAAACCAGCAGCTCCTGTATTCAGTGAGGTAAAATTACTGTTTTTGTCAATGAACTCTGGCATTGATAAGTTTCACTCTCCATTGAGGTTGCTATTGAAAGAGGCTGTCTGTTTGGGAAGTATTGAGCATACTAGAATTGTGTGAGAGTTTGTAGATGGATGTTTATATAGTTTTGCTGTTGTTGAACGTGGCCATTTATGACTGTAGTTCATCAAGAATTTTCCTCATATTTGGGTTTTTCGTTCACTGTGAAGGCATGGGAGAAACATAACATAACAGTGGGTGAATAAATTATCATTTTAGAGGTAAATATATAGGTATTCCTTTAAAGCAAGAGCGAATCCACATAAGCAACGGCTGTATCCGTTAATATTTCCACTATTAACCAGCTCCAAACTTACGTAACATATTTTTGAAGAGTCACTCTGGTCTGAAGCTCGATACAGAGTCAGGAGAGCTGAGTCTAAAAACCTCTGCAATCTCTAAAATTATGTGTACCAACCACTCAGACTCGCTCTCATCTTTCAACTATCGGCTTTATAGCCATCCTTTCTATTACGGACTATGTTCAGTGCTTTATGGATGGAAATTATTTTGCTGTGTACCACAAAAGCATGATTCACTGGCTCAGGTTTTGTGAGACGGTTTTTAATTTCAAGATGGAGATATTAAGATAAGACCTCATGCTGTCCTTGCCAACAATAATTAATTGTTTATTGTCTCTGGGTGGGTAATTTCTCCAGTTACATTGTGTAACGGATTGACTGCTGCCGTGAAGTGACTCTCCAGCCAGCAGGATATGAGAAATGGCGCAGTGAAAGGAGTTAAAAAGATGAAATACGATACGTGAGAGAAAGAGGCAGGAGAAGTGAAAGAAGGACACCTGGACGCCTGCTTCAGGTGCTTAGAGAAGTGATTCATGTCTGCAAGATTTATAGAACTGAAGCTGCCACAGACCGTCAGGCTCTCACTTTCATATGTTCATACATGTTTTATTTATATTTTGAAACATATACGCTCACATAGACAAGCTTAATGTGCGCAGAAAGTCGTAAAAATGAGTGATCACCAGAGTCTTTGGAGCCAAGGGAATTGACCATTGTTGTCTTGCATTTTGTGTTCATGTGTGCAAGCATGTGTGTGTGTGTGTGTCTGCTTTAGGCTGATAAGAGGATTTGTTGAAGGGCCTTTTGTTCTTTGAGCAATATTTTCCTCTCATTCTCTTTTTCCCAATAGTTTTGTTTAAAGAAGCCATGATTTAATTAAGTGTAGATAAGGATTTGGGCTTTGGGACATTGTTGGAACCGCACTATAGAAGCGAACACTTGCTCGATTGGCCATATCCGGGGATTAAAGGAGGTCCAAAAGCACTCAAAATGTTGGGATGAAAATATGAGGGCGGCAGAAGATGCAGGCCTCCTGGGATGTAGGGATGCTATATGCAAATGTTGGCAGGGCAGCTGAAACATTTGGTGAAACAGACTGAGATGAAATGGCTTTTGAGCTTCAATTCTGACGAAGACAAACTTTGCTGAGGCGTGTGTGTGTGTGTGTATGCATGCATGCATTTGTTATGTAATCTGGCAGAGATGAGGTGTTCCACTGGTCTCAGGAGAGATCAGACATTTGAGTGTTGGTCTGGATACACAGCACACCTGCTGCTAAACACAGACTGTCACAAACACCAGCACAAACGCTCCTACACATGTGTGTGCACACACACGGCCGACGGGGTTTAGTGCCAGCATCCAAGAAAAGTGACATTTGAGAGACACAAATGGAGGAACAGGAGCATTTTGCTAGGTGTGTGTGTGTGTGTGTGTGTGTGTGTGTGTGTGTGTGTGTGTGTGTGTGTGAATGTGTGAGAGTGACAGAAGCATGTGGTTTGTAGCCATCTTGCCAATTAAAATGAAAGTATATCTGCTTAGTCTGCTTGAGGGTGAGAATTATGTAGTTCACACAAACATTTTAATGCATATGCGCACACAACCATCATGAAGAGCTAATCCCACCCCCCAGTCACACAAACACACACACTCTCACACCCTGACGGCTAGCAGCAATGTTCCAGGTGTAATTATAGAAAGTTTGCCCCCTGATTACAGCTAGTAAATGGCTTTGACTCGCGTCTCTGCTGGATGTCCGCAGGAGGTTTTTCCACTTGTCCAACTAAGGTTATCTAACTTTAATGAGTTTTTCCCTTCCTGCGGCAAAGCGATGGAGTGCGATTGGCTTACCTCTGTGAGGGTCTGAGAGCCCTCCGAGGGTTAATGTTTCGCCCCCGCTCGCTCTGAGGTTTGCTGGTGTGAGAGAGCCGCTGGCGTGCCCTCAGGTCAGCGCGAGACCTCTGGAGCTTTCAGGTCGGTTGTTACAGACGCTTCAAAAGCTGTGATAAATGACCTCAGGGCTGGTGGCAAGTTCCCACTGATATCAGTGCAGGTGTTCTGAGTATGCTGCACGATGCATCAGGGGTAATGAACAGCTCCCACAGGTCTGAGTTAAACAGTTAACAGTGGGTCATTAAGAGCATTAATGGAGAATGAGAAAAAACTTGAAGGCTCTCAAAGTGTTGACTTCCTGTGTTGTTAATGAGAGCTCATTTAGCCTCATCTAGGAAAGCATTTTAAGGAGTATATGAATTTCTGATTGGTTCTGTCTGTGTCTCTTCCAGCCATCATGTATGTGATGGGAGCCCTTGGACCTGCAGCTGGCTACCTGCTAGGAGGCGTCCTCATCGGCTTCTACGTCGACCCCAAAACTGTAGTAAACATCGACCAGAGTGACCCCCGTTTTGTCGGCAACTGGTAAATATGCATGTGCATCTGCATGACTGTCCGAGTCCTTATGTGCCTTCGCCTTTGCGGTGATCAGTCTGATCTCTACCGCCTTTACAACCCATCTGTTGTGTCTTCCTCTCAGGTGGAGCGGCTTTCTCTTGTGTGCCATAGCCATGCTTCTGGTCATCTTTCCAATGTTTGCCTTCCCTAAAAAGCTGCCCCCACGCCACAAAAAGAGGAAGAAGAAAAAGATCAGCTCACCGGGCGACGTGTCCAGCGATGACGATGTGATGAAGGAAAAGTCCAGCAGCAAGGGCCAGAATGTCTCCTCCTCCATGGGCTTTGGAAAGGACATCAAAGGTGAGGAACAGATAACATCAGCCTTGGTTTTGCACCTCTGGAGGTGTTACAAGTACCTTATATAAAGGAACTGTGAGCTATTGATGCACAAATGGCCCATAATCCAATCAATGTCCAGGATTAGTCATTTTATCTAACAGTCGGCGCTCCATTTAGATTTCCTTTTAAGATGTTATTGATCGGTGACGGAGCAGGCTGTCGGCACAGTTGAAATAAAAGAACTGGCGTGCTCCGCTCAAATGTCTTGCAGGTATAATGGGTGCAGACTCAAAAATCATAAAACAGCAACTGAAGTCATCAACACTCACAAATAAGTATGTGGTGCTTCCAATGATGCGTGGCAAGAGAAGACAACAGACACATTTCAGCCTTTCCTCAACATTAATCCAGTCAATGGCCGGGATTAGTCACTTTAACAGTGAAAGCTCTATTCAAATCAATAATATCTTTAAAAGAAGATCTCAATAGAGTCTACTGAGATCTTCTTTTAAAGATATTATTGATTTGTAATGACGGAGGCTGTCCACACAGTGGGCTAATGAAGCAGGATTTCACTGTAAACATGGGCAGTTTTGTGGACATGGAAACAAACATGGCTAAAGGTCGCACATTAATTCCATCAATTGGAGTTTTTGACATTACACTTCTAAAAAAAACCATGCATTCTTAAACTAGAATAAAAACAACAAATTAGGAAATTTGGAGATGCTGTGAGAGTATTTTTATGTTTTCTCTGAGCCAGATATAACAGGAATCTCCTGGTTTTCCCTCGGAGAGCCCCCTAGTTAAGCTGAAATCTGTTTCAGTGTTTCCCAGTTTCCTCTTTGACTGATTTTTCTCTCAGTCAGACAGCTCTCTCTCTCTTTTAAATGAGCTCTCAGGGGAACTCAGTCACGTTTCCACACACAGGAGCAGACAGTCCTGGCAGCAGAGCAAAACTGTAGAATGCATGTTTGCTCTCACACTCTTTATTATATGCAAAATAACTAAAGCGAATCCTAATATTTATTTAAATGGGTGTGTGCTCATATATTCATGCTTTTGTGCATTCTCCACAGCAGTCCAGGCAGGACTTTGTCTCTGAAAGCAGATAAGGCATAATGTAGCCATGAATGCATTATAGCTTGTTCAGGCCAGTGGCAGCTCTCCTGCTGTTTTACTCGTCCCAGCAGGATGTTTTGAGCTGTTGTGCAAACTACATCCAATTTTGCAGACTCAGGCACTTCAATGTTTGGGTCTGTAATATATTATAGTGCTGTGCGTGTCCTTCTATTGCGGTGTGAGTGTGTGTGTTTGTCCATAGAACAAATTCAGCACTTTCTATGAAAGATATGCTGAACCAAAGTGGCTGTTTTCACCAAGCATTTTTTTGCCCTTCATATCATCCGCAAACACTGAAAAATGCTAACACTGAATATTTTCAGTAATACACGTCAGGGACGCTCTTTTGATGAGGGAATGTTCCCGACCTCGGTCAACTGCTGTGTGGGAGCAATTCTTAACATTTCATGGACTTTGCATTTCATGGAATTTGAGCTTGTATAGAATCTATACTGGCTCGTCTATGTGGCTGCAGTTTCTCAGCTGTTAGATGAGTAACTGCAGCTTCATAGTGCATATCACAGTCATATGTCAATGATTACTTACCTGACAGCTGTTAGATTACAGATACAGTAATCTGAAGTGATATTTTAAAAAAAGGAGTTTCAGTGATTACTTTCAAAAAAGGTTTGACTCTAGACTAACTATTTAATTCCATCCAAATTCAATATGTAAACTTAAGTTCCTGATGAAGGAAAGTGACATGAGGAATTAATCAATCGAGTAATTGCTTGTCAAGTACGTCAAGGTGATTTCCTTAAATGTCTTGTTTAACAGCTTGATAAACAGTCCGTAACACAAATATACTCAGACTACAGAGATATTAAACAGAAAACCAGCTGAATGGTTTAAACATGTTTTCATTTTTCTGCTTATCCTATCCTATCCCAGCTGACATTGGGCGAGAGGCAGGGTACACCCTGGACAGGTCGCCAGACTATCACGGGGCTGACACATAGAGACAGACAACCATTTACATGTAAATTCACACCTACGGACAATTTAGAGTCACCAATATACCTAGCCTGCATGTCTTTGGATTGACGGAGGAAGCTGGAGTACCTGCAGAAAATCCACGCTGACATGGGGAAAACATTCCCCCACCCTAGGCTTTGAACCCCCTACCCTGGGATGAACCAGAAACCCTCTTGCTGTGAGGCGACAGTGCTAACTACTGCTCCACTGTGCTGTGAAACAATTAGCAGCGATTTAAACAATCAAAAATTATTAAGAGAGCTGGCGATTAATTTTCTGTCAATGGACTAATCGTTAAACATTAGCAGACCACTGCCACTTCGCACTCAAATTCACGTCTAATTCATGAATTTTTTTTCTACCCAAATCTGGATGATAGTGGCCTGCCTCCACATGTAAAGGAGAACTGTTCAAGATTTAATGGCAGTTAGGATGGCAGATTGCAACCAGCCAAATTCTCTGCAGAGGTCTCTTCCTCTCCAAAATAAACGGACCAGGTGACATTAAACCAGTAAAAACACTGAATAAAGCAGTTTACATTTTTTTTTAAATCAGTGTTTTTCCGATGCTGTTAATCGCAGAGGGGTTGCTTACTATGGTGGCCGACATGAAAATGCAAATGGCCTGGTCTAAAGCTAGTGTTAGGTTGTCTGTTCAGGGCTACTGTAGAAACATGGTGTTGCAACATGGCGGACTCTGTGAAAGAAGACCTGCTCCCTATGTAGATATAAATGTCTTATTCTCAGGTAATGAAAACACAATGATTCTTATTTTCAGGTGATTATACACTAAAGAAAACACATGTACTATATTACATGCCATTTCTGCCAATATACCCCCCTAAATCCTACACACTGGACCTTTAAATGTTCAGATTACAGACTCATAAAAACACAAATTAATTCTCAAACCAACTCTGTGTCTTTGAGAAGAGGTACAGCATTGTTGTTGAGCATTTGTTCTTACATTAGATCAACTGCATAGATTTTATTAGCTTGCATTTATAGATATTACAAATAAAATGCTATTATCATCAGCTAAGCAAAAGCAGATGGATGAGATAGTTCGACAGAGTCATCAAATAAATTCTCACAACAAAATAGCTAGTGTGGCAACTATTGCGTGCCAGTGGTCTGTCTGATTGAGAGAGCAGCTGCTGTAGACGTCAACAGGACCTCGCCATCTGTCCCTTTCCAGACAACTTTACAGCCCAGCTCCACGGGAATGAAATAATTAGCGTCACTATTCTATTCGTACCTTTTGATCTGAGATAACACTGACAGATGCTAACATTTTCCCACCTACAACAAGATTAGTTGAATTAGTGCTGAGACGGCTATCCCCAAATCAAGGCACCGTGCCACCCACTCAGGCTGGCCAGCTTTTTAATAACCGCCCTACTAAAAGGCAATAATAATCCACTTTACATGCTTCCTGTCTTTTTCTTTTGTTCTTTCTTCGCTTGGCGTCTGTGTGTGTGTGTGAGGCACATGAGACAGAAGAAGCCCCCATGATTGCCTTATGACTGTAAAGTCATAATATTTGCCCTCAGCCCAGGGCTTAAAACACTCTGGACACACACAGGACCAGTAGGAGATGCCAACTGTGTGCTCAGTTAGACAAGCCGTGACCAGCCAAGTGTTTGAAGCCTTACTTTGTTTCCAAATGTGGCCTTTGACAGACCACACACACTCACAGAGAGAGAGAAAAAAATGCACAGAAAGAAAAGAGACTTAAGATAAAATCTCAGAACCTGAATATAATATTCTAGTTTGAAAGACTCTATTAAATGTTACCTTCAGTCGCTGTCTTCTCCCATCTATCATCCCACAGATAGTTAAGGTCAAGGGTAGCCAACGCAATGTTTTTCTGTCTGGAATCAGCCCCCAAAGTTCAAATTCATTTGAATAGAGAAGCTTTGCGTACACACGAGTGACCTAGCTTCTTTAAGGTACCGATAATTATTTTTGATGGAGCGACCTTTCTTGGCCTTTTTGGATTTCAACTGCAGGAGAAAAGCAAAGAAAAAATCTGTCTTTGATTCCCGTCTCTTCATGTCTTTCTGTTCATGCTGTGAATAAAATATTTCTGTGAACAAGAGCTGCAGCGATTCTTAACCATTTTTTCATTATTGATTAATCTGCCCAATAATTTTTTTGATAAGTCAACAAATCTTTTTGTCAATAGAAAGTCTTAAAATAGTGAAACATGCTCTGTGTAATTCCCAAGAGCCTGTGGTGACGTCTTCAAATGGCATGTTTAATCCAACCAGCAGTCCAAACATCCAAAACTATTCAGTGTAATGTCCTGTATGACAAAGAAAAGCATCAGATTCTCACATTAAAGAAGCATTAAACCAGCAAATGTTCGGCTGTTATGCTTAAAAAAACTACCAAAACAATAATTTGGTGATCCAAATAGTTAGTTTTCTGTCGCTGCAGCTCTACTGTAAACTGAAAATATGAATTTTCTTAGCTGTGGCCTTTATTTAAAATACTCCTGGGAAGCATAAATAATGGATATTTCAGTCATTGGTGTTATGGATGTAAGACGTGCAAGAGAACAAACTAGACATCAGCTTTAACAGCAGTGTGCTCCACTCAGGGCCAGTTTGGACATGCAGTCCCTGCAGCATGTCCTGGGTCTTCCACAGAACATCCTAACCAGGAGCCCAAGCTACATCAGCTATCTCTATATAATGTAGAGACACAGCAGCTTGAATCTGAGGTCCCTGTGGACTGCGGAGATCCCCATTCTGTCAAACCTGCTCCTGAAATCTTTTGCCCTCAGTCTTGCTGAGAGATAAGGGAGCGTGTATGTTCCAGTGACCCTGAGAACAGTGTTTTCTGCAACCTTGTGTTTCTGGCAAGGACATGCAAGACAAACTTTGTGAATACAGGAGGCTACATACCTGAGAAATCAGCCTTAAATCACCTGGCAGAGACATAGTTTTATGTCTTTCTCTCAATGTTGTGACATGTTTCTATATTTAATGGTGAGTTTGGTATTTATCAACCTGGACCCTGTTTTCCCATGTTTTTGTGTCTTAAGTGACTAATGGGAACAACAGTTTTTAAGTTTGTTCCAGTACTGAGCAAGAACAGGCTGAAATGTAACCACTTAGGGCATGATTATAATTGTAAATGTCTGACAAATTACAAAAAGGATCCCTACAGAGATGGACCTTTTTGTTAAAGAGCAAGATCCTTTTTGTTTACTCAGAAACAGCCTCAAACTCCCTATCCTTAAACCCACCAGCTCCCAATTAAATAAACCATTATATAACTCACTTAAGTCAAAATCAACAGAATGGCCTCATCTTCAGTGCATTTGTACACTCACTGGCCACTTTATTAGGTACACCTTGTCAGTACCAGGTTGGACCCTTTTGCCTTCAGAACTGCCTTAATTCTTGGTGTCATAGATTCAACAAGGTGCTGGAAACATTCTTCAGAGATTTTGGTCCATATTGACATGATAGCATCACACAGTTGCTGCAGATTTGTCGGCTGCACATCCTCCGTTCCACCACATCCCAAAGGTGCTCTATTGGACTGAGATCTGGTGACTGTGGAGGCCACTGGCGTACAGTGAACTCATTGTCATGTTCAAGAAACCAGTTTGAGATGATATGAGCTTTGTGACATGGTGTGTTATCCTGCTGGAAGTAGCCATCAGAAGATGGGTACACTGTGGTCATAAAGGGATGGACACCGTCAGCAACAGTACTCATACACATGTATTGGGTTGGTGTGTGGAGAGTATGTTGGTGTAATGATTTCGGGGATAGACGTTCAACTGGGAGTTCCACATTTGAGTTGCCATGACAGCAAGCATCTGCCTCACTGATGTGCCAGAGAGTGAGGAACTGAATCCCCATTAGCTCCTGTTTGGAAAATGATTCTGCATTTCTTCCGTTGGAGAGAAGGTGACATCAGAGGTCTATCTTTGGACAGCAACAGATCAATAGAGTAACTGTTTGATTCTGCCTGGTAACAGTAGTGTACTTACAGTCCGACCACATGACTTTAAAAATGACAGGATGAGAGGGCATTCTGCATCATGTCAGCCTAATCATATGGACACTGCCCTCAGGCAGACATAAAGGGCATGTTTGCCCTTGTTATGATGAACCAAGGATGACGGCATTCAGGCTGGATTTGCAGAGCTTGGTTTGTTTTGAGCTCGCAGCAGAGACGCACATGATCACAAACTTGCATTGTAAACTTGCTGGTAGCGATACAAGTTTCTTCAAGCTTCATGGGGTTTCAGGCTACAATGAGCATCTGTGTGTTTATGCTTTGTTGTTTGTTCCTGCAGTCCTGCGTGAAACAGGAATACTTACCCAGATGTAATGAGACATGGTTGAATGCCTGAGTGTGTATTTATGTGTTTCAGAGACATTTTAAGATGGTGTTAACTTTTACTCTGTTATTACCTAAGGTTATTGTGACACAAGGTTTATTTGTGTTACAGATGCCGCCTTCTCTGCCTTTTCTTAATTACAGCTTTCCAGTAATGATTCTTCTTCTGATGATTCTGTCGACTTCAGTTGGTGTGGGCGTGAGTGAGAGCCAAATTAAGAGACTGATTGTGTGTTAATTACAGCACCCCAGTAATGAAGCGCTCTGTCTTGTCTTGTATCCCTCCCCAGACCTGCCCAAGGCAGCCCTGAGGATCCTCAGCAACATGACCTTCCTGTTCGTCAGCCTGTCCTACACAGCAGAGTGTGCCATCGTCACCGCCTTCATCACCTTCATCCCTAAGTTTATCGAGTCACAGTTTGGTATCCCCGCCTCCAACGCCAGCATATATACCGGTAAGTGTGTTTTTGTAAAGTGTGTCTGTCTTGGCTGACTCACTATGTTTGTTTTCAGTTTTTTTTTTCTTTTCTTTTCACTTCATCACAGTTGTACAGCAGATTCATACATATTTTTGAGTTGTGTTGTGAGTCATTGCACTCACCGTCCCCTGTGGGCCGCCATCGAGGATGTGTGGGAGCCTATAATGAGGGTTCGGTAGAATATGTTTTAGCAGTGAAGTAAAATAATTTTTGTCCATTGAAAACGATGCAGTAGAGCATGATGGTACCACCATCAGCTGCCTGTAGAAGAAAAAGTTGCATTGAATGAAATGAAGACTCAAAACAACAAGGGATTTAACAAACTAATTTCAGTAGTGATTAATCTCTCTATCTTCTCTGTCTTTATATAAATGTGTCAAAGGCCCAAATGTGCGACTTCAGAGAGCTTGTATTGTCTGACCAACTGTTCCAAACCGACTGAGCAGATAATCCTCACAGTTTGAAAAGGTTGAACCAGCAACTGTTTTCTATTTATACGATAGAAATTGGTTCAAGGATTTAACCAGCATCAGAACTGTTGGCCATTTATTGTCTTTCAAATGAGTAATTAAAGAAATACTTCACCCACAAATTGACAATTTGTAATCAGTTACTTGCCTTGTTATGCTGAGTTCAGTTCAGTTCAATTTTATTTATAAAGCCCAATATCACAAATCACAATTTGCTTTAGAGGGCTTCACAGCATATGGCATCCCGCTGTCCTTTGGACCCTCACAGCGGATAAGGGAAAAACTCCCCAAAAACCCCTTTAATGGGGAAAAAAATGGTAGAAACCTCAAAAAGAGCAACTGAGGAGGAATTTGTCTTCCAGGACGGACAGACGTGCAATAGATGTCATGTGTGCAGAACACATCAACAAAATAAATTAACAGTAATCCATACGAGAAAATGATACATTAAGAGAGACAGAGACAGAGAGATGCAAGGACACTAATGACCATAGCTACAATAATACTGATTTTAGTTATAATTCTAATAATAATAATAATAGTATTTTGGTAGCATATATGTTATAAATAAATATTAGTATATGACAGTATGTGTCCGTGACAATAATACTCATATGTGTACAATAATAGTAGAAGTATGACAATAATTATAGCAGCAGTAGTAGTTGGTATCAGGCAGGACCACGCCATGCCTCAATGACCGAAGAATCCAAAAACTGAGAAAGTCCTTGATTAATTGCAATAAAAAGGGACCGCATTAAACAACAGCAAAACAGGACTTTCCAAACTTGTGCATTTTCACTAAACCTTCCTATTTAAAACACTTATGCATAGAAGTAGCAGACCTGGGTTAAGTGCATGCGTTTGAACTTGCTTGTGTATTTCATTAAGTAGAGTTCAAATGCACGCACTTGCCTAAGTACGCTATATGTCCGTGCGTGAAACTGTTAATGCAGAAGTGTTTTAAATAGCGAAAATGCATGTATTTAGGAAGTAGTGAGCATATGACGAGATAAATGAGATACAAGTTGTGTGAGAGTGTGTAAACAGATGTTTAGATATAGTTTTGTTGTTGTTAAACATGGACCCCCTTTTACTTCAGTTTATCAGGAAGTCCCGGTTTTTCGATTCTTTGCTCATTGTGAAAGTGTGCCAGACAAAATGTGTTTTCTTCACAAATTCAGCGAAGCACAGGCTAACTGATATACAAATGACTATGTTATTGGTGAAGTATTCCTTTAATTAAGAGCTTGTTTCATCACTTAAAACAAGCACAAATATGGGAAGAAAATCTCAACAGTTGATGAGGGTAAATGAAGCAAGAAAATGTGATCTTCCTTTTCTGGATGTTCTGCCATGACTTTGTGAGAAAGACATGGGAATATTGGATTTAAAAAGCAACAGTCTTAAGTAGAAGATATTGTGTGTTTATTCGCTTATAATGCAGTAGTAAAGCCGTCATTTTGTAGGTTAATTGAAATATATCAGAAAGGATCTGCAATAACAAACTATTAGATCAATGAGGTAAAAGAAGACTTATTTAGAATTTATAACCCTAGTCTACAGCACTTTAAAAAACAATAGATTATTTTTTTGTTTATTGAGTTGTATCTAATCATTACACAGAAGCAAATATATTATTATTGTGAGATTTAAACCTGCATGTAGAATATTTACATAAATACACCCACAAATTAATTTAGAAAACAAATGATTATGTTTGTAGGAAATAAGTTTTTCACTGCCATTAAAAAATGGTTTGTTCTGCACAATGTGTTTGTTCTGATGTCGGACAGGAGGACAAATGATACATCACCACGCACTGCATGTACCATTAGCCTGTACCAGTTCAAGCTCACATTTGTTCTCACCTCTCCACGTGCGCACGGTGATTCACAGTCAGAGGGCAGCGCTATGAGTCATTGTAGACTTTCATTCAATGATGAGCTTCCATTACGTCCCCTGACTGTAACACAAGTCTCTATTGACTGAGAGAGACACATTTATCATGTCGTGGTCACACACACACACACACACTCACACACACCACCCTCCGCTCGGCTTGTAATTTGTGCACCACATATGTAGCATGGACAAATCCTTCAGTCGTGTCTAAGCCAGTGGTTCTAATACACGACTAATCTGGTATCAGGATTATTTCAGCGAGGAGTGATTGAAAACTCAATTATGCCTGTGAATGAAAAAAGGTGTGTGTGTGTGTGTGTGGGAGTGTGTGTGTGTGCGTGTGTGTGTGTGTGTCAGGTATTTTGGTGGCTAACATATGGTCATCTCTAGATGCACATACACACCCACATACACAATACCATTGCCTCATCTCATCTGCCTGTTGCCAGGATACAAGGGGTAAGGGCAAATGGGTAGTGCAGTTGCCATGGCTACCCAAACGATGCCATGCTGCTGGGATGTGATGATGGTTGGCGAGGAGGAGGAGGAGGAGGAGAGGGCACTCCTGTTGATGGGAGCACAGTGCTTCCTCAGGCAGACAGATGGACGGACCAACTGTGACATTTCCCTGTTGACTGTGAGGGATTGTTTTTTTAAGAATGACCAGATTACCAGACAGTGATTGAGCATGTGTAAAATAATTATTATGTTATTATAAATTATTTGTTTTGTTTTCACATTAATAGTAATACCAATTGAGTTAGTCTTTGATTGATTTTAGTCATATTTTGTATATTTTATCAAAGCTTTCCACAGTTTTTAAGCAACAGAAGGTGATAATTTAACCCTTTAAAACCTGGAGCGACACTTCTTTTGCTGCTTTCAGATGCCTCTCAAAGGTATTTAAACCTTTGAACCCTGAGCAAATTGGTGTGATTTCTTTTAAAGACATGGGAAACAAAGACAGCGAGCAACTTGGTAAGAAATGTCCCACAAATTGCAAAAAATTAATGAATTAAATAAATATTTTTTAGGGGGGAAAAAATAGTGAAAAACTATATTTATAATGAATATCATTACGTATTTAAAATTATGATACAGACATTTCAAGCACTTTTTCCAAGTCATTTCTTTTTTCACTAATTGTCTTGTTTTGAATTTTCTCTTTTTACTAATTTCTTGCAAAATTTTTGGGTCATTTCTTCTTTTATTGCTTGTTGCCTTCCTCCCATGTGTTTGAAAGAAATCGAGCCAAGTTGCTCAGGTTTTAAAGGGTAATAAAAGTGTAACGATTGAACTTAGACAGCTAAATTATTGATTTAACTCATCAAATTTTGAAATATTTTACATTTATCTGAATGACTACTTTTGGTTAATTATGCCTACATTACTACTTGCCACTTAAAGGAGCTGCATGCAGCATTCAGTCTAGGGTGTGATTGTCTGAACACTGTTCCCAACATTGAGGTGGCTCTGCTTTCATGAATATATAATAGATAACAAAACTCCAAAATTATTCCACTGCCCAGGGCAAACAGAAATGGGAGAGGGTGTTTGGCCTGGAGATATCTGAGGGTGACCGTAATAATATTTGGGAGGGTCAAGCTACGACCACCAATTTAAGATCCTGGTGGGAGTTCTGCCGGAACAACATATTACGATATTTTGTGACTCCAACATTGAAATTTATCTAACAGGGGTCTCAGGGACAGAATGAATGCTGGAGGCTGTGTGGCAAATCAATGGCAGATGACTTTCATATTTTTTGGGGATGCCTACATATTAATCCATATTGGCAAGAGGATGCCAAAGAAATAAGAAATAACTCTGTAATATAAGTTGATCATTTTGTCATATTATACTTGGGCAAAACCCTGGACAATCTCATGACCCGGGACAAATACCTTTACAAAGTACTGGTGGCTGCGAACAACAAAGTCATCACACAGAATTGGCTTCAGGCAAATCCCCCTCTTCAAAGGACGACTGGATTGTTATTAATGAAATTCACTGTATAGAGAAAATCAGCTTTTCTTTAAGACTGCGACATGATCAACATCAACTTTTCTCTTTGACTTGAAAACACCAAAAAAAATGAAGTTTAAAAAAACAACAACATGAAGGTAGCTGAGCCAGTGGTTAGTAGCTAATGGTGCTAACAGGGCTAATAGTGTTGGCAACAATGGCAACAGTGTTGGCAGAGCTAACATTGTTACCTGGGGGAAACCAGAGGATGGGTTGTACACCTCCGCAACGGTGCTGTCCCAATATCAAGGGTAACTGCCGTATTAGCCCAGTGGCGGAGATTAGCTAGCTAGTGGGATACTTACACGGGTAAGCACATGTACCAACATGCACACAGGGTTGGACATGCTACCATAACTAAAGACAGAGAGTCTTGGATTACACCAGACACACAGAGTTGGTTTGACTTCATTCATCTGCTCGAGAGTCATCACTCCACTTTATCTTTACATGGCAAATAGTAGTTTGCTGTTATTATAGTGTTCTGAATGTGGCATACACCTCCTTTAGTGGGAGTGCCTTTATTTTTGAAGGTAAAATATGATGAGAGACTTGTCAAACTTGGAGCCTAAGCTGCTATAGTACATTTTTTACATTAACAATGACTGTGTAATCTGAAATAGTTGCAGTTACACAGATAATTATTGCCCAACAGTTCCCCCTCAGCTTTACTTAGCTTCATAGTGTCTTTCAGCTCATCATTTTAATTTTAAGGCCCACAACTTCTGTGTTTTGGTTGAGACTCTCCCAACTCATCAACCTGATTTCAAGATGAATTTTGCCGCTAAAGAGCCGGATGTTTCCCTCAGGAATCAACAGAGAGAATAACTAACTAAAAAGAAAGTGAATATTGGACTTGCAGTCATTAGTAGCCAGAAACACGACTTCAAATAAATGCTATTGTTGTTTTATATATGCTGGTAGTGTAAATAAGCAACAGTATGCTGACATGTTCACCTTATCAAATTAAAAGGTGATAATAATAATTGTTACTTGTTTCCGCTGCTCCCATGTGGCCAAAAAAATCAGTTAACACAGATTTAATGAAACCAACTGTACTTGAGATCCAACATGGGGCCAGCTATCAGAGTCTGTAAGAAAAATGCTCAACTCCAGTAAACACTGAAATGAAGAGACTCAGAGAACCACGGAGAAAAGTTACAGCCAACGGGAAAAATTTATTCGCAGAACATCAGCATACAGCAAATACACTGGGCTACACTTCGAATTATGTTGAAACAGCTCCCCCAAAACATCATTCTTCCAGTTCTTATATCCTCGGCCTTCGCTCGCTCATGGGTGTGTGTACGTGTGTGTACGTGTGTGTGTGTCATACTTTCTCCAGGTTTTCCTGCTCATTATTAGAACTGCGGCTCCTGGCGTCACTACCTTTGTCTTCCTTTTCCTTTGTACTTCTGGCAAAAACACCTGTTTCTATTGCCAAACTTGGCCCAACCATCCCAACGATCAGCTCACCTTAACCCAGAATGTTCCACCTGATTTGACCTCACAAGGCTTAACTTACACACGAACCCCTTAGTTTATCAAAACACCTGTTTCCTGCTTATGGGTCCTTTTTTACAGCCAAATCTGATATTTGTCTAGCTGCTGCCTGAGCCTTGTGTAACTGACCTTAGTTGGATCCTAAATACATTATCTGCCTCTACAAGTCCAGCCCTATTTGTAATGGAGTATCATTTGGTTCAGTTCATTAAGGCTTTTGTACTGTTCTTGGGCTGCACAGGTCATGATGCACTTTGTGTTTCCGGCAGCACCAACTGTGCTAGAAATAAATAGAGGAATAATTAGGTATCTAGATTTAGCAGCAATAGCCACAGTGGCTGACAGGTCCAAAGAAGAGTACATAAAGACAAAAACATGATATCTTTGTCTTACTGTAGGAAATGAACCGTAAAAACAGCAATGTAGAAACTAAAGATGTCAAAATAAGATAAATGGAAGTCTCCCAAATTACTACCTCCATGAGTCTGTATCATGCCCGGTTAAAGAGCCGCCACTGCTACATGCTCATTAGATGTTGCTACAGAAATAGCACTGTAACATATCACACACGCCTCCCTCAGCTGCAGTTTCCCCACTGCTGCTGCTGTTGCTGCTCTCTGACTGTTTCTCTGACTTTGTTTCACTCTGATGCCTCTCCTAATCTCACCCTCTGTTCCCTTCAAATATGCACTCGCCATCCTTATTGTGCTTATCTTATTTCTTCTGTGCGTCCGAGACGTTTTGTTTCTCTGTCTCTGCTGTACGAGCTGCAGCTGACAGTTGTCGGCAGCGCAAAAGTTTGTCACGAGATTCACTGCTTCTTTGATGTAGGATCTCTGCAACAGATTAGCAGCAACATGCATACATGTACACATTTATCAAAGGACTGTTAATCCAGATAAAACAGGAGTAAGTCAGTCATGTAGCATTTATAAGCACAGCGCAGTGTGTGCGGGCCTTATGTCACCGTGATATGATATCTGGTTTGGCTGTGTACATGTTTAATCCTGCAGAAAGCACAAGGTTTTAGCTCATAGACATGCACTTACAGGATAATGTTATGCCACAGCTGTTTGTTGCCTCGCTTTCACTGAGCGTGCTCAAAGAGACACATTTTCTATCACTGATACACACACACACACAGATACATAGAGAGAAGGAGAAGCCAGATGACATTTCTGTGCACTTGGATCACTTCTCTGCTGATCCTCTATCTTTGACGACCCTCCGCCCCCGCTGACTGACCCCATCTTGCTCGTTACCCGGCCGCGAGTCCTGTGGCAGGGCTCGAGGGCTGCCATGTGCAGCCTCCCTAGGCTTTCAGTCCTGCACGATTTGACACTTTCCACCCAGTCCATCCTGCCAGCAGCCAGCTTTGCCTGTCTTCATGCTGTCAATTAGACCAGCTCTAGTGGACTGGGAGCACGTGCTCCGTGCTGCCACAGTCTGAAAAGACTCACTGGTAGCCCACAGTGTAGCCTGGTCACACTGATACAGCAAAGTCTACTCTGATCCTTTTTTTCATTTTTCTTTGAAGTGATTTATTCTTGGTTTAACGGGAGAAGTCGCATTGAGACTGATGTTTCTTTTCCAAGCAACCGTGTCCAACAAGACACTGTATAATCTCTCATATAAAAGCACATGTTAATGTTATTCTGATTAAAATACTGTAGATCAGATGCTTATTGCACTTAGTCACTCAGGCTTTACAGTAATTAATTCAGTGTTACATTTACTTCCTGACACAAATTAGCTGCTCTATTTATGCACCGTTTGCAACACTTGTGAATTTTTTTCTTCCTTCACTTCACCAGTTCCTCTTTTCTCTGATCTCTCTCACAGGTGTGATCATCGTACCCAGTGCCGGGGTGGGCATCGTGCTGGGGGGTTACATCATCAAGAAGCTGAAGCTGGGGGCCAGAGAGTCGGCCAAGCTGGCCATGATATGCAGCGGGGTGTCTTTGCTCTGCTTCTCCACACTCTTCATAGTGGGCTGTGAGAGCATCAATTTAGGAGGCATCAACATACCTTACACAACTGGGTAAGAACATATGCAGCGTTTTTCACGCCCAGACTTTATTTGAGTGGGCGGCACAAGTATGGTAACAGCCGCCAAAGTATATTTGATTAACTCGTGCTCTATCTCCCCTCTCTCTACCTCTCTGGTATTCGTTCTTCCTCCTAACACAGCTGAGAGGGAGGCACCCAAAGCGCCTGTGTTTAGGCGCTTTGTCAATATATTGACAGGGAAATTGGCCCGTGATCTGCAGTGATAGTTTTGGCGTTTGGACCATTTCTTCCACGAGCCACAAAGGAATCCTACCAGAAAACACACTGACGGGCTAATTTATTATAAACGCTAGATATGATTTATTATAGATGATGAAATGATCCCATATGATAAGTGATAAAATATGAATCCCATGCTTGCCGGCCCCTCTTCCTGCTCTTCTCCTGGAGTTTCTATTCCTCTGATTTTTACCCCGCACATGATGAAACTTCAAAATCTGCCCATTCATCACATATATCACACACACAGCCAACTGTTTGTGATTGTGATTTTTAAATAACTTATGAAACAGACTCTGATGCACACAAGCACACAGAGAGGTGATAGTCAGCTTTACATGTGATTAGAACGAGAATTATGATGTATATAAAATTACAGAAACATTCAACAAATCGAAATATTGTGTTAAAGGTCACACAGATATTGTCACCTGTAGCAGACCATTTTTATGCCAACCCTTCCCCCAGGATACTGCCACAAGTATATTTCAGCCCTATGGGAAACGCTGTATTGCGCTTGCTTTGTAAGCTCCTTTCCCTCGTCTATGTACAACACGAATCATTATATGTATGTGTACTTGGGAGCCAGGTATACGTTTGCTTATAAACATTTGCATATAAAGTTATATCTGACATACACATATAGTGTAGGAGGGTGTGGGCCTGGGATGCTGTCACCGCTCCATCATCCTCATGTGTTGTGGCGTTGTTTTGGGGTGCGAATGATTAATTAGCAACACTGGCATCTGCTCTCGTGGCTCCGCTGAATCACTCTGCCACCTCTATTTCTGAAGCGGCTGCTCGACACCACATCAGCAGCCAGGCTGCACAGTTAACAGAAACAGTCATCCGATGTGTCAGCCCCTGCGGACAGGAATACGTCTTTTGGTACACATGGGTATGAATACACTCCTATAGATGGACGCATAAAGATGCCGTAAGCAGAGTGACCTTGGATGATGCAACAGTGTCATACACGTACCAAAAATTTACATTTTTAATTTTTGTTGTGCATCCATATCGTCAGAAGTATTAAATGTATTATAAAATATTGATAATAGTTGTCTTTGTACAGGCCAGCCAACTGCATCTGGCAGAAGTTCACTAAACACTGAGCAAAGAGAGGTGAAACTGCTAAACCTCTGTGAAATTTACTTTTCACATTACTAAGTTAATCATGGTGAATATTTGCCAAATAGTCAGTGGGCCCTTTAAAGCCCCGTAGCTGACCCATTAATAACTGCAGTCTTTGTTGCAGCCCGTGTTTATAGAGGGGTCAACAAGACGTGTGAGCCGGTGGGGGCTCCTCATTATGAACAGCACTGGTCACTACTCACCACTAGCACCCACATAAGGAATGTTCAGCCCAAGCCCACCCTTTGTGTGACTCGTCTGCTCTCACACACTAGTCTAGACGTAGCTCTCCCTCTGCTGACAGGCCGGGGACTATTTGACAAAAAAGGACGTGACAAACTCCAAAGGACCTCGAGCTTTACAGAGCTGAGAGGTCAAGTTATGTAATATTCTGCAAAAGCGTTGCATGATTATGAGTGAGGGCCTGTATGTTTAATCAAAAGCTGCTGTTTTGCCTTTTTTTTTTTTTTTCCAAAATAAAGAATCTCAATAAACCTTCACAACGCAGAGTTTTGGCTGTCACTCTCCCTGTTCAGAGTCTGCAGAGCTAAACCACATTAAGCCATTCGCTCTCTTGGCTCTCAGTTTGGGTTTTTATATGCAGTGCAGCCGGGACACAGCGACATGACATCTGGAGGGTTCATCAGAGGCCGTGGTTTAGTCTGAAAAAAAAAAAAAAAAAAAGGACATGTGCAATCAGCGCAGTGAGCCTGTGTCTCCATCGGGGCTGATGCCTTTTTTTATGTGCATGCAAACACACACACACCCTGTCTCCCTCACACACAGTGTCTGGAATGTGACACTGTTATGTCAGGACGGGCCCAAATGTGCTTCCCCTGTGACAACCAAACGAGGATGAGGATCCTTTTATAGTCCTGTGAGACATGATGCTCCACAGATTTTAAGAAGTAGCATAAGCTAATTAATTTTTTGGCATCTTAACCACATTATTGCAATACTTTCAGAGAGAAATGAAACGTCAGCGTTGTGTGTGTGTATGTGTGTGTGTGTGCTACAGTGTCAGCCTGTTGTGTTGTTAGGGCCCGTCCCTGGCTGTTCCGCAGGGCTCATAGCGAAGCTGCCCAGAGAAAACCCAGGACTCGCTTCACTGCTCCCGGTTTAGACGGAGCCAAAGTCCTGTTTGGCTTAACGCGACTGTTCCCACACCGCCTCTCGAGTCACTAGAGGTGTCACTTCCTCACCCCCTCGTCTCTGTCCCTCTATCATCACACATCACACAGTGAGGTGGAGGGCTAGATTAAAGATGATTAAAGGGATTATGTGCAGCAGATTAAAAATGAGACAGATGACAGTAGACATTGCTGAGAAGACTGGCAGTCTTTTTTATCTTTCGCATCACATCTATATGCTTAGCAGAAAGTATTCTTGCTCTACAAATAATCCGCAACATTTCTGATGCTGAAACAAAACTTAATGGAGTGGTGCCATGCAGGGAAGGAGATTGGGGACATGAAGTATTACCCTCTTTGCAGCAGGAAGCATTGAGTTTTATAGGAACCGTGGTCTAAAATGCGACACACAGCGCCGTAAATTTTATTCTGGAGTGAAATGGTGTGCTGCTATCCCAGCAGGGCCACACTAACCTAGATGCATTAATGTGTAGAAATTTAATAAATGCTCCTGCAGACAGTTGAATGGCCAAGTCCCCTGCCTCTGGCCCCTGCTGACACAGCATTACTGTGGAATACATTTCCAAAGTGTGAATGAAAAAAGAAAAGCAATCTTCCCAATGCATTTTAACATTATCCAAAAGGTTCTGAAAGGCTAAGACAAACAAGGGTTACAAAGACATCTGTGGCCCCTGCACTGAAATGGTCTAGTAAATGGATGGATTCCTCTTGTTCTGAACAAATGTTTTGTGTCCTCCGTGTGCAGTCCGACCCTGACGATGACCCACAGGAACCTGACGGGCAGTTGCAACGTGAACTGTGGATGCAGGATCCATGAGTATGCTCCCGTCTGCGGCTCTGACGGCATTACCTACTTCAACCCCTGTCTGGCTGGATGCAGCACAGTGGGCAATGATAGCACCGGGGTGAGCACACACACAAACACACACTCATGCACTCGCTACACTCATACCTTCATTGTTTTCTATCTCAAAAATGATTGCTATGCAGCCATTTATATATCTAGTAGAACATAAAAGGAGTGATGAAAATGGACACACTAATCATAATGAACACACAAAGACTTTCTCCTCCCAGAGCTCTGAATGGACAGGAAGTAACAGACTCCACAACAATGTCAGATAGGAAGTTATTACAGCGTGAGGAAAGGAAATGCCTATATTGTGCCACATGGCTGGTGCCACCCTGTCTGTCTGCGTGTGTCTAAATTTACATTTCATTTTTCAATGAGCTCCAGGTTTTATTTTGCTTAAAAAAACAGAGATGTGGGCAGTGGATGATGGGATTTAGTCATGTTGTTTGTGATTACAGATTAGAAACTACACAGACTGCGGCTGTGTGCAGAGCAGACAGGTCATCACTCCATCCTCTGGTGGCCAGGTCAACCAGCTCCAGCTGGTCATCGTTAAAACCTACCTGAACGAGAATGGCTACGCCGTGTCGGGGAAGTGCGACCGCACCTGCAACACTCTCATCCCTTTCCTCATCTTCCTTTTTATCGTTACTCTTATCACCGCCTGTGCCCAGCCCTCCGCCATCATCGTCACACTCAGGTAAGGAGCCCCTCATTGTCATTTTCTCTGTCTGTTGGAACTTAATAATAGATGGCGTGCAGTGAATTTATTTTGTTTATTTTCTCGTGTCTCAGGTCTGTTGATGAACAGGAGAGGCCTTTTGCTCTTGGGATGCAGTTTGTCTTGCTCCGAACTCTTGGTGAGCTCCTAAATGAATGTTGAGCATGATAGATCCACACACTGTGTGTTTGATGACCCTGTGAATCGGGTTCAAACACTACAGTCCCTTGCCTATTATATCTACTTAAAAAGATGTTAAAAGTAAACCCCTTTTCAGAAAGCACAAAGGGTGTCATTTAGTGAAAGTAACACATTTGCTGTTAATTTGTCAATACATAGACAGGAAATGACCTCAGCAGCTCAAAACATGCAGCAAGTCACGTCTAACTCTCTCTCTCTTGTCCTGCTGAAAATTATGGAGAGCGCAGGAATGCAGCACAGTGGTGAACCTCTGTGAACTTTTGTAATGATAGGTATATTAAAGCCCTGAGGGTCAGTCAGCACTGCCCTTACATGCCTTCACATCTGCTCTGTAGGGCTTTGTAAACATAAAGCTGTCACATTACTTCTCTTAAACCAGTGAAATATGTGAAGCAGGGTAGGGTCTCGATTTAAGACTTACATTTTTAGCACATTTTTAAATGTCATACTCTATTAGGATTTTTTTGTATAGTATACTCTAATGTGACTTGTAATGAGATTTTTTATGGCACACGAGTCTATGACGTCGTTATAGGATACTACACTATGACTTATTTATGACATAAAATACTATGACTTTTTTTAATTACATTTTTTATGGCATACTGTTTTATGACATTTTTATGGTATAATACACTATGATTTTTGTGGCACTGTCAAGGAATTTTTATTGTATATTTTACTATGGCTCTCTATAGTACTTTTTTTTTTTTTACTTACTAAAATACGCCATGACATTTTTCACGATTTGTTTATGATATGCTATACTATGAATATACTATGACTTTTTTTTATTATTATTTTTTTATAATATACTAAATATATTGACATTTTTATGGCATTTTTTGTGTTTTTTTTTAATAATGGCACATTATTAGTGTATCCTATAGTATGTCATGCTATAGTATTCCATAAAAATGTCATAAGAAATGTCATAGTATAGTATGTCATAATAAATATCATAGTATAGTATGTCATAAAAAAGTAATAAAAATGTTATTATATAGTATGTTTTAAAAAATGCCAAAGTATATTATGTTATAACAAATGTCATAATGTCAGAAAAAAATCAGAAAAACAGTTACAGTACTGTATGCTATAAAAGTATCATAAAAATTGTCATAAAACTGTCATAGTATAGTATGCCTTAAAAATGTCATAGAAATGTCATCATATAGTATGTATAAAAAATGTTATTAAAAAGTCATACTATTGTGTACCATAAAAAAATGTCATAGCATAGCATGCCATAAAAAAGTCAGAAAAATGTCACAGTATAGTATGTCATAAAAAAAGTCATAAAAAAGTCATGCTAAAGTATTCCATAAAATGTCATAAGAAATGTCACAGTATAGTAGTCATAAAAACTGTCAGAAAAACAGTAATAGTATTGTATGCCATAAAAATGTCACAGTAAATATTTTATTTAAGAAATGTCATAAAAATGTCATAGTATAGTATGACATAAAAAATGTCAGAAAAACAGTCATGGTATTGTATGCTATAAAAATGTCATAGTATATATTTTATTTGAGAAATGTCATAAAAATGTCATAGTATAGTATGACAAAAAAAGTGTCATAAAAAGTGTCATTAAAAATTGTCATAGTATAGCATGCCATAAAAGTGTCAGAAAAACAGTCATAAAAATATCATAATAAAGTATGCCTTAAAAAAGTATAGTATGCCATGAAAATGTCACAGTATAGTTTGTCATGAAAAAAGTCATAAATAGCTCATAGTATGGCATGCCATTAAAAATGCCATAGTATAGTATGACATAAAAAATGTCATAAAAAAATCATAGTATAGTATGTTGTAAAAAAAAATATCCTAAAACATGTCATAGTATAGTATGTTGTAAAAAATATCATAGTATAGTATGCCATAAAAAATTCATAAAAAATGTCATAGTATAGTATGTTGTAAAAAATATCCTAAAAAATGTCATAGTATAGTATGTTATAAAAAATGTCATAAAAAATGTCATAGTATAGTATGCCATAAAAAATTCATAAAAAATGTCATAGTATAGTATGCCTTAAAAAATGTCATAGAAATGTCATCATATAGTATGTATAAAAAATGTCACTAAAAAGTAATACTATTGAGTACCATAAAAAATGTCATAGTATAGCATGCCATAAAAACATAAAAAAGTCAGAAAAATGTCATAGTATAGTATGTCATAAAAAAAGTCATAAAAAAGTCATGCTAAAGTATTCCATAAAATGTCATAAGAAATGTCACAGTATAGTATGCCATAAAAATGTCATAGTATATTATGACAAAAGTGTCAGAAAAACAGTCATAAAAAAATCATAATAAAGTATGCCTTAAAAAAGTATAATATGCCATGAAAATGTCACAGTATAGTATGACATAAAAAATGTCATAAAAAAATCATAGTATAGTATGTTATAAAAAAAATGTCATAAAAAATGCCATACTTTAGTATGACATAAAAAATATCATAGTATAGTATGTTGTAAAAAATATCCTAAAAAAAGTCATAGTATAGTATGTTATAAAAAATGTCATAAAAAATATCATAGTAGAGTATGTTGTAAAAAATGTCATAAAAAATGTCATAGTATAGTATGTTGTAAAAAATATCCTAAAAAATGTCATAGTATAGTATGTTGTAAAAAATATCCTAAAAAATGTCATAGTATAGCATGTTATAAAAAGTGTCATAAAAAATATCATAGTATAGTATGTTGTAAAAAATATCGTAAAAAATGTCATAGTATAGTACGTTGTAAAAAATGTCATAGTATAGTATGTTGTGAAAAATATCCTAAAAAATGTCATATTTATAGCATGTTATAAAAACTGTCATAAAAAATATCATAGTATAGTATGTCATAAAAAATGTCATGGAAAATATCATAGTATAGTATGTTGTAAAAGAAAATATCCTAAAAAATGTCATTGTATAGCATGTTGTAAAAAATGTCATAAAAAATATCATAGTATAGTATGTTGTAAAAAATATCCTAAAAAATGTCATGGTATAGCATGTTATAAAAAGTGTCATAAAAAATATCTTAGTACAGTATGTCATAAAAAATATCCTAAAAATCATATTATAGTATGTTGTAAAAAATATCGTAAAAAATGTCATAGTGTAGTACGTTGTAGAAAATATCCTAAAAAATGTCACAGTATAGTATGTTGTAAAAAATGTCACAGTATAGTATGTTGTAAAAAATATCCTAAAAAATATCATAGTATAGTATGTTGTAAAAAATATCCTAAAAAATATCATAGTGTAGCATGTAAAAAAACTCATCATAGTATAGCATGTGAAAAATGTCATAGTATAGTATGTGAAAAAATGTCATTGTATAGTATGTCAAAAAAATCATCATAGTATAGCATGTAAAAAATGTCATAGTATAGTATGTAAAAAAAATCATCATAGTATAGCATGTAAAAAAAAATCATAGTATAGCATGTAAAAAAATCATAGTATAGCATGTAAAAAAATATAGTATAGCATGTCAAAAAAATGTCATAGTATAGCATGACAAAAAATGTCATAGTATAGCATGTAAAAAAAATCATCATAGTATAGCATGTAAAAAAAATCATAGTATAGCATGTAAAAAAATATCATAGTATAGCATGTAAAAAAAATCATAGTATAGCATGTAAAAAAATATAGTATAGCATGTCAAAAAATTGTCATTGTATAGTATGTCAATAAAATCATCATATTATAGCATGACAAAAAATGTCATAGTGTAGCATGTAAAAAAATCATCATAGTATAGTATGTTATAAAAAATGTCATAAAAAATGTCATAGTATAGTATGTTGTAAAAAATGTCCTATAAAATGTCATAGTATAGCATGTTATAAAAAGTGTCATAAAAAATATCTTAGTATAGTATGTCATAAAAAATATCCTAAAAATCATATTATAGTACGTTGTAAAAAATATCGTAAAAAATATCATAGTGTAGTACGTTGTATGAAATATCCTAAAAAATGTCACAGTATAGTATGTTGTAAAAAATATCGTAAAAAATGTCATAGTGTAGTACGTTGTAGAAAATATCCTAAAAAATGTCACAGTATAGTATGTTGTAAAAAATGTCATAGTATAGTATGTCAGAAAAAATATCCTAAAAAAATCATAGTATAGTATGTTGTAAAAAATATCCTAAAAAATATCATAGTGTAGCATGTCAAAAAAATCATCATAGTATAGCATGTAAAAAATGTCATAGTATAGCCTGTCAAAAAAAATCATCATAGTATAGTATGTCAAAAAAATCATCATAGTATAGTATGTCAAAAAAATCATCATAGTATGGCATGTAAAAAAATGTCAAAGTATAGTATGTGAAAAAAATCATCATAGTATAGCATGACAAAAAATGTCGTAGTATAGCATGTCAAAAAAATCATCATTGTATAGTATGAAAAAAAATGTCATTGTATAGCATGTCCAAAAAATCATCATTGTATAGTATGTCAAAAAAAATCATCATAGTATAGTATGTCAAAAAAATCATCATAGTATGGCATGTAAAAAAATGTCAAAGTATAGTATGTGAAAAAAATCATCATAGTATAGCATGACAAAAAATGTCGTAGTATAGCATGTCAAAAAAATCATCATTGTATAGTATGAAAAAAAATGTCATTGTATAGCATGTCCAAAAAATCATCATTGTATAGTATGTAAAAAATGTCATAGTATAGTATGTCAAAAAAATCATCATAGTATAGCATGTAAAAAAATGTCATAGTATGGTATGTGAAAAAAATCATCATAGTATAGCATGTAAAAAAAATGTCATAGTATAGTATGTGAAAAAAATGTCATAGTATAGTATGTCAAAAAAATCATCATGGTATAGCATGTAAAAAAAATGTCATAGTATAATATGTGAAAAAATCATCATAGTATAGCATGACAAAAAATGTCATAGTATAGTATGTAAAAAAATCATCATAGTATAGTATGACAAAAAATGTCATAGTATAGTATGTCAAAAAAATCATCATGGTATAGCATGTAAAAAAATGTCATAGTATAGTATGTGAAGAAATCATCATAGTATAGCATGACAAAAAATGTCATAGTATAGTATGTCAAAAAAATCATCATGGTATAGCATGTAAAAAAATGTCATAGTATAGTATGTGAAAAAATCATCATAGTATAGCATGACAAAAAATGTCATAGTATAACATGTAAAAAAAATATCATAGTATAGCATGTAAAAAAATATAGTATAGCATGTCAAAAAAATGTCATAGTATAGTATGTCAAAAAAATCATCATAGTATAGCATGACAAAAAATGTCATAGTATAGCATGTAAAAAAATGTCATAGTATAGTATGTGAAAAAATCATCATAGTATAGCCTGTAAAGAAATGTCATAGTATAGCATGTCAAAAAAATCATCATAGTATAGCATGTAAAAAAATATCATAGTATAGCATGTCAAAAAAATGTCATAGTATAGTATGTCAAAAAAATCATCATAGTATAGCATGTAAAACAAATCATCATAGTATAGCATGTAAAAAAATGTCATAGTATAGTATGTGAAAAAAATGTCATAGTATAGTATGTCAAAAAAATCATCATGGTATAGCATGTAAAAAAATGTCATAGTATAGTATGTAAAAAAAATCATAGTATAGCATGACAAAAAATGTCATAGTATAGTATGTAAAAAAAATCATCATAGTATATAACATGTAAAAAATATCATAGTATAGCATGTAAAAAAATCATAGTATAGCATGTAAAAAAATATAGTATAGCATGTCAAAAAAATGTCATAGTATAGTATGTCAAAAAAATCATCATAGTATAGCATGACAAAAAATGTCATAGTGTAGCATATAAAAAAATGTCATAGTATAGTATGTGAAAAAATCATCATAGTATAGTATGTAAAAAATGTCATAGTATAGTATGTCAAAAAAATGTCATAGTATAGTATGTCAAAAAAATCATCATAGTATAGCATGACAAAAAATGTCATAGTATAGCATGTAAAAAAATGTCATAGTATAGTATGTGAAAAAATCATCATAGTATAGCCTGTAAAGAAATGTCATAGTATAGCATGTCAAAAAAATCATCATAGTATAGCATGTAAAAAAATATCATAGTATAGCATGTCAAAAAAATGTCATAGTATAGTATGTCAAAAAAATCATCATAGTATAGCATGTAAAACAAATCATCATAGTATAGCATGTAAAAAAAATGTCATAGTATAGTATGTGAAAAAAATGTCATAGTATAGTATGTCAAAAAAATCATCATGGTATAGCATGTAAAAAAATGTCATAGTATAGTATGTAAAAAAAATCATAGTATAGCATGACAAAAAATGTCATAGTATAGTATGTAAAAAAAATCATCATAGTATATAACATGTAAAAAATATCATAGTATAGCATGTAAAAAAATCATAGTATAGCATGTAAAAAAATATAGTATAGCATGTCAAAAAAATGTCATAGTATAGTATGTCAAAAAAATCATCATAGTATAGCATGACAAAAAATGTCATAGTGTAGCATATAAAAAAATGTCATAGTATAGTATGTGAAAAAATCATCATAGTATAGTATGTAAAAAATGTCATAGTATAGTATGTCAAAAAAATGTCATAGTATAGTATGTCAAAAAAATCATCATGGTATAGCATTTAAAAAATGTCATAGTATAGTATGTGAAAAAAATTATCATAGTATAGCATGACAAAAAATGTCATAGTATAGTATGTAAAAAAATCATCATAGTATAGCATGTAAAAAAAATCATAGTATAGCATGTAAAGAAATCATAGTATAGCATGTAAAAAAATATCATAGTATAGCATGTCAAAAAAATGTCATAGTATAGTATGTCAAAAAAATCATCATAGTATAGTATGACAAAAAATGTCATAGTATAGTATGTGGGAAAAAATCATCATAGTATAGCATGACAAAAAATGTCATTGTATGGCCTGTAAAGAAATGTCATAGTATAGCATGTCAAAAAAAATCATCATAGTATAGTATGTAAAAAATGTCATAGTATAGTACGTCAAAAAAATCATCATAGTATAGCATGTCAAAAAAAATGTCATAGTATAGTATGTGGGATAAAATCATCATAGTATAGCATGTAAAAAAAATGTCATAGTACAGTATGTGAAAAAAATGTCACAGTATAGTATGTGAAAAAAACCATAGTATAGTATGTAAAAAAATGTCATAATATGGTATGTCAAAAAAATCATCATAGTATAGCATGACAAAAATGTCATAGTATACCATGTGAAAAAAATCATAGTATAGTATGTAAAAAAATGTCATAGTATGGTATGTCAAAAAAATCATCATAGTATAGCATGACAAAAATGTCATAGTACAGCATGTAAAAAAATGTCATAGTATAGTATGTTAAAAAAATCATCATAGTATAGTATGTAAAAAATGTCATAGTATAGCATGTCAAAAAAAAATCATCATAGTATAGTATGTAAAAAAATGTCATAGTATAGCATGTCAAAAAAATCATTATAGTATAGCATGAAAAAAAATGTCATAGTATAGCATGTAAGAAAATGTCATAGTACATTATGTGAAAAAATTATCATAGTATAGTATGTAAAAAAAATGTCATAGTATAGTATGTGAAAAAATGTCATAGTATAGTATGTCAAAAAAATCATCATAGTATAGCATGACAAAAAATGTCATAGTATAGCATGTAAAAAAATGTCATAGTACATTATGTCAAAAAATCATCATAGTTTAGCATGTCAAAAAAAATCATCATAGTATAGCATGTAAAAAAATGTCATAGTATAGTATGTGAAAAAAAATCATCATAGTATAGCATGTAAAAAAATGTCATAGTATAGGTTGTGAAAAAAATCATAGTATAGTATGTAAGAAATGTCATAGTATAGCATGTCAAAAAAATCATCATAGTATAGCATGTAAAAAAAATGTCATAGTATAGCATGACAAAAAATCATCATAGTATAGCATGTCAAAAAATGTCATAGTATAGCATGTCAAAAAAATCATCATAGTATAGCATGTCAAAAAATGTCATAGTATAGCATGTCAAAAAAATCATCATAGTATAGCATGTAAAAAAATGTCATAGTGTAGCATGTCAAAAAAATCATCATAGTATAGCATGTCAAAAAATGTCATAGTATAGTATGTGAAAAAAATCATCATAGTATAGTATTTAAAAAATGTCATAGTATAGCATGTCAAATAAATCATCATAGTACAGCATGTAAAAAAATGTCATAGTATAGTATGTGAAAAAAATCATAGTATAGTATGTCAAAAAAATGTCATAGTATAGTATGTCAAAAAAATCATCATAGTATAGCATGTAAAAAAATGTCATAGTATAGTATGTAAAAAAATGTCATAGTATAGCATGTGAAAAAAATCATAATATGTAAAAAATGTCATAGTATAGTATGTCAAAAAAATCATCATAGTATAGCATGACAAAAAATGTCATAGTACAGCATGTAAAAAAATGTCATAGTATAGTATGTAAAAAAATGTCATAGTATAGCATGTGAAAAAAATCATAATATGTAAAAAATGTCATAGTATAGCATGTGAAAAAAATCATAATATGTAAAAAAATGTCATAGTATAGTATGTAAAAAAATGTTTTAGTATAGTATGTGAAAAAAATCATCATAGTATAGTATGTAAAAAATGTCATAGTATAGTATGTGAAAAAAATCATCATGGTATAGCATGACAAAAAATGTCATAGTATAGCATGTAAAAAAAATGTCATAGTATAGTATGTAAAAAAATCATCATAGTATAGCATGTAAAAAATATCATAGTATAGTATGTCAAAAAAATGTCATAGTATAGTATGTCAAAAAAATCATCATAGTATAGCATGTCAAAAAATGTTATAGTATAGCATGTAAAAAAATGTCATAGTATAGTATGTTAAAAAAAATCATCATAGTATAGCATGTAAAAAAATGTCATAGTATAGTGTGTGAAAAAATCATAGTATAGTATGTAAAAAAAATGTCATAGTATAGCATGTCAAAAAAAATCATCATAGTATAGCATGTAAAAAAATGTCATAGTGTAGTATGTCAAAAAAATCATCATGGTATAGCATGACAAAAAATGTCATAGTATAGCATGTCAAAAAATGTCATAGTATAGCATGTAAAAAAATGTCATAGTATAGTATGTCAAAAAAATCATCATAGTATAGTATGACAAAAAATGTCATAGTATAGCATGTAAAAAAATGTCATAGTATAGTATGTCAAAAAAATCATCATAGTATAGTATGACAAAAAATGTCATAGTATAGCATGTGAAAAAATGTCATAGTATAGCATGTCAAAAAAAATCATCATAGTATAGTATGTAAAAAATGTCATAGTATAGTATGTCAAAAAAATCATCATAGTATAGCATGTAAAAAAATGTCATAGTATAGTATGTCAAAAAAAATCATCATAGTATAGTATCTAAAAAATGTCATAGTATAGTATGTGAAAAAAATCATCATAGTATAGTATGACAAAAAATGTCATAGTATAGCATGAAAAAAAATGTCATAGTATAGCATGTCAAAAAAAATCATCATAGTATAGTATGTAAAAAATGTCATAGTATAGTATGTCAAAAAAATCATCATAGTATAGCATGACAAAAAATGTCATAGTATAGCATGTAAAAAAATGTCATAGTATAGTATGTGAAAAAAAATCATCATAGTATAGCATGAAAAAAATGTCATAGTATAGTATGTAAAAAAATATCATAGTATAGCATGTCAAAAAAATGTCATAGTATAGTATGTAAAAAAATATAGTATAGCATGTCAAAAAAATGTCATAGTATAGTATGTCAAAAAAATCATCATAGTATAGCATGTAAAAAAATCATCATAGTATAGCATGTAAAAAAATGTCATAGTATAGCATGTGAAAAAAATCATAGTATAGCATGTCAAAAAATGTCATAGTATAGCATGTCAAAAAAATCATCATACTATAGCATGTAAAAAATGTCATAGTATAGTATGTAAAAAAATGTCATAGTATGTGAAAAAAATGTCATAGTATAGTATGTAAAAAACATCATCATAGTATAGCATGTTAAATAATGTCATAGTATATCAGGTCAAAAAAATGTTATAGTATAGTATGTAAAAAAAATATCATAGTATAGCATGTCAAAAAAATGTCATACTATAGTATGTAAAAAAAATCATCATAGTATAGCATGGCAAAAAATATGATAGTATAGCATGTAAAAAAAATGTCATAGTATAGTATGTCAAAAAAATGTCACAGTATAGTATGTCAAAAAAATCATCATAGTATAGCATGGCAAAAAATATCATAGTATAGCATGTCAAAAAAAATCATCATAGTATAGTATGACAAAAATGTCATAGTATAGCATGTAAAAAAATGTCATAATATAGCATGAAAAAAAATGTCATAGTATAGCATGTAAAAAAATGTCACAGTATAGTATGTCAAAAAAATCATCATAGTATAGCATGGCAAAAAATATCATAGTATAGCATGTCAAAAAAAATCATCATAGTATAGTATGACAAAAATGTCATAGTATAGCATGTAAAAAAATGTCATAGTATAGTATGTCAAAAAAATGTCATAGTATAGTATGTCAAAAAAATCATCATAGTATAGCATGTCAAAAAAATGTCATAGTATAGTATGTAAAAAAAATCATAATATAGCATGTAAAAAAATGTCATAGTATAGTATGTCAAAAAAATGTCATAGTATAGTATGTCAAAAAAATCATCATAGTATAGCATGACAAAAAATGTCATAGTATAGTGTGTAAAAAAATGTCATAGTATAGCATGTCAAAAAATGTCATAGTATAGCATGTAAAAAAATGTCATAGTATAGCATGTAAAAAAAATCATCATAGTATAGCATGACAAAAAATGTCATAGTATAGCATGTAAAAAAATGTCATAGTATAGTATGTCAAAAAAATCATCATAGTATAGTATGACAAAAAATGTCATAGTATAGCATGTGAAAAAATGTCATAGTATAGTATGTGAAAAAAATCATCATAGTATAGCATGTAAAAAAATGTCATAGTATAGCATGTCAAAAAAAATCATCATAGTATAGTATGTAAAAAATGTCATAGTATAGTATGTCAAAAAAAATCATCATAGTATAGCATGACAAAAAATGTCATAGTATAGCATGAAAAAAATTGTCATAGTATAGCATGTCAAAAAAATCATCATAGTATAGTATGTAAAAAATGTCATAGTATAGTATGTAAAAAATGTCATAGTATAGTATGTCAAAAAAAATCATCATAGTATAGCATGTAAAAAAATGTCATAGTATAGCATGTCAAAAAAAATCATCATAGTATAGTATGTAAAAAATGTCATAGTATAGTATGTCAAAAAAAATCATCATAGTATAGCATGACAAAAAATGTCATAGTATAGCATGAAAAAAATTGTCATAGTATAGCATGTCAAAAAAATCATCATAGTATAGTATGTAAAAACTGTCATAGTATAGTATGTCAAAAAAATCATCATAGTATAGCATGTCAAAAAATGTCATAGTATAGCATGTAAAAAAATGTCATAGTATAGTATGTCAAAAAAATCATCATAGTATAGTATGACAAAAAATGTCATAGTATAGCATGTAAAAAAATGTCATAGTATAGTACGTAAAAAAATCATCATAGTATAGCATGTAAAAAATATCATAGTATAGTATGTCAAAAAAATGTCATAGTATAGTATGTCAAAAAAATCATCATAGTATAGCATGTAAAAAAATGTCATAGTATAGTATGTTAAAAAAAATCATCATAGTATAGCATGTAAAAAAATGTCATAGTATAGTATGTGAAAAAATCATAGTATAGTATGTAAAAAAATGTCATAGTATAGTGTGTGAAAAAATCATAGTATAGTATGTAAAACAAATGTCATAGTATAGCATGTCAAAAAAAATCATCATAGTATAGCATGTAAAAAAATGTCATAGTGTAGTATGTCAAAAAAATCATCATGGTATAGCATGACAAAAAATGTCATAGTATAGCATGTCAAAAAAATGTCATGGTATAGTATGTCAAAAAATCATCATAATATAGCATGAAAAAAAATGTCATAGTATAGCATGTAAAAAAATGTCACAGTATAGTATGTAAAAAAATATCATAGTATAGCAAGTCAAAAAAATGTCATAGTATAGTATGTCAAAAAAATCATCATAGTATAGCATGACAAAAAATGTCATAGTATAGCATGTAAAAAAATGTCATAGTATAGTATGTAAAAAAAATCATCATAGTATAGCATGTCAAAAAATGTCATAGTATAGCATGTAAAAAAATGTCATAGTATAGTATGTCAAAAAAATCATCATAGTATAGTATGACAAAAAATGTCATAGTATAGCATGTAAAAAAATGTCATAGTATAGTATGTCAAAAAAATCATCATAGTATAGTATGACAAAAAATGTCATAGTATAGCATGTGAAAAAATGTCATAGTATAGCATGTCAAAAAAAATCATCATAGTATAGTATGTAAAAAATGTCATAGTATGGTATGTCAAAAAAATCATCATAGTATAGCATGTAAAAAAATGTCATAGTATAGTATGTCAAAAAAAATCATCATAGTATAGTATCTAAAAAATGTCATAGTATAGTATGTGAAAAAAATCATCATAGTATAGTATGACAAAAAATGTCATAGTATAGCATGAAAAAAAATGTCATAGTATAGCATGTCAAAAAAAATCATCATAGTATAGTATGTAAAAAATGTCATAGTATAGTATGTCAAAAAAATCATCATAGTATAGCATGACAAAAAATGTCATAGTATAGCATGTCAAAAAAATCATCATAGTATAGCATGAAAAAAATGTCATAGTATAGTATGTAAAAAAATATCATAGTATAGCATGTCAAAAAAATGTCATAGTATAGTATGTAAAAAAATATCATAGTATAGCATGTCAAAAAAATGTCATAGTATAGTATGTGAAAAAAATCATCATAGTATAGCATGAAAAAAATGTCATAGTATAGTATGTAAAAAAATATCATAGTATAGCATGTCAAAAAAATGTCATAGTATAGTATGTAAAAAAATATCATAGTATAGCATGTCAAAAAAATGTCATAGTATAGTATGTCAAAAAAATCATCATAGTATAGCATGTAAAAAAATCATCATAGTATAGCATGTAAAAAAATGTCATAGTATAGCATGTGAAAAAAATCATCATAGTATAGCATGTCAAAAAATGTCATAGTATAGCATGTCAAAAAAATCATCATACTATAGCATGTAAAAAATGTCATAGTATAGTATGTAAAAAAATGTCATAGTATGTGAAAAAAATGTCATAGTATAGTATGTAAAAAAAATCATCATAGTATAGCATATTAAATAATGTCATAGTATATCATGTCAAAAAAATGTTATAGTATAGTATGTAAAAAAAATATCATAGTATAGCATGTCAAAAAAATGTCATAGTATAGTATGTAAAAAAAATCATCATAGTATAGCATGGCAAAAAATATGATAGTATAGCATGTAAAAAAAATGTCATAGTATAGTATGTCAAAAAAATCATCATAGTATAGTATGAAAAAAATGTCATAGTATAGCATGTAAAAAAATGTCATAGTATAGCATGTACAAAAATATAGTATAGCATGTCAAAAAAATGTCACAGTATAGTATGTCAAAAAAATCATCATAGTATAGCATGTCAAAAAAAATCATCATAGTATAGTATGACAAAAATGTCATAGTATAGCATGTAAAAAAATGTCATAGTATAGTATGTCAAAAAAATGTCATAGTATAGTATGTCAAAAAAATCATCATAGTATAGCATGTCAAAAAAATGTCATAGTATAGTATGTAAAAAAAATCATAATATAGCATGTAAAAAAATGTCATAGTATAGTATGTCAAAAAAATGTCATAGTATAGTATGTCAAAAAAATCATCATAGTATAGCATGACAAAAAATGTCATAGTATAGTGTGTAAAAAAATGTCATAGTATAGCATGTCAAAAAATGTCATAGTATAGCATGTAAAAAAATGTCATAGTATAGCATGTCAAAAAAATCATCATAGTATAGCATGTCAAAAAAATCATCATAGTATAGCATGTCAAAAAATGTTATAGTATAGCATGTCAAAAAAATGTCATAGTATAGTATGTCAAAAAAATCATCATAGTATAGCATGACAAAAAATGTCATAGTATAGTATGACAAAAAATGTCATAGTATAGCATGTAAAAAAATGTCATAGTATAGTATGTCAAAAAAATCATCATAGTAAAGTATGACCAAAAATGTCATAGTATAGCATGTGAAAAAATGTCATAGTATAGTATGTGAAAAAAATCATCATAGTATAGCATGTAAAAAAATGTCATAGTATAGCATGTCAAAAAAAATCATAGTATGTAAAAAATGTCATAGTATAGTATGTCAAAAAAAAATCATCATAGTATAGCATGACAAAAAATGTCATAGTATAGCATGAAAAAAAATGTCATAGTATAGCATGTCAAAAAAATCATCATAGTATATATGTAAAAAATGTCATAGTATAGTATGTCAAAAAAATCATCATAGTATAGCATGTCAAAAAAATCATCATAGTATAGCATGTCAAAAAATGTTATAGTATAGCATGTAAAAAAAATGTCATAGTATAGTATGTGAAAAAAATCATCATAGTATAGCATGTAAAAAAATGTCATAGTATAGCATGTCAAAAAAAATCATCATAGTATAGTATGTAAAAAATGTCATAGTATAGTATGTCAAAAAAATCATCATAGTATAGCATGACAAAAAATGTCATAGTATAGCATGAAAAAAAATGTCATAGTATAGCATGTGAAAAAATGTCATAGTATAGTATGTGAAAAAAATCATCATAGTATAGCATGTAAAAAAATGTCATAGTATAGCATGTCAAAAAAATCATCATAGTATAGTATGTAAAAAATGTCATAGTATAGTATGTCAAAAAAATCATCATAGTATAGCATGACAAAAAATGTCATAGTATAGCATGTAAAAAAAGTCATAGTATAGTATGTGAAAAAAATCATCATAGTATAGCATGAAAAAAAATGTCATAGTATAGTATGTGAAAAAATCATCATTGTATAGCATGACAAAAAATGTCATAGTATAGTATGTGAAAAAAATGTCATAGTATAGCATGTCAAAAAAATGTCATAGTATAGTATGTCAAAAAAAATGTCATAGTATAGTATGTCAAAAAATCATAGTATAGCATGTAAAAAAATGTCATAGTATAGCATGTGAAAAAAATCACAATATAGCATGTAAAAAATGTCATAGTATAGTATGTGAAAAAAATCATCATAGTATAGCATGTAAAAAATGTCATAGTATAGCATGTCAAAAAAATCATCATACTATAGCATGTAAAAAATGTCATAGTATAGTATGTAAAAAAAATGTCATAGTATGTGAAAAAAAATGTCATAGTATAGTATGTAAAAAAATGTCATAGTATAGTATGTAAAAAAAATCATCGTATAGCATGGCAAAAAATATCATAGTATAGCATGTAAAAAAAAATCATCATAGTATAGTATGTCAAAAAAATCATCATAGTATAGTATGAAAAAAATGTCATAGTATAGCATGTAAAAAAATGTCATAGTATAGCATGTACAAAAATATATTATAGCATGTCAAAAAAATGTCACAGTATAGTATGTCAAAAAAATCATCATAGTATAGCATGTCAAAAAATATCATAGTATAGCATGTTAAAAAATGTCATAGTATAGCATGTAAAAAAAATGTCATAGTATAGTATGTAAAAAAAATCATCGTATAGCATGGCAAAAAATATCATAGTATAGCATGTAAAAAAAATGTCATAGTATAGTATGTCAAAAAAATCATCATAGTATAGTATGAAAAAAATGTCATAGTATAGCATGTAAAAAAATGTCATAGTATAGCATGTACAAAAATATATTATAGCATGTCAAAAAAATGTCACAGTATAGTATGTCAAAAAAATCATCATAGTATAGCATGGCAAAAAATATCATAGTATAGCATGTCAAAAAAAATCATCATAGTATAGTATGACAAAAATGTCATAGTATAGCATGTAAAAAAATGTCATAGTATAGTATGTCAAAAAAATGTCATAGTATAGTATGTCAAAAAAATCATCATAGTATAGCATGACAAAAAATGTCATAGTATAGTATGTAAAAAAATGTCATAGTATAGCATGTCAAAAAAATGTCATAGTATAGTATGTAAAAAAAATCATAGTATAGCATGTAAAAAAATGTCATAGTATAGCATGTCAAAAAAATGTCATAGTATAGTATGTCAAAAAAATCATCATAGTATAGCATGACAAAAAATGTCATAGTATAGCATGTAAAAAAATGTCATAGTATAGCATGTAAAAAAAATCATCATAGTATAGCATGTCAAAAAATGTCATAGTATAGCATGTCAAAAAATGTCATAGTATAGTATGTCAAAAAAATCATCATAGTATAGTATGACAAAAAATGTCATAGTATAGCATGTGAAAAAATGTCATAGTATAGTATGTGAAAAAAATCATCATAGTATAGCATGTAAAAAAATGTCATAGTATAGCATGTCAAAAAAAATCATCATAGTATAGTATGTCAAAAATGTCATAGTATAGTATGTCAAAAAAATCATCATAGTATAGCATGACAAAAAATGTCATAGTATAGCATGAAAAAAAATGTCATAGTATAGCATGTCAAAAAAATCATCATAGTATAGCATGACAAAAAATGTCATAGTATAGCATGTAAAAAAAGTCATAGTATAGTATGTGAAAAAAATCATCATAGTATAGCATGAAAAAAAATGTCATAGTATAGTATGTGAAAAAAAAGTCATAGTATAGTATGTGAAAAAAATCATCATTGTATACCATGACAAAAAATGTCATAGTATAGTATGTGAAAAAAATGTCATAGTATAGTATGTCAAAAAAATGTCATAGTATAGTATGTCAAAAAATCATAGTATAGCATGTAAAAAAATGTCATAGTATAGCATGTGAAAAAAATCATAATATAGCATGTAAAAAATGTCATAGTATAGTGTGTGAAAAAAATCATCATAGTATAGCATGTAAAAAATGTCATAGTATAGTATGTGAAAAAAATCATCATAGTATAGCATGTAAAAAAATGTCATAGTATAGCATGTCAAAAAAATCATCATACTATAGCATGTAAAAAATGTCATAGTATGTGAAAAAAAATGTCATAGTATAGTATGTAAAAAAAATCATCATAGTATGGCATGGTAAAAAATGTCATAGTATAGCATGTCAAAAAAATGTCATAGTATAGTATGTAAAAAAATATCATAGTATAGCATGTCAAAAAAATGTCATAGTATAGTATGTAAAAAAAATCATCATAGTATAGCATGGCAAAAAATATAGTATAGCATGTCAAAAAAATGTCATAGTATAGTATGACAAAAAAATCATCATAGTATAGTATGACAAAAATGTCATAGTATAGTATGTAAAAAAATATCATAGTATAGCATGTCAAAAAAATGTCATAGTATAGTATGTAAAAAAAATCATCATAGTATAGCATGGCAAAAAATATCATAGTATAGTATGTGAAAAAAATCATCATAGTATAGCATGTAAAAAAATGTCATAGTATAGCATGTCAAAAAAATCATCATACTATAGCATGTCAAAAAATGTCATAGTATAGCATGTAAAAAAATGTCATAGTATAGTATGTCAAAAAAATCATCATAGTATAGTATGACAAAAAATGTCATAGTATAGTATGTCAAAAAAATCATCATAGTATAGTATGACAAAAAATGTCATAGTATAGCATGTGAAAAAATGTCATAGTATAGTATGTGAAAAAAATCATCATAGTATAGTATGACAAAAAATGTCATAGTATAGCATGTAAAAAAATGTCATAGTATAGCATGAAAAAAATGTCATAGTATAGCATGTCAAAAAAAATCATCATAGTATAGTATGTAAAAAATGTCATAGTATAGTATGTCAAAAAAATCATCATAGTATAGCATGTAAAAAAATGTCATAGTATAGTATGTCAAAAAAAATCATCAATGTATAGTATGTAAAAAATGTCATAGTATAGTATGTCAAAAAAATCATCATAGTATAGTATGTAAAAAATGTCATAGTATAGTATGTGAAAAAAATCATCATAGTATAGCATGAAAAAAATGTCATAGTATAGTATGTGAAAAAATCATCATTGTATAGCATGACAAAAAATGTCATAGTATAGTATGTCAAAAAAATGTCATAGTATAGTATGTCAAAAAAATGTCATAGTATAGCATGAAAAAAATGTCATAGTATAGTATGTGAAAAAATCATCATTGTATAGCATGACAAAAAATGTCATAGTATAGTATGTCAAAAAAATGTCATAGTATAGTATGTCAAAAAATCATAGTATAGCATGTAAAAAAATGTCATAGTATAGCATGTGAAAAAAATCATCATAGTATAGCATGTAAAAAATGTCATAGTATAGTATGTGGAAAAAAATCATCATAGTATAGCATGTAAAAAAATGTCATAGTATAGCATGTCAAAAAATCATCTTACTATAGCATGTAAAAAATGTCATAGTATAGTATGTAAAAAAATGTCATAGTATGTGAAAAAAAATGTCATAGTATAGTATGTAAAAAAAATCATCATAGTATAGCATGTTAAAAAATGTCATAATATAGCATGTCAAAAAAATGTCATAGTATAGCATGTCAAAAAAATGTCATAGTATAGTATGTAAAAAAATATAGTATAGCATGTCAAAAAAATGTCATAGTATAGTATGTAAAAAAAATCATCATAGTATAGCATGGCAAAAAATATAGTATAGCATGTAAAAAAAATGTTATAGTATAGTATGACAAAAAAAATCATCATAGTATAGTATGACAAAAATGTCATAGTATAGCATGTCAAAAAAATGTCATAGTATAGTATGTAAAAAAATCATCATAGTATAGTATGACAAAAATGTCATAGTATAGCATGTAAAAAAATGTCATAGTATAGTATGTCAAAAAAATCATCATAGTATAGCATGACAAAAAATGTCATAGTATAGCATGTCAAAAAAATCATACTATAGCATGTAAAAAATGTCATAGTATAGTATGTAAAAAAATGTCATAGTACGTGAAAAAAAATGTCATAGTATAGTATGTAAAAAAAAATCATCATAGTATAGCATGTTAAAAAATGTCATAGTATAGCATGTCAAAAAAATGTCATAGTATAGCATGTCAAAAAAATGTCATAGTATAGTATGTAAAAAAAATCATCATCGTATAGCCTGGCAAAAAATATCATAGTATAGCATGTAAAAAAAATGTCATAGTATAGTATGTCAAAAAAATCATCATAGTATAGTATGACAAAAATGTCATAGTATAGCATGTAAAAAAATGTCATAGTATAGCATGTAAAAAAATATAGTATAGCATGTCAAAAAAATGTCATAGTATAGTATGACAACAAATGTCATAGTATAGCATGTAAAAAAAATGTCATAGTATAGTATGTAAAAAAAATCATCATAGTATAGTATGTAAAAAAAATCATCATAGTATAGCATGACAAAAAATGTCATAATATAGCATGTAAAAAAATGTCATAGTATAGCATGTCAAAAAAATCATACTATAGCATGTAAAAAATGTCATAGTATAGTATGTAAAAAAATGTCATAGTACGTGAAAAAAAATGTCATAGTATAGTATGTAAAAAAAAATCATCATAGTATAGCATGTTAAAAAATGTCATAGTATAGCATGTCAAAAAAATGTCATAGTATAGCATGTCAAAAAAATGTCATAGTATAGCATGTCAAAAAAATGTCATAGTATAGTATGTAAAAAAAATCATCATCGTATAGCCTGGCAAAAAATATCATAGTATAGCATGTAAAAAAAATGTCATAGTATAGTATGTCAAAAAAATCATCATAGTATAGTATGACAAAAATGTCATAGTATAGCATGTAAAAAAATGTCATAGTATAGCATGTAAAAAAATATAGTATAGCATGTCAAAAAAATGTCATAGTATAGTATGACAACAAATGTCATAGTATAGCATGTAAAAAAAATGTCATAGTATAGTATGTAAAAAAAATCATCATAGTATAGTATGTAAAAAAAATCATCATAGTATAGCATGACAACAAATGTCATAGTATAGCATGTAAAAAAATATCATAGTATAGTATGTCAAAAAAAATATAGTATAGCACATAAAAAAATGTCATAGTATAGTATGTCAAAAAAAATCATCATAGTATAGCATGTAAAATATGTCATAGTATAGCATGTTGCAAAAAAAATATCCTAAAAAATGTCATCATATATTATGTCATAAAAAATGTCATTAAAAAGTAATACTATTGTGTACCATAAAAATATCATAATAAAGTATGCCTTAAAAAAGTCATAAAGATATCAAAGTATAGTATGCCATAAAAATGTCATGGTATAGTATGTTGTAAAAAAACCATGACATAAGGAATGTCATAGTATAGTATGCCGTTAAAAAGTCATAAAAGTCTAATGGTATATTATGTCATAAAAATGTCATAGTATAGTATGCCTTAAAAAAGTCATAAAGATATCTTAGTAAAGTATGCCATAAAAACTGTCAGAAAAACAGTCATAATATTGTTTGCCATGAAAAATGTCCTGTAAACCCTGATACAGTTAACAGTGGAGAACACAGTCTGATGCAGCTCCATATCACAGTGCTGCAATACATGTTGCATTAAGATGCTAATGGTCAGTGTTTGTGGACACCCTGCTTGAGAGGTGCTGATGACAACACAAAAAATATTTAACATTAGAGTCTATAGTCAGATTAATTATTTTGAGAGGTGTTTCCTTTATTTCATCACTTCCATTGACTGGTATGAAGGGATCAGACCTTCTGATCTATATGAAATGCTGCCACCAAGTGGTGAGAAGATGGTTTTCAGTCACAGTCAGTCTGCATTCAAGAGCTGTACCCTAATTCCATTACATAGTAACTGTACACCGTATGTCCTGTAAATACAAACTGTCATCATGTCGTGTTTTTGCAGGAAGTGTATGTGAAATTAACATGAGACAATATGTGCACTGTCACACATCAAACAAACTCAGAAACAAGTTGACTCCCATCTTTTATAGCTCACAATGTACATACATAAAACAGACATACAGATTAGAAAAAGGACAACAAAGCATAACAAGGTAAACGCAAACATTTGGTGAGTATAAACAACAACTCTGAGGCTGCTGTCTGAGGCATCGTGGATCACAGCTTTTAAAAATGTAGATTAGCTTTGTACAATATACTGAGAAACTGCACATCAGACTTGTTTACTAGATCTAAAGTTCTTCATCACATCCTCTCTGTGCTCCCTCAGCCTACATCCCCACGCCCATCTACTTTGGTGCTGTGATCGACACCACCTGCATGCTGTGGCAGCAGGACTGCGGCGTGCACGGCTCCTGCTGGGAATACGACGTCACCTCCTTCCGCTTCGTCTACTTCGGCCTGGCCGCCAGCCTCAAGTTCGTCGGCTTCATCTTCATCTTCCTCACCTGGTATTCCATCAAGCACAAGGAGGACCGAGCCGAGCGCTGGCGCCAGCACCTGCCTCCGCTGGGCACCGTCAGTGAGCTCATCTGCCACGCCGGGGGCCACAAAAGCCACGCGCGCACCCGCTCCTGCCCCTGTGTTCATCCCGCCTCGGCCGGACCCGCCCGCCGCCCTGCTGCTCAACCGTGGCCACAGCAGCCTCAGCTGCCCCGGCAACGCCCTCAAAGCAATAACCCCGCCCATCCTCTTGCCCCATCACCACAGAGGCTCCGCACACGTCTGAGAGCGCTCCAAGCCTCCCCGCGGGGTCCATTGTGACTTGTGCCTTCCTGTTTGTGTTTCTGCTTCACACCAATCAGACGCCAGGCGGGGCTCCTCAGCTGCTGTAGGACTGACAGGCAGAGACACAGGTGCGGCCACCATATTTAAAGGGCTGCTCATTGTTGTTTATAATAACAGAAGACTGACGGATGTTGTTTTATTCTGAGCATATCATCAGCTGCAGCCACACACAGACGCTCAGACCTCCGCTCCAAGGTTGGGACAATGTAAAGACATCACATGGTGCTACTGTTAAAGGGCAGGGCATTAAAATCTCTGAACAGACAGATGAGTCATCATCAACACGGCCTCTAAAGCACAACTGATAAACCTGTACTATGCAAGATCCTGTGTACAGCTCCTCCTCCTCAGTACTGTACAGCTCCCTCTGTATTCCACATCTGTACCCCCCCCATTCATCAGTCATAATGCCATTGTCCCTCACAGTCTGAGCTGTGAACACATCAGCAACCTCTCCTGTATTCGAGCCATTCCACCTGCTCTCCTGTCTGCTGTCGTTTGGATCTTCAGAATTAACAAAACTGGGATTTTTAAAAAATCCTCTCACCTCTTTTTTTTATTCCTTTTTCGTAACAGTGCCTCTCAGGCTGTCTCGGCCAGTCCAGTATACAAAGCTAGCTACCAGGGTAAACGCTAGCTCCCGATAAAGCCAGTCACTGTCCTCTCAGTGGAGCGACAACACTCTGCTTCGTTGCCCTCAGCTTCTGTGTTCGGGAACAGTAACAGCCGAGTCCTCGCGCCCGGCGGACGAAGCTCCTCGCCTTGGCAAGGTAATCATGTAGCTTAAAGCCGACAAGCACCAATGGTATAGCGACTTCTATGAAATCTATATGTCATCACACTACTTTTATTACGATGTGTAATAATCAGCCTCGTGGCGAGCAGGAGGAAGGAACAAGAAAGGTTATCTCATCTCTGACCATGTGCTGAAGCTACTGTATGTCCAAAAGATGTGATTGTACCTGTAACTGGAAATGTGACGGAGATTTTAAAGAATGTTTGCAACAAAATTTGACCCATTTTTAAACTGAAATTGAACTGCAGCAGTCCGACTAATGAAAGGATGCATCATTTTGGCTTCACATTGTAATGGCTTCTCCATTCTAATGGTCATCAGATGTACATAGTAGTTATCTCGTAGTCTAGGCTTTTAAGAAAGTAGTGCAGCAAGCATGTGAAACAATGAACCCCCCTTTTAATCAGCAAGAGTAATCTGATGTTGATCATTCAGTCGTGGGTGTGTGGGGCCCTCTAGTGGACAGAGAGATGATTGTGTGAAGGCCAGTGAATGTTGCTGTTTGTCAGACCTTCTGTATAAAACTCTTGGTTCAAAGGTTAATTATTTAACTTGATCACTGCACTGAATTCAGCACTCCAGTTTCCCAAAGATAAACCTTCTGCACACCACGTGACTACGCCAGATTTTAGCGTGGTCTGCTAGTTCAGTGGTGAAGTCTGAAGATGCCATTTTTTTTACAGGATTGTCTCATTTTATTTTACTTTCATGTTATTTAGTATCTTATGGATTTACCTTCCTTTGAATAGGAGAGGTTTTGTTTGCGGAGAAGTGGTAGAGAAGACGTGGTAATATGTTTCCATGTTTAAAAAAAAAAAAGTTTTGTTCGATATCAGATATTAGTTCATGTTCTGAAAACCACATTTTCCTGAGGGGGAATATAAGATAAGTCTAATAAAGTTATTGTATTTTATATTCTGATCAGTTCAACTTTAGTTTAGTTTGCAAAGGAATGGAGAATCTGATGCAGTGAATACATCTTAAAAGTTAACGTGTTTTGGGCCAAGATTGGTGGTATACTCTGCCAAGTGAAGATTATCATTATTAATAATAATGGCAGTGACTAATTTTAGCGTTATTGTGACTTAGTACCTCAAATGACATATTCATAAGTGATCATCGTGTAAATATTGACAAAGCAAATGAAGCGTATTACAGAGCTCTCAAATAGTTAGAAGCATATTTATGAACTAACCCTCGCCATCGTAGTTAAAAGAAGAGGATAAGACTTAAAGCTACACACAAAACAGAACAGTGGATTTGTCTCGCCGTGCCTGAGCAGTATTACTCACAGGGGAAGGGTTGACTTCATCATGTGGGAGGGAGTTGGGTTATTGCAATGTATTTTACTTCTGTCAAGAGGGGAACACAATTAAGTTCATTTAAATGCTTAAGTTCTGCTACCCAGAATGCCCTTCTCTCCATCTGTTATGATTCTCTACCCTTCTTCTAGCGCTCTCTATTCATCACAGCCTCAAAAGAGGAATACCAATGTAGGGTTATTGATCAGGTCCCCTGCCTGTGTGACTGGAGAGGCAAATGTGATCCTTGCTGAGTCATCTTACAGTTAAAGGAATAGTTCACCCCTTAAATGAAAATTTGTATTTTAATTACTCATCTGGTGTTACACTGGATTCATGAAGAGAAATTTGTTTTGCTCGCACGCCACCACGGTGGACGGAGAATCAAAAACAAATAAAGTTCTTGATGAATTGAAGTAATGGGGGTCCACGTTTAACAACAGCAAAACTGCATCAAAAAATCTGTTTACAAACTCTAGGGTGGAGGAGCCCTGAGTTTGCATGTTCTCCCTGTGTCAGAGTGGGTTTTCTCCGGGTGCTCCGGTTTCCTCCCACGCTCCCACAAGACATGCAGGTTAATTAGTGACTCTAAATTGCCCCTAAGTGTGAATGGTTGTCTGTCTCTATGTGTCAGCCCTGTGATAGTCTGGTGACCTGTCCAGGGTGTACCCCGCCTCTCGCCCAATGTCAGCTGGAATAGGCGACCCCCAACAAGATAAGCAGTTACAGAAAAAAATGAATGTTTACAAACTCTTGCATCACTCATACAGTATAATCCAAGTTTCATTTACCCAGTTGGATGCTCAGTACTATGCAAACAGCCCTCTGTAATGGGGAACTGAACTAAAAGTGAAACTTTAAAAAGGTAAAATTACTGTTTTTGTCAATGAAGTCTGGCGCCATTGACGAAGTTTCACTTTCAGTTCAGTTTCCCATCATAAAGGGCTGTCTGACTGGGAAGAACTGAGCATACAGCTGGATAAATGAGACTTGGATTATACTGCACAAGTTGTTTGAGTTTGTAAACAGATGTTTTGATACAGTTTTGCTATGGTTAGACACAGCAGGTCGCCTATGACTTGAATTTTTTTACAAATTAAATGTAAGTTGTGGGACTTTGTCACGCAGACTGCTACGTCTAAAACACAAAAATTTTCTGTTTTTGGATTCTTCGTCCACTGAAGGTATGTTTGAGTAAAGTTATGTTTAAATAGATTAAAATTCTCTTCTTTTACTTATTAAATTCAAACTCATTGCTAGAAGTTTTATCCACTAAAGGGTAGAGAATCATCCAGCAAAGCCACACAGATCATCAGGCACAGTAAACGCAGGCATGTCTGCCTCTACTGTGCACCTCCTACTTGGTATTCAGTGTCCTGCTGTTCAAACGCCTGGACGACTACTGGTACTACTACACAGGCGACTTCAGGTTGACTGTAGATTTGCTTTAACCACATTTTCCTTTCATCAGTATTTGAAGCGAAAGTGAATTTCCTGGACAGAACAGAAGCTGTATTCTGAAAGTCGAGCTCTTATCACTTTTGTTCCTCAGGAGCAGAAGTCTAATTGATGTTTGTGAACACTTGGTTTACAAATGCCTTGAATACTTGATATTTGTCATTAAAAAATGGAAAAATCCACACGGCTGCTTGAGTTATTGCAAAGTACTGTGTGTAACAAAGGATCATGAAGGTGGTGGGACGACATCACGGGGAAGGTTGAAAGGGTTTATTTCTTAAACAGCTTCATGGCTTTCCTGAAACCAGAGTTGTTCTAACACTTGTACACACACACTGTGAGAAAGAAAAGGACAGCGTCAAGTTTTTGCAGAACCAGTTTCTGACCAGAGGGTACGTGCTGAGCTGCTGGCAGAAAGGTTACACACCAGAATACTTAGCTTAGTATTTTACTGACTGTGCTGTCGTAGATAAAGCTGTAACAGAGTGCGTAGGGACTACAGTTACATTCGAAATGAATTGGCCATGTGCAACACTATACTCAGGATTATCAAAGCACTACATCATACACCACATGAGGAACGGTGACACTTCCAAAGTAGTTACACAATGAACATCTGCTCTCGCCTGGTGGCTGTGAAAGCGTTTGCTTATTAGTAAGGATAGTTAGCTTAAAGGGACAGTTCACCCCAAAATCAAAATGACAGCTCTCTCTTATCTGTAGAGCTGTTATCAGTCTAGATTGTTTTGGTGTGAGCTGCTGAGTGTTAAACTGCTCACAACAAAGTCTGTGGAGTTTTCAAATGTATTTTTTTGGCACTTTTAGCACCACAAGCTGAGTGCCATCTAGTTCCCTTATATTCAAGATGAGGCAGACATCTCTAACACTCGACAACTCACACCAAAACGATCTAGACTGATAAACAGAGCTACAGGTAAAAGGGAAAATGTGTTTTTGATTTTGTAGTGAACTGTACCTTTAAAATAAAATGCTGTGAATAGTGAGTCAGTCAGAGGGTAAACTGTGAGCTCAGGCTGTCAGTGTATGAACTGACTGTAAACTGTCTCATGATTGTCTAAACAGATGTGTACTCATGTTGATTCTGTAACTCTCTCAGAAGCGACACTCCAACTCTTGTCTCTAAAAGTAGTCAGTAGAAATAATCATTTCATAAAATCTAATTTTACAAATTGACACAAATTTCATATCCACAAACAAGGTCATCACGTGGAAAAGTTCAAAAGTGCATTTGGGGTCAAATTTAACCGTTATCTATACAGTGAGTGGGTACCGTTGTGATGAAGCTTCCTGTGACCTGGCAGCGTTATGGTTAATAGATCTGGAGCGTACCTAAGGCTGACTAATGCTAACTATTCATTCAGATGTTGAAATGGTTTCACCACTCACACTTGTTTTTCATAAAAACATATATTAAAAACATCAATGGTGTTATCCATATGGAATTAATCATCTTTAATCCCAACACTTAAGTTTAGCTGCATTAAGGCTTTTTCTTTTCTAAATATATATTTGAAAAAAAAAAAAACATAACACTGTTTACTAATAAATGTAGGCACCTGTAAAAAAATAAAAAATAATTTTAATACTCATTATACAACTCTGACTGACTGAGGTGGCATCACTTGCCATCGCTCTTGGCAAGCTCATCTCCCAATCACCGTGTCTCTGTGTCTCTATGGCGACCAGCAGCTCGTCGGCTGGCTGGCCAGCATGTGCGTCTGCCTCAGAGGGTCTGATTGGAGGGTGGAGGCAGAGAGCCGCTGCCCTCGTAGTCCAAGGTGAGGGGCAACGCTGACTGAGGCAGCACCTGCAGCACCAACCTGACGCTCTGTGGGGTGCTAGTCTGTGTGGTGGGGGGGCTGCCAGTAGTGCTGGCCTGCACCTTGGGCCTCAACGTCTGTGGGTAATAAGGGAGGTAGCCTTGCGCCTGGAAAATGTCCTCCTCTTCTTCGAGGTCCAGGCCAAGTCGCTGAGGGTTGGCTGCCTCTCCGTGGCCCAGGCCAGGCTCCAGCTGGGCCTGCAGGCTGTTGTCAGTACGCAGCAGGTTGTCGTGTCGCGTCTCCAGCTCCGTCATTCCGTTCCCACTGAACGTCTCTCCTTCCATCTCCTCCAGCTGCTGCGCCCACGTGTCGCTCTGGAAGATAACCCTGTCTCTCCTCGGACCTGATGGTAACGCTGTCACCGGTGACGCTGACATCACAGACATCCCATGTCTGCTCAGGAGCCTCTCAGGAAGGTCGTTGACAACAGATTCCAGTTTCCCCTCCAGTGTGGTCCTGGGTGTGGGTGGTGCTGATGGAGTTTTGCTGGGGGCGGGGGTGGTGAGGTGAGCCTCTGTGGCCAGGCCCGGCCAGAAGTCACTGGCTGGGGCCGACTCTTCTCCGCTGCCCTCTTCAAGGCCTCCACCCCCGGCCCCGGAGCCCAGCTCTGGCAGGGTGGAGTCGTCAAGGGTTCGGTTGAATTTGTTAAAAACGTGTCGCAGTGCAAACATATTATCTACATCCTTCCGGAAGTTGGCCCAGTTGTCTGGGCTGGGGCTGGAGTCAGGCCTACATTCATAAAGGCTTTCGTTAATGCTATAAAGATCCTCCAGTCCCTGCCAGTTCACCTCCTCGTCTGTCAAGTTGGGTAGCTTAACCCTGTCGTCCGTCCCATAGTGGCTGTGTGCTGCCAAACAAAGAAACAGGAGACTGTGAGGATCTGGAGTGGAGAGAGGAGGGAGCGCTTTTCAAGTTGACTCAGACACCATGCAGTCATGCCCAGCCTCAGGCTCTCACTAAAGCAGCCAGCTCCATGGGGTTTGAGGCCCCGAGCAACACACACACACACACACACACACACACACTTTAAAGCAGCATTCAATAAACTAGATAAACACAGCACCCACACTAAGCTCAAGCCATGAGTAGTGCAAACACATGCCTTAGAAATTCACATTAGAAAGACAGACTGAAAAGAAAAACATTTAATGATCCATCATAACAGACTAACACACTGAGCTGCGCATAAAAATGGAATGGCAAAGTTAATGATAGGACTGCACTGGATTGAAATGCAAAGTCAGGCAACCTGGAAAATAAAAGAGGAAACAAAAAGATGATACACAAAACAAGAAGATGCTCAGGGGAAAAAAACCAAAAATGAGCTGCTGGATGGTGTATCCCCAGAAAATAAAGAAATAAATTCAAAATACTATCAGAAAAAAAAGAGGCAAATAAAAGGAGATTGCAGCAAAGGGCTCAGTTTGATGTCTGCGAGTAAAAACTGAGGGAAAGAAGCATGAGTGCCGCTTTAGGTCGGCTTTCCTTGTGAGATCAGCTGTCTTGTAACTACTGCAGCTAGAGGATGGAGATGGTTTGACGTAGGCTTTAGGGACTCACAGGAAGGAGAGGCTTGGTCTCCTCTTTGACCACTTTCGATGCTGCTGTTGCCTGGTAAGCAGGTGCCAGAAACAGAGGTCAAAAGGGCAGAGGTCAGTGGGAGGACAGAGAGGTCACGGCAACTCAAGTGTCCACTCTACCACTAGCTAATGGCCATGAGTCAGAGTAAGAGGCGTCTGAGTGTCATGCTACGCTGGAGCATCAATGTGATGATGACTGTTTGAGTATGGATATGGCTGACGTTGCATGGATGATGTTAAAGGAGTAGTTTGGCATTTTTGCGGAAAGTGTTTTCTTTCTGAGAGTGAGATGAGAAGACTGTTGAGTGCACATATGAAGCTACAGCCAGGGGACAGTTAGCTTAGCTTAAAGCTAGCTGTTGGCTGTTGACTGAGGCCCTGTTTACACATATACAGATATTTTTTAAAGTGGATATTTTTCTTATTATGGTACCTGCAGTTATTCCACAGGCTAGTTAATAACATGTCGGGCAGGAAATCCAAAGTGTGGGGTCATTTTGAGAAGGTGAAGGACCAACCCAAGGTGATATCTAAACTCATCTTCATTGGTTGACTACAAACATGACGTATCATGTGAAACATGGAAGTAGCTACATGCCCATTAGCCCACAGCGTCATTAACAGGCGGCTCGCTCAGTGTGTGACGTGCACTTGTAGATCAAATATAGGCCTATATTAATGACGGTTTGGAAGGAAAACTTTCACATGTCCAGTGAGCTCCTTCATCCCTAAATTGAACGTAAATCGACAGTGATAAGATCTCCATTTGGTGTTAGGAGAAAGGTACAGTTAGCCTGTAAACTTTACTACCTTTGTTACAAGGTGGACTGCTGAAGACAGCTAATGTCGGCGAGCGTTTCTGTGCTTCAGTGTGGAGACAGATAATTTGTAAAACAAAGATCGTGTGGACAAAATTATTTTTTAAAACAGAGAGGAAAAATATCCATCGTGAAAAATACCTGTATACATGTGGACAGAGCCTGAAGCTTCATATTAAGAGTTCACGACATGAGAGGTGTTGACTCTTAGCAAGAAAACAAATAAACTTATTGCCCAAAATGTCTTAACTGCTCCTTTAAGCTTTCTTGTAGAATGTGATGCATGAGTTGGTATGATACAGTGTCATGCATTGTCATTCCCGTGCACATAATGCTTGGGGCAGGCCTCTAGTAGAAGCTCATATTCAGCACCTCCCTGTACGACTTCTTAGTTTCCATTCATGCTACTGTAAGATTAGCTAAAAGGATAAATGTTGGAGTTCATATTTCAACATGGGCAGCTGCTATAAATGTTGCACTCTCAAGCAAAGGTGTGAAATAATGCGGCAGAGAATATCTGAGCTGCTGATTGGATGTTGGAATAGCTGCAGACTGACGTTACACAGCAGATAAAAGTAAGGACAGATTGTGTGCACAGAGGTGACAACAAATGAAGCTGCTTAAATGAGAAAAATAATAATCATCTGTTATGACATGTTAGCGTGTCCCCAGCATGCAGCCACGGATTAAGCGCCAGCAACTCCATGGATGGATGTATTAGTGGGAATGAGGCAATTCGGGCCCATGCAGGTGTTAAAGAAAAAGCCACTGAAGAGAAACAAAAATTGGTGGATACCTGTGTGGCTCATAGCTTCCTCCATCTTTACCTCCTGATCGGAAAAATAAAAGCAATCGATTGTTAATGCTTTGATTCAGGGAGATACGGGAAGGGAAATAAATAGATCATTCACACTGAGGATTTCTTCATGCACAGCTGCTACTCCCTATGGAGAAATGCAATCATTGGATGATCAGATTGAGGAGGGCAGGGGTGAGGAGGAAAAAAGATTTGGATTTGAACGGAGGAAAACAGGGTGGAAGAGTTCATACGATTGGGCTGGATGGAGAGATGAGGATTGATCAGAAGTGAGTGGTTTGTGAGGTGTAGAGTTCAACTGGGTTTCCCCTTCAAAGCAAAACACACAAGGTTATCCAGTCAGGTGATGGTGGTGGTTGAGTCACACTCCGCAAATAGATGCAAGTAACTGCTAGATCCATTTCACCAAGATACTTAAGTTTTAATAACCTATTCATCCAACAAAAACATCACTTGATGCAACCACAACAGCAATTTCATTGGTTCACGGAGCTGGCATCGTACCCGAGCGAGGGCAGCCAGTACAAGTAAGAGATTTTAGGCTGCTATGTGACATGTGTTGGCATGGCTCTGACAAGTCCACCATGCCAACACTGAAACACAATCAGTTTTCTCAGAGCAGCTTGGCCGCTCCGGTGCTCCACTCTCCAGCTGGTAATTACAGACATTAAGTTTTTATCCTCAGGACATAAACAGCGCAGCCAGTTCATGCCACACACGAACCCCACAGCTCGGGCCGTGCAGGCTTCGGTCATCGTGGCATTAGTTATTAACCGCCTCCGTCACCGGGATGTCTGCTCAGTAAGGATGCTTGGACCATGTGGTGGTAGTAAAAATACATTGCGGCTGATTATGGCAGTGATGCATGACGGGCCCAAATAAAATGACAGCCTCAACTGCCGTGATGACAGCATCCTCCAAATAATATCTCTAACACTCAGTGAGTCACAACAGGGATGATAGCCAGGACGTACAACTGTGACACGGCCTTCTTTATATTTAAGAACGCTATGATTCAAAACGCTAGAACTCAGCGTATGTGAACGGGGACAATATTCCAGGTCCTGGGCTGAGAAAGAGAGGTCTGAGTGTGTGTGCATGTGTGTCATTATCAAGAAAACACTCAACACAAATCGACAAATGACACGCATGACTCGGTGATGATTCATTGACCTCCACCTGAAATTTCAGCACACGTCACTGAGTAGATCGTCCCCAAACACATGCAGCATGCAGATATGTGCAAAGACACACACACCACTGAGACTGAAACAGATTAGAAACAGCAGAAGACTAGACTGTTTATTTTTTTTAACTCAAACTAATTCACATTTAAAGTCAAGTTTTAACCCTTTCAGATCACATCTCCAGCCATACTCTGCACCTACTTGAGAATTTATGCAAGAAAATAAACCTGTTTCTTCATATTGTTATATCCAAATCTAATCATGTTTTCTTCCTGTGAAACAAAATATTACTTAAGCTGGCACATACCAGTTTCAACCAATACTATCGTGACTTCCAGCCATCAATCAATCTGCCACTTTTGGCAGCACAGAGCTACAATTAAGTAAGCCAGCTAGCAACAGCACGCCATGTAGGTGTGTCGTCTTTTCCACATAACACCATTGTTACTGCCCTGCTGGCTGGAACTTTTTCCCTTTGAGGAAAGAGTTATCTGTGCTCCCAACATTATTTCCCACCTGCCTATCTTGTTCCACTCTGAAATATGCCTCAATACTGACCCTATATACCCTCAAAATGCTGTTTTATTTGGACTTTAATCATCTGTTTAACAAATGAACTGGTCCACCTCTCAGCTTCAGTCTGATTCTTCTGTGTGTACAATCTGTTTCAGTCACTGTTGGCATAACAACCACCACTAAACCCAGTGTAACAGTCCAGATGTCCAACGATTTTAGGACAGGCAGGTAGGAGACAATAAACAGGCTTAAGTTAGCATCTTTACCTGTGTCCAAGCCTTTTGGGCGAGGGTTACACTGCTTGTAACCTTGACAACTCCTCATCTCCATAAGCTGGGCATGGAGAGAGTTCAGTACATCCCGATCCACTGTATACACCGCGTTGGTCAGCTGCACGGGGAAAACAAACACAGAAATTTAACACTCTCAAAAAAAACATTTGTTTTAGTGACGTGATGTTATATTTGCATGTTTATCCATGTCCAAAAATGGCAGGATGAAATTGCATGTTGCTGTTTCCACATAAAAACTTTCACAATAACCAGTTTTATAAAGCAGGAACCAATATAAAGGCTTCCAGAGAGAGGAAGCCAACAGACACTGACAGGACACACTGAGCTGAATGGCTTTAGACTAATGTTCACACACCTGGTAGGGGTCACTGTTGAGGTCAAAGTACTCCAGGAAGCCAGTGGAAAACTCACAGAACAGCGTGTTGTGGCTTTCGTTGATGGTTCTCAGGCACCAGTAGGTGTTGTTGTTGGAGCTGGTGCATGCACAGAATCCACCCACTAAAGAGCAATAGAGATTCATTGTTATAGGAGTCAACTCTAGTCACTACTAACAAATCTCTTCACAGATCTTATAAACTTTGAGCAAAACTGCACAGTGCTCTTAAGCAAAGCATGTTCTGTCTAACAGCTGCATTTGAGCCACATAATCACACTGTCATAACACTGACTCAACCCCATAAAACTACCATTCTTCTTACTAACATTGTGTTTATAGTAGTGTTTCTTGTTTAAGCAAAGGGGAGGAAGACCTAAGCCTGATTTATAGTAGGGTGCTCAACACTTCTGATGAGTGCTGCTTGACAGAAAATAAACAGACGCGTGTCATTTTGAAGTTGTGCTACAGCAAAAGGTTTTAGTCATCTTTTTTGTGGTCTGAGTCTATTTCTGTCTATCTGCACAGACAGCTGTTTAAAATGGCTGTAAATGTGCCTTTTACCATATCTACATTGATTAATCTGCCTACAGTCTGTCTGTCTGTCTGTGAGCAGCAGATTCCCCTCACTCGCTACGGTGGGCTGGAAAATAAAATTCATGAATCAATAAATAAAAACACTGTTGATGTCGTCCCATGGAGCTGACATGAAAAATAATAAATGTCTGTTGTCAGTCAGCCTGGTGAAGGCAGTTTGGCCGGCCGCTGTCCTCTCAGCTCCCCAGGAGCTGCTGTTGACAGACGGCTGCTTCAGTGCAGGTCGAAGATGGTGTGGATTAAAAACTACTACTCTACTGCTACTCTCCATGGTGATGATACTAACACTTCTGTTTACGTAGCACATCAAAATATGACGTTGTCCACGACATAACGAAACTCCAGGGTGCGTGACGTTAAAGAAAAGTGTCAAGTGACACTTTTTTCTGTTGAAAATACGTCATATCTGTCGAGCAACACTAATTAAACGTGTTGGACGCTCTACCATAAATCAGGCCTCAGGAGCTTCAAGTCAATATACATACATGTCCAGAGGGGAGCAGTCTGCCAGTGGTCATTGTTATGTGTAAAACAAGTGAGGCCGGGCAGGCTACAGTCGTCTCCCTTCCTCTGCCTCTTCTTCACCTTCCTTTCCTTCTTCCTTCTCCGGATCTCATTGTACAACTGCGTCTTCCCGTCTATTTCCTGCGCTGCCTCCCTGTGGGCAGAAACGTGAGAGAATTACAAAACAGTGTTGATGCAAAGATGACATCAGCCTTTACCCTCTCTAATGCCAGTAACCACAGTGGTGGAGGATCTGGAGGGGACTTCCAGAAGGCATCGCCGATGCCAGGATGTGACAGTCTGTTTACTTTCATGTTTAAGCTCTTACTAGGTCCAATTTTCTCTGGGATGACATTCTAGCCACTGTCCCCTCTTCCTCCCTGCCTGAACGCAGAACAGGCACTGCAGAAAAACAGCTGCTTTGTATTGGCATAATCTGTTTCCAATGTTTCCTGGTGCAAGTTGATCACTGTGTTTGAGGGATTGACTGATTTCCCCTCTGTTGAGTCATTCTAGCTTTCCATGCGACTCAATCACTTCCAGACACACACACACATAAAATAGATCCCTGGCCATGCATCTGCTTTGTCATTTAAACTCAATTCAAGGACCAAACACTGAATAAAAATTTCTACACAAACAACACATCACAGTACACATCCAAAACACACACATGCTGGGCTGGTCAACTGGGATCTACGTAGTCATCTAAAGGTGAGATTTATGTTTAAACCTGACATGCAGTGACCATGCAGATAACCAGCAATGGACAGTCAAACAGCATTTTCACACTTGATCCATTGCCTGTCACGGTCAGTTCAACAAATAAGGAACAGGGTGACACTAAATGGGGCAAACTCATAATTAAAGGGGAAGAGAAACTCACTTAAACGGATGGAGGTGATCATTCCTGTTCTTCAATCTCTCTGCCTTGTTTCTGTCTCCTTTGCTAAAATAGCTGGTTTTATAAACAGAGAAAGAGACTAAGGACCAGACAGAAAACTTTTGTAGGTGTGGCCTCCAATAGGGTTTTGCATCAGGCAGGCCTAAAACGAGTTGTAGATGACTTGCATTCTGTGTGGAAATAACATTAAAGGGAGAAATGTATTTCTGAGGTGATATTTAAATGACTAACCTCTTCTTTCCACAGTCGCACTCGTCTGGTCGTGTCCTCTTAAGGTGGCCTCGTACTTCCCGGAGGTTTTTGATTTTGTCTTGAAGTGCTTCAATCTGGATTTAAATATGCAGCAAACACTGTCAATTATCTTTTATCTGACTTAACAAATCTTTAACCACAAACAAAATGAGTAACCTGAGCTGTGCACACTCACCTCATGGTCCACATAGCTTTTATGGTCCTTCCAGGCTCTGGAGGACTGATAGATTTCTCTTTCACAATGAACACTGTCATTCATCAGGATATAACACCTGAAACAGATGCAGAAAATACAGTCACACATGGCTCCATTGGCAGACACACACTGTGTACGCATGTGACGTCATTATTAAGATAATTAAGAGAGGCTGCTTTCTTACTTGTGAGTAACTTTCACAGAGTTTGGGTATCCCACAGCATTGGTGTCATCTGCCAGCATTTCCTCTGAACCATCATCTGAGCCTAAATTAAACTCTGGGTCCTCTGGGCTGTAGTGACGCTTTGAGATGACGCGACGGCGGACAGCTGACTGATCGTCCGCTTGAAGGTCAATGTCATATATCTGACCCTCAAACTCCACAGACAGAGACCTGGTCTGCCGGGTGTGGACAAAACGTGGCTGATAACCTGTAAAAATAGCATAAAAACATCAGTCAAACAATGCCTTTACGATCCTACTTTACTAATCAGGTGTACTTTTTTGACTCCTTGTTTCAGTTTTCCTGATGAACAAAACTGTAAAGTATAATTTTTGGGACATTTCTCTTAATCATTGCACATACACCCTTAGAAATACTGGAACAAGTCACTAACCCAGTTTCAGGATACGGGCATTTCAGTCTTTCTGTGGGTTGTCTTTGAGGCAGAGGGAATAATGAACTAATTACTAGTTCACTAGTACCACGGTTGACCCGAATTGGGTTAAAACTGACGAGTATTTTTTAGTGTGTACTTAAGCAGAGTTTTCCAGAAGTGCCTATTGTTGTATCAAAGCCTGTTCCCCCATCAAAAAGTTTTTCCCTGGTGTTAACACTTCATTCCCCCCATTAGTGGTTATGAGTAAGGCTAAGGTTTGGTTGAGGTTTACATAGGGAGAAACACATATCGAAGGGGAAACAGTCTTTGACACCACACTCAGCCAACTACTTTTTTCCTGTTTAAGTCTCATTTCTGTCACTTTTTAGATCTTGGTCGTTTTAAACTATAACTTTTTAGCAGATGAAGGATTTTGGTCAACATATCAGAGATACAAGCTGAATTAACGTTAGGGGCAGCTTGGCTCGCAGGTCAGGACATCCTGTGTCAGCCAAAGAGCATTGAAGAGACACTGATTAAAAATGTAAAACTGCTTTATTGAGAGTTTTTATCGGTTTAATTACTGGGCCTGTTTGTTTTGGAGAGGAGGGGACCTCTGTGGGTATTCTGCTCCAGGTAAAAACCTCATGAATGATAAACACAGTAGGAATCCTGACCTACAAACATGCTGAGAACCTAGAAACACACTAAGCTTATGTTAGCGGCAGCTCAGCAAGCAGCTCCTCCTGACATCTGGTCACTGAGGAGTGTCGCAGAAACTGTTAAACATTGTCAATGATAAACTTCTTTATTAAGTGATTCATGACATCATCAAACTCCATCTTTGGATACTGTTCGATTGAGAGAACCCTAGCTGCAGAAGCTTAGATTGTGCCTCCCAAATCAGTAAAGCCCATGTGTTTTCATTTCACCCGTCATGCTCTCAGATATGTCCTTTAGCTTGAGAGATTATATTGACTGGAAAGTCCATCTGTATCTATGCATTTGTGGAAAACACTGCTTCAGTTGCACCTTTTCTAAGCGACACTAGAGGGCATCAAAGAATTCAAAACCACAATCCCACCAGCTCACTCACACACACACACAACACAGCATCCACAGAACAAATTGCAGTACTTGTTGCAGGATGTTTACTTTTTCCATGCATATGTCTCCCCTTAGAGCATAAATAATCAGTTACAGGAAGTCATGGCTTGAGCCTTTGCAGACTCATTTTTCTTCTGGTATTGAGAGACATCAATACAAGTAAAGAAAAACCTGGTGCTGATCACATGCATGCCAAAACGTCTACTGTTGCACAGAAATAACAACAATCGCACACACACATCCAACCCCCCATCACTTTAAAGGACACTGTATTCTATATTATTAGATGAAGAGTCATGTATACTCACGCTGGCCTGATGAGCCAGATAACTGTCTGTGGGCACGGCGGTCCATTCTGGAGGGTTTGAGGAGAGTGTCCCCACAGTCGCAGCCCCTCTCTCTGTGGTCGTAACTGCTGCGAGGCTTCAGGCTGCGGGCCCTCTTCCTGGAGCCTTCTTTGGAACCACCTTTACACTTCTGTATCCTCCACTTCCCTGTGATCTCCTCCACACAATGCCATTTCTGTCAACAACAACCACATCAGAAATAAATATGGTGAAACAATATTCCCTCATGAATTCCTTCAGGCATTCTTTCTGCTAACTTAATTTCTATGTGTAGATTTCAAGTGATCAAGTGTCCTTGATCTGTATCCCTTTTGGAAGTTTCCACGTTGTTTTAACAATGAACAGATTTTCTGGCAGAGCTAATAATAAGTGCTATAGATGTTACCAATCTAAGAAAAACTTAATCTCAGACAAAGCCCCTGTTTTGGTGTTGGGGTCATGAGAAACACATGCTTCTGACAGATATATCAGGGAAATCTCAGCCTGTGGGAAAGAATGGCATCCAAAAGCAGCAGGAAAGATAAACCAAACCGACCACATGAGATGATCTAGGCCTGTCTGGTGTCTAGAAAATAAAGAGGAAGCCCCCCTATCACCCTCACGCTGGGTACGTCTGTGCCAAGTGCGTCACCAGTGTAATTGTGTAAATACATATCCACGCACTTGCCTACATCTTCTGTGTCTTTCTCAACATTTACTCCCATCAGGAGAAAAAGCCTTGGCTAATTGCTGTAGGTTGTGCCGCTGGTTTGGTCTTGTATAAATGGAAGAGACACATCTGCAGGGCACAGTGCAGATCATCAGTGGTGAGTGTGGGAACGAGGGTCCAAACAAAGAGCCATAAAGCAGCTCAGGTTTCTTCTGGAAGGCTCATATAGTGACGGAGGGCTTACGGGCCAAACAAAGCTGTTATATCAGCATTAGACAAGACGCAGGGGAGGGAGAGAGAGAGATGTATTGTCACTCAGGGATGAAAACAATCTCTGTCTTTCTTTATCCTTCTCCCTCACCCTCCCTCCTGCGAGTGCTTTTAAGGCACAACAGTGCCATTGCAGCAGCAGGAAAGCAGAGATGGATGAGACACTGAGGAGGAGGATGGGGAGGGGTTAGTTAGGAGCAGACATGGATGACCATGCAAGCTGAAACATGAGCGGTAAAGTAGAGGACCCAAAGTACCGCAAGCCACTCACACTGTGATGTACCCCCGAAAACATACAGTAACAGAGATTTCTTTATGTCCCTGGTGAGTAAATCTGCCGTACCCACAACAAACAGATAGCGTTATCACATGATCGATTCTGAACGACCGCAACAACTCTGCGACAAAAACACAACAGAGGCTTTGCTTTTAGAAAAATCTGGTCTGTCTGAACCAAGATCATGTGGTCATATTCAAAAGGCAGGGACTTTTAAAGCGTTTCAAAAACAAAACTTCTCTCATTCTAACCTAAATTGAGTTCAAGACTGAGGTTTGATGTCCTTGTTGAAGACCCTTTTAACTATTTCAATACAATGCCTCAGTTTGAGCCAGTGTTTTTTTTTCTGTGTGGCATCTAAATGCATAAAATGAACTATAAAATACAGAAGAAGAGGAGCTGGAAAAGAGAGATTAGACAAAATGAGGAGGAGCAATAAAGCACTTGCCTGCTGTGCGAAAGTACCATTTCCCCTGTAATTTTGTAAGACACACACCACTGGCTTTCAGGCTGCTCACTGGGAGGTCATGTTAAATCATACCAGACAGGCCACTCATGACCAAAGCTTATCCTTCATGCTATGCACCAACATATAACACTGTAAATTATTACAGCGACAAGAGGACGGCTCTGCTCTTTTTTGTGCACTATTACAGGTGCATGCACTTTCAGTACCCGCATGCATAACAAAGCACACTGCAGAGCTCAACTGGAATTGTTCCATCTCTGTCTTTAATAACTGATTGTTACGTACACACATTTATGTGACCATAAACTGGATCTGGATCACATTAGCCAGACCCTCAGAAACTCTGCCTGTCATTTAACGCTACCTGAAACTTGTAACAATTTGTATTGTTCTGGTCTATGTGCTCCAAGGCCACATACTGTACCACTTGGCTGTTGGTCTGCCAGAAAATAAATGGGCACAGATGAAAGGGAAGTACCAACAAATTAATATACCACAAAACAGTGCAATAGGGTCCAATTATGAACCAGCTGATGCACTGTGAATGGCTATTTCACTTTTGGCTCTGCGGAACAGCTCAACAGGCAGCACGGAGGTCACATCTTGAGTGGTACTCATTACTGTTAGAAAAGAACTGAAGCAACTTTCCTTAGTGGATATCAGGGGAGCTCATTTTCATTTGCACATGGGTGTGTTTGTTTTACCTGTCCAGGCTGTTCGCAGGGTGTCTGGAATTCCGCCTGCTGGCAAGTCTCTTTGACCTTCTTGTACTTGGGAAGGCTGTTGGTGTGCTGAGTGTTCACTGAGTCTTCCTTCTTCCTCAGGATCTTTCTGCGCAACACACAAGTCAACAGAATTCAGAGGAAATCAGCATTAAAAAGGCCCATTCAGGGAGTGAATATACGATTAAATTATTAAAGTATTACTGAGCTGGAGCGAGCTGAAAGTTTTATTCACTGTTTCCTGTTTTTTACTCTCTGTTACGGTCAGTCCCGTGTGCTTCTCATGGTCATGGTCAGTGAATGGATGAGTTATGTAGCGTCTGTGTGTGCCAGAGGGTCTGGGCATGGAGCTCAGCTCAGCCTCACACCAGTGCTCAGCTCCAGGCCAAGCTGTCTGACCTTGGCTTGGCATCACGTTCAACTGCCCTGCCCCTTTCTCCTCTGCTACCACCGCAAGACCTGGCTGAGTCTCCGCTAAGGCCATGCCAACCTCCCTCCCCCCATCCCCCTGCTCTATTCCCAACTCTCTGCCAACATGCCCTGGCTGCTCGCGACCCACAGACAGAGTGACGGCGACAACGAAGCACAGAACAACCTGTGCCCTGCAAGACTAGGGCCGTTGTCTTGTCTGATCCTGTCTAGCGCTCTGTTCCAGGGGAAAAAAGCCAATGTTCACACACTGCCTTGGCTGCAGTCTCTAGCCTTTAGCCAAGGGTGATTAAGGAGCTAACAGTTGTTGTCGATGTCACTCCCTGATGGCTGCGTTGCGTCGATTATTAGATTCTCAAACAACACAGTCAGCCCCAGCTGTCAGTCAGCATTTCAGAGGCTCAGAGGAACAGTACTGTTAGGTCATGTGAGGATATTAGATCATTGAGAATATCACATGAGCAGTGAGAGAAGTGTACGAAAAACATTAGCTACTGTGTGTGTGCTGCTGCATCTGTGCCAGAGAAAAAGAGTGAAAGGTCTGTGGAGGCTAATCTCAGCATTTAGAGGCAGGCGCACAAGCAGACAGCCTTTATAAACAGTGTGGATTAATGGAGGAATGGATTAAAAGAGCTAAAGCCCCGACATGTCAAAGGTTACACTCTTTCATTTCATACACAGCAGTCCATAGACCCGCTAGTTCTTCTGTCACACAAACATAGGCCAGCAGGAGACCGATCTGTATGCGCAGCAGCACAGCTAACGAGTGCTTCTTTTGTGCTCTTGGATGCGTGTCTGCAGATGTTGGCAAATGAGCAAATTAGTGGAAAGGAGATGGGAGGGCCAAGCCAGCGATTTGGAAAAAAAAAAAGTAAGGATTGTGAGGAAATGATAGTGGGGAAAAACAGCAGCTGTATGGGTGACATACTGTAATATACAGTATCATTACACATGCTGCCAGCACAATCTGGCTTCAACCAGTGTTTTCTCCCCCTTCGTTTTCCTACCAATGCCTCTGTGTCTTTCCCTTTTTTATTTATTGAATTTCAACCTTTTTTTCTTGGGCACCTGTATCACGCAAGGACTTGAAGCTTGATGGGATGGTTTCTCTCCAAGCTGTCAGATTTCTGTCAGCGTAACCCTGGCATTACCAAAGCTTAACATGTTAAGTGAACAAAAGCAGGCTGTCAGATTGGAGGTATCGTTTTCTGCAACACATATCTGGCAGCAGAGGAGAGGTTAAATAAAGAACTGACAGGGTTTGTAAGGGAGCATGTGCTGCATGCGATCGCGTGCACTACAAAGAAAACAGTCTTGGGGAAAACAGTTGAGCGCTGGCTACAGCATGGCTGCTGCATTCCACACTGGGGGAGCTGGTGACATGTCCTGTGAGTGGATTGAGTGTGAGCCTTCCAGCCATTCCTCAGGTAACATCATCCTGAGCCTGGCTAGCCTTTGTTTATTTTGCGTGTGTCTAGCTATCTTCCGTCTGTCTCCACCAGTGCATGAACAGCAGGCCAAGTCAGGTTTAGGGCCCTGATCATGTGCTTGATAGATGCAAGGTCCCTTCAAAAGACAAAAACTCTGCTTTTTTTTTCTTGGTAATGATCAAATGACCTTGTTACCCATGTGTCAGTGCCTCTTGCGTGAACTGTCATAATTTGCCAGCCTCTTATAGTTTTACCAAAATGAATATTTCAACCTCTTCCACCCCCACTGCTTTCCAAGCCGACTGTGGTCAGGAAATGTCTGTCAGATAACAAATAACTGGGAAAAGTGGCTGTGTTGCTGGAATTAGGACCATGCACTGAGCCTTGCACATTTCGGGTTCATTGAGATGCTTTGTCAGGTTTGTGTGACACACAATGCTCTGCAACGACATAGATGTGCCTGTGGTGTGGAAAGGGAATAAAGACCCCAAGTTTACCCTCGCTCCACCAGGAATGTGTCCCTCCAGACTTTGGGTTTCCGGTTGGGTTTGAATCTGGGAAAACAAAACGCACAAAGTTTATAGAATTCATATGGCCTATGCACTCGCCATCAGCTACAGTATGTCGGGCATGCAGCTAGCCAACATTAGGGGAGTTTATCATAGCAAGCTCAAGACCTTGTGGGTTCAAGGGAATCGTGTAAATGCTCTTGAGCATTAAACGGATTATGTCTGTTCTTTCTGTTGCTCTGGAAATATTTTTCTAGGCGACTGTTTTTGTCTTTAACAGTGCAGATATATTTTGTGCTCTTTTTAATGCCTAGTAAAGGACAATTATTTTTCATTCATAACAGGTCAATGGCTCTTTTTGACAATGTTTGTGCAGTGGGTTTCCTGGGGAAACAAATGATTCAACTTGCAAACAAATTCTACGGGAAACTTCACAAGAATAACCTCAGCGAATCAGAGCCAAAGTCCTACAGCCAAAGAAAATCCACCAAATTGCCCTAAACCCACTTTGTGCTCAGCTGGAGCGCAATTATTTTGGCTATGGAAATTTGCATTCGCTCAATAACGGCAAACGAAGAGGACTGTTGCACATATCATGCACACTGTGCAATTACTGTACATGATATCTATTACAGCATGGCATACAGACCTATTGCCAGTCCGTTCCTGTTCCAGCAGCTTAAGGATGGACTTTCCATCCATGTCTGGAGGGGTATCCAACCCAGCAATGTGGAGAATCGTGGGAGCTAGGTCAATGTTCAGCACCAGATGGGGGTTTCTGAGAAATACATGCACATGATGTTAATCTTCTGAAATACATACAGTGATATTAAATGACAAAATCAAGAAACATGAAAAACAAAGTCTCAAAGAAAGATAGGTCAAAGTACACACAGTACAGTTCATTCTTGACCTTATACAACGTAGAGACAGTGTAAGCTAAAAAACTCTAATAATGATTTTAATTGTTGCTTGGACTTACACTGCCCCTGGCTCTACGTTGGGTCCTCTCAGGAAGAACGGCACACGGATGTCAAAGTCGTAAGGCATTGACTTGCCCTTGACCAATCCAAACTGACCAATGTGGTAGCCGTGGTCTGCTGTATAGATGACGTAAGTGTTGTCCAGCTCACCAGTTTCCTCTAGCATGTCAAACACCTATGAAGCCAAATGAGTGAGGATAAGAAGATAGACAGTGGAAACCCAGACATTTAAAGAAAGTAAATGCCTCAGAGGAAAAGATACCAGAATCCTAAAAACAGCTCCTTACCTTCTGCACTGAATCATCCACAGACATGAGCGTCTGCAGCCTCTTCCGATGGAGGAAGTTGGTGAACTCCATGTGGATGGGTCTCATGGGGCCTGTGTACTGCATGATCCAGTGTTTGTCCATATTTGGGGCATAGTTGTAGCTGGGGGTTCTAGGAGTGTACGAAAGACGGAGAGAGGAGACAGGCATGTGAGAAAAACTGCCTGTATTAAGGACTGATAGAACAAACATATCCACTGTCTGCCTGATGAAGTCACATAGAAGTAAGAAAATCTAAATGGTGAGTTATCAGAGCACGTAACAGCTACGAAGACCCCATTTAGGATGCCAAAAAACACCTGTCTGCTACTTTTCACAAACTACTGCTCAGTAACAGGTGCCACAGTTGTCCACTGCGTTCGACACGCATCAATAGCCGCTCTGTTTGTTGAAGGAAATGTCTTAATACTCAGCAGCCAGCACCTTAGCTGTTTTTCCACACCTCTCTCTGACCATCTCTCCCCTCACACAGAGACGAGAGTCTCCCAGCTCCACTGCGCTCTTGGCACGGAGAAGTCATTTGAGGGTTGGCACATGCTTAAGAAAATAATAGGCCCCAAAGTCAAGTTTGCAACAACTTCTGGACCAAAAACTCAATAAGTCATGGTCATTTTGAAATGGGGAATAACAAGAGTGGATAAAGAGCAAGAGGGAGGGAGAGGCAGTCTTGTTTGTGGAGTTCTAGCTGAGAGAAGCTGTTCACCTGTGGTATTGGCTGTAAAGTAAAGGAGAGAGATAAACAGCAGACTAATTTATGATATTGACTCTGTGTCTGCAAATTTTGTGCAATTCAAAGCAAAAAAGTAAATGATTAATATACTGCAAGCATATGTAGTTAGCCCCAGAATTTACAGTCATATTTAAGGTCTCTAATTTTGGAATATAATATGACAAATGTGAAAAATAATTTCCCTTTTACTATAAGTAATTCACTCCTAAAGCAAACTATAAATGAACAGGTTTTACCCCTGAATAAGCAGCGACTGAACAAAGTATCAAGACCTAGATACTTAATGAAGACCTGCTATGGGAGCTGCTTTGCTCTGATTGAGTGAGCTGCCTTCTGCCCTCGTCTCCTCAGGCCTGCTTTGTGAGAAGGGTGAACTCTTCACCCACCTAGCCAGGCGGTCTAATAAGCCCCACAAAGGGACCTGTCTCTGGGCAATGGGCCACCAAGGTATGGGGCCCTGGGCACAAGGGAACCAGGAATGCAGAGGTCAGTGGAATGAAGCCAGTCCATAGGAGAGGTCACACCTGCCACCTGTCACATATAGGTCGGTGTTTGGTGGTATTAGCCCTGGATTACAGCAGCGCAGGGCCTGCTGTTCACCCCAGAATGCCTCCTGACCTTACAAAACTTAACATAGACACATCCAGTATGAGGATTAGTGACATTCCCTAAAGCAACTTGTTGAGCTACGACCTGAATAACTTACAATCACTCCCTGCTATAGAGAGACATGCCATTATAAAAACCCACAACACATCTATAGTGTTTAAAATAAGTCCAGAGTTTGGCTTACATCTAAGAGACAGAGTAAAAACACCTTCAGTGAGGAATGTTAATGACATTAACATCAAACCCTCCCCTGCTATTGTTGCTGTCAAAAGTACAGACGCTCATTTGATTTATGAGGCAGCTCCTCCTTTACTGCCACGCAGTCTCGTCCCAACTCTGTGCATTATGAATAAGAGGTACACGGCATCGGCTGCGAAGACTGAGAGCAGCAGACCACATACATTTCATGTCATATCTTTCCATTAGTGGATGACCTTCCCAGGGACTTACTGGCTTTCGCAGAGAATTAACAAAGCTGCTCCAACCAACTCAGAGTGGAACAGTGTCAAAAATAAAATCATGTTTCTACAGGAATTTGCTCCACAGCATTTGCCAGTGAAAATAAAAGTTTTTCCATATGTGTTATGGAAGTGTTGAGTCAACAAACACCAAAACAAACACCCACCCATACCAACCACCTGCGCTGCCACAGTAACCACACGACATACTCGGCACACACTGCACCTCCACACAATCACTGGGGCAACCCCTTCAGTCACCCCCGGGCCCCCAATCCACCCCCTTCACCCAGAGGCTTGAGCTAAAAATAAATTAATAATGTCACAAAGGGTGTTCCAGAGCACACAATGCATTCCTCTCGTCCCGAGAGCCGCAGGGAGAAACTACTGATTGATATGGACAGGATCAGGAAGTCCTTTGCGAATTTCACAGGAGGGGAGGGAGGGCTGGGGAGAGTGGCAAGGGGTAAGAAAACGAGACAAGACACTAGGAGACGCAGAGGGAGAGACACAGAGATATACAGATAGAGCGGCCGAGAGGTCGAGCAAACAGACGGAGGGGAATGTTAAGTGGGATAGAAAGTGAGAGGAAGGAAGTGAGAAACACTGGAACGGCTGGGAAACGAAAAGAAAAAGGAAAGCTGAGCAGAAATGGAAGCCTTGAACCTCACATCTACATCTCTAAAAACACCATCCCTCCCCCCACCCAGAGGAGTAGTGCATCCTGGGAGCCTGTTGGAGGGCCCACCAAGAGATGGCAGGGCATGTTGCCATGGAAAGACACAGAGTATTGCAACGCTGCCTCAGCTCGGTAATGAGAGTTGTGGGAGGCCAATGTGGGCTTGGCATGAGCTGTGCTCCGTAAAAAAGCCATCCCTGATCTTATTCGTGGTATGTGCCCCGGCTATTCTTGGATGATAAATCATTTTGATTTCACGCTTGCCGAGTCGTCAACCCGAGCAGCTCCTAAGCAACCTGTCATCACTGGGGATTGAGGGACATGAGTGCTGTAATAATGTTACGTACACCAAATCATAAAAACTCAAATTGGATGTTAACGAGACAAAAATCCAAAAAAGCAGCAGATGAAAGCTGCTGGGATGTCTGCAAATATATAATCTCTGAGCATCATTTTTCATAATTTTACAGGGTTGAAAGCCTGATGTGGGAACCCTGATGGGTGTATGTGTTTGAGCATGTGGGGTAATGTGAGTCTGAATGTAACTTACATGTGCTGCGAAGCATTTGGGAAATGCTCAGCGTACTGTGGAGCTGAGTCTTCAGGGCCATGAGGAGCAGCGTGACTGATGACCATCATTACAGGGCGGTGAGGATACACACGCTTGGACATGCGGAAAAAGTTGATGCTGTCATTGGTGATCAGATCTGTGAAATAGTCCTGGAAAAGAGTGAATAAACAAGAGTTATTAGGTGCTGCAGGGGCTAAAATCTCATCTAGAGAAGGCTAACGGAGAAGGTGGAATTGAGGGGGGAAAATGCAAAACAACACAAGCTTTGATAAAATTGGTTCGCAGTCCAATCACCATGACATGTTGCTTTCCCTCATCCAGTCATTTTCAAATAAATGCACAGGGGCCAGTGGGGATATGAACTGGGGCCATTGAGTACACTACACTACCAATCTGTCGAGTCAACAGCTGGCAGCTTGCCTGTGTGTGTGTAAATGTGAGAGTGCGCTTGGGCCTGTGTGTGTGTGTGTATACAGTATATGGGCTGTTGCTTCATCAGTGAATCTCTGCACTATTGAATGTGACACCACTTGATGGTGAGAGGAGCCTGGCGCTCTCAAATGGTATGTTGTTATGACAGCTCCCACCCTCTACTCCTCTCCGGGCTATCCATTCTCTTTCTCCTTCAGCTTCCGCCTCACCTATTTAGCTTCATTTCATTTTATCCCCTTTCCTTTAACATGTGTTTTGTTTCCTTGTCGCTGAGTCACTGTGGGAGATAATGGAACCCACAAATCAGACACAATAACCTCAACAGATATAAGCCTCAGGCATGACTAGGGAAAGGAACTGGAGTGAGTGATGACTTGTATACAGGAAATGGGAAAGACCCTGAGTGCTCTGTTTTTCAAATTTTAGTGGTATGGGCAAAGAGAGGACAACTGAATGAATGACACTATAACTTACGGTAGAGAGCTTAGGCTCAGGAAATGTGATATTGTCACATCAAACAACCCGCAGGCCTGACATTTTATCAAAACCTTTATTCCAGGCGTGGTGGAGTCTGTCTTTTTAAATGTACAGTGGGTCACATCCTGAACTAAAATCACAACAGCATTTGCCAAGTTTCCAACAGATTAACCATTCTACCTGCAGTTTTGGCATGCCGCAGTTGTTGTCTGGCATACCACATGCGGAAGGGAGTGCCAGGTTCAGAATGAAAGGGTAAAGGGTGATTTTTCCTGAAATGTCAGAAGTGGGTTTGGCTGATTCATCCTGTCTCTATTAATAGGCTTTATTGCCAGGCCAGCTTTAATGGCCTGCCGGGTGCACATGCCCATGGAGGCTGGTGATTGCGTGCACATGGCGTAGCATTGCCATACTTGTTTTCTGCGCGTTGCCAGCTCTTCAGAATCTGAGCCGCCGCTGCTGAGGGCTCTGGCAGGTCAAAAGGAAGCAACAGTGTCATGGGGAATGCCTGGCCAAGAGCTCTAAAATGGTCAGGGAGGTGAAGAGTATCGCTTAACCCAGCACCGTTTGGAGATGATTCATACTAAGTGGCAGTCACATAATACAAGCTCATTCACACATGGTTTGATTTCACCCATGACATCCACCTCTTTAAAGTGAGATTCTGACATTTTAAATTTTATAGCAACCTACATGGTTTGACTGTCAGTGCAGCAGGGCGTTGTGGCTTTGCATTTACAGGATTTATTCATGAGGAGTTCTTGGTTAATTTCAAGCCTCTTAGTCCCTGATCAGTTCCTGCTAGCAGCGATGACACCAACATAGCACATCTGGCTTGCAACGCAGGCTGCTTTGTGTCTCTATGACCGTTGTCTTCTGTAATGGAATTTGAAGGGAAAAAAAGTGTATGGATCATATTCTCCAACTATATCTCACGCAAAAGGTCTTTGACAAAGGCCTTAACCTCAATGAACTCATCCTCCTACGGATGGAAAATCAAATGGGACCAAATTGAATGAAATCACGGGGCAAGTGCCTCATGCAATCACAATGACGGGGTGTGCCAGTTGCACTCTGTGTGGAATACCACGACCTTCTCACCCTGTGTGAATCTAAAAAGAGGAGTTGTGGTTGTCCTAGTGGTCGCAGGTTAATCGTTTTTGACAGTAAATAGCAAATAGTGTGTCCATTTGGTTTTAAACCACAATCTGCTGACCAAGCCCATGTCATGTAAACACCTTGGCTTCAGCTTGTGGGTAACTTTACACCTCAGTCCAAGTTGGCAGAGGAATAGCAGTCCAAACATTTGTTTGCCCATCTTTTGGGCAGACCATCTTGAAACTTGACATGTATCCAAATTATAAACCCTCCTCACGGATTCCTCATGTACCCAGGACTACGCTACCTGGGAAGATACTGGCATGGAGCTGCGAAAACAAGCTGACAGGTCTAACAAAAACATCTGGGAAAGATTGATGACCAATGCCATCCAAGGCTACAAGACAGTGTAACCACAGTGTTCATCTCCAGAGTCTGACAGTGGTTAAATAAAATTCCCCCCTCTTTTTTATTATGGTATTACAGCACAAAGTCATCCTACAAAACTTCATAGTGAGACAAAAAGAAGGGGAAAAGGCAGACAGACAGAAAGAGACAAAAACAAATGCAGGGTGGTATTTATCACATGGTTTCTCATAAATATGCTTCAGGTTTACAGTGTCTAAATGTTGAGGTAAGGTGCGTCATAATAAAGGGATGCTGCAGAGAGAGGAGACTCCACCTCAACTCATTCCCTTTAATTCTCGAATGAGAATTCCTGCCAGCCTAGATCACAACATCGTGATAAGTGAGGTGCTTCACTGTCTGTATTTAGAAGTGGAGTGGAACCTGCAATCTGTCAGACGAAGTCTTTATATTAGGTCATAAAGGGAAAACAAATGAGGGATTGAGTTAATGGTCCCTTTTTAGAAATTATAGGAACACATACCTTCGCATAATCTGCACCGTGTTTCTCCTTGTAACCATTCCGGCAGACGGTGTAATTATAGAAGCGGGAATTTTTGATCAATCCAACCCATTCGCGCCACCCGGGTGGGATGTAGGTGCCATTGTACTCATTAAGGTACTTGCCGAAGAAGCCTGAAGAAAAAGAGGAGACAGAGCGGAAGGTTTCTTTTAATATGCAGTCTTAGGCCATAAATGCATGTTTTCCTCTTTTAATTATGCCTGTACCTGTGAAAATCACAATTCTCTGTGGCTGTGTGACTTTATCTCGTTCTCTCTCTCTCTGTATGTTTGTGTGTGTGACGCATAACTTTTTAGCTTGTCTCCTTTTCCCTGGCTTCACTGCACAGCATTCTCGGATAGGCTGGGCAGGGAGCCAGCCAGTTCTAGAGAAGGCTAATTGCAGACTAACGCATCAGCTCTAAAACCGCAGGCCGTGCTGCAGCCCACAGGACCCCACTGAGCTGCCCAGTCTAACGCCTGCCCATCACTCACACAGACACTGTCTGATGAGACACGACAGCGACCTGGCACGCTCACCGTGTTTGCATTTCTCACAGCAGACAGCCAGGCAGGGCAGTGGAGTCTAGCTTACTGTAAAAATTTGCATTGACTAACACGAGTAAGCAAAGAGGGCCCAGGAAGACATTTGAGATGGGGGTGATTGACACTATACTGACAAAAAGTGAGATGCTACCTGATCATAACCTGAAAAACTGCATTTCATCTGGTGGTGGGCACACAGCAGGCCCTTAACGCTGATTATTGTATATCAGTAGGTGCCCATATGTGAGAGTGCATGACTTAGTTCACCAACCTGTCCTGTAGCCGGTGTTGTTGAGGTAGACGGCGAAAGAGCGTGGCTCGTGCTGAGCTTGCCACGAAGGGGAGGAGCAGTTCTCATTGTTGGTGTAGGTGTTGTGGTTGTGGACGTACTTGCCCGTCAACATGGAGGACCGCGAAGGGCAGCACATGGGTGTCGTGACAAAGGCATTGGTAAAAGTTGTTCCTCCGTCTTCCATGAGCTTACGGGTTTTATTCATTACCTGTAAAGAACCTGGAGGACAAGGATTGGGGGTCAGTGAGTGCTGTAGTATCATTTAAGTCGTAATTCTGTTACATGTATTTTCAATACTATGAAGTCTAGGTTGTGTCAATACACACCATAACAAATGTTTTTTTTCTTTTTAATGAAAGTCAGTTTTTTTCTTCAACAAAGAGTATGGATAATCTCAGTTCAGTCTATTCAGATCACGTGACCTTTTCTCACTGAATTCTCTGAGTGGCAAATAATTAGAATTCAGCGGTTAATAGGCCAGATGGCCATTCTGCTCTGGCTTATGGCCTCTATTTAATATTTCATGTGTGGGGAAAGACCACATAAAACCTGATGCAAATGCTCACAAAGACAAAGAAACTGATTAAGACAGCATAAAGAGAAAAAAAGGAGAAATTACATAAACAAAAAGTTTTGTTTAAGTGAGAATGAAAAGTGAATAGACCTGGTAGAATTCCAGGAAGACCGGAAAGTGCGCCAACCTTACCCAACTCAACATCCTGATCGTCAGTCATGATGAGGATAATGTTGGGCCGGATGTTTCTGCGGTCTCTCTGGATGCGACCCCTCAGGCCCTGAGCCCTCGTGGTGGTGAAGGCCCAGCTGCCTGGAGCCCAGTCCAAAGACAGCAGGGCCAACCAAGCCAGCCACTGCATCAGCATGGTGCCCGAGACGACAAGAGACGGGATGGGTAGATGGGAGGATTAATGGAGGGGTGAAGGGAGGGAGAAGAGGTCCAGCCAGGCCACTCACTCACACCCGTGCAGCTCTCGCAGCCGTGGTCGACTATGAGGAGACAGAAGGAGAAAAACACATGGAGACATTACAACAAGGAAAAAGAGAATTAAAGTGGGCACTTTTAAAGTAGTAGACTACAGAATTGCATTATGTTCTCAGAAAGAGAGTCATTGAAAAGCCGAGATTCCCTCAAGGAACATTTAAGCATATTTACTTCAGAGAAATTGTGTGCATCTGCTCACAAATCATACTCAAACACAACAGTTTATCCATAAACAGAGAAGCCAAAACAGATTCTTCTGCGCTTTAGCCCTTGATGGTCCACCAAGGAAAACTTACCCAACAGTTCCAACAAAAGTTGCGTGCTGACTGAAACCCCATCAATACTCTCCCCTGTAAACAAAATCCCTCAACATTAACTCTCCTGACCTTAACTAAAAAAAAAACAAGTAAATCACAGCAACCCTTGAAAACATTTGAAACAACAAAACAGCAAGCAGAGACAGATCTCACCTCAGAGAATCCTGTCAGTCTCATTTTGTTTAGCCTTTTCTCATATCATCCAAGTACTTTTTCTTGTGTTTTTCACTCTCTCCTCCTGTGTCAGATAACACACACTCACACACAGAAACTCTGTATCTCTACTGGAGAGCTGTTGTTCAGCTAACTGTGCTGAGGCAGTGCCATTGGCTGCCTACACTCAAACACCCACAGCCACTCTCCTGTGGCAGCCAATCGTGGTCCACCTTCCACCTGTCACTCAAAAGTCACCCCCTGGCGAGTCAAGCGTGACAGAGGGCCGGTGGGGAGGATGGGACCACACTGGGGGGGAGGGGGTTAGGGGGCACGGGAGGCGGGGAGAGGGTTCCGCTACATTAACCCCAGTGCCACTGTCGCCAATCACAGATTACCACTGAGTCATCATAGCACTTTGCAGCCTCTTGCTCACTTACAATGTCATGGTTGGTCAGAAATAGTCTGCATATCCTCTGTCTAAATGCCAGGGACCAGTGTAAAATTAAGACCAGCGCTAAGCCTGACCTTTCCCCAACTTCAGAAGACGACATACATCATGCCTTCACTAAAAGAGACATCACACTTGTTTGAATAAATTCTAAAAGTTGATCCATAAATACAAGAATGAGTGACAACAATATATGTGAAAGAATGGCTTGTGGCTGTGACATGAACCATGACGCTGTAACAATACGTACTCCATCATTGCCTGTGAAAAAGTGCCTTATGGACAGCAAACCCACTGAGTGGCACCATACTGCTCGCTATTCTGAGTTAATGGCCTGAAAACAAATGGCAGGTCTATGACACCTGAGCCTGGTCAAACCCCACTGGGTGGCTCCGCCCTTACCCTCATTTCCACAAAACAGCCAGACCCAATTGGCAAAGAGACTGTAACCTCAAATAAGATATCATTTATGGTGTCTGACTCATAACAGAAGGCACTCTGGATAAGATTAAAGGGTGAAATGCAAATTATTTTTGTCGTTAACTCACTATGTTAATGTGTGGCTTTAGTCCTTTCACAAACACAAAATGCAGATTTAGAAAAAGCCTACATCCACAAACACTTGTTCTCACTGACGTGCCAAACAGATGGTCCTTCATAAGATAACACCACTACAAACAATCTTCTACCAATTCATCAAATGGGTCAACAGGTGAGTCTTGATCTTTTCCTTGCACTACACTGTTTATCTGTTCCTCTAGTCAGATGTTGCCTGTGATAAGAGGAGCGTCAGTCGGAGCTTTAAGAGCACTTTGGTCTGTCCTGCGTTTCAGACCAGCAGTGTCCGGGCCAGCCAGCCCAGTCATCGTGACAGCCCTGTGCAAACATTGGCGCCGTTTGGACAAACACCCCTCCAGCGCGGGGTGGCGGAGTGCACAGAACCTTACAGTGAATTACACACACAACACAAACTACTGTACAAACACATGGTGACACGTAGAAACTCATAAGACACTCACACACACGAGGCTTTCTCCCACAAAAACACATTCTCCTGCTGTGAGGGTCCAAGTCCTCCTACATGAATGGGAAAGCTTCCCAGAAACAATAGATGCAGCCCAAATCTAGACAAAACTCAAGGCTCTATTTCTGTCAAGCTCTGGAAGACCTGAAATCAACTGTAAACCAGTCAGCCAACTGGTGTAATGTTAGCACCCAGCGCAAATTCAATTTTACATGCCAATGGTTCCCAGCAATAGCCTCTTCATGCGACTTAAAGAAGTGAGAATACAGACAAGAAGGTCCATTGTGGAATCTGATACAAACCTTGTGGTGCTGATGTGGTTAGCTATAGTGGTATCAATAGCTACACTGTCTGAAACAACTGAGATGGCAGGGCTAATAAAGTGCCACACATAACGACCAATAGGATGTGAGACTACGTTACGCAGGCAAAAAGACACTGCTGCCATGAACGAGAGCAGACCTCCCCTTGTCCTTTGGGCTACCTCTCATCCTAACTCAATTTCACCTGATCCACTTTCCTCACTAGGTCATCTGAAGTTCACTTATGACCAGAAGGATTTCTTGCAGCTCTGTGTCTGCCAAACGTACCCCTGGATCGTTCGACAGCTGTCCATCTCAAAGTCACCCCTCATAAAAGGAAACACCACACTTATTTATTTATGTGGCATCCCCAGTAACCTGACTTTTTCATGGTGATTTGACATGTGGGACTTAAAGATGCCACAGGGAATGACCAGCTAAGTGACAAAACCAACGCGTAGAGATCAGCAGCTGCTGTTTGTAGAGCAGAGGTAGATTGATAGCAGTTGGCAGGCTGTATTAAGACCTATGAGAAATGTAGGACATTTCCTATTCACATGGAGGAAAACTAGAAAAGGGACTCAGAATCTGGTTTATTGCCATGTAGATTTTCACATACAAGGAATTTGCTTTGGTGCTAAGACAAGAAAAATAAATACAATTTTTTTTTTTTAAATTATGATAAAAATAGTACATAATACTACTTAAAACACATATACAATGCAACTGCTTAAAATTTAAGAGCTTGGCAGGACTGTGGAGAAATATAGTCTGGGGGATGTGCGAAGATTTACAGTATTAAGAATATAGATACGAACTTAGTCTGAATGTACAAGAATGGACAAAGAGAGCCGTGGCAGCAATGTCCGCCTCAGGAAATTGTCTTGGCAACAACTCAAGGAAGTAGGGTTGTACTCAACTCCGAATTATGTCAGTCGAATTGGATTTGGCTGTTCAGTACTAATATTAAACTAAACTGTCCTTTTTTCATTAAGAGTTTGAGAGTTTGAACGGGATTCGTCGGGACAATCAGGGTGACAGTGACGTTCATGTGATATGGTAAACAAGCCAAGTTAGCCCTCTTAGCTAATGTGTGCTAACTACTCTAACAATGGATAGATTTTTTTGTTAGGACTAGACATGAAAAAAACATGTTGTATCAAGTTGCTGTGGACTGTAAATTCACCACATTATCTTGGAGACTGACTGAGTAAAACCTCTCTCCCTCTGGGCAGCTGCCTTCTTTCTCAATCAGACGAACTCTGGGTCTGGGTCTGCAGCTGCCTGTACCAGAGAGCAGCGTGAAAGCGAGGAGTGCTCACTGTGCAGCTGAATCCAGGGACTGAAATGTCCCAAAAATTTAACTGCACACTGACAGACAAACAAAAAAAATACGACAAAGAATTACAGCTGAATGAGGGGTCTGACGATCCAAATCTTCGACTTTCATCGGGCTTCCCTACAAGGAAGGCAAATGAACTGTACAAAGCATTATTGGTAAGTACTTAATGTATTCTATTAATAAGGCTATCAAAAACTACATCTGCTCCAGATGTTGAAGTTGAGAGTACTTAGATCGCCCAGATTGGACAGTTTAAATGCTGCTTTAATCATTGGTGGTTATTAGGATTAACTGCCTAAGATTAACTGAATTAGATCAGTGTGTTTTAACAACGGTCACTTCTGAGTGTGTTGTTTTGTACACACACTTAAACAAGTGTTATCCACAGTTCTTGCCTTCAGGCACAATCAGGGATGAGAGGCAGCAGGGGAGGAACTCTATGCATCCACAACTTAACATTGCTGGATGTATTCAAAGTGAAGACGCAGCTCATACACTGTAAGTACAAGAAACAATATGAGTAAATATGCTGAAATCTGAAAGTTATTACATAGTTGGCTTCTGAAGCTCTCCTCTGTTATTGCTACCGCTTCTTACTTGCCTCCAACATCTGAGCTAAAATGCATGTTGCCAATTTCGAGAAGCCCTTGAGAGCTCTCTGTGAGAATAATGTTTCATGTCATTTTTATAAAACCTTCATTTTGAATGAGTCATTTATTTATGTCATCTAGCGTGATATAAGTGAAACAGGCTTCTTCTATACATCTGTAGAACAGACAAGAGGTCTTTATTCCTGGACGGAGTCAGAGGACTAGGGAGCACATTGTTTCTCCTTCCTCATTGTTTTGGAGGATTAGCACTAATGACCCTTTAAATGAGCCTTTACTGTACTCATCATGGTTAAGCTGGGGGAGGAATATTGGGGAGGGATGGGAGGAACGTAAAATGCCCAGGGGTTCAAAGGACTGGAACAAAAAGGCCACTATGGAATTTTTAGACACACAGCTGCCAAATACATAAAAGATGTGCAATTTTCAGATTAATGGCCATCAACACTAGGGACTTTTAGCACACCTCAACACCCTACTAATCTTTACTTTCATGACAGTAACGTTTTTTTCCTACTTTACTTGCAGAAAACAGCTCTTTCACTTACTCTCATTTGGCACAGGCAGCATTGCTCAGTGATTTGGTATGGCTGCACAGACAGCTGTGCTTTGTGCACTGAGTAAAGCTGAACATAATAGAGTTGCTGCTTGTGTAACCATCCAGGGCAGTACTATTTGGCTGGTTGGCAGTTGTGCCCTCCAGTTAGGGCCTCAAACCACACACCCTGCTGCACCCTGACCCTCCCCTGACCCAAGTGGTAATATGGCTTTGATGGTGGCTTGTTTAACCTAACCTCAGCAACCTGAGGCTACCCACACACAGGGGTTAAGAGGGGAAACTCTGAGGGAAGAAAAAATGAGTGGAGGGGGCTCAGTACAGAGGTATGAAGGTAACAAAAGTCTTGTAAAAGCCTGGTTGTGATTGGCCTGCATATTCATTTCAGCAACGGCAAACAGGCTGCATCTGGCTGAGGTTCTGTTCAGTCAGCAGTGGCAGTCTATGTATTTATCAGCTGTCGGTGAAAAACAGCAGACGCACTGAGAAGACGTATACAGGGATTTTTCTGGACGAAACACACTGATTGACAGCAGTGAATCCATATATCTCTTAAAGCAGCATATTTGTCCACTAATGTGCGTCTGCCCGCAGACTTTGAGCCTCAAGTTAACATGGAGAAGTTTGGAGGTGAGGGGGTTCACCTTCCCAAAACAAGATGCAAGTCAAACCCAAACCAGATGCCTTGCCCCACTCAAGTAAATCAGTCATTCATAAAAGGCCTAACTATTAAGGACAATGGCTATTTCAAAGCACCTCAAATCCCCTCTTATTCCTGTCCACTCTCCCTCCCTCTCTGTTTGCCCAGTCCATCTCTTTAGGGCAGCCAAGTCACTGAGGAACAATGGCAAAGAGGGGGGAATTATAGTCTGAGGGCATAGTTTAAATTCTGTAGGCTGCTCTGTAACTATAGGCTCCATGACTAGCAGTGACGGCAAAAGACTTTTTGCATATAGACACAACTTTGTACACAAACTTCACTCAAACATCTACCATGAGAGAACTATGGAAAATGGAAAATAAAATTTTAAGAGAATACCAATATTGTACATGATTATAAGTTGATTTGTGAGACAAAGCAGAGGAGGTAAAGATGGAGGACAACAATGTTAGATCTCTAGAGTTTTGCTTCAGACCAGTGACATTTTTCAGCGCAGACTGATTGCTCCCTCTCCATTTCAGAGGGGAAAAAATAATTATTGCGAGGCCTTAGATTAAGGTTTGTCCAAATATTTCTGTAATCCGAGGGAATTCGGCTGGTCTCCTGCCATGAGGACTGACGAGGGCCTTTTACACTGAGGAGGGCCTGTGTCGGGGCTCGCTCTGCCCAGCAGGCCAAGGGCAGCATATTGTACCCACCAAGACCCGCCCGTCAGCCACACTGAGCTAACTGAAGGAGAGCTCTGTCCCGATGCACTCACTTGGCTGTGGGTACGCACTGGGAAAATGCTCAGACCTCGATGTTTTCAGACTCTTAACTCCACTGATTTGTTTGACCAAAATGCCCAAATTGGTGTAGGATCTATGACAAAATTCCAGTGAGAAAACCAAGCGCAAGGCAGTGAGGAGAGATCACTGGCTCTTTGTTCCGACATGTTTATGGCTTTACAGCTCTTAACCTCGACAGGCACATTCAGAATCCTTGTTTTGTCCGTGTCACAACTACAAAACTTCAGATGTTATAGCTAGAAGTGATTCCCATCCACTGGTATGCAGCATGTTTGGGGTACAGCGCAAGCCACTTTAATGAAGAAGAATGGCCTCAATTCAGTGAAATGTGAACCTGGAGTGAGTGCATTCATGGCTATTAGTTAAAGCCCTCATGTTTCTCTCGGACCTGGTAAGAGAGCCTTTGTAGTGCCAAGGCTGCCATGCCACCCCATCAATATTATGGATGAATCTTAATGCATAATTAAATGAATCCCTGTCCAAAAGACTTCAAAGGAAGAATGGCTTGCGGGCCACCAGGTGGTCTGTTGGAAATCATGAGGGGGGTTTGAGAAGCCTAAGAGGGAAATGATTAAAAAACACACAAGGTCATTTCATGAATGGGGAAAGCTGCCTGTATTTATTTATGCATGTGTGTGTGTGTTCCTGTCCTGAAGGTGGTGTGTATTCTTAACTATGGAAACCCCTTAATTGAGGTCTGTATGTCTAAGCAAAAGCCTCATTCTGACAAAGAGGCCTTAAGGCTCTGACACACCAAGCTGTGAGTCGACCATCGGTCAACGTCGGGCTGTCGGTGAGCTTCACCATTGGCACTAGCCAGCCCTTGTCAACTTCTTTCAGCTGATTCAGCTTGTTTAAGATTTTTTGGGTGGGCTTTTTGTCTTTAATGAAAGGACAGTTTGAAGTGTGAAGGGGGAAAGATAAGGGACAACATCTAACAGAGGGCCGTGGGCTGGAGTCAAATCAACAGCCACCGCGGCGAGGACACTACCTTTGTAGTGCCCTTGCCTTCCTTGCCATAGGGTACCCGCTCTAACCATTGAGCTACTGGGTGCCCCGTGACTCAGCATGTTGAATCTCAGGTGCAACTTTCTGGCCAAGACAAAGGTGAGATGAAGCGATGCAACAGCCGGCCTTTGTTGCCAATAGTTCTTTGATGTTGGTTTGGTGTGTGTGGGCCTTCAGTTTCAGTCTGGCATCACTCACATACAATCATTAACATTATGTTCTGTGCCCTGCGTGGCCAATGTCGGCTCCCGCTATTCAAAATGAGTGGGCAACAGTATTGCATTAATTTGCCTTTCTTACATTATATATAGTATAATGTGTATGCACATAGAAACACATGATGCCTTGTGTTTTCCTATACTTTTCCAAAGACATGTACTGTTTTTCTGGGAGGCTTGCTTTTCAAGTGAGGCTCAATTTTACAAGTGGAAAAGCAAATTTACCATTCAGAGGGTGAGGACAAGGGTGAGAGAAAAGAGGAGGAGAGGGGGAGGGAGGAGAGAAGGAAAGGGGAGAGAGTGAACGAAAGGGAAACCACTCCTCTGATTTATAGTGTGATATGAAAACACAGAATCACAATCAGGGGATCAGCAGCCACAGTTATATGATACGAGTCTCGAGCAAGCACTTTCTTGTTAAATCTATTCTAAGCCATGAATGGAAACCATTAGCGATAGACGACCTCAGATGAATAAAATACTGCGCATTTATATTCCTCCAGCCACTTTCTTGTCAAAACCCACACTCCCATCAGAAACACTCCATCAGGCTGCGAGAGCTCCACCGAAAGTCAGAGCGAGAGGGAGTAGAATGTATTGCTCACTCACGGGTGGCTTTCTTGTCTCTTTGACTCGTCAAATATACCCCAGATAAATTATTCCTTTTACCACAAAAGAGAGCTATGGCAAATTGCTTCAATGGGTTTCCACTGAGGTAATTGTCAAGAATAAAGAGATTGACTTCTTTTCCATGAAATCAGCAGCGTGGTGGCACAGAGAAAGAGCGAGAGAAAGAGGGAGTGAGAGGTCTGTAGGATTTCTTTCTGTTAAGACTCGGCAGTTTACCAAGTTCAACAGCCCTGTAGTGTTCACTGACTACTGCCTTGAGAAGTGTGACTTGAATTTTCTGCCTTGTATACTGTGAAAATTAACAAGAAAAATAAGACCCACGTTGTTGAGTTTGAACACAACAAGAAGACATGACCTTTTCTTTTTATATGCACTGTTTACTAAAAAACACAAGGCTATGGTGCAGGGCCACTTTAAACAAATAAAGACCCATTTGGACTGCTCAGTGACCAATGCACCATTCTCCTAAATAAGGTTTTGACTTGAATTAGGTAGGAAAGGTAATATAAGGTAAAAAAAAAAATGTTTCAAATAGCAAATTGAGCTTTACTTTTCCCCCCTCTCTGTGTTTGTGTGGGTTTGTGCTTAGAATAAAAATAGAGTTTTATTTACTCAAAATACCGACTGAAGAGAATTGTGTTAGTGTCAATACAGACAGAGCTGTGTTTAGCAACACAAAAAAAGAAAAACAGGTAAACAGAAGATCTTGGGTTCGGACTGAACAAGCACTGTGCTTCTGAGAAAATAACATTTCTGACATCATTTAAAACAGAACAACAATCAGACAGCTGTAAGCACCTAAAATAAACACAAATTCGAGAAAAAATAAAATTTTGGCAACTGTTTTGTCTTTCAAGGTGATCAGTATACATCACATTCAACCAATAAACACAGTATACCCAATTATAAAGTCACTGTTACCATCTAGCTGCGTAGACTGAGCTGATGAAGCAAATTTAGCTACAAGGTAACAATAGCTACAGTGGATGATCTAGACGAACAAATACCACAGATGTATAAAGAGAACTGGATACAACACTGGAGGCGGGGCTTTGTTCATTGCTATGAAAGATGCTTAGTGGCACATAAGGCCCCAAAAGTTCAACTGCCACGTATAAAGTTACCCATATGATCAGCACTGCTTCCACACTGTGTGGCCTATAGAGCAGGCACACTTGAGACTTCCAAGCCAACTACTTCCAGTTTCACTAACTTGAATGGGGATAAAATTATTTCATCATGCAGCTCTTCTTGACTTCCTAAACATGATCAGACTGAACGTATCAAATCCCCACAGTAAAAAGAGTCATTTAAAAGGGTTGTGACGCTCAAAAATATTCATCACTGATTAATGGATGTCTCTTTAGCAATGGAAGTCTATGGGAAAAAGTCTTTTTGGGCCTAATGGCATCACGTGACAGACGTATTTCCACTGTTTGGCCACTATGAAAGTTGGCTGTAAAGCCCGGCACATTTCATGGTGTCCTGACAAATACTAATAATACTACTCTCAGGAGCCGCCAATGATTCTTTTTCTAGTAATTGGGAATCAGCCAAGTGATATGCTTAACATCACAGCAACAGTACCATCTGCTGATCTGCTGAGCCAGCTAATGCTGTTGTAAGTTAATTAAATATGAAAAAGCATTTAGCATTTAATAAAAGTTCACCTACTTATGGGAATACAAGCCAAATACATTCAGAATAATGACTTCTGATAAAAAGAGGGATAAAAGGGAGATTCCTCAGGGTGAGGTGGTAGCAGCTCAGTCAGCAAACCCCAGTTAAGTGTAGTGCTGCTGCTGGTGCATGAAACTAAACACCCCTAAAATGTGGAACATGTGTAGGCATATTCTCTGGGAACTGTAGACAAACATAGACCATGAGAACCAGCCTGCGTGACCCTGGATGCCATAAACAAACTTCTCCATGGCTGTGACACACCAACATGATACCACTCATAAAAGAGCATTCATCCGATTGCACCTGTGCCTGTTCAGCACTCCCTTCTGTCCATGCCTGTGGGCATACATGCGTGTGTGTATTTGGATATCATATACTCTGTGTGTGCAGTAGTCATTCACTGAAACTGCCAGAGTAAGAATCAGTCAGACTTGAACACAGACAGACACGTAACCTGTAATTTGTACACAGGGGAGCTCTCCTTTCCATTGCCTCTGGCTCAGTGTGTGGCTTTCCAAAGCATGCAGTAACGTCATTTGTAATTTAATTAACTTTATCCTGCCTGGCAGAAATTCCAGATCTTAGTGCATTGTAAAATATCTAAAATACGATACCTACCCAGAGACTAATTAGCTTACTAAGCATAAAACAGGAAGCTTACCCCTCCAACTGCTTCTATTCCTTTACATTTGAGCCAAAGTTGAAGGAATGCAGTCAATGCATCATCCCAACATGTTGAAGAGACACCAGCCAAACTCAGCTGAACTTGCCGCAGGCAATTCAAGGAGAGCAAAGCAAAGATAATGTGTGTCATGCAATGCTGGACCGTCAGTATAAACAAAGTTGCTCAACCTTTAATACTACAACTGTTCAGATATTCAGTCGTTCTGCTTCCACATGGCACAGGCAGGCTGTTCAAGTAAGGGCAAACAGGACCAGAGGCTACCAGTAAGCACATGGCCAAGTCCACACATATGAGTGTTTGTGCATGCACACACGCATAGACACACACGGGCAGAGGAGGGGAGTGCTGGCAGAGGCTGAATGTGTTTGCCCGCTCCAGGGGAGAAGGGAAGAAAGGGAGCAGAAGAGCTGAAACAAACGCATGCTGGCTTCTATTAGTCGAGCTGTGGAGCGGGATGGAGGGGTGAGGAAATGTATTCATTCCTCCTGCTCCCCCCTCCATTCCCATCCCTCCAACCCTCCCACCCCATTATCTCCATTCTGGAAGAGCGGTGGATGAAAGGGACAACCCCCCAGTGGCAGCACTTCTCCCTCCAAACTTACGCCGACGCATTCTGACGGCTGCTTAATTGTACGTGATACAGGCAGGGCCCTTTCTCTTTCAAATCTAAAACAGATTGCTTCTCCCTGGGGAGGGGATTATTGGACAAGAGAGATGACAAAGCAGGGACAGTGCAGCCCTCTGGGGGGTGGAGGACGGAGGGGGTAAGCTTGTAGATAGTGTGTGTGTGTGTACACGTTTTTCTATGTTTCCCTTTTGTACATGACTGAGTCAGAAGAAGATTATGTTTGTGTCCATGTGTTTCAAATGCGCGCACGTGCGAGTGACAACCAAGAACGTGTGCACAAGATCCAGCCTCTGATCTCGACAAGATCACTGGATCTTTCTGTCCACTTAAAACCACTACTTCCTTCCCCTCTTTATCACATGTTCACACCTCCCTTTCTCTTATCTTGGCCTCTTCTACTTTATCCCTCTTCACTTCCCCCTCTGTGTCTCTCTTGACCCAGCTTTCTCTTTCTCCCTCTTAAGCCCATGCTGCATCTATGTGCAGTGACATTTGAACAAAAGCTGCTCCGGACATCACAGAAAAAGCATTCAAATCCTCTTTCTCTCACTCGCCGGCTAAAAATGCACATTAATGACTAAAGTCTAACAGCAATCTCACATCTTCTCTAGCTCTATTCACTCTAAGGCCAAAACTACAAGGACCTGGTCAGGGGTCATTCCTGAATGTTGCACAGCTAAACCATCTACTGAGAAGTTTGCAAAACCTATTCTTCCTAAAACATATATTGTCTTTCCTAACTAGTCATTAGAGCAGAGGCTCAGGACAAAGAAAAGAGAATAATGCCAGACACAAAAAGTGAAACACTGAATATAAGTCTGGTTTGCTGCTCTCTTTAACATGCACAAGCTCCTGATAGAAGGTTGGAGGATCAGGCATTCCTGCCAATGATGAGCTGAATGTGATGTTTGCATGCCCTGACCTTTACCGCTCAAATGAAAGGCTGAACAAACACTTGGGGGTGCTATTGTGAGCTCCCAAATACCCCAAAATAGATCTATGCAGTGTGCCTGTGTGGACATCCAGATATGTATGGGGTATTTCCCTGAAGATATGCCCTAAAAAGTCAAGGACGTGTCTCATTTAAGGGCTGTCTGCAAGTGAATGGAAACTCCATGGAAATGTTTGATCAGCAAGGACAACAAAGGAACTGAGAAAGTGGCTGACTCATCTAAAGATAGCCTTTCTAGATCCCACATAAATAAAAGCATGCCAAATGCTCACTGTTCAAATACTGGTCATTTGCAGTGATAGGACTGTGCAATCTACTCCAGCGCTACTATGCAATCAGGCTAGTATGAGGAACACTATCATTAAGCTGAAGAGATAAACAAGTGCCGGAGGAGAGGGTGGTTTAGGAAATCTTTTCTTAACATGCTCACACACAAGAGAACACACACAAACTGCAGCTATATAGCATCTTTGTCTGAATTTTCCAGAGAGATGAACATTTTGAGGAGCCGACGTTCTCATCTTCCAGGGCAAAGATGCTGAATAAATCAGTTCAGAGTATTTATGAAACTGTCAGCCATTTTAACTGATACGGTGCAATTTGATCAAAATAATACTGGATGATGTCTCTCAAGTTCTTTCTCAATTTCAGCACCATCTAAAACTCTAAAACACTATTTTCCTGTTCTTACAGGAGAACAGAAAGTCATCTGCAAGGCTTTCAACTTTGCTGCAACCCAGAGAGCCCTATAATGATAGAAGTGGTAAATTTGACTTCTGTCATTGTAGGGTCAAGCTGAGAAAATGCAGCATGATGACAGTCTGACTCGGCTGAGATAAAATTATGGTGCTGATCTGGAGAGAAGAGTGGGCAGGTTTTTGATTGGGAGTTAATAAGAAAGAAAGAACAGAAAAGGTAAAGACCTCCACTGCCCACACATGCTTGAATTTTAATGAAGTTCAGTGCTTTTGACAGGTACAGAACTACTGTTTCCATGATACAGGATTTTCTAACTCTGATACAATACCATGAAATTATATCGATATCTAACACTTTTTAGATACCACAGGGAAAAACTGACATTAAGGGCATACTTTTTTTTTTTTTACTTAAAAGATAAATATAACAAATCCCTAACATGACAACAATGACTTTCTTTTCTTCGTTAGCAGCAGAGAGCAGAGACTGTATTTAACATTAACAATAAGAGAGAGCATGAAAGTGTAGCTGGTACCAGTGTATCAATATTGCGGAAAATGAGTGTTTAAACCATTTCAAATATTCAGTATCTATATGAATCGATACAGTGATATTTTTGGCAACACTGTGCAGCACATTTTAGAACAAAACCATATATTTAATGCCCTTTTCATTTCTTAGATGAATTAGACTGCAATGAATACCTCTGACCTTGTTCATCAGTTGGCAAATATTAAGTCACGCAAGATGTCTGGGAAGTCTGATTCACTGTGCCTGGCATTTAAAGGACACACACACACACACACACACACACACACACTTCAGGTACCGTTAAATAAAATACAGATACTACATCTTTCCTTACACTCAGTCATTCCCCGTACTTTTATCAGAAGAATGAACTGCTTTCACACACACATGCACGCACGCACGCACACACACACACACACACACACACACACACACACACACACACAGTACGGTAAATTCGAGTGATGGCAGAGCTGCTACTGGAACAACGTTTGTCTTGGCAAGCGGCTACCCCCCAGAACCTAATTATTTGCAGCAGCTGCTCTTGTTTGTAGCACAGTGAAGCTAAACTGTTTAAAGGATCTCCCTTCTCTTCTGAGCTGGCAGCCAGCGCTTCCCTTTTAAAACGCCTCAAAGCTGCTTTGCTATGCTCAGTGTAGGGTAATCAGAAATTGAATCTAAACGCTGCCGGGTGAAACTGAAGTGAACAGAAGATTTATGGATCAGTCCCGTCAATGCTGAAAGTTTGAAGTTAGGCTTCTCCATATTTCTCCGGCTTTCTCATTCAGTAATACACACTGGCACTGCCAGTGTATTGAAATGTAAGCCAGCGCGTTACATTTGTGCCAATTGTGCCTGGCACAAGCAGTTGGCTTTGAACGGGACCACAGCATAATTTTGCCATTTAGGAACACTAGTATGAATTCTCAACTTTTTGTGGATTGGTACAGTACACATTGATCCAATACACAATAAAAAATAAAGAGTCCCAAGTCACTCACTTGGTCTTTAAAATAGAGGAAATTTAATAACATATCACACGCGGCTAAATCCAAGCTTACCAGAAGCATAAAAATATGATTTTAAGAGAAGAAAAAATATGTTAAACTACAGCATTGAGCTTGTAATGTTATGTGTCAATGTAACCGCGCTCTCTGGTTAATACAGAAAAACACATCCACGGGTCAAACTTCACTCAATACCTCTTATAAAAGTTCTCTCAGTGCCTAAAATAAAATGAATATCAACTTTCCCTCCCAGTTCTCTCAAAAATACATTTAACTGTTTCATCATTGATCTGCTCACACAGCCAAATTTTATACAAACGTCCCCGCTGGCCTTAAAGGAGCAGTCATCACAAGCTATTGGTGGTTGTGTTAAATACTTCAAGTAACAAGCAGGAAGTGTAGCTACGGCTGGTTTACCAAGGTAAACACAAATTCACACAACAGCAGCTTTCACCCATACAACCTCCTCTCCTCTCAGCCCGGCTGCTGTCCACACAGCCTTTCACAGCTGCACAATCTCCATTTGCAAACACCTCATACACACACACACACAGACACACACACACACAGTGCCTGGAGCTAGGTATAAATACTATACATCATATTCCCACTCCGCTGGCGAGTTTCTCTTCTCACTTGACTTGAGTTAAATAGCTGAAGTGAGGTGTAGATTCTGAGTCTCTGCTTTGCTCTGACAGTTTGTCCGGAAAGCGGTCTTCAGCAGCTCATCCATTTAGCGTATACTGACACGTTCTGCCAGAAGTGCACTCTGAATAAGATTTATGAAAAAACTTATCTGGGCTGAAGTGAGGGAATGTTAATTGCTGCACTGAGTTTTGGGCATGTAAAAAAATGGTGTTTTAATTCCTATTAGCAGAGCTGACAGAGTTAATATGGAAACAATTCATCTTCACTAAAGATTGTAGGAGACAACAATACATTCAGGATATACAAACAGAATAAAATACTGTTTTTTTTACCTTGTCCACATTCTAACTCACAGGATGCCCCCACTGACACAGCTCACTATGCAGCATACTTTGTAAGTGGCAGAAATCTTTTACAAATCTACAGTAGCTTCCCTTCACTTTAAACACCCTGCATTCAGAAACCTAGAAATTAACAGATGGGTGCTTATGGATTGGGGAAAAAATGACATTAATGGAATGTGCTGCCTTCTAATCCCTTGAGAGGGAGGAATTTGCGACGGAGGGAATTCCTGTCATTCAGGGGGAAAACTATGAAGTCCAGCACACACAGAGCTGCTGTACAGGCAACACAGATTCACTGCACTTGTGGACTCCCACTCCTGACTGCATGCTGCATCAGAAATTTACTACCAACTGAACTAACTAACTGGCACAGGCATTGCAAAAGCAATGGAAAATAGCAGAAAGCAGATGAAAAAAAAGTGAGAAAGTTGTGAAGTACCTGAAAGGCAGGAGAGCAGAGTGCCGGCCGAGTGAGAGGCAAGGCTAGGATTCCTCTCTGAGTTTTCTTCTTGCGTTTCTTCACCGGGTCTCCCCGCGCTCATAGAGGGGTTTGTGTCTTGGTGCAGGGATTTGGGGTTGAAGAGCAGGGGGACCACACAGCTCCTGGAAGACAACCTCTCTCCTCTAATCCTCTCTCCGATGTGATGACACTCTCTAACCTCGACCATCTGTTGAAACACGTCCCGGAGCAGTCAGCACCGCGCTGTGTCAAGAACCCCACTCCCCTGCCCAATCACAGACCGGCTGCTGGGTGGCTCCTTGCTGCCAGGAGGCAGGGACAAGGACACAGCTCAGCGCTGAGGGAGACACACACACACACACACACATACACACGCAGTCACAAACACACACACAGACACTCTACGAGATGGAAGCAAGAAAACCCCCAGTCATCGTAACCTGAGAGGCAGAGTAGGAGGAAGGGACCGGGAGAGTGAGAGGAGTGGAAAGAGAAGGAATGGGAGGGGAGAGAAGGAAAGAGAGCAAGAGTGGAGAGAGAGACGGCAAGAGCTGAGAGAGACAGACCATGTTTCAGTGGGAAAAGCAGAGACAGATAAGAGGAATATGGATATAAACTATTCTCATGCTTTAGATTACAACAGTGCTCTGACTGAAAACCAGTGCACACCAACACATAAACTTCTGCTCCCTCTGTCCTTGACACCTTTCCTCCCATTCTTCTCCCTGCAGCCACAAAGTATGTGGTCTAAAGAATCAAACTAAAAAAGCAATAAACTTCTGTATTGGCCCTGTGGTGGGAATGCTGTTGGCACTAAACTGTTACATCTCCAGGCACAGAAGCACAGGCAGCAGCCCTCACACCTCAGTGTGATAAATCCTTACAGTCCCTCGGCTGCATTCCTGCCCTTCACCACCAATTGCCTTAAGTTAAAAAGGAGGGCAGAGGGGAAGACACTAAAATTACAAAGCTAAGGAAAGAGTAAGATAGTAAGAGAAAGAAAAGGAAAAGAAGTCAAGATAAGAGGGGGTGTGGGTTTACGGCTAGACGGCAGCAAACTGATAAAGCAGTTTACCACTTACTCTCAACCTCGCGACAGTAACACCATTACTGGCGCATTTCCTAAATGAATCAACCAATTTTCAACCCATTCATGCAAAACACAGGGAACATTAGGTGAGAAAGGCTGTCACATTAATCATTTTGTGGGACCACTGTCCTACTCACTGATCCATTAAAAAAGGATTACAAGACCCTGATGATATTCAGGAGCAACTTCAAAGGCAAACACTAATGAGTTAATACCCATCTGATATCCGACAGCATCACAATGAGTTAATCAGAGGTGTGAAAGACCAAAGAAAGGCTTCTAAGTGGTTCATTTACATTCTATAAGCACCAGCCTCTGTTTCAAGTTGTCCTGTGATAAAAACTATTAAGTTAAAGCAGGAGTACTAACAGTTACTAATGAAGACTTTGATTGTCTCTCTCCAACTGACCTTTAATCAGTAGGTTTCATTTGTCCAATATAAAACACAATTACGTGCATTTAATTTATTTTTTTAAAATGGTATCACTTCTTTTCATAAACACCCTTCTTTAAAACTGTTTGTTGCATCTTATAATTCCTTGTATGTTGCATTACCTGACTGATAATGTTTGAATAATATCATGCTGTAATACTGCTCAGATTTCTCATATACGTGTATTAGCGCTCCATTTTAACACACAAATGACAGAGATGCTGCCACTTTTTTCAGTGGGTGCTCCCAGCTCTATCCCCCTCAGGTTTACATATGAGGATATTGGATTAAACTAAACAAAGCCTATTTTCACCAGGGACACGTGAAACTTTCCCCAGCTTGGACTGATGTTTGAAACAGGGGCAGTGGTGAGGGAGAGAAAGGGCCTTAGGGGGAAAGAGCTCAAATTAGATTAACTAAATTCACAAAGACTGTCCCCAGCCCCTCCTGCATGGCTACACACACCCCGACCCACACCTCCAACCCCAGCCCCCATTCTCACGGCCGAGAGGTTTCCAAAGGGCCTTCAGGCAGGCCAGGGGCGACCAAATCCCTGTGCTCTTTACTGGATTAAAGATGGCTGCCCCACTGGGGGAGAGGGGCTGTTTTTTCATAAAGTGAGCACATCTGTAAACATCATAAATCCATGCAGACAGAAAAGGTTATCAGGCTGGGTGTCTGTGAGGAAAACATCAACAGCATTGTCCAGCAAGGGCCCGCCTGGAAATAAAGAGATAAAAACTGGTCACCCACCTTTGGATCGATTTTGCATGACCACTTTTAATCTCCATTTTTCTATTTTCACTTCCGCTGATGGACACAACAGCAACAAAAGCAAGGGTAGAGGGAGGTCTATAAAATGGCCTCATCTTATGAATGACTGAATGACCTGCTGGGGGGCCAGAGGTTCTCTGGTAACCCCTATTCACTCGCCTTCTCCCCATCCTTACTTCACAAAGAATTCACCAAGACCATCGTGGTAGGTATCTAACACAGAAACTAGCGTTAAGGTGACCAGTTTTCTCCTATCTTAGACCTCTCAGATTGAGTCCCCCATACAGTATGATGTCATAGTCTTGTCTCTTGTCCAAGCTTTGCTCTTAAACTCGATCCAAGCTTCCTCACATCTCAAAATCACCCCCCCCTCCTTCCCTTCCAGCTTTCCAATCATCAGTTGGGCCTGCAGGTGCAGGCAGAGGCCAGTGTTGGGGGGCTACTCGGTTCACTAGCCCCATTCTCTATGGCTGAATGAGATACATAGGGGTGTCATAGCTGTGATCCTGCCTCTGTGCCAGTATAGAGCCCTAGGGCTGACGCTGGGGGATACAGCCATGATGTGGAGGAAGGCAAACCTTGGGGTGACATTGTCTTGTGCTGCACAGCATTTTAAATGCCAAGCACATGGCTACTGCCACGCTTACCTCCCTCTGTAATGCAGTGCTGTAGACTCGTGTCAGATGACTGGTGGGTATCAAAGTATTGAACATGTCAGCTGCTTAAGATCCATCTGAGTCAGGATGGAAGACACTGGAGAAACAACATACATCACAGTGCCAACTCTGGGAGCAGGGCTCATGGCCTCATTAAAGAAGACAAAATCATTTTCCACAAGTAAGCCCAGGTGTGGTTGAGTTTGTAAAGCACAGTACTCCACGGTGTTGTTTCTAGGTGCTCCTAGGCATCCTGCTGGTTCCCAGGACTCCATACACTTTTGGGGGTTGAATCAGTGTCATCTCAAGTTCATGCCAGAAAGGCACAGCTGAGAGCTGGGGATGACTGGGTTACAGCAGGAAACCAGGAGAGGACACGCACAGTTGGCCATGAATGTTCAGAGCTTGGAGGAGAAATGAAAGGCAGGAGATGGGAGGACAGAGGGAGACAGGAATACAGTAGGGAAAGAGGGGCGGCAAGGGTGAAGGAAAAATAGAGAGAGAAAGTGGGGAATGGAGGAGAAGGAGGGGCTTCTGTGGTTCAGTGACAGCTGAACATGCAGCACATGCATGTGGAGGGAGCTCTCCTCACGCTAACCTCCTGCTGTGCCATGCATGTGCCCTTGTACTACACATATGTGATTGAACATGTATGAAAACCACAGATTCACGCACACATGCATGGGGGTATATTTCCTAATACCCAGAATAAAGCCAATTGTCACTTAAAAAACAGTCTTAAATGAGTACTTTCCATGTTACACCTTTGCTGAGTTAGCATAAAGGCACTGGGTTATGCACTTGCATAATTCAACTACCAGAGAGTGGTGCGTGTTTAAAAAAAAACTACTTTTCTAAAAGGAGGTTTTTCAAGTTAATGACTCAGGTTTAGGGTTGAAAGTATTGCTTGAGAAACTGCAGTATTCCGATCACTAAATCATGAATGCAAAGCTTCATTTAATCCACAGTTACATACAGTACACTGTGTTTTGCATGGATGATTATTACTTTGGCACAACACGCTTATGATGATTTGATGGCGCAGATTGTAAAATGGAGGGAGAAAATCAAATAGCGAGGGACAAACAGAAGAGACAGGCCAGAGAAAACAACATAAAGTGTCCATGGGTGTGTATGGGATTATTTCAAGCTGAAACAAAACGAAAACTCTTTACAGTGTCTATTATAAAACCAAACTAGCATACAACATCTTTACTTCAGCATCTCAGCAGAAAGCATCCAATCCACGGATTGGACCCTTCACATGGTAACATTAACTTTTGCATTCAATGTAAATAATGACTGCTAGTTAAGATGAAGGCTCATAAAGGATACACATAAACATAAATTGTGGCTAATTATGCCCATTTTTAACCAGCTCCTTGTCATTGCAACATGGGCAGTAACGTTAAATGCAAATGGCCAACACTCAGCCTCCCTTCAGGCTGCCAACACCTGGAGCTCCCTGCTTATCTGCCAGCAAATGAGCAAAAGTCCGACGGATGACTCAAAACCCAGGCTAGCAGATGAGCGGGAACCCCAGGCAGCATGGAGAGAAGATACACACCATTCATCTGCACAAAATGCCCACACTGCAGTGACCCAGGGCTGGTTTAAAATGTGCAAAGTTTCCTCTTTAAGAATGTAAATCAATATGGTGGCTGGTTAGACTTTTATATTGACTGCAGCATTTTATTTTGTGTTTATTTTCTTGTGCAAAACATTGTTAACTAGGGACATAACAGAAAATAAAATGGTACAGTCAATTTGTGAAAACCTGATCTTCATTCATGTTATTAATGTGACAGCTACACACAAGGACACAACTACACACAGAGAGCAAAGCATAAAATACCCCAAAAAACTAAATATTGGGTGGTATTAGTAGCAATCCCAGCCTAATTACTGGGCACAATTAAAGCAGGAAAAATGTTCATTTTCTACCAAAAAAAAAAAATCAATTTAAGAGACCTGTGTTATTTTCTCTCTTCTATATTCACAATTGTTCTTTAAAGCAAAAGTATTTCTCATGCAATCACTCTATTAATGTGGAATACTCAATTACTAAAATAACTGATAGCTGCAGCCTTACTAAGGCTCACAATCTGACTGACCTACTGAAAAAAAGTACATGTTTTTGGTGACTCCACTGCCACAACCATGCAAATTAAGGTTACTGGGGTTTGGAGTTTGGTTAGTGCTTTGTAAACAGTTTAATTGGGCTATTATCCTTATCTTGGTATTCACAATGATAGAGTTATTTATGGGGACTTAAGCATACTTTGTGTTTGTGAAGCATTCAATTTCCAAGTAATTCACCAAACAATGAATAACAAAGTATATCGCTAGGCTTTTTTTTTTTTTTTTTAACTTAAAAGGTTGCCAGTCATCACTACAATAAACATCAGGACTGACACCTATTCTTCAAAAGCCACTACCAAGCAGCTAACAGGTCCTGCTGCAGACAAGGGGAATACACTAACACATAATGAAGTCATTTACAGTAACCTGAGATCAAGTGTTAGGTAATGATGATAGGATTTAGAGGTCTGTTTATAATGACATCCAACAACAGACTTCTATCAGATGCCAGATGTGCTATCACCTCACTGACAGATGTTTACATGATGGTCAACAATGGCCACCAACCATCAGTGTAAAGAGTGTAAAAGGCAGTTGTAATAGAGGATATTATTGCATTTTGATAAACTAATCTAATCTCAGGGGCCTTAACCAACAAAGTATTACTCCAAATGTCATTAGTTCAGAGCAGTTAACATATTTATCTTTTCCCAATCACAAAAAGCACAAGTGACTATCCTTCATTGAAAGCAATTGTTTCCATAAGCCACACTGCCTTTATGTCGCAATCACACATGATGTTCTTCCAGCTTCTCCAAACTACAGCTGACTTAATCCCTCTTCTGATCATTTTTGTTCTGAGGAAAATTATGAGTTTGATTCCCATACAAAATATCAAACGACAGGTTGTACCATTGATAATGATAAACAGGTGCAAATACTTACTAGCTTCCACATATGTAGCTCAAGAGGAATGTAGCCTATATTGGATAATTCTTGGCATGAAAAAAGGTAAGTGCATCCAGATTTCCAAATAACAACAACTGTCAGTACAGACTATGATTGCATGGTTCTTAAAGGCGGCCAAAGGCACTTAAGAACACACAGACACCCTTACTGATCAAGCCTTAAAACATTGTGTGGCAAATAGGGGGCCTCATATCTTCTGAATCAATTGATGGGTTCATCAAAAGTCCTTCTTACAAATATTTCAATACTGTGTTGCCTGGAAAACAGTAACATCAGATTCCTTATTCATTTGCTTTTCCACTTTTATGTTTTATAGCCATGATAAAAATCAGATAATTGTACGTAGAACAACTTCTGTCGAAATCTGATAGACCACCCAGGGAGTCATTTTAAGGCAGGATTAGGTTGTTCCAAGAACGTCTTGAGTTGGGAAAAGATAGCAAGAGAAACCAGTCCTATCATTCCCCTGATCTGCTGAATCTAAGGATGACGGAAATGATTTGGGATAGCCTTAAGGTTCAGTAAATGGGTAAATGGCTGGGAACCAGTGCTGTAAGCCACGGAGATATGAGATAGATACAACAGGGAGATACTGATCGCTCTCCCTGGGTCCTTGTAAGAACATGAAAGACATTCTGACAGCTAAGACAATGGAGGTCATGTAGCAACCAGGTTCCACAGGCTCAGCCTCAGGGACCTTTAAAACTGCAACACAACTGAATTCCACTTTTGATTTACAGAACGTGTTGGTGCCTTTTATCAGTCTTGTCAGACAAAAGCAGTTCAAGCGAGTGTAACATTAGTTAAAGACATATATTGGGAACATTAGGAAGACAACCTGCAACACCTGTCAAACTGGGACAGCACAAGTGGCACAAAACGGGTGTTTCTTGAATAGACAAGAATTAAGACATCTTGAGGATTAAAAAAATAGACAGAAGTGGTTTTCCACTTGGACCAAAATATGAACCACAGTGTGGGTCAGGTCACCTCCACTCAGAAAGAAATCCTGGTGCCAAATTCAACAATTGAAAATCTTTTCAGCCTTTGAATTCAATGCAACCCCCCCCCCCCATTCCCATTTCATATTTCTGGGCTTACAATAGTCACCATACAACCAGGCAATCATGCCCTACTTTTGGTTATTCTTCTTCTAGGACAGACCTCATCATTTGGTTTGCAATTGGTCCTGGATTTTGCACACAAAATTTGTCTGTTTAAAGTATTTCACTTCTGTAAAGATGGTCTTTACACAAAACTGGGCTGTCTATGCAGCAGAAAACACAAATGTTTTTGAAATTTGTGCTATATGGCCACAGAAAACAGAATAGAGGTTGTGGCATTTGCTTTTGCTCAAAAAGTAGAAAACCTACAGCTACCAGAATGCACTGCGCCGCAACAGACCAATAAACTCTTCCGCTGGTGGGTGACATGGTGTGACCTCATCCGTTTTGACACAGGAAACAATATGGCGCTGCTCTCTCCTGCAGTCCTCTCTGTACTCTTTGTGTCTGTGGTGGTAGGAATTTGGAAATGCAGAAGCACAATCTGTGGTTTGAGCAAAAGCCATAAAGACAGCAAAATTCAATTTGCGATTGACTGGTTTGAGCTAAAAGATGCGCGGGGACAACTGGGTGCTGGTAAGATGGGGGTTAGTTTACCATAGTTAATTTTTATATACTACCCACATTGTTATGATACAAAGCTTGTTAAAAATCAGTGAAGCATCCCTTTAAGGAGTTAATCTTGCTCAGTATAAAATATGATTAAACCCCAGCTGAAAATGAACCCTTTTGCCTGAACTGTCAATAAACCATGGATATATTTTAATCTCAACAAGGAATGCATTTTTGCCTCCAAAGAATGTATTAGAGATAAAGGACAAAAAGGAACTGGTAAAGCATATCATTGACCCTGCGAGCACAGTTCCTCTGTAGCCACAAATCAACAGTCTCCACACCACCAAACAACAATGCATTCAACAAATAATCATTCCCCTTCATACCCTCTGACTCCACAGACTCCACTCAGTCTCTTGGGTAGCAGAAAAATCTCTTGTTTACACTGATATTCGCTGCTAAAAACAGGCCAACTCTTTGTTAAATACCAAAAAAAAAAAAAACCAAAAGACATCGAGAGAAGGCAGTGATTGTTGTCATAAAGCCAGTGTCCAGCTCCTTCCTGTCTCGGAGCTTTTGGGAGTCTCATTCTCGTCGAGTGGTGCTCCGTTTCCGGAAGCCTGACTTACTAATCCTCTCAGGCGAGAAGGTGAAAGGCAGGAACAAGGAGAAAGGGGAAAAGCTGTACGTGGGAAGGAAGGCCTATGTATGCTACAACATTCAAAATGCCTGGTTTGAAAATAATCCCATAAAGCATGCCGCCAGTGGCCTGTTGAGAGAGAGAATTAGGATTTGCGTTGGGCAGATAGGCCGTTCAATTATCCCCTCAGAGGCCTTAACTGGCCCCGGGCCACGATAAGGACAGATTTTTCATTTGTCAGCAGAATGTGGCGAGAACAAGGGAGATCGGTTTAGAGCATACAGAGCATGTTGACATATAGTAGCTTAATGATACATCACTACATAACAGCTCCAGTGAATGATCAGTGCTGTTCTTTACAGCCACAAGACAACCACCAAAATACCTTATAATGAGGCACAAGAACTAAACTGGCAAGCTAATAGACATCCACTGCAGCACTGGTGTCCACATGGAAAACTTGGATACGCACACTAGTCTAATTAGAATACAAACTATGTTTTCTGTGCCCAGTAAGATGAAAACACGGGGATGTGGCTGCGGCTTTTAACAGGGTGTTTGTTGGGTTCCTGGGCGAGGGGAAGCACTGTGGCTCTATGTGATTTGTGATTCGCACGCGGGTGGGAAAGAGAGGCCTTTTAATCTATGCCCTGGACTCCGCTTCCTCTCTCTAGGAGAAAATCAGTAACATGAACAGCTCACCACTACACAACTGCACAACCACTGGGATGTTTATGACCCACTGAAGGGCCACACAGCGCAAGGGATCATTTGTATGAGAATAGGTACAAGAGCGGGACCCTCCCCTTCCCTAAGCTCCCTCATCCAGCCTCTTTTATACACTCAGGCCCTCTCATCATCCACTCTGCCCTTTACCCATTTTAACCCCCATCGGCTTCCTTCCTTCATTTGAGATTTCACCATTTCTATACAACTATTCCCAGGTCATGCCCTCAGTTACTAAAGAATGCCTAGGAAGAGCAAGAGGGACAGCTCTCAAGAGAGAAGACCATAAGAGCCAGGTCTCCAACAGGTGCAAATTCCAGTGATGCCTGCGTGCGTTTGGACACCATTGTGTTTCTATAAACCTGGGCCAAGTGGCACGCTGAAGGTGATGGCCAGCAGAGATGTCTGACAGCTAGATCTGCCCCATATCAGGTTGAATTTTCACATTGTGTTATTATGTGTATGCGTGTGTGAGTGGGACAGACAGAAAGTGAAAAGAGATTTTTTCAGTTAATGGAAATGCTTAAATGGGATTGCTGCCTTGATTTGAAAACTGTTCTGTAATCAAGTGACTATAAACAAAACCTTCTAACATCTTGAAAATTTAATTAGATTTAATATAATTGCTATGGCTTCATGGTATTAAACTTTAACACACTCCCAGGTTCCCATTTCATGCTCATCCTGCAGACTGTGGAGTCTGGAAACATGTAGCGGACAGCCAACCAAGAGGAGAATTCAGAGTCTGGGGCTGTGTGGGTGGGTGAGCACTCATTTGAAGAAAACTCCCAATAATCCAATTAAGCACATAATTTCCTTTAGTACACAGGAACAGAATCAACTGTCAGAAAGCAGCCGAGTCAGAAAAAGTGAAAAGCGAAAAGAGTGGACAGAGAAAGGGTAAGAAAAGGCTTTTCTGTGTACTGTTCAGCTGCTGCAGTGAACAAAATGCAAACAAAGCTTTAGAGAAAGAGGCTTTAGATCTCGGCAAACATGGCGGGGCCTCCCATGCTCCACTTTGTAACTGTCCTGCTTGGCTGGCGATCAGCTCTCTTGTCCAGGACCAGTCTTTAGCAGAGATCCCTTGACCAGGAGCCAAGCTGCCTTTCATAGTGTGAGTGTGTGTGCACGCGTGCTTGAATATGCATGAGAAGAGATGGGGCTCCTCTGCTGTTCTGTGTGCTGTTCTATAACTGGCCCAATGTTCACAAAGGAAGACAATGAGAAAGGGAGAGAACTAAGGGGGGGGAAATATGGATGTTGTGGTACGTTAGCTTCTATATCTGACAATGTGATAGGTTGCATGTAGGTAAAAAGCATACACGGACAGATATAATCCATCATGACCCCTACCTGAACCTCGCCATTAACCTGCTTTAAGTAGAATCCATTCTCTCCAAGATGACACACACATGAAGTTGTTTCAGCGAATACACTCCTGCAATGAGAGGGACATTAGAGGGGAGAAAAACAGTACAGGAATTCAGAATATCCTCCTAGTAAGCGCTTATCTTCCCTCTTGGGGCACGGAATCTCAGCCACAATGACGAGGCCAAAAAGGAGAAAATGGGCATCATCTTGTGAATATTTCAGTCCCCCCTCCCAAGAAAAAAACAAGAACTCCTGTGTATGTACGTAGATCTTTGAGCTCATTTCAACGTGCATCTCTTACAAGCAACTTTCATTTCTTTCAAGTTGATTTTAAATTGGTATCATAACATTTTGGAGATGTAAAGAAGATGCAGTTTTCACAAAGCCTTCCTAAAACATAACTTCAGATGAGGTAAAGATAGAAACATGGCTGATAAAGCCCTGTGTTTTCTCTTCTCCCTGCTCCCCCCCTCCCTCCTCAACCCTCCTGTGTTGGCGAGAATGTTGATCTCTTGAATTTTACTGAGACCATCTGATAACACTGCTGTGTCCTCACCGAATTATTGCAGACAAAACTTGCACAATCTAATGCTGGTCTTACACCTAACAACTTGTTAAGCAATTTGGCTGTCGCAGGCAAATTTCAAATGCTGGAATAAAACCAGAGTTTTGCTAGAGTTGCGGCAAGCTCCTGTGACCTTGATTGTTTGGTGTAAGGTGATCATATAACTCCAGACTACAGACTGTGTTCTATGATGTAAACATTTTCCACAATCAATAGGTGCGCTTTCTTCAGAAACAAAACAAACCTAAACAGCAAACCAGGTAGGCAGTAAACACAGAGAGGACTCTGGGGACTCTGGGGAGGTATAAGAACGTGAAAATGTCTCTTGGACTGTGGAAAAGGAGAGGAAACTGATAGAGTTGCGAAACGTATTGCCTCTTATTCCATGGTCTCCTCCCACTAAAACAGTGCAGCTGATCAACAGAGGCTGGTAGTAAGTTAAGGCAACAAAATGCAAAACCTCAATTTTGTATGCCAATAAAGTTAATCTTAATGGATTCTTTTGATGCCGAATTGACAAGAATACAGTCGACATATGGTGCTTTTAACTTGTGTTTCTAGATTTATGAGTTTTTGCAGATACACTAGAATTGTTCATGTGTCATATTTCTTAAAGGAGGTTTGGCATTACATTTTCCATTGGGAGCAGGATGGGAAATAATCTCAAAAGTAATCCAGCTACAGTCTTGCAAACAGTGACCCTATAAGACCCCTAGTCTTCACAAAATCTTACAGTATGTGACTAAAAGTCTTTTCAAAGTCTCCTAGTGTATTGTACTGTAGGCATAAAGCTACAGGGACAGATCTGCTAATGATAGATTTGAAGTATAAGTGAAATTTAATCAAAAGATGGAAAGAACTATAATTACTGCCTCATGGTTGTAAGCCTCCGCAAACCAGTCCAGTTGCAGTTAGAGTTTACATCCAAGTCTGTCCAGACTCATATGTAGCCATGACAGTTGACAGTGCTTCAAATACGGATGTTGCTAAAAGCTACATATTCTAAAACACGGATGCTTCACACACATTTTCAACCTGACAGCACAAAAGATCTATACAATCAGCACAGTTTCAAGATGGACACCTAAGATTAGTGTCCCCAATTCAGTATCTGGCCAAATGTCTGAGTTATGATGTTGAACAATGGCCCGTCAAGTGTTTCTGCAGAGCATTATGATGTCACAGTGAAGCTGACCTTTGACCTTTTGCATATAAAATGTAATTACTTCATTATATCCTGTTAGAAACTTGCGTGAAATTTTGTCATAATTAGCGTACAAATTCTTGAGTTATGGCCAAAAACATGTTTCGTGAGGTCAATGTGACTTTGACCTTTGACCACCAAAATCTAATCAGTTCATCCTTGAGTTAAAGTAGATGTTTGTGCAAAATTTGAAGAAATTCCCTCGAGGCTTTTTTTTTTTTTTTTACAATATGGCGTTCACAACAATGAAACAGATGAAGGGTCACAGTGACACTGACCTTTGACCACCAATTCCACTCCAGCCCAACTCGGCGTTTGTGCCAAATTTGAAGAAAACCCCTCAAGGCATTCTTAAGATTTTTCGCTGAGGAGAATGGGACGTACACAGGGATGAAAAGAAAGACAGACAACCCAAAACATAAAGCCATGGCTATTGAAGGCATGGAGGCATAAAAAGATTACAAAATGAAAGCACGGAAGAAGAGGAACAAGCAAATGAATAAAGTAGAGGAGGACAATATGATCAAAATGAATATATCTAATACTTTCATTTGATATATTAAAAATCACAATAACTGAATAAAGACGCATGGAAGCATGGAATGAACAAAGGAAAGCTAGAAGGGAAGTAGCAAAGTAGGTATCAAAAAGAAAAGAGACAGTGCCTCAATTTGTGTAGCCCAGGCTTAAACTGTGAAAAGTGGTGCTCCACTTTCTTTTTCAAGCTTTCATATCCTAAAAAGAATCCTTCTTAACTTATTATTCTTCATTTCCTGTTCCTGTCCGGGTCCAGATGGCCAAAGGATCCAGAGAACATCCGTAACGGAATGACTGAAGACTTTCATGACCGAGCTGGTGCCGAGCAGGATAAAGTAAGCGGGAGGTAGAGGGATTTGTATCATAACAGTACGTGTCCCGCTTCTTTTACCCATAAGTCATCAACTGTAAATCTGCACAAAGAAAACCGCTATACAGTGTTCTGATAGAAGAACATTCACTCGCATACTACCCACAGAAACGTTGTCATAGACACAACACACATAGATATGTTTACATATCTCACATTTCTAATACAGCTGATGAACTCAACAATCCTGAAGCTGAACTCTATGTGAGGGTTCAATTCAAATTCCTAAAAAAAACTGGAAAAATAGTGTCTCATTTTATATGGTGAGGAATGTGTTTAGCTTGGTGTCAGACATGCTGAAACCATACACGTAAGAAAGAAAGGGATAAAACATGTTGAAGGCTTTATGGACCCCTTGCCACATATTGTACACCACTTGAGCTGATGGTGAAATCAAAACTTTACGCTGACTGAATTAAAAACAGCCATAAATATTATCGCCTATAGCTTAGATAAACATGCTTTGGGAATGCAAAACATTACAGCCGTGGAAGAGTTTTCTGCACTTGCCTGATCCCATCCAGGTATGTTAAGAGAATGACGGATATAAAGTGACACGTTTACAGTAGGCAATGAAGACAAGTATTCTTCTAATCTGATACTTCATGATAAAACATGAGTGGGAGACCCCTACCAGCGTCAAAAGGCAAGCGGTAACACAATCAGACAACCTTCTCATGTTCTCCTTTCATTACAGTCATAACTGTATGAGACTATTTATCTGTTTCTATCAGTCTAAATCTGTATACTGCATTATGAATGTTATGGTTGTTAGGCTTTCTGTTTCCCAAAAGTGTCCATGTAGTCAGTTCTGCTGGGAATAACTGTCATGGAAAGTGTGTATTAGGGAGACGACAGCATTACACAGCTGAAGTGTTTGCTCCAAGTAGAGTGGGATCATTGGCAGCCAAAGTGAGGCTGTTTGTGCCTTTTTCAAGCGGATGTATAACCCAGTCTCACGCTGCGAACTTATCGATATATCAGGTTAAATCATTCTGTTTTTGGGAAGCTGTCTGAATCCTGTTTTGGAGAAACTGTAACTCAGCTCAGCCACAAGTATGCAGAAGTTTGACAGAAATTGCCTATAAAATGTGCTCTGTGCACTTTCCACATCACATCAAGTTTGCCATATGAACCCCATGCTCTTGGCATCTCCTGTAATGACATTACACAATGGTGTTCCATGTCAAACAGCAAGTTGGTCCTCTCGCATCACCGGCCAAAGAGAAATCACAAGCTCAAGTTTTATATCCAAGTCAAAGAAAACTAGGCTGCTGGCACCGCAAATATAGAATCTGGATCAGCAGGAAGTCAAGGGGCTTTCACTTCAATGTCTTTGCTACCACAATTAAGACTTCATAAATATATCCCAGAATATAAAACACTTAAAATTGAGCCCTTTTGCACTGCATTTGACTGACAAGGCCACTACACTCCAAATTACTCACAGGCCCACAGCAGGCAAACAGAGTGTTTTGGCCGTGATGTGTGTGTGGTGCCAGCGTGTTGTGCACAAGCCAAACTTTTGGAGTCAATTGTCAAGGGGATGCAAGTCCTGGCCATGAAAGCCATCTGGAATGGAGCAGAAATGTGACTATTTACAGCTATAAATAGAACAAATAAGGCCCACAATCAGAGTGATAATCCCTCAACAATGTGGCGGCTTTGCGGCATTACTTAATGTTCCACGACAAGATGTGGAGGAAACGTCCTGATCCACGTAAGTGACGCGTTGTTTTTCTAAGATAAACTGACCCTGAGCACATTGTAGTGTGGTCAGAGTGGTGGGGAGAGCAGATGACCTTTGACCTGGGTCGGAGGAGTCAAAGAGGTCTGGGATTAGTAGTTTATGACACTTTAATCATGGACTTTCACCAAATCCACCTCATCTGAAGAGTCCTTTTCAGTACAAATGAAGTGGAAGAAAAGGCTGCAGTCAGGTACACCACAATCTGATCAGGATAAGACTGATGAGGGGGCAACAGGTCAAGTTTAAATCATTTCTCTTAATCCTGCTAGATGATTGAAGACTTCAGTTAAACAGGTGGTTTTCAATAATCAGTAACTGGTACATGCATAGAAAAAAATTCTTCCCTGAATGTGTTTTACATGACGCTCAACGTCACTCCGCTGGTCTACATCTCTCCAGATGTCCATTTACTCTGTTAAGTCACAATAATAGAAAGAGTGGGGGCCGAATGCCAAACCTGGCAACCCTACTGTCTCCCACATCTAGTATATATACACAAATACATGGCAGCAGTCCCCTTTTTAAAAACTCATGCTTCTGAAGCTGATTCTCATTACCAAATAGCTTTCCCCCCCATGGCATTGTGTTTGCTTCTTCTTGCTTGACATGGGGGTAATATATTAAAATGTATGAGCCTTTATCCTACCTCGTTCAAACAGAGCCAAGTTGGGTTCACCCAGACCACAATACAAAACACAGGAACATGCGCGCACACGCACGCACGCGCACACACACACGCGCGCGTACACACACACACGCGCGTACACACACACACACACACACACACACACACACACACAAGGAGAGTCAACCCCTGCCATTGTTTATTAGTTAGAGGGCCAAATATCCAAGCTGGCAGTGTGTCTGAGATGAAATAGTGTACACGGAGCCAAAAACGGCCGTAACATTATTACATTTTTAGCAGCAGGAAAGAAACTAAACTCCAATGCAAAACAAATTAGGCCAAAACTTAAGAACATGTACTAAAGGTAAGGCTCTCTCCCCTGTTTCATCAAGAGTCATTTCTATTACAAAACCATCTCTCATTTGACCTCTTGTGTCAGAAAATATCACCATTTCACAGTATAACAGCATACAGTATAACACAATTATTATTATTATTATTATTATTAATGAAAACAGGAGGGTTTTTTTCTATTAACTACATGCTCTCTAATACTTGAAACTTGAATCCCTTTTTTTGTATAAAAGTTTGACTGGCACTTAAAGAGGAAAGAAGATGCACACACACAGGTGAGATTCTCTGTCCAGATGCTTTTTTTTCTCAATACTGTAGATAAACCAATGTACACAGAATGATAACTGTCAATTTTCATACCATGGCATGCTGTGAAGCTGGTAAACCGCTGCAACACTAGCTGCTTGGGTTGTTTTTCTAAGGATCTCTTAAAAACAACACATCAGCCTGGGTTGATTTGTTCCCCTCCTCCGAACACACAGTGAGGCAAACGGGTCCGCTAAAACTTGAGCTTGAAGAAAAATTTGTTATCTGCTGACACGTTTTACTCCCAGAGGGAGGCAAACATGCTCAGACTTAATGCAAAACATATTGAAGTATTAAAGCCCTACATCCTCTTAATGTTAGCAACAGCACAACACAGCAGCAATCCTCCCAATGCTCCCCTAATCCCTTCTAAAATGGCCTCATCAATGGAAAAAAGATCAGGCTTTTTCTTTTTAATAAGGAGATGGTATGAGAGAGTTCTCTGGCCTAATCTCTGCAACTGTGGTACAGAGACTATCTGGAGCATTTTTTTTGTCCGACATCAGCATCAGCTCTGGGCTTAGTCTTAAACACATACCAGTCATTATTGGCAAGTTGGTTCTGGCCATCCATTGGATAGGAGAAGGTTATCAGATATCAGTGCTGTGTGAACCAAACCCTCAGGCGGCCTGTCTCTTAAAAAATAAAGGTCTTGCTTTAGACTTATCTATAGCATATCACAGATCTGTACACAGTCCTTGGCGAAGACTGTTTGCTATGAAGACTGATAGTTTCCACTGTTATGATAAAGACACATGGCCTCATCAAGCTGTTGCAGGGCCCAGTCTTAGTGTTTTGTTATATAGACAGCAAAGGGAGACAAATATGTCACTTTTATCTAGAGTTTGACTTATTTACCAGTTTGGCCAATTAATCTGCACCAAGAGGACTTTTTACAAAATTGAGCATAGCGTTAGTTCAGGCAGGACACGATGTCAAGCTCAGCTCACATCCCAGCTACATCAGCTGATCTCAAACAGCCCAATCAACTGATGGAGCAGCTGACTGATGGAAGATCACATGATTCCTTTCTATGCAACCAATTGGCGAATCTCATTCAGGGTGCCCTGTTTAAACTGCTCTGGCCTGCCTACTGTTGCTGCTTCCACTGCAAGCTGCTTTGCAACCTGCCTCCACCCCAGCTCCTCCTTTTCATGTTGTATCTGAAGTATCAATGTCATTTCTGTTAGTCATTGATGCTGCTCTGTTCTGTTCCCGGGGGTCTTTGCTGCTGCCCTCCCTGCCTTAGGCTTTCCTTGTTTGCACGTGGAAGGGCAGGAAGGTTTGCTCTTTCTGCCTCAAGCTTTCCTTCTTTGCATGTGGAAGGGCAGAGGTGCACCCTCTCTGTCTTACGTCTTCTATGTAGGCGCATGGAAGGGCAGGGACGTTTGATCTCTGCTTCAGGCTTTCCTCATTTGCACATGAAATGGTGGAGAGGTGTGCTCTCTCCGCCTTTGGCTTTCCACATAGTTGCATGGAAGAGGCTTTCTGCGTAGGCCCGAGAAAAGGCAGAGAGGCCCCAGAACAGAGCCATACCGCCAAATATAATACTGCAAATGGAAACTTCAGTTTTCTATGATTTAAGTGTTCCTGACTGAACAATCGCTTTCGGCGGAGGTTGCTCCAATAGTGGCTGATGGCTGCACAGCCTCCACCAGTCACGCGGGGACATACATCATCAACCGAAGCTGAAGAGGGGAGGGTGGTGTTAGCAACCATTTATTGGCTATCGCCTTTAATCCTGTTCCAAACTATTGTTATTAAATTGGTGTTTAATAAAAACAACATCAGTTTAATAAAAACAACATCTAGTGTTAACATGACAATTGTACAAAGTAAAAACAGAAACACAGTTGCAGGTTTGGATAAATCAAAAATTGAAAAATGGTTGTGTTGGGAATTTCAGAGCAAGAGATTAGAATCTTCACGCATTTTCCCTACATAAAATGTCTCTATTTATGTATGCCTTTAGCAGCATACAGTTTTAATTTAATAGCCACTTTTAATAGATGCTAATAAAACCTGTACTTCTATCGCTGGCCGGTGTTTATTTACTGCACTAAATTCCAGCATAAAACTCAGGAGGAGTTTAAATATTGACCTACAATTAGAATAAAGAATATAGCAATCATCATGAATGGGTCCACACACATCAGACTGAGTGAGCGCTTGTGTGTCATTTTGACTTAAAGAGTTTGGGATTTTATGTATCAGTTATACCAGTTAATGAGAAACTAACTCTCTAAAGTTACTTTCCCACATCAATCTCCGCAGCTAGCTGGTGTGTTATGCGCCTGCATCCCTGAGAGCTGAGAGGTCTGGAGGTAAAGGGAAGCTCAGGGTAAGCTCAGACTGCAAATAAATCAACCTCTGCCCATATCCTCTTCTAACTCCTTTCCTTTCCTCCAAGACCTCCCAGTTTCCCTGGGCCCAGCAGGACCACAAGCAGCTGTATCAAAACAACACTAAATCATCTCCACCGCTGGACTAGATAAACAACTTTGCAGAAGAACAACACGACACTATGCCAATCTATAGAACAGAAGAAATACCTTTTACAGAGCACTGCAAATGATACGGTTTTTAAATTAACGCCAGTTTTACCCACATTTAAACATGTAATGTTCACTGCTGCTTGTCTATTTTATTCTTTGTTTTTTATTATAAAAGGTGCACAGCTTTAGCTAAGGACATAAGGCTGTAACTTTCAAGTGCTTAATGCTGTACTTGAAGTTCACAAAGTTCACCTAACTTGCAGCAAAATCCAATGCACTATTAATTTTTTCTAAGATTTCATGAGAGTTGAAAATTCAAACATTTTTTTCTTGCCCTTTTGAACTGATAAAATAGATTAGAGGACAGTTTTTCGATTTGTGAGTGTTTTTTTCCAGCCAGTTTAGCATATTTAACTAGTTCTTACCAATTTTAAAATACTTTCATTGAACAGAAGCAATATGTCAGTCAACATATATCGGTCTTGGTCTTGTGGGACGTACGACTCAGACCATGAAACACGTACAGCTACACTGTACACATTGCAGAAAAAAAGTCATGTTCCTATGTTATACTGCATAAAAGGTAGATAGGAAATGGAAAAAATAACACCAAAGAGAAATTATTTTTAACTTATGGTAACACAAAGCACATGCAACAGTACAATAGTTGCTGTATGCGACTCGTGACATGGCAGTATTTTAATGGGTCAGAGACAAAAATGGTTTGGGCCTATTTGTGGTGGGACCACACATGGTTTATTTATGATATAGCTGAATGAATTAGATTTCATATTTGGAACTTAGACAGTACAAAGCAGCCAGAGTATGTAAAGGACTCTCCTACATCATTTACAGTACATATTTCTGCAAAAATGTTCCTACAACAACACCACCAAGGAGAGGGACCTAAAAGACACACAGCAGACTGTCTGAGTATGATTGTGTGCATTGATCTCAATAAGTAAATGTACCTTAGAACAGCTCATGATAACTCAAATGCCTGCAACAGGCACACAGCTTTCTCACATGTGACATGGTGGATGTGTTTGTATGTGTGTATAAGTGCCATTAGTCATTATATTACATTACAATAATACATTGTGCAGATAATCTACAGAAGACATATGATCATTCCTGAGAAAATATACAACCTTTATTTCTATTTTCTTTTTTTTCCCCACTGCTTACAGTCTGGCACCTGGTTGATACCTTTTTATAAAGCCCCAGCCTCACCTAAACAGTGTAGGAGTGAATGCCCATGAACATCCCCAGCACAGTAAATAAGAAGAAAATACAGAGGGCAGAGTCTCTGCGGAAAAAACACACTGCCACACACTTTAAGTGGGCCATTTTAAGGAAAATCCTTCATAGTATATCTTTGAATATAATGAATATTTCAACAAATATGTTTTCTTGATCTGAGGTTGCATGTGAAAGCTTTAGTAGGCCCTCCTCCTGAAACAAATTAAAAGTTTGTTGGTTTGTGGTCAACTGGTTACCAGAACCTCCTAAAAAAAGTAACCACATGTGGCCCACACAAGGGGGCAGATTACACAATATATAAAATGATCGGGATCATTAATAATACTTTCTACAGTTGCAGAATGAAATATAACTCTTTATTTTCAGTTTTAGCCAGTGTAGCTCTCCTTTTATTTTCGTCCTTGTTTAGTTTATGTGTGTATGTATGGCATCTATACTCTCAGTGGGGTCGAGAGGCAATGTGGCATTGATTGTTTGCAACCCTGAGCCTTGCTGGTAAGCCCTCTCCCTCACCCAAGATCCCTTGCAATGAGAAGCAGACCTGACTAGGCATCAGTTGTGGTGTAACGGCTTTCAGTGATTTTGTTCTTAACCCCAGAGCTTGTTTTGAAACCCTCCAGGGGGCATTGGAAAATGAAATGCAAGTGCTGTGGAAACCTTGCTCTCCTCCCCCTCATTGCCCTGGTTAGGGGACAATTGCACTGGGAGACAGGGAGACAGTTATTCCTTGGTGGAGAAGCACATCTCACTTAGCTAAATTGGCCGTGTCTCATCCCTCAATACCTACTGTTCTCATGGGGGAAAATGAACTCCGCCAGGTGCTACGGATCTTTAGAGCCTCAAGAATTTTCTGAACTTTTTCCGCACCCTGCATTCCTGCTATAGGAGTGGAGATTGGTCAGACATGCCTGGATAGCCTTGGTCAACACCTCACCAGCAACAATCCATGTCTCAGACTCTGGTCTGTCTTTCACACTCTCTGAGGTGTGCAGCAGTATTTTCTGATGAGTCATACGATACACCTCTGGCACAAGTCTGCTCACAAGTGCGGCGCACAATCTCACTCTATTAGGCATCACATTTTCAAGAATTTGGACGGAGGGCAAATTGTCCAGATGGCCCTAACTCAGCAGTAGCCATATTAGCTTTCAAAATGTCCCGGCTCAGTCCTGAGTTACCATTTACCTGGGGCGGCAGGGCACTTCCCTTTTGATTTCTGCACAGTTGCTCTGATCTGTCAAGCAGAAAAATAACCAGAGGCTACTTCAAAGGCCAGGTCTCCTCACAGCGTCTGAGTCCAAAAATGCTGCTGCCTTCATACAAGGAGCCAAAGCTAAAAGGCGTCTTTATATGAAAATTGGTTTCATTAAGATCACTGGAATCCTTTGAGGGTCAGTGGAAAAAAGAAAACACATGTTGACAAGCACAAACGTCTGCATCTTCTTATAAACATCAACCTCAATGCTTTTCACAATGCGTTTATGACGGGATTTTTTCCATTTTGCAAGACAGCACTCAAAGGATAGAATGCAGGTACTCAAAAAGTGACTGTAGAAGTCTTAAAAATGCTGAGGTGTTTAAGTAGCTTTCTGAACAACAGGACTCTGTTCTTACACCAGGGGCCGGCATATGCAGTTTCTGTGTCGGTGAAAGCATACCCTATGCACTAAAATTTTATCTTTAGAGGTGTTTTACAGTATCCAGAGGGAGGCTGAGAGGATTTATTTTTGCCTGTGAAAGTACATACATTGCAGTAAAGAGGGAAAAACACTAATTAAATCCTGGAAAAACTAGAATAATCAATAATGCTCTATTAACCTCGCAGAGAAACTTGGAGCCTAAAATAGAAAAAAAAATGTGTTTCTACCAAAACCAGTGACAGTGAAATTGATTGGAAAAAAAACAAGATAAATTCTAACAAAGCCAATGGGCATAAACAGAAGGAGAGCAAAGTTCAGCAAGAAATGGGATGGAAGATATCAAAGGAGCAAGACCAATTCAAAAGCCCTTAATTTCAGGGGGTAATTTCAAAACGCTTTAAGCTGGAATGTGAAATTATGGGTCAGCTGCTCATTCGCACCCTTCAGGCCAGCCTGGAAAAGCTTTCCAGCTGTAACTTGGCTGCAAAAACACCCAACCCCTGTCAAGTCAACTGATATCGTAGCATGGAAATTATTAGACGTTAAACATAAGAGGAGATGGGAGAACTCCAACAGGGAGGCATTTTATCACAGTCGAGGCTCAGGACCTGCTGTGGCTGTTCTCTTCCAAGACGAGTAGGGGGGTAACCCAATCTCATCAAGCAGTTCCTTATCTGGCCAGGGATCAAACCCTCAGGAGTGTGCTGTAATTTCTTACTGTGGCTTTGACAAGCAGCATTTCCGTGCGGTTTGGTCCAGCTCTGGAAAGTGGCGCAACTCCTATACTATGTAAAATGCCTGTACACTATACAGGACAGAGCTATGGCGGCTAGGAGTGAGTGGGAAATGATGAGGTGTTTTAACACCACATGAGGTGACGTCTTGTGTAATTTTATCACTATCATGTTCAAGCTCTTTTCCACTAGGTCCAGGTTAGATGCTTTGTCATCAAAAGCACACAGTGAGGAGGATTTAAGCTCACAGCAGCAGGTCTTGTAGATAATGGGTTTCAGTTAGGCTAGCCCTCGATCATAGCGCACTGAGCTCCATGTGGCTCGGCTTTCAGAAGAAGTGAAGACATTAAAGTCATCTGTCTGGGTCTCCATGGATGCATTTTGGAGGATGGTGGGGTTATGAGTTTGGCTCGTGTTACCTGGCTCTGCTGGAGCTGACCTGAGCGGGACCTACAGATTAAGGAACCATCTGGGAGCTGCAACCTGAGCTCAGGAGAGGAGGAACAGCAGAGCCTGGCCAGGACACCACTTTCCCTTATTTACAATGATACACATTTGCCTCCACTGTTGTTCAGAGGTTCTTTAACTTAAACTCGCTTTCATAAAGGGGAATGCCACTCAAAATGATAATTCACACCTGCCATTTCTTTGGCACACAACCACACAGACCACAGAGCTGTGACTATAATGTCATTAAGGATGAGCGTTTCTGTAGTTCCAACAACTCCAACAGAGAGATACATCTTCTCTCCAGCTGATCACCTCACATCAGTTTCAGGAGAATATAACCTATCAATAATTTAAGCATATACATTTGATATTTTTTAACCAGGAACTTGAGGCAAGAAGGTCCTAAAATTAAGGTGTTTTTGATTAGGTACACTACAACTGTTATTTCTATGTGTGAGATACACATGTAATCAATGTTTAAGTAAATATAGGTATAAGGTCTCTGTATCAGCAGGTCAGATCAGGATCAGGGCCAAAAATACTTAAGACATCCCTAAATGTCATAAAACTGTCCAGCTCCAGTGACAGAGACAAATATTAAACTGGCTCAGAGACTGTTTGCCTTGCAAAGCCAAAGGGGGCTCATATTATTGTATTTGATATAAATCAGAAAGTAACCCAATTACTCTCTCATTCTACCCTTCAATCTCCTCGATTTCATCTCACGAGACCTTAATATGGGTATGACCTCATGGTAGAGTTAGTCTTTTATTCTCAGTTCGCGAGGACAGCAGTCAGAGTCACTGAGCAAAGAAAGCTATCAGGAGGCAAAGACATTTCCCTTAAGGCAGAGACACTAGCTTACTTTAAAAAATAAATTGTGCTTTTATTTTAAATACTAAAAGGATTTAGTCAAAAAGACAATTTGGCTCTTCCTATTTGAAGAGGCCCAACCTATATATCATACCAAAAGGATGCTGACCTACAGCACTGTACATATTTCTGTGAAGCGCTCCAATGATTGAGATTTCCCAACAGTACAATGAATATAGTACATCATCCATCCATGTTGCATTTTAGAGGTCAGCACAAGTACAGGACAGAATCCTTAGATTTGTTAAACAATCCCAGTTTATGGAAAATTATCTGCCTTTAACCACATCAGCTGCAACTCACAACAGTGTGCCCTTAATAAAAGCCGAAGGCGGGATCATCCAAATTATGACAAGTGGCCACACATTACTGACATCCCCAGGTCCAGATGTGAAATACAGTAGGCATGACGTTGCTGTGCTTGTTTTCTCGCCCTTTGATCCATAAAAATGGAGTGCATCTGCTGGACATTCTGCCAAGATATTATCCCCTATACAGCCACAGGGAATGAGAACCAAACATTGTCTAACTGTATTCATGTAATGCAGGAGATTTAGGCAGTGGTTGATTCATCTTTAATGAACCACGTCAGGACTTTTCCACTGCCCACAGTTCTTTCACCTCCAATTTGACAACCATTACCCAATCTCAGTTTGACTTTGCCTTGCTTATGTTCTTCAGAAGCTGTGCAGCTCACTTCCGCCACAGTGGCTCCCATTTAAAAGTTCCATGTGATTCTCAAAAGGCTCCTTTAGGTCACTGTGGTGGCAGTCCTAATCAGTGTGTTGCACATAGCAGCCAGCCAGAGGGCCAGAGCAAGGCCTGGTTTCCATCTGAGAAAACAATAATGGCTTCAAATGCCATCCTCAGGACCCCTGTCCTGTCAGACAACACACACTGATAGATCAATTTATAGAAATGACTCTCGTTTTTAAACAGGGCTTTTTATGTCTCCATTAAAAGGCCCCTTCCCTACGGCAAATGTCAAAGCCAATAACCACTTTTTTAAGGATTATATACAGAAAATGTACTGTGTGTCTCTGCATGTTGGGGAATACCTCTGATATGAAAGCATAGAAACAATTACACAGAATAGCCACAATGAGCCACAACCACACTGAAGACATTAAAAAGAGTTCCTGTTAAGAATCACCATCATGCTTTCCCCTTGCTGTCTTTCAAGCCTCATTCATTGAAGCAATGGTGCTCTCGTCAAGTATCTGCCCACCCATCTGCAGCCCCCATAAGGCTGACAACCCACCAGGAATAGCCACGGACTTGTCTCCAGGCAGTCAGAAATGATTGGACTCCATCTTCCCAATAAAGTGCTTGTTCTAATGACAGCCCCATGCTCCACACGTTGCTGCAAGCGCAGGCCTCACAGCTGCTGCACTCAAACAAGCTCACCAAAAACATGAGATCAGCATACCATCTGCTAGTTGTGTCTCCTCAGGATCATTAATCAAACTCCCTATCGCTGCATTGATGCTGTAGAAGATATTGTTCCCACCACATCATTAGGAGCGTCGGCGCCCACATTGTTTTCTATATGACATCACTGTGTAAAAGCAGTTGAGCTTGAATGTGTCTGATGCGGTGAGAAGTACTTTGGGTTATCATCAAGTAATGCGTAAATCATTTAGGGTAAGAGTTTAAAAGTTACAGCACAGCAATTTGACTTTACAAGTTTGAGGATTCACCCAAAGGGCAGGACGACACAACGATAACGATTATTTCATCAACACAAAGACAGCGCAATGACTTCAAAAATGACATTTTTCATTTCCAACAAACCACAAAAATGTAGAAATTTCCCCTCCTATTTTGGGTTTAGTGGTACCCGCTGAAAATGATGTGGCCAGCGCCAGACATACCAACTTCACAGTACCATGACAGAACACCAACACACCAATACCCCAAGCCATGGCTGTCACTCCTGCATCCGTGTTCTGCCACCCCAGAACAACACCACTAACCTCAGACCTCCAAAATAAGGAAGTGGAAAGAATTTAATTAAATGTTTTCTGCAATAAGATGTTTACCCTTGCTCTGATGTAATGCAACATGACGGCTGGTTTGGCACAACAGCTCAGGTGTTAAAATAGTACCAAATTGCCTGCATCCTCATGTGAAACCTTTTAAACGACATATGCAAGCATGTAAACAAAATCTAATACATAGATTGGGACATTTTATCATATACCCCAAGGATTAAATACCAAGAAAAGTGCCCTCATATTATTTTAATTAAGGAGATGCATGGCTGTAGCTTTGAGCTGGGCTTAGATATGGGCCGCCAGCACATACTATACCAAAATATAAATACAGGACATATTTTTCCTCACAAAGGACCGCTGGTTGTCAAAGGCAATATATCAACAACAAACTTGGTGTCCATCTGCTTCTTTGAACATGTCATCTACAGCAAATCGTGCATGACCACCCAGCGACTTCACTACAGTAGGTCTGAAAGATAATGCAGAAACAAATAGTGTTGTAATTCTAGGTTCAGAACAGGAAAATGTTTGATGAAGCGGACCTGGCAATGCTTGTTTACCCTGGATATCTCTAATCTGGATATCTATCAAAACGGTTGTTGATTTATAGTCTGATTCCAAGTCAAGGTTGTGTATTGATTTATGGCACTGAGATTCTAGGACAAGTAGCAACTTTGTTCTGCCAGCAGCTGAAAAGAAGGGGCCTATGGGCCTCAGCTAAGGGGCTAGATGTCAAAAAACTAGCTCTACCTCCCTCCCACCCATGTGAAAACCATCCCCTAGGTTTGGAAGTGTCTCTGTGAAAGTGATGGAGGGAAATAAAGAAAGCCAGTATTGTTAAGAAAAACAAAACTTGCTTCTTTCGTCCTTGTCAGGAATTCTTCTGTGTGACTTACTATCTGGTTGCTGGTCATTAATTGCACATAACTGGAAATTTGTGGAAAAATGTCAACCATTTCCTCTGATAAATATCTGTGTTGTCCAGGCGCTGGATAAATGGCCCGCTTTACTAATGACTCACATTTAGTGGCTTTAGAAACAGAGGCATACCAGCTGGGATCCATACTATAGATTTCTTTCTCATGTCACATAAAAGATGTATACATCACATGAGGATATCTTTGTACTGGCTCATACAGTTCCACTTCTTTACTGCTAAATTGGTTGTTTCCTGTCACAAGGCTCCCAGTCTTTTCAAGTCCAACTTTGAAAACTCCACTTTATACTCAAATCTGCATCCAGAGGTGTGATCAGATTGAGGAAATTGGATCATCAAATCATCCAATCAACAAGTCTGCACACATATTCTAGACATTTTTAGACCGGAGGAACTTTTTTATAGCTCTATGAGCCCTTCTATTTGTTGTGTCTTCACTGCAAGAACTAGGAACAATAGTACTTAGAGCATCGTTCTGAATGACTTTGTCAGCTCCTTTTTCAGATTAGGTACTCCCCCCTGCAAAGAGGAACCATAAGTGACGCAAGTGTACGGTGGCGTATCCCACACAGCCAATGTAACACCCACAACCATCATTTTAAAAAAATCTGTCAGCCATGTAAACAACAGACAACACAAAATACAAACAACAGCTTTTAAGAAAAAGTGGAAGAAAACACTGATAAATGGACCAACTGTGGAGTCCAGGGGTTACTGAGCAAATATGCAACAGTTGAAATACAGTGCAATTTTGATTCGTCAAAGCAAAAGTGACATTGCTATACCATCCACTGGCCTGCTACATTACATCACTTTTACGTTCCTACTGGTGATGCCAGTGCAAACAGAAAGAAAGCCCTTTAAGGAATGTAGTTCTCTGCAGACCTCCCCAGGCAGGCAGTTCTTCTCAGGGATACCCCAGAACTGTCAGAAAATGTCTAAATCAGCTCTACTTAGAGGGATTCTCGAAAATAATCTCCAACTTTTGTTCTTTGAAACCTTTCTGTGAACTTTTTCAGCTTGTCGGTCAGCTAGTAAACAACTACTAGTCTGTCTGTCAATTCCAAATATTAGCCCATGTTTCATTGTGACAAAGCCATTAAGAGTGCCTCCTGCATCATGGTCGATTCAGCTTTTACAACCTCAGCATCTGAAATCGCAGTTTAATTTGCTCAAACTTGCACAAAGAACAACACAGCAAATTGGCCAGTAAGTAGGGGGAAAAAAACATAGCAACTAACATGCAAAAGCTCAAAATATTTCAGTGTGTGTGTGTGTGTGTGTGTCTGTGTGTATAGGTGCTGTTTGGGTTCAGAAGCTGTCATGTACCATTCAATGAAACATCTGTGATGGGAGGTGCCCATTTGATAAACTCAGTGACCTACTTGCCTGCATGTTCTCTAACCCCAGAAACAGGCTGCTTAGCCTACAATAGTGCCTAAAATGTAAAAGGAATCTATGTCATATCCTCTGTGCAACAAAAAGAGCTGCAAAAAAACCTATACGTTTCAACTTGCTCTTATTTACACTTTCAGAAAACCCTTACATCTACATTATTCCTTATCTGTAACCAGATGATTCTGTTTAGAATTACCATCTGAGAAGCCAAGCCAGGCCAGCTCACTGAGTACAAGTTTGAGTGAACTTTTGAGACTACTGTAGCGATGTCCTTGAAGGCTTTCATGGCTGTCCTGCTTCATGCTGCTTTATGAGAGTACATGCTGTTGTCTTTATGCAGCCTTCCAAACTTTTAACACCACTTCTGCTGTGATTCTCCAACTAAGCCTTTGAAAGTGGGAGGCAGCCTTGACGGTAATCCTAGGAGTGACAGTACATGGTGGGCACAGACATCACTGGAAGGAGCAGACTCTGTCTTATTGCTTCTTAACCAGCTGCTGCTTGCTGTGATGAATGAATGCTCAGTGTTTTCTTGAGCTGGTAAGTTTATCTCAAAATAAATGTTTATGTTGATTTTGAAAGCAACTAAATGTCTGTGCAATCTTTATAATTTAGAGACTAATGAAACTTAGTTAAGAAAGAGAAACATCATGTACACAAGAATCAAAACTCTTTACATTTATGTCCATTTGTCCTCTATTCTTAAGGATATATATTTTCTTCCACATAGAAAAGGCAGCTCAGAAAGAGGAGGTGAGATTAGGAGGCCACAAATCCCAGGCAGTAATTCCAAGCAGGAGGATCGCAGGAGACAGGCGGTAAACTAAAAGACTGTGTTAAGAACAACATAAATGAAAAACACCTGTTATTCCAGGTTTGAAACAAGACCGCAACAGAAGAACAAAGTGGTGTGATGGGAGTGCTTCTGAAAAGTGTGGTGTAAACTGCAAAACTACTTCACTCTGCCATCTGAAAAGATAATTTTTTCCTTTCTTCCCGCTCTCAAATTTACTACTTGTGTGACAATATGCTCACTGTTTAATAAGCGCTGCAGAAACATCTGGATCCACTGACAAACACACAGCCTCTCCATAAACGGCTGAGGACGCAGTGGCTTTATTCGCCTTTGGATGGCGGGACTGAATTTTGTGCAGTGCAGACCATCATCACCAAAACTTCTATACAATAGAGATGGATTTCTTTCCTCTAAATACTACCCTGACATGCTTTCGAAAACCAGCTGACTGCCAAGACTCATTTACTAGATTAGTCCCTTAAGTGGATAAGTTGTAGTGGTCACTTGATATACGCAAATTGTAAACACAGGCAAATGGAAAACAGCATCGTGAGAACATGAAGTTTGGAGAAACCCGAGCTAGGCAAATAAATAGCTACATTAAATTGAACATACAATATTTATGTTGAACAATCCCTGCTGCTGTGATCTCTCTGCATTATTTACACTGTGTAGTGATATGCCAATGAGTTCACAGTAACATGGGAACCACTTTGCTTAATCAAATAACCACCAGCCATGAGGACAGTAAACTCATCATGCAATCACAAAATCATTTAATAAGTGACATTAAAAAAAAGATTATGCTGATACACTACGACTTGAAGAGTAAAATCCTACTGACAGAGAAAGAAGGTTTGAACAATAATCTCTATGTAATACTGGATCACAAAATAAAACTATCGAATGAAGATAACAAGAGGCGACTCTTTGAAACTGACCACAATTTATCACAACTGGAGCTCATCAGAACCTGCTGGGTTAACATTAAGACGAGCCAACCAAAAATCAAACACAACAAACGTTTGGTGGAGTCCACCAATAAATTGGCTAAATTCAGAACAACCCACTGCAGCATCACAGGCAGTTCCTGTATTTATTTGGACCGCACTGCACCAAAAGGACCACGATAATCTGACATATAAATAAAAAGGGATGGAAATTGAACACACCTGTTAATATATCTTCCCCTCCCCCCCTTGCAGTTAGTATGGCTCAGCCTCAAATATCCCATGCATAATTCCTGTGTAAAAGAGAACAGACGCTGGCGTTTTTCACTTTGAAATGTTTATTTTTGTAGCCTTGTGATACAAAAAGGCTGTGACTTAAGGGCTGCCTGGTTAAAGAGGCACAGATTTACAAGAGTGAGATGGATTGGGACAGACAATGAGAAAGCAGGACAGGCTTGAGGAGCAGGAGTTACCCTGCCACAAGAAAGAAAGAAAGCTTTCACTGGTCTCTTTGAGGTAAAGTTTATAGCCTTCGTATGGACATCAAAGTTGGAGGTTTCTTGCCTGTCCAGAGTTACCAAATGTCTATTCTATTACACTGCAACAAACTATTTTCCAAAACAGACCTCTACTGATGGCATTTATTATTTTCTTGATGTTAGAAAAAATGGAGCTCTAGCTATGAACTGTCCATATTTTACCAATTATATAATCACAGTAAAAAGAGCATTAGCCCTTACAATATAGTAATCTATGAAAGGATTACCTTATCCTATGCCAATGTTAGTGTTGATCAAGAGAGAGCCCTTACGACCATTTAATGCACTCCTAAAAAACACAGGTGCTATAATAACACTTCATACTGACCTTTTTGCTTTCATGGTTGGAAAGCGATCATGCCAATGCTGTTCAGTATTCCATGTAGGGTTATTAATGATTTGCACTGTAAGGATATTTTCTCAATTTTATGACATCTTTAGTGAGGCTGGATTACTGAGAGGGTGGAGGGGTAACTAGATGAAATGGAGTGATGTCTGACAGGAGAAATAAAGGAATTATGAAGCGCCTGTGACACCAGTCAACATCTGGAATGATGGCAGAACAGAGAATGAAGGATTAGAGAAGGTGGAAAGATGGGGAGAGAAAGCTTGAGACAGGGATAGAAATTTGATCTAGATTGGTCTATTGATTGGTCTAGTCTGTCATCCATTTTAGTTTACGTCCTTGTTGCTCTAAAATTGTGTTCATAACTAGGTATGTTAGATACCTCACTTGTTTAGCTGGTGGACCAGAGGGTGTGTTGCAATTATCAGGGTATCACACTGCTCAGCCTCCTTGGGAAAGTTTACTCCAGGGTACTGGAAAGGAGGCTTCGACTGACTGTCGAGCCTCAGATTCAGGAGGAGTAATGTGGGTTCCAACCCGGCAGTGGAACAATGGACCAGCTCTTTAGCCTTGCGGGGCTGCTGGAGGGGTCGTGGGTGTTGGCCCATCCAGTCTACAGACTTGGAGAAGGCTTACAACCATGTCTCTCAGGGTCAGGTGGGTGGTACTGTGGGTTTACGGGGTACTGGGGCTGTTGAGACGAGCCATCCGGTACCTGTACCAAAGTGAGAGCTGTGTCTGCATACTCAGTGTAAAGTCAAACACGTTGTCAGTGGGTGTTGGTCTCTGACAGGGCTGTCCCTTGTCACCAATCCTTTTTGTGATATTCATGGACAGTATCTCGAGGCGCAGCCGGCAGGAGGAAAGGGTTCAGTTTGGGAACCTCAGCACTGCATCTCTGCTTTTTGTAGACGATGTGGTTCTGTTGGCTTCATCACACCATGACCTTCAGCATGCCCTTGGGCGGTTTGCAGCCGAGTGTGAAGCAGTTGGGATGAGAGTCAGCACCTCCAAATCTGAGGCCATGGTTCTCTGCCAGACACGTGTGGACTGTGCCCTCTGGATAGGGAGGGAGTTACTGCCTCAAGCAAGGGAGCTCAAGTATCTTGATGTCTTGTTTACAAGACAAGGTAGACTGGAGCATGAGAAGGAAAAGTGGTTTGGTGCGGCGTCTGCAGTGATGTGGGTGCTCTGCCGGACCATCATGGTGAAGAGGGAGCTGAGCCGGAGGGCGAAGCTTTTGATTTACTGGTCCATCTACATCCCAACCCTCACCTATGGTCATGAGCTTTGGGCAGTGAGTGGCTATTCTGCACTGAGCGCTGCAAGTTTGCCGTTTTTTTTTTAACTTCCACAGATATTCCATATCATAGCAACCTGACACAACCAAAGCATCACAACTAAAAAAACGCTATGCCCCATACTGCGTCTCATTGCCCTTCTGTGTTCCGCATTTAACAATGAACACTCAATTTGTTTTAAAACTCTGACATCTTTGTCTTTTGAGGAGCAACAATATACCTAATAACAGATAATAACAATAAAGCTTATTTACAAAGTACTTAAATCAGGATAGAGGAAATAATTAGCCTTTTTTTTTTAAAAATGGTGGCAATACTGCAGTAATATCACACTGTTATGATACCCTGGGGAAATTCCTTCATAGCGACAGCCCTAAATCAGCCTCAGCTGTTTGTATTTAGTGCTAATAAGCAAATGGTGTCATGATGATAAACTAAATCAAAATGTGAACTTTAAACATAACTACAAAACATCAACCTGTAAGCATGGTCATTGTGAGCATGTTACCTTGGGGCTGCTGTTAGCATTTCGCACAAAGCACTGCTGTGTATCAGCACAGCCTCACAGAATCACAAGTGTAGACTCTTAGTCTTGATACTATGGTCTTGATACTATGGACTGTTTAGCTGGTACTATGTACCAGCTAAACAAGTGAGGCATCTAAAATACATGCTATGAACACAATTTTAGAACCAAAATGGATAACAGACTAGACCAAACTGTATGTCTAGTTCAGATCTGTAACTGTATAGGCTATGAAGCACTTCATTTTGCCTTCCCTGGTTACATTTTGGAATGAGTCACATAGCCTACAACCTACATCCACCTTTGCTGCCCTATAACACTACCAAGTTTCCCTCTTTCCATCCCTCTCTCAAGCTTTCTCTGTCCTTCCACCTTTCTCTAATCTTTTATTCTTCCTTCTGCCATCATTCCAGATGTTGACTGGTGTCACAGGTGCTTCATAAATCCTTTTTTTCCCCTGTCAGACATCACTCCATCTCCCCTCTTCCATCTCTTCTAGCTACCCCTCCACCCTCTCAGTAATCAAGCCTCACTTAAACTGTCCCATATCCTTGTATCAGGACTTGCTGACGCGGCGTGTTTTCTTTGGGAAATGACTCATAAATTAGGGGAGCTCCCAGGCTGGCTGTGAAAGAGCCAGACAGGCATACACAAGGGTCCCTGATTGGTGTGGCTGGGACAAAGGCCAGACAGGCCAAGGCTGCAGGACCCATTTAGGACCATCACTGACTTAAAAAGAGGAAAAGAAAACATATTGATCACATGACGCCGGCTGGGTCATTCTTAATAGCCAGGCAACAGGGATGCCTGAGCTACCACTGGGTCAATCATCTCCTAAGCACTGCTTAGTTTCTCTTTGTTGAAAGAAGATGTTTAAAAATGTCTAACTTTTGGATAAATAGCTAATATAACAACATCAATTTTTATACAAAATTGTTTTTAGCTTATTTCACATGAAATCCCAATTCCCTTAGGCTTTGAAAACTGTGCAATGTGAGACATTTTATGGTTGCATGGCATTTCATAAAGCCTGCTGAAACTGCTGGTGAAGACAAAATGTACAGACAATAGTTGCAATTGACATACAAAACATGTGCTATTTGGTTATGCCACGTGCTGTCCTACTTCAATAGCATTACAAATTGAAAACCGTTTGAGTTCTGACTGATAAAACATGCAAACACGCATTTGCTAAGGCAACAATTGATATGAATTTGTCTTTATTTATTACATTTTACACACTAAATGATTAAATTAAAGAAAAGGTGATGATGAGAAAGGTAGGTGCAACTCTTTTGGCCAGGTGGAGATGCAGTGTGAATACAAACAGCTCTAAACACAGACAAAAGGAGAATAATATCTTATTACAAGACAGTTTCTCTAACTGACATATTATTGCCATGAGCTTCATTGTGCTCTGAGGCCCGATGTGGCTTTAAAAGACAGGAAAGAAAGAAAAGAGGGTTATTCTGCCTATACAAGTGAGAGTGACCCCTCCCTTAACTGCAGTTATATCTCCCCTCAGATACACTGACAATTACAATTTAAAGTACAGTCCAGCTCCTTTTAATCGTCAAGCACAGGAAAACATGCCTATTGGGAAGACTCTGTGTGCAGGAGATGAATGCCAGAAACCTTTATATAAAGTTGTAAAAACAAAGTCCGCTTATGAGTTATACTAGCACTCAGGTTCTGGACTTATTTCAATGTTTAAAAAAAGGTTGTCCATTGAGGAAAACCAGGACGATATGCTGGTACTTATCTAAGTGTTCACCCTAAATATGGTTTATTGAGTGATGATGGCATTAAATTCCGAGAAGACATTTTGTATTAAAGACATCTCGAGGAAGGGCACATTTTAAAAAGGAAGACTGCAATGCTTTGTTAAAAGCTGTGCTGTCCTTTTACATAATTACAACATAAATCAGTTCATATGCATGCACATTAAGGTAATTCACCAAACTTTGAGCTTTGAAGTTTGCAGTAATTCCAGCCAGGGACCTTTGGTTCATGCCATTCCTATATTTCCTTGTGTATAATGTCGCTTTTTTCACCAAAACCTAGTGAAATCCTAAAGCAGCATTCAACCAGGTGACTCTTTTTCTATATGCTGATCTTTAAGAGCAGACAACTCTAGTGAAAGATGGTGAGGAGGCGTGTTTTATGGTACATAATGACTAGTGTGACAGTAGGGAATATCAGGTGCTGTCCCATTCCTGCTCACCTGCGCCACAATGGGAGTAAACACTCGGATCACTGCTTTGCAGCTTTCAGAGGCAGCTGTAAAGCTGTGCTGCCTGTATTCAGGAGGAGCAATCATGTGGCCATCTTGTCAAGGTCACAATATGTAAACAAATTACAACGCGTGCCCCCAGTGACGCAAGAGAAGGAGCCGTTCAGAGCCTGGAGCATGCTCCAGGACGCCACTGTCGACGTCGCCTTGACATCAATGAATTCACTGAGTCTGTGGTGGATTTAATTTGTTAAACAGCAGGAGCAACTGTACCCAAAACAACAGTTAAATCATTCAACAACCAGAGACTATGGATCACCAGACCCATCAGGGATGCCATAAACACATGCGCTGCAGCCAGTCTGGAAACATGAACAATTACAAGCAGCAGCCTACGATGTAAGAGGCACAAAAACAAAGACAATATCACAATGTTCAAGTTAAAAGAGCTGAGAGGGATTGCAACCCTGTAAGACACCATGTCTGTATCTACAATGGACTAACTCTAGTTCATTTACAGTAATGTTGATCAATGTGCACTGTCCCTGAGAATAAATGAATGAATTATACTGCCAAAAACAATATATTAGTAAAAATTAATAATAGTAAAATAAAAAGCAATGCATATATTTCCAGATTTTAAGATAGAGCAGACAGAAATCTGTGTCAAATCATCACTAAGGTGCTGAAAGACATCACTGGCAAAAGCTTCAAATCAAACTATCCTGTGCATCGTCATTTAAAACTCATTTCTGTCATCAAAAAATACAATATCCCTACAAAGCAAACATATTATCATTTAAGGTCAACTAGAAGACATGACTGTCCAATTTCTAAGAGCACTGCTCAAGAAGCATACTCGTCTCAACTGTACACCTTTTAACAGACAAGCAATAGAGAGTACATGGAAGCGCAGGACGTCTAGGCTGAGAACTAACAGGCTAATAAAGGTTATTCAATTACGTCTTTAAACGGAGACACGTAAAAGAGGAAATGACAGCCTGCAAAGAGGGACTCCAATAACTCTAGGCATCTCCTGATCTTATCAGCAGCACTCAGCCACTCTACCTAGCCACTATCTTCAGTCACACAGACATTAAAACACACATTCACTTACACCTGCGTGTTTGCTCTTCTTCTCTTAAACATGTGCACAGCTTTGAGGATTTTACGAATTATACAAAATTCTCTTAATATGACTAAATTATGGCACATTTCTTTACAGTCTTTTTCACTTAACAACAGAACAAACAGCAGTTATGTGAACGTGTGGCTGCTTGGTGGGTTATTAAGAACACTAAGGTATTTCCACAGTCACACTTGCAGCACTTTACCGGCTTAGACTAATTAAAAAGTTTCATGGGGTTAAAAACATACCGACTGCACTGGGCTCTGTAACTGTGATGAAAGTGTAAGACACAGAAGGAACCTTTACAACGATCTCAAACCAATCATTTATGGACAACACCTAACAAAAATAACCCCTGAATGCTCAATGAATGTCCTGTAATTTTCCATTCACATTTTCACGACAAGAGACAGGGGGATTTTGGTTGTGAGGGGAATTTGGGTTTATGGGCACTCCCTAAGGATCCATAGGGGCATAACAGTTTATTTTAGCACATTCTCCAGGGAGTAACTTCTAACCTACTGCTCAGACAGACATAAATCCAATTTGAGTACTGAACTATCAAAAAACAAACAACACATTTAGCAGAAGGTAAATAGGCGCCACACATCAGTGGGTCAATCAGCTCAACAGGATGCCATTCATCTGTATGCCAAAACTTTACAGAGAATAAAAGCACACTCACTTAAACATTCTTGGCTGTTCAACAAGGTATTCAAAACTTCAAGTCAAGCATGTTTCTCACATTATTAAAAGTCTTTTTTTCCAAGAATGCTGTTTAGCGCAGACAGCAATAAAGAAAGATGCAGAAAAGTCTGACCCCTAAAACACAGAGCTATATTCAGTCTAACTCAAATGAGTATTTCAGAATGGCCAGGTAACGTCTAGCTTTGGGGACCAATTTCCTCAAAGCAGACAACAGCAGAAGCTCTGTTGGTGCTGTGACAGGTATGTGAGTCTGAATGGCTTTGTGCCTTGTTCCCAACAGGACAAAACACAGGGGAAGAGGACAGTAAAGCCCTGAGGAGAGTCCTGGGATGACCATTTTCTCACACAGTCAGTGAGCTGCTGAGCAGCTGTCCCTCACCTACCTAAACTGTCCCAGCCAGGTCAGGTCTGCTCTCAGCTGCCAAAAACAAAACCCTGAGACAACTGACCGGCAAATTAGCATTTTATAGTCTTGGGTTGTAAGGAAGGTACAACAGAGAGAACAAGGCTGGAGGTGGAGAAGAGGGTGGGTGAGAGGAAGTGAGGACTCTGACTTGAGATACAGCAATGACAGTGATTGTCATTCATACTGTTGTAAAAGTGTAGCTGAGTGTAATAGATGTAAATGGATACTAAAGGAGTCATTACTCAAAAAGGAAATTGTTGCTGATCATCCAAGGGTCAGGTAAATATTAGTGAAGGAAACTGAACAAAATATCTAAAGTTGGCTACGAGCTATAGCTGGAAGGACTGGAGCTGATTTGCAGACTGCCAAGGAAACAATTCCTAACACATTAGAAATGCCAAGCTGGACCCAGCACCTGCTGAGTGAGGTCACCAGTATTAAAAGACACAATTAAGCAAAAGTGAAGAGTCCATCAAAAGACTGAAAAATACTCCATGGCAGTAAAGTGGAAAGCAAAATATTTAGCAAAGTAATGGACAGATTCTGCAGCAGAAAGTTAAATACGGCACAATTTGAGATGCAACAGGCCTGAAAGGTTTTTTCAAACAGGTGAAGCGAGGAAACATTTCATAGCATACATTTGAAATCTAACAGACACCAACCTGGTACCATACCAGAGCTGTAAAGACAGGATTGCATTGCAACCTCAAGTCCCAGCCAAATCTAAGCAAACCACCTCACAGTTGTATATACAGCGCACTCCTGCTGAGATGGACTGACTGCCAAAATATCTTGAGAGCTGTGGGAAAGAAAACTGAGTTGAGCTGGGGAGGAAAGCCTCTCTGTGTCTGGATATCCCTGACATATCCAACGAAGATGAGCAGAGCATGCTGATATACAGAGGATGTTGCAAGACACTGGCCGACAATATGGCACAGTGTACGCGGCCAGATGTACTGTTCCATCATAACTGAGGAAGAAACACGGCTATAAAAACCCGAAGGAAGTGACCTAAGGCTTGAAGATGGAGTTTCCCAACATGTATTTGTTTTCTAAGATGTGTCCTACTTAAAATGGTTGAGTGAGCCATGCATAACTAAGGAAAACATTACAACTATTAGATTAAGGTTTCAAGATTCAATTTCAGTTGTTTTAAACAATATAATCAGTTAGCATATTTGAGGCATGTAACTTGATTCTTCTTTGTTCAAGACATACAAAATAATGTTAACACTGTGGGATCTACACAACAAATTAATTCCTTTTGTTTATGAGCATCTGCATGCAGGATGGAAAACAAAAACAATCACTGAGGATTACTCTCAGAGCCTGTTTACTCCGGGTATTAATACGCACTTCGGTGATCCAAACAGAAGTGGACAGCCAAGACACATAGCCATTCACACCTGCGTCTATCATGCGTCTCCAGCAGAACACTTGTGTTCCAGTTTCATTACTGTCAACATCACTTATACGCCATGAAGTCAAATGGCCCTGCGCACGGTTAATAAGTCCACAGTCTAGCACGCTTTCCAGTCACTTTAGAGAGATATCGCTGTCAGAAAAATTTAACATGTCTCCTTCCATGGGGCAAAGCAATGGACAGAGATGTAACACTTTGTCCAACTCATAAAATGGGCAACTAAGAGCCCGCTGTCACCAAAGCAACGACCACGTCCTGCAACGATGACGTGGTCCTTCTCAGGGACACTCAGGACACATTTAACCCAGTTCAGACCAAAGATTCGAGGCGAGACAAAACAGTTTTAGAACACTGCAGAGAAAAGTTGCAGCAGTGTGAACTGGCTGTCTGAGCTCGACTTAAGCTCACTGATGGTGTCACCTGCAACTCTGCTGGTCAGATCGCCAGTGGCTGGTTTTAGAACGTAAAGCACATCACCTGTTTCAACAGGCAATCGATTTGTAGTGAAGCCCACTGGTCAAGTCAAAATGACAAAATGACTAACACAACAAAAGATCTACAATCAAGTGCATCTCGGATGTCTCAGACAGCTGTTTGATTGATTGGATCACAATGTTTCTCGGTGGTCATTCACACTTGTATGAAGCACTGTTAATACCAGGTGTAAACAGGCTCTAAGACAGGAAATAACAGAAATAACATCACCCGCGCGTTAAGTTGTCAGGGCAGATGTCACCATTTAACATCTTAATGTTAAATAGTTTTACAAGAGCACTTTCACCCTGATAAATCCAGATTAGTCACTGTATTGTCACTTCTTGAAGTATGAACAGAAAACAGATCTCTAAAAATGACAAATTATCAATAAAAGACTAAAAAAATGTTTTGTGTTGCTTTGAAGATAATTCAGATAAAATGAAAACCCCAACATTAATGACACCACCCCCAGCTTTCATTTATAGCTGTGTGATAAATAGAAAATGAGACAAGAGTTTTACAGGAAACAAAAAACATGGCAACAATGTACTAATGTGTCTCTCAATCAGCAACAGCAGGCTTGTTTTGACAGCAAAATGGATTTTACTCCTATTGAAACACTGTAGATAAAATCGACAGTGATTAAGTGCACAGCTTTGTCAGCGCTAGTACGAAAATGTTTCTTCAGGTGTTTCAAACTTGTCATTTATTAAGAAAAGCGTGCCTGCCGTCTCATGGTAATAAAACCATAAATCTATTACATTCAAAATATTTTGATAGGTTACAACTGGCTCTTAAAAGCCAAATATGAAGTCATTCATTTTATTTGAAGGCTTGTTCACAGCAAACAGAAAATGGTTGTTGAAAGATCTTTATCAATACCTATATTTTACTTTTTACAGAACTTTACAAATATCATAAAAAAGGTACTATATATATCTACTGAAAGCAAAACCAACAGACAGCAGTTAAACTGGGACCTGACTTTCTTTTCCACTGCTACCACCTGTGCATACAGCTTAAAAATTTTGTACTCAATAACACACACACACACACATAGGGACAGAGCAAACTCTCAGCCGATCTGAGGAGGTGGTGTTTGTATAAATCTAGGAGGACAAGTCCCTGTTGATCCCACCACACCCATCGGTTTCCTCTCTGAAGGGCCTGGAAGGTAAATAACAGCAGGACAGATATCATTTTGACTGCAGCGCTCCTTGACCACAAATGCAAACACACACACACACACACACAGGCATGCGCACACACACGTACAAAGCCCGCACGTTGTACGGCCTGTACCCACTCTGTCTTCCATCCTCTGACATACTCATCACCTTCCCCCGCACAATCTGACTTCCTCCATTTCACAAGTCTTGTAAACAAAACACACCAAACGCTAACATTGCATAACCCAATCAGCGACCCCGGCCAAATGTCCCCTCTGCATACACACTCACACACACTTGTCACACTCGTCCACAATGAAGGAGAAAAATATGTAAGTGCTCCCCACGCTCTGATTCAAGCATCCGCAAATTTGCTTATCATTCAATATATCTGTCACTGAATTTTTTCCCCCCTCCTCGCCCACATTCCCGTCTTCTCCTTCACTTTCTTGGCCAACAGGTCCTTCCATCTGTTAGCCAGCTGGTGGAAGAGGAGGGTGGGGGGGTGTTGGAGCAGGAATGGAGGGAGAGGGGAGGGGGGCTGCTCCACCCGGCGGTTTGCTACTCTCAACAGTCTAACTTTCTCCCACTGACTGTAATGACTCTTCTGTGGGTCTCATTAGGGCCTGACCCAGGGCTGGGTTCACCTCCCTGCATGATGTCACATCCAGGCCACAGACAGCCCAGTGTTGAATTTGGGGTAACAAATCACTGACGTGATGTTGATCCATATTGCAATATTACTTTTGTTTCACTGGACAAAAATGACCATGAACCACTGTATGTTAAATTAGTTGGACCTTGACTGACTTTACTGCAGAAATCATGAGGAAAACACATAACCAGATGGTTTGGTTTTGAAAATCTAACTGGCAGCAAGCTCTCCAAAGACGATGAGAGCACACGCACATCTTGGTTAATAATTGTGTGACTTGAAACAGCTCTAATACAACCATCAGATCTGATTAAGCTCTTTACCGCCAAAGTAAGCAGCAGCGTCCAGCTGAATGGACGCCACTGAGCAAAGCTTGTGTGTCAAAATGTGTCACTCAGTCTTTTCTTCGTTCTCGTCGTCTTTACTCACTCTCCTCTCTGCCTCTACCTCTCCTCTGACAGACAGGTTGAGGGCAGGTCTGGGGTCGACAACATGTAACCTGACCCTGCCCAGCGCTCACTCTTGCTCTCTAATGATCTTGGCGTCACTCCCATTCCAAATGTTGGTTTAACCTGATGTTAATATGCCCATTCTGCACTTCTGAAACAAAGTTCTGTTCCACTGGGTCTAGCGTACATCTAGCCTCTGTCACCTCTGCTGTCAGCTGGGGTTTTTCAGTAGCAATGTCTTAGATGAGAATGAATGCATTTGTAACTCTATATTTTTTGTCACAGTGGTTGAGCCATATGTAGGCACTATTTCTAATATCCTGGGAAACTGAGAGCGTGCAAAATTTCAGTGCTATTGTTTTTTTGGATCCTCTAGTTTTTCTATAAAATGATAGGTACCAATATTTCTATAACAGCATCTCTTGCTCAAAGAGTAGGCCTGCTCGAGGACTTCGCATCCTGAGCCACCCCCACCACCACCTTCAAATGCTCTTTGAAAAGACTATAGTTAAACAGGCTAGCAAAATGATTGCAGACCCCTTAGAAGTCTAGAACTCAGAATACAAACTGCTCCCATCAGTTAGACGCTACAGGGTTCCTATCAAATATGCGGTGAGATACTTAAATATGCATAAAAACTCTTTCATCCCCCTGTCAGTAAATCTCCTCAACTCAGGACATATGGTGGGTGTGAAATGAGGGGTGGAGTTGCACACAATTTAATGCACTTTATGTTTGCACTTGTCTGTGCTATGCACTTTATGTCTGTTTGTGCAATATGTGTTTTTTATGTGGGAGCCTTTATGTCCACAACAAATTTCCCCAGGGACAGATAGAGTAATCTTGATTTTAAATTGAAAGCAGATGCTTTTACTTGAACTGACAACGGCTGTTAATACCCTTTATTACATTTCATTCGATGTCCATCTAAAGAAATGAGTTATTAGTTTAATCTTTGATGGCTGTAAGTCATTCTACCAAAGTCTGCCAATGTCAAATAGACTATCATTGTAAAGTGAAAGGGAAAGGCATCTTTATCATGTCTGCAGTAACAGTAAGTGCACTAACAGGCACCTATAAAATATATATAAAATTGCTTAACGAACAAACAAATGCATAGATGTGATTAAAAAATAAGAGTTGGGGAAAGTGACATAAACTGAAAACTCATCTCAGCAATAATGCAAAGTACACCGGAGACAATAATAGGAGAGCTGTGGGTTGCTCGTTCTATCAAACTTGCGTGTTACCAGAAGCAGTTCCAGACCTGTATTGTTATAGAAACTTTCTTGACCTTTCACCCCTGGTCGTGCCACACCTGTCAGCAACTCACAACTGCACCACGGAGCCCCTCCCCCAACCCATCCACCCCCATTATACTCTAGTCTTGAACCAGATCGTGAGATACGTGAACTCCTTCACCTGGTGCAATAACTCAACCCCAATGAGGACTGGGAGTTACTGTTTTAACACACTAGAATCATCCTTGTGAACACTAAAAGAGCTAGTGATTTAAACTAAAGTTGATGCCTTTGGTTAGCTAAGCTTTACCTTTTGTATCAGAAGGAGAGATCCCATGAGTACCTGACACTGTGTCAGTTGGGTTTGTGTAACCTATACAACACCACTATCTCTGTGCGTATACAGGTCCTTTGAAAGCTGATCTTAAAAAATGACTCGCAACAAATCCACGTTTTCTCAGGTGAACTTGCCACCTTATCATGAAAAAGGGAACTTTGCGACCCTCTGAGCAATGCTGTCTGGATCATTTAGCTTCTAGCAGGGTCTACATTAGCAAATTAGTCCCAGGCATGAGGCCAGACAAAAAGCGAACAACGAACACCTAACATATGACAACGGGAAACGTCGAGCATGCTTCTTTGGTGGATAGGAAACTTTTACCTGTTCTAATGTCAACAATTTGCAACAGCAGCATTTTCTATGAGACAAGGAGAGAAATTAAACTTTTAAGATGGAGGATGTGTTGATGATATTTCTAGTTGATGTACGGCCAACACAACCAACACCTATTGATGGCAAATAAACTGATACACCTTGTTAAAAAAAACTTGTTTGTGAAACCTGATGAAGCCATGGGCGAACCGCGTTGTTCGTAACATTTCAAGTTGAAGACTAAATTAAGAGAAGCAATTCAGCCCCCTTGTGTGCAGTGTATCTGTTTATTTGTTATACATCTGATGTTTCCTGCCATCACCTGCACTAAGTTACGAGGACTGACAGCACTGTGCATGGGGCATGTGCTTTTGAACAAGTTCAACAACCAACACCTATATCTGCCTATACTTTTCTTATTTTAAGAGGTGGAAAAGATCAGTATACTAGTCACTGAAAAACTGTTTCAGCACTGTCTCTCCTATAATGAGGACTGCCTGTTGCTCCATCGGCCCAAAATTCCAAAGCACCGCTTAGCTATAAATGTCCCATTGGACCAAAAGCCCATTTCTCCAACAGCCAGTGATCTCAAAAACAAATGCCCATTGCTCCAAATTCCAATTTGTTGAAAATACACACTCCCTGCAGTAAGACAACCCAATTGCCGTAAAAGATGTTCTCATGATAAGTTTCCATAAACACTGGATACATGACATTTGTCAACAATGCTATGGTGAAGGTGTGGTTAGGTTTAGGTGCAGAAAACCACTTGGTCATGGTTAGGAAAAGATTGCGTTTTGGCTTTAAACACACATGTTTGGTGGCACAAAAGTTGGTTGAAAACAGGGACAAGTTGGTGAAAAACACCCTGGTTAAGTGGCTCAAATGCTGCTGGTAAACGCTGGAAACTGAAACTAACTGCAGGGAATGTGTGTTTTCAGAGAAACAACATTTCGGATAAATGGGCGGTTGTTTTTGGGATAATGAGCTGTCAGAGGCATTCAGTCCAATGGGACATTTTTCGAACTAATGGGGCTTCGGAATTTTGGACCATCGGAACATTGGCATGGCACCATATTACAGCGTACTGATGTTAACCTCAGATACACTGAGGCTGACCTCTGCATTACGCCATGGACTGTTTCTTGGATGCAATTCTCGGAGATGCACATTGTTTCCCTTTGAAAATCTGCTGCTGTGAATCCCCCCATGGTTCTCAAGAGAAAAGCAGAAGTGCTCGGCATGGAGAGAAACAAACCCAGATGATTTCTTTAGTCCAGGCTTTGAAGTTTTATGGTACTGCGGCTATAAGGAGCCTCAGAGGGCAAGGCCTGGACTTGCCTGAGTTGTATCAGACAACTGTGGTACAGACCACCATTTCATATCAATCTACCAGATGCTCTAGACACACAGGGCATGGTCAGTCGGTTCATTTGTATCTAAAAACATGTTTTCATTCCCAAATTCAAAAGGCAGATAAGAGCTGGTGACAGCATGGGCCATTCACATTATATTGACCTCATCTCAACAAACCCCCCATCTCCACACACAACTTTTGCTGTCTGTCTCCCACATCCTATTCAGATAATGCTGGGTGAAAGCCTTAAGTCTCCCCTCATTCAATAAGATGCCTGTCCATTCTAGCCGAGGTTTCCATGTCTCTCCAAACACGGAAAGGCTAGGTCAGAAGAAAAGTCCACCAGAGCGAAATCCCATCTGTGTCCTCATCCATTCTGCGGGTCTGGACATGAGCAAACAGCTTGCTTTCACCACCCTGGCAACCCTTTTCACTTCACACTGGCAAACCATTTGAATCTACACACACACATACTGCATCAGGGCTCCTGACAGCAGACCCAACACCCTCTCATGAATTGAGAGAGATAAACGTTTTAGTATTCGTACACAGAACGAGACTTCCTGGCTCTTTGTGACGCTGGTAGCAAAGCCGTCTGAGAAGCCTGGAGATACTGACAGGAGGAAACCCCATTTTCTGAACAGTGGAGAGATCTATGGACCATGGCACTTTGAAAACATTGTGTTTAAATGGCAAGGCTTCAACTATGGCGCAATGAGGATATTTTTGATGTTTGCATATGGTAATCATTGTCCAGACATAAAGACTTGGCTTATTTAAAAAAAGGCTGAAACCTCTTTAATGTGGTGTATTAAAATAACGTATTTAAGATCTCCAGATAAACATTAATGCAAGTAAGTGTGGTCTAAAACCAATATCTTTTTATCTTTAATATTCCTCTTGTAACTTTAAATGTTTTGTTAAGAAGCAAAAGGAGCTTTGAAAATGCTGCCACGCCATTGTTTAGTCTAAGCTTGACTTTATCATTGTAATACCTAAATATATCTTCATATGTTTTGACCAGGTCAAACTTTAATGGAACAGGTGCATAATTTGTCAGTGGTCACTACACCTCGCAACTGTTTTTAGATGCAAAGGCTGCCTCCTTCTCAGTTCAAAGCATCGTCCCTCTTCCAATTACATGTCACACAGGCACAGAGCAATGCGATGGGAAAGTTCAGTCCTCAATTGGGGAGTTTGCTTGGACAGATTGGACAAATATTTCCTTTGTGTGGTCGTCTCCTCGCCTCTGTTCGGCCCTGACAGCCACAGAAGAGGGAGTGAACAATCCAAACTGCACTACATTATGGGCTGGGTGGCTGTTCTATCCAAGACACATGGCTGTCTCACCAGCTGCCTGTCTGTTTACACTTCACTAGCCATAGGTATCAATTAGGTTTATGGGGAAAAGGAGGCTAATAGTATGGCACATGCAGGTTTCAAATGTCTAACTATACTACAGTTTTTAATGTAAAGAAAGGGCTCTGCCTCCCAAGAGAACAGCATATTTAGATAAACTGAGGAAAGGCAAAGTGATGACAAAGTTCAAACAATCAATTTTAACACCATGCTGCAGTGAAAAACACTAGGGATGATAATATGGCTTGGTGTTATTTAAAGGACAAATACATTCAAAGCATCAATTTTAGTTTTAACGATTATTGTCTTTGACGTCAACTTGGGGTTTAAACGGCTAGTGCGTTAAATTCCCATCCCTAGAATAAACCACTCTATCCGCTTTTCATTCCAAGCAAAACTCCAGACACAGTAAGACAACTTCAGATGTCTTTTGCACCATATGGGGCCATCTACAGAGTCGAAGGCTCTGTAATAGCACACCAACTGCAAGGACAAACAGCAGCCCAGACCACATGTTCCTGTAAATCAAACCCTGACTGCTCTTCCGTGTCAGCGTCTGACATCCAGAAGTGAAGGGCAGGTGATGCCGTGATGATCACTTCATAGTCTCGCTTCACAACCTGCTCAGCAAAGCAGAGAGGCAGTAAATCGGACCAGGAAGGGAAAAAAATTCTAGATACTTAAACCTTTATTCATAAATGGAAAATATGGCCAAGCACAAGCATTCTAGCAGCAACGTCTTTTACACCTTGGAGTTATAATTCCAGTCGACCAACAAAGGAGCTACAAGAATAATCAAAGTTGCTCACTGTCTCGAGAGCAACTGACTGCTGACATACATTTACTTAGCTGAATAGGTGAACAACTATCAAAGAAACTTGGATCAAATAAACCAAATTATGCTTCTTTGTCAACCTGTAAAGCTGAGCTAAAAGACAGGAAGGGGTAAAAGTTCTTAAAGTAAATACTTACAGGAAGTCATTAGTAAGATAAAGAGTAAGATAAAGATAAAGAAGTAAGATAAAGAGTTTATACAACTGTGTTCAGACAATGGGAGGACATCTGGGACAACCAACAGAGGCAATTGTGCAGTACAGCACAGATCTACTGAGTTTGGTAGATCAGTCTTCTCTGTTTGAGCTACAAACTATTGAAACTCAGTACCAAGTGAGATAAGACAGCTTTGTTGGTTTTACATTTAAGATGAAATCATGGCTAAAATTAACCTAATCACATACCCATCACACATCAACTCAAACACTAGAAAATTCTAAAATCTTAATATATATCTCAGCGTCTAAGTTTTGTTGTTGTTGCTGATGTTATTGTTGCTATGATTTGATGTTGTGTTGTCTTGCTATTGTTATTGCTAAAGCCATTGTGTCATGAATATGTTCTATTTTGTAATTGTATTTTTATATAATAGTTTCTTTTACCAGATAATTTATTCTCAGTTTCTTGCCCAGGGACTATAGATGAAAATTAGCTTATAGCCAGCTTTGGTGCAGCTAAGTAGCTGTGCACTGTCCCTGTTAGATAAATAAATAGAATAAAACAGAAAATAAGATAAACTACCTCAGGTTGACTATGTTTGATACTTCACATGGAGTGTGAGTTTTTGAACGGCACGGGAAATACATAAAAACAGTCTGAATGGCAGGACGTAAAATTAAATGCACATGACAATATGTTGTGAAGGTTAATCTGTACTGTACAAAGACTTATATAAAATAAATCGTATACAATAATTTTGTATTTATCATTTACTGTAATTTTTCTAGAACTGCTGAGTAACTGTCCAGATCGCCTGTGTTTTTGCCTTGTGTTAAGAAGCTACGTAACATCTGGTTGTAAATTCCATCGCGGAGGACGCACAAAGTTAAAATATTTGAAGTTTGAATGGTAATGCCATCTGCCGTTACCGTTTCCGGCAGCCTCATCTGATTTTACGGTCTTGCTCTTGTTCACTAAAATGGCATCCAGTTCGCTGTCTACTGTCTCCCTGATTCCATGTGAAACCAGCATTACAGCTAACTACTTTTAATTACTATTAATTAATCATGTAATCATTTTAAATGTCAGCACTCAGCAACCTAAAGACATTTAGTTTGCAGACAGGAAAGACCAAGAAATTCAGCAAATAATTACATTAGAGTAGCCTGAACCATTGAATTCTCGGCACGTCAGCTTAATAAAATGTTGCAAATAATTATCTGTTGATTAACTAGTGCTATTATAACAGTAACTAATAAGCAACAATTAGTATGCCTCCCATTATTAAAAAACATGAGCTTGTTTAAATGATTCTAGCAAGAAATAGGGATGGGTTTAGCAGTCACACAAAAACTTTAGTGACTCTGCTTAACAATAAGCATAATAATCATAAGCCCCTTGAGGCAAACTTTTGATTTGTGATAATGAGCTGTAAGAAAATAGCTCAATAGTACACAAAGGAAAAGGGAAACTTTTCATCTAAGCTGTAGGAAACTGCCTGAGCCTGACATCTGCCCATGGTGTTTTGTAAAATCACTTTGTAGCCTTTACATTGTAGCCCCCTGAAAGGATGGTGCACCCTATAATTTCACACTCAAAAATAGAGACTGTAAAGATAACCTGCATATATTCACTCCTGTCACCTGCCAAAGTTGTGTGTTTAAGTGGACATTGAACTATCATTACAGAGCCTTCTGTAACCACTGGATTTTCAGTCTTTCAGCAGAAACTAGACATGTGATTTATAACAACAGGAGATTAATGACCAGAGCCAGGCCAGGGCTCAACATGAAGGGTCTTACCAACTAGGCATGTCATCAGAAACACTCCAGGGAGGATTCTTAGTTAGACTCCTTCAGCAACATCATCTGTGCCCTCTTGTGGAGGGCTGGCACAGTTCAACCTCCTCACACGTCTTCACTCCTTGATCTCCCTGTTTGATCTGAGGGAAAAAAAGACCACAGCTGCTGGCAAGATACATTTTTCAACATTCATTCTAACCTCTTCTTTTCTCAAGCTGCTCTTCTTTATTTTTCCCTCAAAACTATTGGCAAGTCCCAAGCACCTCTCAGCCTTAATGGAAATGTATCACAGAAACTAGTATCAGCCCCAAAGCCCTCATTGTTTGGCCTAGACTTAAAAGACTCTTAAAGACTCTTCAGCAGCGTGCTTAGTCCAACCATGAGCTAAACCATCACTGACATCATAGAGGAACACTAAAATTGCTCAGTTATCAATGATTTCTCCTCATTCATTCACTGGCCCCTCTTTCAGATGAGCCAATAAATATCAAAAAGCAATTTAGAGGGGGATTTTACAGGCAGATTTGGCCCCACTGAGATGATGCAAGACACAAAGGATGATTCAGAGAGCTGATCTTGTAATGGGAACCATTAACAGGAGACAGAACAGAACAGTCGGTACACAGAAGTCATCGGCTGGTAGTCTTGAAATAATTTGCTTGTAATGAAAACAGGTTATAGCTTGTATTCAGGTCCAGGACTGAATCACTTGATAAATGCCTGTTTAATGTCGTTAATGTAAACTTAAGAGGTCACAACTGAATGGATCATTATTGACCGGTGGTTAAGAGACAGATTTTCAAGGCTGTAAATGATAAAGTGAGCAAAACTTTCAGTATGTTTTACATTACAGGACTTTAAGTAAGATGGCCTGTTAGACTAGTGGACATGCTCTCTATAAAATCTCATAACCCACGTTAAATACATTCTATATAATAGTGATGATGTTTCTACCCATTCAGCACAAAGTTGCTTTGGATACCACAAACTAGTGTTTCCCTCTTACCCAATAAATCCATTTTATTTCATGTTCGCTCTTGTGCTGACACCAGTGAGAATACTAGAGTACTATAAAGTCTGACTGCATGCATACCCTACAGCATATATTGTATAGACTCACACTTACAGGTTACAGAATTTTATAAGATTGAACCACTTTTTTACCCACTTCCCTAGATCTTTGTGGTCCCTACTTAATAGCAGACAAAACACTGTGTGGCTGCAAAAATGTTCCAAGGCCGGCGGTTGAGGTAGCCTACCTGCTGTGTAACCTTCTGACACAACATTTTCATTTGAGTCAACTCTATTCCCGTGGTTCAAACGGCCTGCTGAGGTTTCAGAGGTACTCAGTTTGGATAAACATTACATTTACAACCTTTTGATTGAAATGGCCCTAAATAAAAAAAGAGGTTTAAGCTGTCCTTTGGGTGGTTATAGTGAAAAAAACTATCTAGGACAGCTGGTATAGACATTCAATCATTCTTTGTTCAAAATCATAAAACTGAAACCCAGAAAATGGAAAGCATTTTGTGCAGCCAGAGCAAAAACAGTTATGACTCACACACAGAATATCATCCTAGCTCTGCCATAAAAAAGTGCAGGGAATTCATCTTCTTTGTCATGTTGATACTCTCAACATCTTCTCAAATCACGACAAACTCCGTCACAACAACAAATGTGACTTGTTAATGTTCCGGCCCGTCCATCATGCTTCCGTTCAACCGAGCTGAAACTAATGTATCGTGACCCCTGTATAATTCCATTTCGCATTGCATTGCTGGGAAACTGAGATCAGACTCTTGGCAGCAGGAGTCTTTGATGAGGGGAAACAGCGTCATCTTGGTGATTGGAGAGGAAGAGAACCAAACACTTCCAATGTTACTCACACTGCGACAATTAATCTGTCCTTTGCCATTCCCCCTGCTATGACCTTTAAGCCAGTGGCCCTTAACCATCGTCAACTGACTGAAGCTAATGCTGATGACAAGTATGCGCAAAAAGAAAGGCAACAAAAGGCCACTCATACACTTCTTGCCAACTAAGAGACATGATACTAGAGGAGAGAGAAGAGGAAAAGAGAGAAAAGAAGCAGCAGGTGTGAGGCAGCTTAAAGCAATCAAACTTCCTCTGGCATTAGCACAGACATTTTCTAGTCTCCTGTGGTCACAGATCCATTTGAGGTTATTGAAAAAAGCCGATCTTGCAGCTCCTCCCCTCCCGACTGGCCAGTAACAGCATCATCATTCAGTCCTACTCCACCCTTTTACTGCACGCTGTCCCTTGGAGCCCTGATGAAGTAACACCAACACTTCCAAAAGAGCCTTTGTTGCCAGATCAAATGATTCAATATAATTTCTGCCGCTTTCCCAGTTTTTGTATTAGGAGGTTAAAAGCAATGGGTTATCTGGCACCTGTAATTCCAACTGCTTAAAGAAATATCTCACTGCTGAAAAGGTGGCCTTTTCATAAAACTGGGCTGTCTTATGCAGTGCAAAGATGCAAATACTTCTGAAATTGGTGCAACATGACCAGAGACAACAGAGATAAAGGGCTGTGGCATTTGCTTTTGCTCAAGAGGTACAAAACCTTTAACTATCAGAATGTACCGCACCACATCAGACCAATAAGCACTCCCGCTGGTGGGCGATGTAACACCAGCGTTGCAGTTTTCCCACCGTAAACAATATGCCGGCCAGCTGGTAACTAATCATCTCAAGTTGCACTTCAACAGTGCACTAAAATATGTTTCTGAAGACACTTTAGGCAAGAAATAGGAAATGCAGTAACAAAATCTTGCTTCATATTTTATCAGCGCTGCTTATTTTTGCCGTTTGATCTCAGTATTTACAGCCTCTGTTCCTTCACTACAAGAAGCAGTATGGCGCCTGCTTCCTGTTCACAAATTCTCAAATTACAGCCAAACAGTGCACTAAAAATATGTTTCTGAAGACACTTTAGGCAAGAAATAAGCAATAAAGTAACATAATTTTGGTTTATATTTGATCAGCACTGCCTGTTTGATCTGAGCAAGGGGGGGGCTATCTCTCTTGATTTACTTCTTTACTCCTTGTATCAGTGGTGGAGGGCACACAAAAATGCAAGGACAATCTGTAGTGTGAGCAACAGCCCTAGAGCCACTGAAATCCAATCAGATCTGAGCTGTGAGTAACGCAGAGATCTGGCCACTGGCTAGGTGGGGGGGAAGTTTATGATAATTTACGCATCCTACCCACGTTATGACAAAAAGCTAGTTGAAAATCGGCAAATTATCTCTCTTTTTTATCTCAATTAACTGCCATATGATTCATTAGGTAAGTAAGAGGTAAGAGGGTAAGGAAACAGTGTTTTTTAGAAACACTCCAATCAATAAAAGTTTAAATGATCACTTTGAATAACTGTTTCTGTACAGGCAATGGGGGGGGGGTACAGCTGTACAGGTGATAGTATAGTTCTGCTGAGAGTAGACATAATAAAGACACAAAAGTGGCAGATGTTGCAAAACGATTAGCGAATGTTCACACAAGGTCATACATCTATATCATTTTATGTATTCTGGCAAGTTAGACCTGGCAATTCATTATCATTTCATCCTTGAAATCTCTCCATCTGACATCCCACAAATATTTATCGCCTGTCTTCAACAAAGGGAGACTGTGACATGACAACGTTTTTACTGGAATATGAATCCAATTAGCATCTGGTGAGAGAACTGATGTTGGTTGAATGTTCTCTGATCATGTTTGGTCACGGAGAATCAAACAGATGAGTAAACACACGGACTATGAGGCATCTGGATTGACACAATAACTATCACAAAGGAAATCAGTTATGAAAATGTTTTTTATGTTTGGTATGAGGGCAAAAAGTTATATATATTTGCTAAACTGAGTAAATGAGGGTGAATCTATAAAGGTGAGTCAAAGGATTAAGTTTCCACAGATAAATCTTACCCAGTCATCCACCAGCAGCCTCTGGCAGAAGGCTTTGATAAATTGGTGAAAGCATAAAAAAGCTTGCTGGCAGCCAATTAGAATAAAGCTGCATGAGATTGTGTAATAAATCACTGCTTGAGTAAAAAGCCATGTGCAGACTCAATAAATCCGCTGCAACTTTATATGTAAATGAAAACATAAAAGAGCAGAGATCCAGAGGGATCGTTGGCGCTTTTGGAGCACAGGATAGTGAAACCATCAGCTCTGACGGTGAAACAAAATCCAAGTATAACTGCAGCAGTGGAGGTGTTCCACATTACCCTGAGGGAGGTTGAGTTGGATGGATAGAGACAAAGCAGTTTAACAATAGGTATACATATGATCAGGTTAACAGTGCCTGACACAATATTTTGTTTCAGTCCACTCCAGACAGAAATAAAACACATCCACAAAAGCAAACGCAAACATTTCCAAGACATGGGTGCACCACCAGACCAAGATTAGATCCTTGCAATTGAAACAATAATAAGACTAATATGAGCACAAAGAGTCCCTGGAACCAGAGACAAGCACCGAGTTTGGATGAGTCATCTGACCCAGGTCTAAGCCTCACCCACCACAAGGCCTGCCAATGTGTAACACACATACAGCCCAGTCTTTGAAAAGATCCCCAAGCGTCTGGAACACTGACCACATCATGGTCAGGGAGAAGAACCATAAATTAGTCTGTGAGAAAGAAAAGGGAGATACAGAGAAGACAGCTCAGACTACCGTTCTCACACGAGGTCTCACAATTGAGCCTTACAAGTGCAGAGTATTCTCAAGACTCCCGAGCCTTCTGTGACTTCTACAGAGATTTGACAGAAAAGCCTCACAATCAGCCAGAGATCACAACAGGATTTCTGTTTATCCATCCACGATGTAATCCTTCTGGATTTGCCGAACAACCCTTTGGAACAACATTAAATACATGATGTTCCAGCGGATCATACAAGCGTCTGCTAATCCCAGTAGTGATCTTTTCCTTTCAGACACACACCAAAGGGGATGAGCAATTTCCATGTCATTTATCATAAATATTGAGATTGACACCTTGATCTTTATGGAAAAAGCATTAAATAAACGGATGTCTGTACTATTATATCATGTGTAGTTGTAAAAGAGAGGGCCAATAAACTGCCACAGCAAACAGCTGAAAACGTTAGGAAAACTATTCAGCGAGAAACAACATAACACTTGTTTAATACAGGCAGTATGTCCTTCAACGCCTCACAAGCCCTGCCAAACCTAACAGCCTCAACTATCCACACAACAGTGATGGATATCTTCTGGTTTACGATGTTTACAGTGTTGGTAAGGATGGTCAAAGACTATTTTCATTCTGCTGCCTGGGGTTTAAACAGTTCAAACTTGAATGCAGAATGGATTTAAGATCTGTTCCTAATACTGAAAGTATTATCTTACATGCTACACAAAGAAAACACAAAAAGCAACACTAATCCATATTTACACTGGATTTTCCTTTTATGATACATGTTGGAGGGATGGCTTCATGAAATGTTATCACAGCAAACAGTGAAACTATCAGCAGCTACTAAATCTATGCTAGCTAATGAAACACTATGGAGTAACATGAAGTCCCTGTGTTATTTTACAACAACAATAATGGCCAAGCACAAGCTCTTCAAACAATATGATGTAAGTGAAGGTTAAATGTTTCTGTTTGGAGAGCACAAATGAGCATTTAAACAGCAAAACAACCTACAAACAGCAGAACACGGCTCAAGCTAGCTTACCGTCAACGTCTTTGAAGGCCGAACTTGACAGTAGCCGTGCGTATCGTGCAGTCATCGTTTCCGCTTTGAACATTTGAGTTACAGAGCTAATTACGTGTTCTTCCTCGAGTTAAATTACAAACCACACTGAGTCAATTCTTGCCGCTGTTTTAGGGGATTTCTAGAAACTTTTAAAGAGTGAAACAAAAGTATCACACAGACCACGCGATAAAGCTATACTAAGGGTTAGGACAAACAAAGATGGAAGCCGGAAGTGATTACCTGTTTGACCTGTGAGGGACAGCCATACGTCATCACTTGTGTGTTTTTTGTAAGTATGAAGTTGAAACTGTTTGTCATTTATTTTATGATTGCCTTTATATAAAATTATTTTTTAATAGAGGCTGACTGGTTTAATTATTTATTAAGAAAAAAAAATTACACAGAAAATTTTACATTCACAAATGCAAATAGACAAAAACATGCCACACACGCAACAATTGAAGCTATAACTTAGACACTTTATTGAAACATTACATGGACTGAAGAATAGTAAAGCAATGCAACCATTAAATTTGTAAAGTCCTGAATATTTTTCTTTAGTGTAATTTAATTGATACCCTCATTATATAGTTCTTTGTTTCTTTCTTTGTTTTTTGTTTGTCGTTTTGTCTTGTCTTATCAAGTTGTATAACAAGCTTTTTTTTAAGATAACTGTTTTGATTGAACCTGCAATTTAAAAAAAAAAAAAAAGTAGGCTACATGCAATGTACTTGTAAGCAGTATTAGGGAGGCTACTTTGCTTTGCGAGCTGAACTACAGCAATACCCTATGGAGAAATCTAGTTTGGTTAACAAAAGCCAACTACTTTGTAAATACAGTGTGTACATGTGATACGAAATGATAACAAAATGTAGCACGAAAAGGCACATGCAAGCAAAAAACATATGCTACTTAATTGAGATTATTGCAAAAAGTGTCCATCTGTTTACAGGTCTTACACAAACCAAAAATAAAATAAAATAGCCCACTATTAATGGGAAAGTGGAGGAATGTCAACTTGGATTTTGTATACAATGTCCATCAGTCAGACACCTACCTTCCAGAAACCATAGAGTTGAGGTGGAGTTATTGCACCAGGCAGGATTATTCAGTTAACCGTGAATACTAATGACCACATGTGGTCATGGGAGGGTTCAATTACAGTTGAGAAGCAATGGTAAAATAAAAACAAAAAATAATCGTATGGCATGGCAAAAAATAAATAAATAAATTGTAGTCTCCGTATGTAACTACACAAAAATGCAGAAAGTCTACTTGAATCACAGTGCAAACATGACTGTAGATGAACTACCAGCAAACTAGTGCAAAATGTAGTTAAACTACTGGTTTAATTACATGTAGTTCACCATTCCCAAACACTGCTTTTCAGACATATTTTGAGAGAGAACCCAAGGGCTCATCTCTTAGAGTGGGTCTGCTGCAAAACACCTACTGTATGAAAATGTAAGATGTCTTTATTATTATTATAAGAAGAAGAAGATGATGAAGCCATACTTTTTTAGTTTCTATGAGTGCTGGAGAGTCGACTGACTAGTTACATGTTACAGAGTTACATGATTAAATTACAGAACAAATGTAACTGTAATCTATTACAAACAACATGGGTCAGCAAAGCTGCTGCCACAAACTTGAGTGCATTTGAGTGACTTTTCATCTTTATTGCCCAGTTTAAAATATTTGTGAGAAAATTATTCAAAAAGAAATCAAATGCAAAAAGTCACTTTACTTTGATAAAGTAATTAAAATAGTAGCATTACTTATCACATTTTAACAAGGCTAATTCTGTAACCCATTACAAACAGAGTTGCAACTCCAGACACTTGCTAATTCTTTTGTCTTACTGTGCAGCAGATGGAATATTTTCATAACAGCTGGACTGTCTTTGAGAAATCTGGAAATGTCTTCAAAACAGCAGCAAGGTTTTATTAAACAACCTGTGCTCTCTGTTTTTTCCTCTCTCTGACTTGAGATTAATTCTCTTTGCAGAAGTCATATGTAAAAATGATGATCACATGATAATTGAACCAAAGGGAGGGAGTAGAAGTTACATCATCCAGGCTCTGTTACTCGTAATCATAATACAACATGACTGATAGTTGGAGCACTTTTGAGGCTTTGATGGACATGAAACACAGCTGGTTAAAGTCGTAAACACAATGAAAGACTAAAAATTATGAGTACTGTATACAAGATAAAATAAAAATAGAGGTTTATTATTGAAAATTAAAAAGTGCAAGACTGTACATTAACCCATTTGCTACAGATTAGCTTCCAGTGCTGGCCTTTGCTATGGTTTCAGTGTAGTGACTGCCATCAGTATTGCAGGTCATACCAGTCCAGTGCCTGGGACTCAGTGGTGTCCCCCAAAAATACATAGCAAAAGCAATAACTGAATTTCAGAAATTCTATTTTGCTGTTGTAGTAGAAAGGCTAGTTTAATGTCAATACGAAGGTTAAAGAATCCCGTTGTTATGTACTGTAGTTTCTTTTTTTAACAGTTACTATTACTAATTATCTGATGTGTGACAGTTGTGTCATAACAATCCTGTTTTAATGTGTTACATATCTGTATATATACATGTGTAAGATGATTCATTGTTCTTCAAATAGGTTGGTTGTCCTTTTCCTTACAGAGACAAATATAGAGCCTTAATTTGAAGAAGAACTTTGACTGTAAGACACAAAACATGTACTGAGAACAAGCCTACTTAGGTTTCAAAACACCACACAGAGGCCTCCATTTATTTTCACAGAGTGGAAGTCAGTGATTGTATCAGGGTGGCCACCCCTTGGCAACACCACTGCTGGGACCAAGAAAGATTTTTGGGCACTACATTGTAAAATAAACAGCTGCAAAACTTACCACGCTCAGGCATTCAGAAATATCATTTTAGCTTTAGCTCTTGTCTGTTCTAATACACTCATTACGGCTCAATTTGACCACATAATGACTGAAAAATTGTAAATGAATATTTTGTTAGCAGTCAACAACCACAAATCCCATGAAGCTTTGATAGTGTGGCAACGGCAGCACATCCTCTGTCACCCAACATTAGTTTTCGCAGTGTTTTGGGCATTATGTTTTGGATTGAAATCAGCATCCAGTGTTCTTTCTTCATATTAACTGTCAGCTGAACTCCAAACACCATGGGGTTAACAAAGTATATGCTTAAGATTGGAGTATAGTACACGTATTGTTCCAGTGATGCAAAACAGTTGTGTCAGGATGTGTTCTTCAAACCAGTGGTTTTCAGCGTCATACTTGCATTTGGCCATGTCTTGAGGTAGTTTGCTGTCTCTGTCAAGTAGCTGTCCGTTGGTCACTCACTCTACAGCAGGAAATGGCACTTCAAAATAAAAGCTGTGTGGTGGCAATTCACTGTACTTCAAAATAAAGTGTGTTTTTTTTACAAACTTGATATATTTACGATTCACTTGCGGTCCATTCAGAATGGACCCCTGACCCACAAGTTGGGAAGCACTGCTTTAAACAATGACAAGGTTCAAGGCTTATGCTGTTTAGTTTGGCTCTTGCTGCATCTAACACTGTTTTTACTGCGTATTTCATGATACAAAGTGAGCTACTTTAGTGGAGCACAACTGCCTTGACTTCACTGAAACAGCACAGAGCAACACTTAAACTTCCATGCTGGTGACAGACTTGAATAAGTTAACAGCCAAAGAACAGTGGAGGCTGATCTCATTAGCTGTGTGAGAACAGGGAGTTCGCTTCCATGAACACAGAAAACAAAATCCAGATTGTTGATTATGTTTTAAATTACCATGAAAAACAGCCACACAAACCTCCCCGGGTGTTTCTGCAGAGGAGTCCTCACAAAAAGGGTTTTAATGTGGAGCTTTTCCATAATCACACATAGTGCAGTGGCAGTGTAGTTTGAAGAACTAGCTATTTATGCTTTTCTTAATGTTATAGTGAGAGAAAAAAATTGTCTGGCTTTTTCATTCCAAGCAGTGAAAGATACCGACTTTAAATGCCTTCAAAGCATACCTCTCTTCCACCATAGATTTATTTGTGCTGTACGTCAGGATAAATCCCAGTCTGTTCAGTTGTAAATTAAGACCTGGGTCAGTCTGCTGACCATTGATGGTGGTCCGGATCTCCCTGTAAGTACAGTGATGTCTGCCGCTGTTCCTGGGTGGCCCTCGCAGTTGCTTTGAACGGACCTGGTGTATAAAGCCTGCACAGTAAACACACTTTTAGAAGATATTGGAGGTTTCTTACTTCAGACTCCAGAGGGATGGTACTGATATTATGAAACCCAATCTGGCTGATTCACAGTAACATGACATATGTGACTGATAAAGATATATGTAGTTTGAGCTAAATGATTATATCTGAGCAGCATAAAATAAGCCTTCATATTTGGACCAATCATTAAGAAGTCATATGGCTATAATCTGATATACGATACTACGCAAGTTGTGGTGAGGAGAGATATCCGTTATGGTCCCACCACTTCATCTTTATACGTTGTGACACAGTGAGACATTCAAAGATACACAGAGAGGGGGAAAGCATCAGAGCGCTGTCTTTGTGTGACATCTGTGGCAGTAATTTAAGTCTTCATTTCACAAACTGTCTCTCCGTATTCCAGAACTCCTTATGTCTTCATATTTTGCTGACATAAATGAAAGACTTGAGGAGACATATGAACTCAGAGAAAATATTGATAGTATAAACGGAGTTAGTGCACTCGTAATCAGAGCAGATGGCAATCACACTCCCAACCCCCCTCTGACGGTGTGAAAATGGAATATGAAATGTGAAAATTGTAATGTGCAATGCAAGACATTTGCCCTTTTCTGACAGGAAAATATTGTTTATAGTGATACAAAGATTAGATCAAGGCACCACTGTGACTCCATTATGCCATGTCCTTAAATTCTTCCACAGATCTTTCAAAACCACATCCCTTTCCAACAAGCACATGACGGGTTGAAAAACGTGGGACATTAATCCGCATACCATGTTTTACAGGATGGGGTTTTGAGTGATTAGTCTTCTCACACATCCTTTTACAGGAATCACCGTCAATGAAATGAGACAGAGAGTAGTTTGTAGACCACATCCCGAGAGACAGACTGAAAAGTTGGGCATACCATACCACAAAACTCAGTAGGGTTCAAATGCTCGGATCAGACTGTGTCAGGCTCGGAGGGTGTGTCCATGGTGTGTGTGTGAGTGTGTGTCTCTGGAGCCGACGTCGTCTGTGTGTAACACTCAGACGACCACAGTTTAACCAACACGTGCCCAGGCAAACACACAGGAGCAATGTAGTCATGGTCAGAACAGATCTGTGTGTCTCCGTCAGCACCACAGTACGTGTGAGAGACACAAAGCTAGATGGATCATGTATCTGGGAACGACTGGATAAAAGCGAGACTGTGTTATAACAGCTTTAGTCGTTTAAATAATGACTTCAGTGTGCTTTTTAATGAGACGGGAGGACAATGAAAGAAATGAATTGAACTCCTCCTTTAGCGTTTGCATGTTGAAATTCATAACAATGTGAAAACAAAAGGAAGCACATAACATTAAAAGAACTGGGACATGTGCACCAAATCATTTTAATGAATATAACAGCATTCCTTGTACTCCCTCCATAACACTACATCTTTTAACAGTGCATATCAATAAACGCCTTCTTAACATGGGTGTGCTGCCCTCACAATGTGATAATGCACTAGGCCTAGAAAAAAGAGTCTGTCAACAACAAAATGCATCTGTTCCTGGACTCCACGAGGGAGTTCAATAGCATGCTATAGAGCAAACAAAAATAAATGTTATATTCCATACTCTGAAGTAATATTTTTGACATTTTATCATACAGTTACAGTACAATGTCTATGAAATATCTGTGAAAAAAGTATACAATCTTCTTTTTTCCCATTCATATGAATTATAAAAATAATCGTCTCTGTAGACATATTGAAAATGTCCAGTGGTTTGCATAATAGTTTGATTGGATCAATGTCTCTGGTCTTCGTCACTATAGGCCTGTGAAAAATGAAGGACAAAAACATCAGTCTCCTAGAAACTAAAATCAGACACATTTAACCGCTAATAAGAATAATAACTGGGGCAATTACTGTGAAACAGCTATTTAATATTTAAACATGTCATAGACAAACATGAGGTGGAAAATGAGGCCTGCTGCTGCCCAGTGTGCGTTCCAACAACCATATTTCACAATAAGTTCTGGGAGAGCAGTGATTGGGGTGACTTAAGCAGCGAGCTTTGAGTTTGGTTGCCGTGGCGATGCTCTGGCCTCTCTGATAGCCAAGCAGCAGCAGCCTGCTCTCAGATCTCCCTCCAGACTGGCACACTGACACTGGGAACTGTGGGCACCTCCAGAGCCACAAGAAGGAGAACCGCAGACAACCTCAAACCAGACAGACTTTCTCCTTCTCCCAAATGTTGACGCTGAGAGTTGACGCTGTCTGCTGCGTGTAAACTCAGAACCCAAGTGACTTAATGGAACTGGGCAACAGCGTTCCTGTCTCCACACATGGCCGGCCTCCACCAATCGCATTTCAGAGCCACTGTGCCCTCCATTTAGCCTGTGACGGTAATTGAATGGACCATAAATGAAGGTGGAGGCTTCGGCAGTAAGTCACCCATTGGTAGTTATTTGGGTAGCATGTTGTGGCTCTACAAATGAGGTCACTGACAGACACTGAGGCTCTCTAAACTTAAGGCTGTTGCTTACAATAGCAAAATTGGTTTCTGGTGGCCCAAACAAAAACAGCACATTCTGAGGTGAGTCTGTCTCCTTGGGGTTTGAGGCTGTGAAGCCTCTAAGTGTTCAGATTCTCACCTGAAAACACAGATCTCTTATTGGCATCTCGTGCTGCACCTGTGGAAAAACAAAGACAGAAAATGTGTCATGTAGGGCGGCATGATCACTTCAAGGATTTGTTCCATATTTAGGGAAATATACATATGCACTGTCTTACTAAAAGTGATATGACAAACACTCTCTGTTAAATATAAAGTTATATCCAGCAGCCAGTCAGCCTAGCATGGTACAAAGACTAGACGAGATGAAACAGCTAGTCTGGCTCTTTTTCAAATCTGGGCTAACAAGCTGTGGCTTTATATTCAACAGAATATATGAGAGTGGTATCAGTCATTTAATACTCTCTCTGAACCCAACAGCTATTGTTGCCTCGGGGGGCAATGGCCAAGACTTCCTTTTCGGTGCGCCGCTCACTGTTTACAATTCAAGTAGCATCTTGAGACAGTTTCAACATCAACGGCTAATCTCTATAAACAGATACCTGCATATGACTGCAGATAGAGAGCGGCATGGTGGTGCAGTGGTTACCATTGTCACCCCACAGCAAAAAGATTCCTGGTTTGAACCCAGGATGGAGTGTTTGAACCCCGGGGTGGGGGAGCCACCCCAACATGCAAACTGTGCAGAGTTTGCATGTTGAATTATCTCCGGGTACTCCTGCTTCCTCCCACAGTCCAAAGACATGCAGGTTAATTGGTGACTCTAAATTGACTGTAGGTGTGAATGTGAGACTGAATGGTTGTCTGTCCCTAAGGCTATATCCACACGAAGACTTGTCTTTTTGAAACCTCCAAATAAAATGATCAGATTGCAATAGTGTTCTGTAAACATGGCGCCAACTTCAAGAATGCAGGTGTCAAAATGAAGCCGGCTCAAGCCACTGAAACCGCATAAAAAGGCTGCAGTATATATGCCAGCCAGGAGATGGCGCGCCACTAAAAACTGGAGCATACAGCTCTGAACCGGAGAAGAAGACACAGAGCATGCACAAAAAGCTTGTTGCTCTCCGCGGTGGATCCAAGAGCATGTAGTATAAATAGTTGTCTATCGCTGTCTGCTGCTCGTCGTAGTGAAGGAGGAGAAGATTTTGTTGTAGAAGCCCCAATAGGCTCAGCAAGTTCTGTAGCAGGAACACAAGTCTGTAATCCGCCACTGTTGTTGTTGTGATGGGACGGCTTCCTGCCAGGGTTAAGTCAGAGGTTAAAGAGGTGGGGCTATGACATCATTGCCGGCCAAAAGTCACGCATTGGCTGTACACATGAAGACGCAAAGGCGGCATCTTCAGATTTGTGCACTCTGGAACCCCGTTTCAAAAAGATACAGTTTCGACCTCTGAAAATGCTGATTTTGTATGGATTAAAGGCCGAACCTGTTAAAAACTTTGGCGAATTCACCCTGACACGGCTTCACGTAGATAGGCCCTATGTGTCAGCCCTGCGACCTGTCCAGAGTGTACCCCGCCTCTCACCCAGTGTCAGCTGGGATAGGCTCCAGCTCCCCCGGCAACCCCCAACAGGAAAAGCGGATGTGGAAAACGAATGAATGAACTGCAGATATAGATTAAATGAAAGCTAATAAAAAGCTAAATGTCAGCTACACTTCCAGAAATAGACAATGGGCTCCAAAATTGCATTTCTTTCTCTCTAGTTCACACAGACTGTTTCCCCGCAACCAAACCAGCTCAAAAGTGATTGTAGTCTGAGTAGAATCAACAGAAATCATAACACTTCTGCTACAATAATCTTGTCCCACTGACTACACATTCTGCACACTTATCTGTTTATAGAGTATTTTGTCATATAACCATCAGCAAGAAAGTAAATAAGCATAACAGCTCTCTACCAAGTCAGTTGCAGAGTTATATTTTTGTCACAACTGAGGCTAATCGCTGGCATTTTCCATAGTTTCGTAACACCTGTGACTGTTGAAATGGTCAACATGTCCACCAGTTTCAACATCACTTAAGCTTCAACAAATGATTGTGGTTATTGGTAGGTTAATAATACAAACTATATTTAAACCCTGTAAATATTGAATCCTATAAACCATCTTGACAAGTGTGTATAATCTAACATACTGATTTATTTCCTCTGTACACGTCTTTGTTGAGTTCATTCATGTGCTGAGCCACACCCAAAACGGACAACAGGGTTAGGAGTGGGGAAAAGGGCAGGCTTCTTTCATCTCCACTGTGGTGCGTGTGGTTGTCTCATTGTGGAAGTTTGTAGAATAACAGGAAATAGCTATGGATTTTTCCCCCATTATTTAGCTCTCACCATATTCTTGGCACCAGCTCAGACACATCTGCTGCGATACTGGGAAGAGGGTGTCACTGCGCTAATGAAGCGAGCCCTATATTTACGGACACGCATGCGCATACAGGTACGTGGACAGACTCAAACGCTCACACATGTCCGTACTCGTGTTTGAAATGCTCGTACAAATTCATGAAATGGCTGTGAAATGAAATGCGAGTCAAATAAGCGGGAAATTTTGTTGTTTCAGCTTCTCACCTTTTGAGTAATGTGGAATACTTCTAGGTAGTCGAGGATTACTGCTCTGTTCCTTTGTTCGGAGATTAAAATTAAAAAAAAAAATCTCAATGGTACAAATCGAGTGTTCGTTTGCCAGGATGCAATTCAACTCTATTATTTCATGGGTCAAAAAATTACCCCTGAAAAGATTAAGAGGGCAAAATCGCTCTCTGAAAACAATTTTAAAGTCTTACCCTGACTAATGCAATCACTCACACGTTAAATGCACACACTTATACACACACACACACACACACACACACACACACACACACACACAAGGACATACTGTACAAACCAGATTTCAGCGAACAGTCCTGTGGGCCCTCTCTCACGCCAGAAAGTGCTTTGTCACGTCTTGTGGCTGTTGGGTCTCTTTTTCCCTGTCAGTCTCTCTCTCCCTGCGTCTGAGCCTTCTCTAATTCAATGTGTGGCTCATATCCTTTCTCAACATGCCATTACCACTGCCAAGACTTAGAGCAGGCCCCCAGGGGCTATTAGGAAAATTTATCCATTTATTTTGCAAGATACACATTTGGCAAAGCAATGACCCTCCAGAGGAGCTTGTCAGAAGGGTTATATTTCCATGTGACAACCATTTGCCTGCTTGATCTTTTGTTTGACTGGAATTCTTGTGTCATAACGTCAATGAAAGCCGCCTTTTTAAGTCCCACGTGCACTTGATTTTCAGTTTGAGTAGCGGATGCTGATGTTTTGTTTATTGAGAAAACAGGTCGAAGTTAATTTGAGAACATTTCTAAATTCATTGCATCTTTGGACTTGGTCGTAATTAACATCAGGGCTGCCATTTTTTTTTTTACTCCAGTAGTGGTGGGATTTCAGCACGGCAACAGCAGTCAGTTTGTTAGTCTGCTGTTTAGGCTGTTGATCCGTCTGTCGATCGAAACATATGGTCCACAGCAACTGGACAACTACCAGACAGATTACCATGGAAATTTGAGTAACAGGGTTAGAATTTCTCCTTAAAAATGCTCACGGTCCAAAAAATATCTCAATAACTTATGACTGGATTTCCACAGAAATAAGAGTGGACTTTCATTGTCCCAAGAGGATTCATTATTATGTTATTGTTGAAACTGTAACCTTTTACTAGGCCAAAATTTCTATTTGTTTTACCACTTGTACAGTGTGGAGAGATTGTCATTACAGACACTGAGCACATTTGTGATCCCCGGAGGATGAACCTTTAGCATTGTGGCCTGTCTTTCTTCTTCCAAGCTTTCTACATTTGCCATCCCTGCACAAAAACATCAACTCATTATCTTATAATGATCTGATAATTGTACTCTTGACTTGAAATTTGCTGAGCACATTCCTGCTCCCAGGGGGTAAAACTTGTTGATTTTAACAAAGCTATGGGTTTGCTTTTAGCGCTGCCATAGGAACAAATGTTACACTTTAACTGCTCTTCATTCATAAGATTAAAACCTAGCCTACACTCAAACTGTTATTTTTGACAACAGGGATTTCCCTCATTTTTCAGAAAACATTTCAGTCCACACAAGCACTGAATGCCTAAATGAAAACGCAAAAAGACAACTGACGTGCTTTCAAGAGCATACCAAACCAACAGGTGATGATATAACCGTAACCCTAAAGCCACACAAGGAAGAAGAGGACGGAAAAGAAGAGGATGTTGGCCAAACAGAAGCCTGAAAAACACTATAACCGGAGGGCTACTGAGAGTGGTGACCTCCTCAGTGGAAGAGTAACTGTACATTCGTGTGTGTGAACAAAGAAGTCTGACATGTTCAAGCCAAATTTCTCTTCTCTCCTAGATCAAGTCAAACTGGACTTTAGCAGGTGGCTTCCTGACCCCTTTCACTCACAGGTCGTATTAACTCTATAAAGATCAATGTGCTACCTAAGTTCTCTACTTACTCAAAGAATCCACATTTTTATTCTCAAATCCTTTTTCAGGGTATTTGATCAACATATCTCATCATTTATTTGATATAACCGCCCTGCTAGAATCAGTAAGGCTTTTCTTCAAAATCCTAAAACTAACTTTTCAGATGTATAACGGGCCAGCCAACATCTATAGTCTTCTTCATTTGTTTCAGGGCCATAGTGGACTTTGTGACTGGGATTCAGCTTAGGTTGTAATAGAGGAAGCATCTTGCAAATCTGCCTGCCTCTCTGCTATTTTATTCTCCTGTCTTCCTCTAGCCTCTGCTCAGACAAGTTTAAACCCTATCATGAATCAGTCTCCTCAGATTTGGGGTCCATTTGGAGGACATTTTGGTCTACAATTCATCTTTATTCTCTCACCTTTAGTCAAAAATCCCTATTCTGTGCCCCCTTAGTGATGATTAAAAGAGGCTCAAAACAGTTAAAGACTCTAATGATATATTGAAGGTGTATCTGGAACTTTCTCGTCACTCTCAAAAACTCAATCGACCAAATTCACATCTTTTTAGATATTTGTAGGTTCGCTACTTTGTGCAAAACACTCACCCACAATTGACACATTTCCCTCTTAAATCTGACTTGGATAACATCAGCTTTATTTTTCACTGGTATGGTTTGACTCACTCTCTCACATCCACTCCCACTTTGTTTTCTTAACAGTGCTGGGAAGATGACCTTGACTAAACATGAGTGTGATTACATGGACATGAATAACCTGTTTATTGCAGCAGCAGGGAAGCTAAGCCAAACACTGTTCATCTGCACACACTGTGATGCTACACAGCTGGTTCAATATCAGCAAAGTTTCCCTTTATATTCATTGTCTTCTGTGTGGATCAGCAGTGATGTGGTGGTTCACTTTTACACTGTGATCTGTAGCCTATAGTTGGGCTTTAGCTTCTAACTATCTTTGTCTTTTTAACCTGTTGTTGCTGCTGAGTCAGTTTGACATCCTGGATATATCCTTCAAACACAGACTGTAGACCCCTCTCTCTGCTGCTCTCTGGAATCACTGTTAGTGACAGCGTGGGCTCTGCGCTTACTCAGACAGCCTGTTGGACCACGTCAATACTAAAAACAGAGTTTCTGAAATACATCACCTTGGAAGGAGTTTTCAGTGACCTAAGACTGTTTGCATATGGACAAAAGTCCAAAACGCACAGAAAGAGCTATGCTTTTAAATATACCTCTGTACATGTGGACTTGGTCCTTAGACTAGCTGAATTCTCAGAGGGCTGTTTGTTCTGTCGAACATCTTCGTGCCCCGCACAGCAGGCCCTGAAACTACTTGTTCTGCAGAAATGTGTAATGTTTACATAAGTTAGTTTTATTTAGTCCAGCCACTATATAAATCCACACAAACATCTCAGAGAGTCAGAGAAGTTGCAACATATGTTATCCAATGTTAAATAGGCATAAATTTGACATTTTTTTAGTGGACCTCAGTGAATTGAGAACTACAAGCCTCTGCCAATCAGACCATACCGCCTCATACATTCATGTGATTTATGCTCCAGAACATCCAAGGAGGTCTGATCTAATTCTGTCATGTTCAAAGCCAGAATAATATGCTGCACTGTAGCCCAGCCAGACCACGACTATGACTTGCTTTATGACTTTCGAGCAAGAATTGTTCATGTCTATCAACTGGATCTTGATAGAGATATATCTCTTACAGGATGCCAGAAAAGGAAATTTTACATGACAACGCTTCCCCCCTGTGAAATCCCAGAGGATCTCACCCAGCTGTGAAATATGGAAATTTTCATGTGTCAGCCTTTTTGCTCCATCTAAAATTTAACAAGGAGTACTTTCACATTAATCTTCACTGTTTAATAGATGTATAGTGACTTAAATGCATTAGCTCCTCACTGCGGTAAAGTGACATTACAGTAATGAAATGAGCCTCACGTCTTATGAAGAAAAAAACTGTGGGAAGGTAAAAACATCAGAGCGGCAATTTGTCAAATTTGCGAACTGTGGATTCATTTCAGAGGCTCTGAGAAACTCCCAGCACACTCTCCAGTGAATGGAACCTGTATGAGGAAATGATAAACAATCAAATGTAGAGTTTAAATAGACTGACGGAGGACAAAGGCCGATCACTCACTCTTATCCTGCTCAGGAGGCTCCAGGATGTCACTGTCTGTGTCACTGGGAATATGCCAAGGCTGTCGGATGGCCTGTAACTGCTGGTAAAACTCATCCTGATGTGGAAAAATAGAGCAGAACAGAGATGATGGAAGACTGTGTTAACTCATACTCAGCGGAGATAACAGACAGAGGGAAATAAAGATAGAAAACACAGCTGGGAAAAGAGAATATTAATCATTCTGTCAATCGGTCTGTTCACGTCTCCATCTGTTTGTCTCTACACTGTAAGGTGTCTTACTCAAGGTCTTGTAGTGAAAGAAAGGAAAACATGTACAGTACAGGAATATGTATTGAGTCCAGCTGCAAGATCTCATTTAGCAGTATCAGATTTCCAACATCAAATCTGAGGTAATTTCATCTTCACATTCAAACATACGTCTTCCTCTTCCTGTTTAAAGCGTCAGTGGTGTTTTATTAAGCGGTAATGACCCTATGAAGAAAAGACAAGTACTGAAAATTCTTCATTTAACTTTCAACCACAGATGTCAGACACAAACAATCATCTTATACACTGAAAGTCCTCAGGGCAAAATAAATTGCCCCATGCTACCTATAGGAGACTCTTCTTGTCTTCTTAGTTTTCAGTGCTAAAATGATGGAAATGACTACACAGGTGATCACAAGCATATACTGTACGTCTTTGCTGCACACTCAGTAGCCCTTTTTAAATAGGAATTGTGCAAATTTGCAAGAAAGCCCAATCAGTCTTCGTTCAGCATTGGCAGTATAAAAACAAAATTGGGTGCAGCGAAATGCCGCCTGCCTACTTTTGTTCATACAGAATGTGCCTTATCAGAACGTATAGCTCAGTGTGTGACGTACACAATGACGTACAATACATGCGTTTGCAGGGGCCAGGAGGGCGCGCAATTCCTTGTCTCCCCAGTTGCTCATCTTTACAGTTTCTTTCAGGTGGTGTCAACGTTGTTTGCGTTTCCCTCTTGCTACTAGCTGCTCATTCCTGCAAGCAGCTGTTTCCTGTTTTTAAGTTGCAAGTGTGGTGTCATCAACAGCTCCTACCGTGGCGGAAGGGCGCCTCGTTCTTTATAAACCAAAACGGTTCTGCCAATGTGTTTACCCCAACGTGGCGGAAAATTGTGCACCTTGGATCAACTTGCCAATCCAGCTCTGTGTGTCTACACGCTCGCAGCTTGCCTGCAAAACGGCCCAACATTCACCAAAAATCTGGCAGTGTAAAAGGGGCTTACGATTAAAAAGGTTTAGGATTCCTTGAAGGAAAACTTCATCCACCGAATGATTGTTTGTTTATCAGTTACTCACCCCGTGCTATGTTTAAGGAGAAAACTTTTTTTTGCATGCCTCCATGGTCAACAAAGAATCCAAAAACGGAGAAAATTCTTGAGGATTTGAAGTCAGAGGCGACTGCATTTAACAACAGCAAAACTATATTAAACGTCTGTTTACAAACTCTCACACAACTCGTGCAGTTGAATCCAAGTCTGATTTGTCCAAACACATGCATTTTTGCTAAAACCACTATTTAAAAACTTCCGCATCAACAGTCTCACCTCAGGCCAAAAGGTGCGAGTTTGTAAACGGATGTTTCAAAATAGTTCTGCTGTTAATAAACTTGGCCCATCAAGAATTTTCTTTGTTTTTGAATTCTTTGTTGATCATGGAGGCATGTGAGAAAAACATTGTTCTTCCTGATTTCAGTGTAATTGAATGATCATTTGGGGGGCGAAGTATTCCTTTGAATCTCTAAGCAGGCCTCCTAGTCCATCTACTTGGGACCAGGTGGCCTCAATAAAAGCAGACTGGGTGCACTGGGTGTTTTGGATAATCTCAGTAGGTGTCAACTAGCATAACTGTCAAAGAGTATAGAGAGGGACTGCAAAATTCCTGCCCACCATTAATAAAGCCTTCAAAAAGGTCTCGTATTTAACAGCGCCGCTGTTAAGTAAATCATGAAAGGAATATAAGAAAGAAATCCCACTGAAAATTCTCCTTTTATGCCAGACTCATTTTTCCACAGTAAAATGACATCCTACTGTATGGACCTCCATGACTCCCCACTAAACCCCACACGAAGCGTGTGTGTGAGTGTTTGTGAGGGTCTGCACATGTGTGATATTGTGTGTTCTGGTGCTCTCAGTCATAATCTTTCTGTGTAAAGGCTCTCATGTTCTACAGCCAGCTTTACTCGGGCACTGAGCCTATTTGACACTCAAGTTCACTCTCAACATACGAAAAAATTACAATAAAGTTGGAGCGATTTTCAAGCCCTTAAACCAAAGTTTATGACAATTTAACTCGGTTTTACACACTGTACTTTACTCGATCTATTTCATTGCTGGACAAATCTTACATGTGAGAAATAGCTAAAATATGATCTGTAGAATTTGATGCAACACCATGGCAATGACAGATAATGTGTCAGTGGAAGGGAATTATATGAATTCTGCTTTCTGCTAAGCTAAGCTAATCATTCTCTGACTGTAAATTTATATTAAATGTACATGAGTAATATCAAATCCTCTAATGTAAAGCCAGTCAACACATTTCCCAAAAAGTGATACTTACAGCACTGATACTCACCAGATTGATCATTTAAAAATAAATAAATAAATAAATAAATAAATGAAAGGCCCCACTAGTTGTCTTCATGTCGCAAATAATTAGTGAAGGCACCTTTCCCCCTCCTCCTGATTATTTTCCTGTATTAGGAAACCTTGTCAAGGAATATTGTTTTAATGTACAGTGAGCAATGAAGGTGTTTTTGATACTAAACGTATATTTCTCAGTTTCAGGTCTTACCTCAGACAGATAGGCCCGTAGGCTGGCACCAAGGCTGTCTGTAGTGCTTAGTCCAGGAGGGGTGAGCAGCGGTCGGGGATGTGTGGGCTGACATGTGGGCGTCACAGGGCGGCTCCGTGACCTTCTGAAGGTCACCTCTTTATGAGATCCAGGGTTAAAGGTGGAGCGTGTCAGTAAACTATTCGGGGTCAGGGGCCTGCTGGGCGTTCTGGGGGTTTGAGTCCTGCTCCCAGGGTTGCTGGGAGATTGAGTCCGACCCATGACCAAGGAGGTGGGCTTGGGGCTGAGCAGAGGGAGGCCCACGCTGCAGGGCTTGCCTGAGAGGCTGCCAGCTGGAGACTGGGGTCTAGAGAGCAGGCTGGTGAGAGGGAGTGTGTCGGGTAGCGTTCTGTGGCGCAGAGGGGTGTGGAGCAGACTACTGTGCGGATTATTGGAGCTCCGAGTGGTCATCTTTCCTACTTCTGCCAGCTTGGCCAGGTCCTTTTCAACCTCTGGAGGGAAAAAGAGGGAGATAATCCAAGTCAACATCCAGATTTCTTATCTAAAAACATAAGTGTCAACATATACTGAGTGTTTAAAGAGTTTCTACAAGTACACAACAACTGCAACACTAATCCCAGGAAACTCAGGAGACTCCAAGATAAAGTCAGGCTTATTTTTTATTACATATTCTTCGGCTGTGCTATGAGGTTAGTATGTGTCCTACAAGACTGATGATTCACAAACTTTACTGAGTATTAAAGTGGGCGAGACTGCTTGCTTTAATCCTTCTTCTGGGCAATGATGACAATATTTATAGGCACTGTAAATTGTGGTGAATCCAGCTTCCTCCGTCAGAAAAGGTTCCAAGTTGATATACAGCGAGCACAGCCCGGTAAGAAAAAAAAATAAAAATCCTGTTCCTGACAGAAACTCATTTGTTTGCCTCACTGGTAGTCTCAAAAACATTTCTGTTTGTGAAAGGAGTGATGCTGCCAACTTCTGTGATCAACATCTGGGTCATTTTTTCCGTGTTTAATGCTTTTGTTAAAAATCTTGGCAATCGGGATTCAACAAACCGGCCTGGGAGTTATCATTCGAGAGGGATAATTTCAGGAATGACTCATCAGGAGCGAGTATTTCTGGAGAACTGTATATGTGTGACGTTAAATAAATAGCAAAAGGAAGCATGACAAGTATTTCACAAACCTTGACTTCCTTGTTTTGGAGCAAATTGTGTTTTTTTTCCCCGTCCTATACAAACAACATTTTTCCACGCAACAATGTGAAGCATATGCTCCGATTCACCGACAAATATCCATTTACTATGCAAAGCCGAAAATGTCTGCAATACTACTCCAAATTCAGCTTTGAGACATTACCGAGTTGGTTTGAAATCTATTCCAGACTGTTTTGTATACAATCCTTCGGGGATCAAAAACATTTAATTCTCTGACATGCATAATTAGATTGCTGTTTCTGTGCTTAATCAGCTCTGATTGTATGGAGGCCAGCCTTTAGAGTGAGATACAATGCAGAGCACATACTGCTTAGTGCCGTGTGCTCAATAATGTGCATGTGTACTGTGTGACATTGTGTCTGTGTTGCTTTAACCCCACTGCATTCTACACATGTTACTTCTCTGAATAATAGAAAGAAAACTAAAGATACAGGCTACAACTTGGCCTTTCTTGACCTTCCCCTGATTGAAAGTTGGAAGATAATTAACTTTGTGAGGTGTTCAGGGCGTGTCATGACATCAGCTTGTGGCAGGACTGCAGTATGTAACATTACAAACCATAAAGAAGCTTTGTTGTTTAGTTGATGGTCTGCATGCGCAGCTAGACAGTGGCCAAAACGGAAGTTCCACATATGATGAATCCCCAGTTACAGCTCTTAACCACCCACACCAAGTCCACCCCGACTGACGTTATCACTCCACTGTAAACAGGATATGTTCATTAGTAATTTGTTCCCGTAAAGTTGATATTTTTATCTCAGGTTATTTACCAGTATAATGATAAACACCACATGTTTTCTGTTGTGCAAGTTTTCCCCCCTTCCGTAACTGGTTGCTCCACACATGATTTTATTGTAAACCAGTTGTTTCGCCTAACTTCCTGGCATTAATGAGTAGCCTATCACAGGCAGCTTTATTTTGAAATTCTGTGCAGTGTTTAACGCAGAGATACTACAAGCCATCTCACAGACGCTGATGTAAAACGACGGCTCGCAGAGATCAAAGACGTAGCATCAGAATCCATATGGTATGAACCTTTGATAAGTTTTGATTCAGTAATAAAGACAGGGGAAAAAAAGAGAGACGAGGAGAAAATGAGACAGAGAGAAGGAGACAAGAAGAAATAGAAACAGATCTGATCTATTAAAGTCTTTGATCAAGCAGTGGTTGCACGTGGTGAGAGACTACAGGGCCACAGCACGCTATTCAACCATTCAGAGCTCATGCAAACTTTATTAGGTCCTTCCTCTGAAAATAAACGAAAGTGCTAATGACACATCGCTTGCCTGTAATTCTACTGCCGGCTCACAACAACACAATACACTGCCTGCCAGAATAAACTCAAATATCAACAACTGTCCCTGGGTAGATACATTAAGTACAAAATGGGCAGAGGTATAAGTTCCTAATACGGTGTCACTAAGAGCCTCAACATTTTTTGAGTGCAGACCAGGAGGGTAATTGTAGCATTAAAGGGGACCTGTTATGCTTTCCCTCATTTTCTGTCATATAATGTTACAAAGTCAGATGTTCTTATTAAACGTGACCAAAGTTTCAAATAATGAGGTAAATGTATGTCAAATTAATCCCTGTGAGCAAAAAGCTCAGGCTTCAGACTGTTCTGAATACTCTGTTTACAACATTTTTCTACTTTGGCTACACGCTGACGTCAGCTTGTGACAGATTACTTTTTATGGTCATCTGCTCCCTGCTGTAAGTGTTTACATTATTAACCATACACTGCTACATGTAGCTACATGCTAACGTCAGGAAAACATGTAATCTTGGTTGTTGGTGTTGTTAATTTCACTTCAGTTTTGCATCATACTCCTGCTATAACATGTCTGGTTGTAAAGATTCTGGTTTAAAAGCTTTTATTGGTGATTTTTTTTTTTACAGTAGAGAGCGCCACTATAGCCCTGTTTCCATCGAGCACTATGGTACAGTTAATTTCGGTACGCTTTCTTTTCAATTTCAATTGTGAAAAGCCCTCTGTTGGGGTACCTAGCACACAGATCTGGTACTAAAAGGTGGAGCTGTGAACACTGCAGTCTGATTGGTCAGTAGAGGACGGTCACTCTGCTCAGGGCTGAGTTGTGGCTGGTTTTGAGGCTCATGTAACCACTGTTCATACTGTGGAGAGTTTTATTAGTAAACTGGAACTATAAAATCAAACAACGTTTCGCTGCCTCTCACAGCAGCTGTAGTCTGAGAAAAATAACTTAATTCACTGAGCCGACTGCCGGTAACTTTTAAGGTGGAGCGTTTATTTGTTACGTTATTTAATGTATGAGCTGACATGAATCCATCAGCACACCTTAAATATTAATGTAACAACTTTGACAATTACTTTAGTTTTTATTGTCTCTCTTGGATGACACACCTTTAGTAACATATATATATATTAATTTCTACCAGATTATGTGAACTGCATATATTCTAATCCTCACTGGGAGAAAAAACAAAGTGTCACCGAGCGTCATTCCTGTGGGCTCCAGCAACACTAAACCCCTGAGCTTGCCTGAGAAGGACTAAATGCACAAACCCACTATTTTTAAATATCCCATGGAGAGAGACTCTCACTTCAGCCTGTTTTATTTTGTTCTGAAAATGTCAGCGTGTAACCTCACTCTTTGGTAACCGCTGAGGGGGAAATACAGTGAGTGCTGGACGGAGCAGTGAGTGACAACAACCCCGCCCACATTTAGGAGTACTGTTTGCAGTGGAAACACTAAGCGGACCTAAGGTCTACAGTAGGTACCATGTCTGAAGGGTCACTTTAAGATCTAAAGGTACCGTACTGAAAGTGTTTGGTGGAGGCGGGGCTTGTATGTTACTCCATTACAATCATTCTCTGGCAACAAGCACACTGCTACATGTAGCAACATAATAACGTCAGGAAAACATGTAATCTTTTGTTGATGTTGTTAATTTCTCCTTGATTTTGGGTCATATTCCTGCTAAAACATGTCAAGTTGTGAAGATTTTGGTTTAGAAGCTTTAACTGATGATTTTTTTTTCACGGTAGAAAGTGATGCTATACTGTGTTACAGTCCTTCCCTGGCTGCTATGACGGAGCGGAGATGCAGAGACATGGAAGACCTGGAAATGCTTACAAAGAGGCAGGCAGAAGATGACAGTGTCTCAGACAGCGGGGTGAATACAAGTGTTCAGCACAGGCAGTATGAGGAAAATAATGTGAACATTAAAGCATGTCAACATGTTAAAGTAGAAACCCAAAATACAAGTCTGAACCAGAAAACAAGCCCAATAGGCCCCGGTGATTATCAAACTGTAACAAATAATTAAAAGCTGTCATTGAAAGCTTAGGAGGATTCTTTGCCGTGTTCACTTGTAGTTTAATCAGTTATTTCTGGCTCTAAATCAGGAAACTTTATGAGCAAAAGTCTTTATTTACACTAAGTCACTCAGCAGCTTAGCATTTTATGTAAAAAGGGGTTAAAATATCTTTATACTGCCAAAACTAATGTATTGCATCACCAATGACAGAACATTTTAAAACAATAGCCATCCCCTGGAGAAACAGCATTCAAATTGAACTGCAATTCATAACATCATTCAATAATAAAGTTTAGTGAGCATTAATTCATTTGTATTATATTAAAAAAAAATCAAAACCAAGAGCACATGAGCTTCGCAATATTACAAAAGGCAGATGAGGGGTGATTTCACAACCACACAATTGGGGTGACAATATAAGATGAAAAGTGGGGCCCTGGCTCTGAACATGGAAAGTATTAGCAGCTAATAAAGGCTTGAAAGAGCCGAATTAGCTTGTTGAACAGCTTGACTGAACTGCGTGGTGGGAGCCCTCGGCCTGAATATTCAGTAACTCGGCGTAAAACAACTAGAAATGAATGCCATCTGAGGACCTCTGGGGCAAAACTAAGTGTGTTGTTAACACAAATAGTCCCCTTTTAGTGTCTCCTAAGCACCAGCGTGCTGTTTTGTTCTGTAGGCACGGAAGGAACCAGCACATTTATTGAGCAACGATGTGCGGACGAGCTGAAGAGATGGGAGCAGCTGGGACCACTGTTTGGTGACAGTAATAGGTTCACTAAGTAGGACCAATATGCTTCAAATAAGTCTGGTATGTGAAGGCGCGTACGAGGTCTTTACAGACAGTGACGCTGTCAAACAGAGTAGGAGGACATGCATAAACAAACAAGTGGGTGACACATGATGGTAAATGGCGACATTCCCTTTGGCCTTCACTCCGGGCTTTCATCTGATTCATAAGTGGATACACACTTGATCATCATGACAACAAAAGCAGTCTCTGAGTCACCCAGACGTCACATATGTCAAAGATGAGCCTTGAACTACATTAGGAATAATGATTTCCAAAATGCCACACAAATTCCATTTTGTCAGATGAAATCAGTCTCCAGCTCAGTTCGGCTTCGATCACTTCCAAATGACTCAGCAGAGCTGGAGTTATTGATTGGACCCCGTCAAAGCTGGAGTTGAGATTAATTCATGGCATGTGGAAATTATTTTAATTACTTTTTCTATTCAGTCTTGACACATTTCGCAGGAAGATCAGTTTTTAATTAAGCAGGAAAATCCTTTGGCTAAAAGCAGTGCATTCTTTAGCTGGACTCGCCCCCTCCCACTCATGAGTGCTCTCTAAAGCCCTTTATGTTTCATAAGTCTCTGCTTTACTGTGTGTGTACGTGTGTGTGTGTGTGTGTGTGTGTGTGTGTGTGATAAATGTTTGCACAGTGTAGACTAACTTTTGTATTCCAAAGAAAGTATTTGATCAGACTTACCCATACTATTCATCATTAAAGCCACTGTTAAACACACAGACAAATGTATATATATGCACAGACACAGCACACAGAACTGCCTACCAGCAAGCTGTTTCCCCATGTTCTCCAGCTCTTTAGAAAAGAGGGAGTCACCCAGTAGCAGGCCCGTTTGCCCGACAGAGCTCCCACCTCTCACAGCCTTCAGATCAGCCTCCCAGACAGCCTGACGCTAGTTAGCAAGGAGAACAGAAAAAGAGAGAAAGTCATATTAGAAGAAAGACCCTTCAATTAACTCTTTATATAATTTTCAGCTATTGCTGGAAATATCGGAGCCATATCTGCTGGAAAAAAAAGGGGCAATTATTATTTTATGGGCTTTAGAAAAACACACGAAACCACAGCAAGTGCAGATGAAAGCACAGAGCATGCAGTGATCTCTGTTTAGTGAATGCGGGACGCTAGACTGTCAGTAGTGGTTCAGGACATTTTTGTATAACTATCAGTAAATCTATAGGAGCATGTATGCACACTAGTCTGTTGGCAAAGAGCCTGACAGCAGCAAATCTTGCACCCGCAGTTAGGGAACAATAAATCAGTCGGTCGGATGGTTCCCTTAGAGCGCACGATACTGGTACAGCACAAAAAGTAAAGATGATCATATTCCAAAGCATATGAAAGAAAATAAATTCTATAAGGCAGACTGGACCACTTATAGGGGCTACTTTGGGACTCCAGGCCAACTGTATGATTTGGAAGGGGACCTGTTTGACAGAGTCAAGTTGCCAAGTCCTGTAATGGCAGCAGGCCTAATCCTCCTATTTATTCCTTTGATGGGACACAAGTGGCCGGCTGATCTGTTAAGCCAACGGACCAAGCGCACATGAGCTTCAAGCGCAGGTGAGAAATAAAATCTGTCAGCCATAATTCCACCTCCTGTAAGTTTGGTTTACACTAGATAAGTTACGATACGGCTGATGCCAGCGCTTACATCACTCGATGTGCTAAGCACTTAATGAGAGACAGAGTTAACTTGACAAAGTGCTGACACAGAGAAAGGCTCTGGGAGATCTGGTGATATACATGCAGCGCAGTCTTCCAATAACATTTAAGGACAAACCTGGGAAATAGCAGGACACTCGTTTTATGATTTTCAGGATTCTAAGTGGACTTAAAAGTCTGTTTCCAAAGGGGAGGTGGGGTGAAAAACAACTGAAGTTACTATCCTCTGATAAATGACAGGACATGATTCCCAGGGTCTATGGCATTGATCTTTGAGCCTGTCAGATACATGAGGCGTTCTGTGGCAGCCGAACCACACCACCACAAGCCAATCCTTAATTACAGCCCTCATAAAGAAGCAAGGCGAGTTGAACATTACAACTGAATCCCCTCCCCAACTTTATTTCTTTCTCTTTGGTGGTATCCCCCCAAATCCAACAGCATGACATCATCCTGTCCTTCGCTCTCTCTGGGTCTTCTCAGCTCCGGCAAACAAGGCCACCAACAGTTTGCTAGTTTAAGTTTCCACAGCGCATTTTCATAATCATTGTTAAATTACTATATAAGGTGTTACAGCTATAATTCTCATGGATGTCCAAGCCAAGTTTTTACCTTGGTTTTATTAAAGAGTCTACTGGGAAAAAACTTTATTGTGGTGCCTTTAAATAATACATCACCCATTAACTGACTATTTTATATCAATTACTCACCCTGTTATGTTAAATTCATTAAGACATGTTTTTCTGGCATGTGTCAGGGGAACAAGAATCCAAATATGGAGAATTATTAATAAACTGAAGTAAAGAGTGTACACATTTAACAACAACAAAACTATATCACAACATCTCTTTACAAACTCTCACATAATACGTGCAGTATAATCCAAGTCTCATTATCCAATCGTATGCTGAGTATTTCCCAAACACATGCATTTTCCTTAAAACTTTTGTGGTCAAAACTGCCCCCTAATAGTCGACCACACCTTAGTCGACCAGAAAAGTCATTAGTCAGCAAGATTTATTGGTTGCTTTGCTCTCAGGGGAAAAAAAAACAACAAAAAAAACAAACTTCAAACTCTTTTAGGAGCTGTGATTTGTCAAAATAAATCAAAACCTATATGACTGGACCATGTGGGAAAAGGACAGACACAGGAAGTGGCCACGCTCAGCATGTTAATTTCCAGGGCTGGTACCTGCATTTATTCCACAGGCTAATTAATAACATGTCGGGCAGGAAATCCAAAGTGTGGGATCATTTTGAGAAGGTGAAGGACCAACCCAAGGTGATATGTAAACTCATCTTCATTGGTCGACTACAAACATGACGTATCATGTGAAACATGGAAGTAGCTACATGCCCATTAGCCCACAGCGTCATTAACAGGCGGCTCGCTCAGTGTGTGACGTGCACTTGTAGATAAAATATAGGCCTATATTAATGAAGGTTCATTAGTACGGTTTGTATTTCTCTGTAATGTAGCACAGTGTTAACAATGTGACTGATACTATTCTTTCTCACACCTTCAACTCAAACCATTGTGTTGCCCCACCCAAAATATATAATGCAAGAATTAAATTAATATCGTAAACATGCGGGCGACTAGTTCACTAATGGCCCTAAATGATGACTATTGGTTGACTAGGAAAATTCTAAGTCGGGGGTAGCTCTACTAAGGCTCTACTAACGTGTTTAGGAAGCACTGAGCATATGACTGGATAAATGAGACTTGGATTATACTACACAAGTTGTAGGAGAGTTTGTAAACAGGTGTTTTGATATAGTTTTGCTGTTGTTAAACATGGACCCCTGTGACTTCAGTTCATCAAGTATCTGCACAGTTTTTGGATTCTTCGTTCACCATGGAGGTATGTGAGAAAAACAGTTTTATTTATAAATTCAGTGTAACACAGTGTGACTTATTGACATACAAACTCATTTTCAGGGTGAAATATTCCTTGTTTCATGAGACCAGTTGAAATTATGGAGATCTATCCATAATGTCCGTAATTTAACATTAGCATTGCTCCTGCCCTCAAGCTCCTCTGTCCACTACAGGAAAGACTATACTGTAATCAGGACCATATATCATGGAGACAGCAGACCTAAAGGCTGGTGGTACTTTGCAGTCCTATGGACGTGCAAATAAACAGGATATGCTGAGTCTGCAAGCAATTCACCTCCCCAGATAACATCAACAAATAAACAGACATTACAATCAAAATACGAGTGTTGTTACATCAAGTTTGGTGGAGGCATACATATTCACAAAGTCACCTGGAAGACGTCAACATCTCCACAGACCATAATAGTGCATATTAAAAAATCATGTACAAATCAGCAAGGCTCTACATGGCAGATGGGGGCAAAAATAACCCCAAACCTAAACAAAAATGGACTTGATTACACGCTAGGGCGACACAATGACGTGATGAAAAGCGATTTCCTTTCCCCATAGTTGAAAGCAGCCATTGTCCTTATCAGCAGCAATGTATGACATGAGTGCAAATGACTCAAACTTTTCTTCCCCTTTGTTTGGATGCTTAGATCGGATGCTTTAATCTACACAGACAAAGAGAAAACAATGAATGCCTTTTCATCTCCAAACTAAAGAGCGGCTGGGATTTTGCAATGACTTATGAGTATATTAATGTCAGTGGCGCAAAACCCAAGTTGTATAATCTCCCTCCCAGTATGACAAAACTAAAAGACCTTAAAGAGAAAAAGGGGAAAAACCCTCTGGTGATGCTTCTGCCCGACTAACAAACAAGGATCTCGTTTCTTGCAAAATTGATTCCATGTTGAGAGCAAACAAGACAGAAAGAGAGAGGATGGAAGTCTGGAGTTAAATATTTTATAGCCTGCATGTGTGCAGCTATACGTGTGTGGTCAGCAGTAATAATCACCACAATCTGGGGTTTGGTTCAACATTGCCCTCCGCATAACATGAACTGTTCGGGATGTGTGCATGCAGTCATAGACCTCAGACATGGTTTGAGCCTACTGCTGGCATTGCAGAGCACAATTGATGGACTCTATTGTTGTGGTCAGGCAGAGCAGCACAAGGGCTAACACACACACAAACACACACAGTATAGTATACAACAATACATTGAAACATATGTAAGCAGCATTCATTTCGGATTTTTTTAGGCATTTAACTGGGAAAATCGACAAATTGGGGCTACTTGTTCCTTTGGGTGGACATTCTCTACTTTCTAAGGACTGTTACTACTCTATATCATGGACTGTGTTAAAGTGCTTCTTCTTAAACTGCTTGAGCTTCACCATACACCATATTTTGTCTCTAGATATCAGTGTTTTCAGTCCCTATTTTATGCTGCAGCTTTTCCTTTTGGTTGTGTGAGTCATCAAATGCTAATGCACCTCCTCTAGCTATAAAAACGATTGAAACAGAATGGGACTTACAAATGTAACTCCACTTTCAGGAATTCTGGATGACTGCCACTTAAGCTTTGCAAAGCCAGACTACATCTCATGAGCTCAGTTTGCATGCTGCGATTTAGCCCAGCAAGCACTGCTTTTATCAAATCAGGTGTGGGATGAGCTGACGTCTGAGCGAAGCAGAGAGGATCCTGGCAGATAGGAGCTTGTCGGCATAAGGATCTGATCTGCACATGTGTGAGATGGAGAACATTGAGTATTGTAGCAATGGGTTGTTTTCATTCTAACCAAAACAACAAAGGTTTCGATTATGCTGGATACCAACCCTTCAAACATGCAGGGACAGATCATCTCTCTTCGCAGCACATGAGCACAGGCCACTGGTATTGAGTTATTTTCTTGTTTAAATTATGCTCAGATGTACAGCATAACTAATCCTGGACACTGGGATCATAACAGTTGATTATCACAAGCGCAAACGGTAAAAATGGTTTATCTTTCCTGTCAAAATGAAATCCTGAAATGGGTTGATACACTAAACTTAAACAGACAGCTCACCCAAAATCAAAAACACATATTTTTCCTCTTACCTGTGGTGCTTTTTATCAGTCTGGATTGTTTTGGTGTGAGTTGCCGAGTGTTGGAGATATCAGCTATAGAGATGTTTGCCTTTTCTCGTGTATAATGGAACTAGATGGCACTCAGCTTGTGGTGCTCAAAGTGCCAAATAAATACATTTGAAAAACTCAACAGCAATGTCTCTTTCCAGAAATCATGACCTGGTTACTCAAGATAATCCACAGACCTTGTTGGCTCGTCCTCCTCCGTTGAGCTATAACCTGAATTGGCTCAGTGGTGCAAGGTGAGTTAGCAGTAGATGCAGGCTTCCTTCAGTGAGATGATACGGTTAGCGGGTGCAGTATGGTAAAAAGAAAATAGCTCCTACATGAAACTGCTCACAACAAAGTCTGTAGATTATCTAGAGTAACCGGGTCAGGATTTCTGGGAGGAGACATTGCTTTTCAAAATAGATTTTTTAGCACCACAAGCCGAGAGTCATCTAGTTTTATTATATTCGAGGGAAAGAGCAGATACGGTCACCTCTCACCAAAACAATCTAGATACAAGGAGAAATATGTATTTTGATTTTGTAGTGAACTGTTCCTTTAACTGTAACATAAAGGCGATGCTGTATGTTTTCCCAATAACCGATTCTGCTCTTTCAGCCCCTTCTAGCTTGCAGAGCCACTGGAGGATTTGGGATATGAGGAGTCACACTGAACTTTTAATGAGATCCTGTTGTTTTGGCTCACAGCACAATCACCTAATGGATTTTATGGACTGTATACAGGGCTCACCGGCTCACCGGCCCAACCACTGAGTTAGCACAGCCAAGAGCAAACAGGATATTGACAATAACACAGTTAGACTTTTATTCAAGCATTACAAAGACAGGTTATATGACGCCCTGTCTATCATTCAGTCGTGGAAGAGCAACCAACAGGAGATGAAGTACTGGGCCAACAGGAGTGCAAAGGGGTGAGGATTCTCTGCAGGGACTCATGATGTTCATTTAGAGTGTCAAATGGCAGCTAGAGTGGAATTTTAATCTTGACAATAAACATAAAATATATGGCTCACACTCAGTGTATCAACAGTCATATTAAGAAACAATCTGTTGCCAGCCAAAAGCCTCTAAGTAGCTGTCATGTTTAGCAGACTTTGAAAATAAGTAAAGTATTTGAAAATTCCTCGTTAAACCAATAACACAGTGAGATGCAAATGGAATTAAAGGAATACTTTAACCACCATATGATCATTTATATCCTCCTGAGACCCAAACTTTTGTTTTGAATGCATATTTAATTTCTCCTTGCTACTTGGGATCAGTGAGACCTGATAAGTATAAAAAACTAAACATTGTCAACGATTATTAAGTCCCAATGTCCTCAAACAAGATTATAATAAAGTCCTCATGTCTTCAAACGAGTGCTTCCTAATTAACAGTGTCTTAGCTTGTTACTTTGGCCAAAATTAGCCAGCTTTGTTGCCATATCAAACCTACAAACATTACTATAATAAACAAGTTTCAACCATAAAATGTGATCTGGTTTTGGAGCTTGTCCACTTTTGTGTCAGGCTCAGCTGCAGACTGACTTAGAGAGATGGCTGCCATCTTGTTTTTACATGGATTAGTGTATTGTGCTCTTACTACCACTAGATGGCACAAAAAGTGTCCACAAACGAGGACAGCAGGCCTAAGTTAAGCAGAATGACGTATAAGGTCAAGTAAACCCAAAATGTGAAGCCCTCATATGAAGACACAGGGTCTCAGGAGGATAAATCAGTTATTCACCCCTCTTAAATTTGTGAAGGAAACTATTTTTCTCGCATGTCTCCTCAGTAAAACCCTGGCTATTTAAAACACTTCCACATAAAACGTCTCACGCATGAACATGTAGTGTGCCTGCGCTGTTTAAGTTTAAGTGAAAATGCACATGTTTGGAACAGTGCTGGGCGTACAACTAGATCAATGAGACTTGGATTATACTGCAGGAGTTTTGTGAAAGCTTTTAATCGGATGTTTTGATATAGTTTTGCTGTTGTTAATTGGGCCCCCTGACTTGCATTCATCAACAGTTCCCTCTGTTTTGGGATTCTTCCTTCACCATGGAGGCATGCAAGAAAAACACAGTTATCTTTACAAAGTCAAGGTAAGACGGGTGGGTAATTGATATAATCATGGTCATTTTGGAGGGTGACATATTCCTTTCAGGCAAGCATCTGTACAGATACCAATGTTCCATGCCTCTCCAACGATGTTTAGTCTCTGGAGCTACAATAAACAGTACTAGATTTTAGTTATGACATTTCTTTAGCACTCTCAGTGAAGGAGGGCTCATGTTCAGGTTTAGATTTATGTTGGATCTTTAAAATGGCGACGCCACTGAATGTTCTACCCCCTACAGCTTCCTCTAGGCTCAAATCAAATGATGAAACAGCTGCAACTGCGGGTGATAAGAATTCTAACAAAACTCTGTCTTAAGAAATTTCATACAGCTGACTCATATTCTGACAGTAATTTAGGGCATATGCACGTAGATGACAAATGAACGAAAACTCCTAATATGGAAAATCTGGAGATCCTGAAACAAACCATTGGAGGAATAAAACTGCACTCGAGCTATGCTCTAAAATCACAGAGATCTGCACAGAGGATAACCATGCATGCATAACTGCGGAGGTGTGGAGAGCACACTGCTGCCAAATATAAAAAGCCATACAGTGTATCGGCTGAAACTCGGCCAAAATTCCCCTGGAAACAAAAATAAACCGTCACAACGGCTCTGCCTTGTATCATACACATGGCATAGCATCACGCTAATTATCTTATTTCTACCGTACAAATGAACAGTTTCCCCTGGCAGATTTTATGATGGTAACACCCATACAACTCCATGCTGAGCTAAATTTGATTAAAACATATCACTTAACACTTACAAAGGAAACTATACAAGGATTGCTTGGAGAATTTGCTCTGGCGATTGCTTTAGGAAAGTATTTGTCTTTATGAGGCAATTATCACCTAAAGGAGCTGGCAGAGGCAGGGGGCCTGTCGGACTAATAACGATAACCATTAACAGTGTTTACTTTCCAACATCACCAGCCTTTTACTGCCCAGACCAGGGCAACATACAACACAAGGCATACTTCATTTAACGACAGCCAAGCATGATGAAATGTGTTAATAATAATTAAATGCGGCCTCAAAATTTCAAACCTAGAAGGAGTTATATGCATCCTTTTTTTAACACAGTGCAACATGTGAAGAAACAATTCAAGGTACACTTTCTAAACAGGTAGTGCAGCGTTAGATATATTACATAAAGCACTGATTTGCTTTTTTAAAGGACAAAACAATCATCTACAGAAGCCGAGGTATCCTTCATACTGTATGACTTCATCCATTGTGTTTTTCCAAATAAGCTCATAAAGGCATTACATTTTTTTCCATACCGTTTGTGGCCCACAAGCCCCTGAAGGGCCAGTTAAACTAACAAGCTATTACAAATTGCATCTGCCTTTCAAAGACAGCCAAACATAAGCAATTAAAACACAAAACAGCCACATTAGCTACAGTAGATGACAGGAGGCGTTTGCACTTGCGGTTTCCATATGGGACACATTAGTACCTTATTCTTAAGCGTGCCAGACAGGGCTTAACCTATGGAGATGTGGTGTTGGGTCCCTTATAAGCAGCTACAAAATAATGACTGCTCAATGTGGATGTGAAGGTCAGTGGTAGAGAGGGTAAATTAATCATCTTAAATCTCTAAAGTAGACGTGACATCATCTATCTAAGCCTCAAGCCTCAGCTTTTCACTTGAAACGTGTGAGAAAATGAGCAGAAGACTGGCAGTTTGATGCTGTAAGGTGCAAGGTTTCTCTCCTCTCTGGGTAGCCGCTCGTGTATTTGGCCTAATCCGTTAGACTTCCGACTACAGGCTTTGATTCAACAGGTCCTTCAGTCTCTGAAAGTCTGCTCCCAGTTAGTCTGGAGCCTCTCTGCATCTGCTCCACACACGGAGCAATGCCTTGGCTCCAAAGCCCTTTCTTTCTTTAAAACATGCTGTAAAAAGCCTTGTCTAACACTTAGATTGGGCCATTATTAAAAAAAAAAAAGGTATCGGCTTTTTGGAGGGTAATTATAAAAAAGGTACCGGCGTCTTAGCTGGCTGCTTTATTAACAGCATGTGAGTGTCTGCCTGTGTCTGAGTCTGGCATGTACCACATTAGGCCTCCATAGATTTCTCCCCTGAAGCATGTGAGGTTATCACGCAATCCTGCTATTGAACAAAACTGTGTGTACTCCTGTAACCCATAAATATTTAGGTCTATTGTATAAAACTTCTAAATCAGCCTCAATTGCCGTCGTGTCACTAGATATTCTTTTCATTTATTCCTTTCATATCGCACACAATTGCCCTGAGAGGGAAGCAAAGTGATATAGGGAGATTTCTATCACTCATTCAGCGCTATCAACGGTTGTGTAAGCTGAAATTTGCCCGCATAAAGATGGATCAGTTTTGCTTGAGTTTTGTCCTATTAACAAGAGGCTTGAGGTGGTTTTTCGCTCGCTCTCAGACAATAGAGGCTGAGGAGGAGAGAGCGACGTGGTAATTGATGGCTGTAAAGTGATCTTAATTGTTTGGTGATGGATGTAGGGAGGACACTTACAGAGCCTGACACTTGAGACAAGGCTTCGCATTCCTGCAACCGTCCCGCCACTGTGTCCACCCCGGGCAATGGAGCTGCTCCAGACAACACACACACAAACAGGAGGAAAAAAGCAACAGAGCAGAGCGTGAGACCACAGAAAAATAAGCAATTTATATTTGAACTGTGTTGTGTAACTTACAGGAGATGTCAGGTACAGCTTGTTCAGATATGTGAGGCCTGTGCTCATCTTCAGATCTGCCGTCTGATAGACTGTCCCCCTGCAACCTAGAGACAACACGTAACACATATAAACCACCGTACACAGTGGCAGTCGAGTGCGTGTAAATCATCTCTGAAAATCTGCTTTTTTTCAGCCACAACACTGCAACACACGATTGGAAATTGAATCCCAGATCGCAAAAAGACAAGCGGGTCTTTATCAGTCTGAGGTGATGAGACAAAGAGGAAGTGTTTAGTGAGTTTATGATCTGCTCTTCTGCAGAATCTGGGATGGTATCATACAAAGAAGGACATGGGGGTCAGTTTGGAGGCAAAAATCCTATCTCTTCATCGCAGCCTCTCATCCTGCTGAAAGTAAATCTGAAACAGTCCTTAGCATGTTGACATGAAACCAAAGTGATGCATTCACAGACATGTGGTGCATGGATTAAAGTGTACACAGCTCACTTGTCTCAGAGGCAACTTCACTCTGCTTACTGACGAAGCAAAACCGAAAAACTGGCGCACAGATTCTGTTTCCTCCTAAATCATTCAGTTACTGCTCTTTATCATGATGTGTTCCAAGCCCCTATAGCTTTGCTTTTTTTTTAGATATCTGTTTGTACTGAAATGGAAGCGGGTCCTAGAGATTTGGCCGTCTCCTTGAGGTACTAAAAGATTTAAGTTTCCCTAAGATAGGGAAGTATACTGTGGGTGAAAGACAAACAGTGATTGAAATACCTTTTCAGCGGGAACATAAACACGCTGCTTTTACACTCAAACTAATTCACACACTCCGACATCCGCATGGAATTAAAAAACACTGCATTTATTTTTCTAAAGCATATTTTTGACGACTGTAAATCGTACCATATTAACTGTAATTACACACTACTTTAGCTCCAAATGCTTTCGCTGCATGCCATTTCCATGTCATCGGCGCAACCATTAGCTGAAGACAAAGGAAAGCAATCTATGTGCTTTTATGGTGCGGCTGCATTCCGTCACAGCCACAGGGCCTCTTGGTTTCTACCTCTAAGATGAGGGTAAAAGCAGAATGCAGCTTTTTAAAGTGTATTCTGTTTCTTTCCTTCTTTATACATCCTTCGCCTTGTCTCTCCCTCCCTTTAATGGTCTTTATAAGACCATTAAAAAGTACCCGAGATGACTATCACAAGGCCTTCCCATTCTCTGAACAAAAGCTGCTCATAGCCGCAAGTCTTGACTACCATTCCCTCAGTGCATTCCTGATATGAAAGCAATTAATTTAATGAGAACTACAAGCCCAGAAGAGGTTTGTGGAGATCTATCCATTTCCATGGACCGCACCGCCAACTCCTCCGGACTGTGCCCAAGATCTGGGATGCGTTTGCACACAGGAGGTTTTGTGGCAGGAGCACATAGCCATTAAAAGAACTGATCGGGTGCATGAAGGAGGTGGATGAAATGCTGGTGTGACCACAGCTATAGCCCGAGAGACAGAGACATGCCCACAACACACAGGCCACACGGCACTTTACACTTCAACCGACCAGTAAAGAGGCCAGAGGAAGCGGCGTGTTTCCTGACCTGCCACTGCTTGTTAGGAGCCACACAGGCTGACTGGACTGTTTGGTGGCGCGGACAGTGGCTGGACAGAAGCAGAGGAAAAGGAGAATGGTGGAGGACGGTGTCTACAGGCTGGGAGAAACTTTAGCTTGTGGCAAAGCTATTATGTCATCGTGCAATTAAGCTAAAATACTATTACAGTATACATAAAATCTTTTTAAAACAAACATTAGCTGAACTGTAAGTAAACTGACACCAATGCTGCAGTCCAAAATGGCATATCTATCATTTTCTTCTAAATGCTCTCCTATAAAGTGTTTTTTATTTATATAATTACTGTATATCTGATGTTTTTGGGGAGTTTAAGTCTCCAGTAATTCATTTCCTTCTTATGTCCTTGGCCTGTAACATTGCAGGTAGATTGTGAACACAGTAACATACAGGAGTGCTGCTGGAAATTAATAAATGCTCACTGGGGAGGAACCGAGTTGTCACCTTCACGCTGTGGGTGTGAAAGCACGCGTCACCTCTCCTTGGCGTTGGGTGGTACGTGCTAAAGCCAAGTGGCTCAGGCTTGTATGACCACTTAGACAACCAGAGGGTGCGTATACAGTGGAATGCTTTTGAACAAAAGTTGAATGTGCAGAAAGCTGGACCTCGCTGACCCAGAAGAGCTCACATGTGGAAAAAAAGGAGCTGCATTCTAATGTGTTTGCCGCAGGGGGGATGAGTATGTGAGGAATGCTTGTCCAACTCAGGCCTGTGTTCATGGATCCATACTGTCTTTGTTATATACTTATATAATATCAGAAAAGATCCACTCAGTCCTCCCCAGCCTCATTTTTTTAATTTAACAAAAAAATAATAATAACTTTAAGTTAAAAACTTGAGCAAGGCCACATCTGTACAGTAGTACTGTCTGCAGGTGTGAAACACACTGTGCCACATGTGTTAGTGCTCCAAGGAGTCAGTTTAAAGGTTGGCCTCATATTGAGCCATGTTTGAAAGGTGTTTCTGGTAATCCCATCAAGACAGGGTGCTAATGCACACAGTATAAAGTCTCCTTGCCTTACTGCCCCCCCTGACCTCTGCCTCTACTATCTGTTCACAGAAGCATGCAGTGCCTGCAAGGACATGCATGCACGTGTTTCATGAATATGTGCGATACTCCTGATTTCAGAATTACGCCTCACCAGACCAGCACAAAAGGCATACCGTGCGTGCAACACTTTTCCAGCTTAGTGATCTGTTTATGGCCCTTGCACTTACCAAAAATGACTATGAAAGACCACGACTCCTTCGCCAACAAAACTTGGGGAGGATTTTGTGGTCAGGTTATAGGGGACAAGGCAAGAATTTGGACTGAGCGAGAAGGAGAGACGAAGACAGAGAGGGAGAACAGATGTCTGACATTGCAGTCACGAAAAAAGTGAGCGCGACAGCCAAGAACGACTCCAGATACAGATGCTGCTTTGCTCGGTTGCTGATCCGACCCGGGGACTCAGTGATAAGCTGATGGTATAAACTATTTGCTTAAAAACATCCAGTCAATAAACTGGCAGCAAAAAAATTCACTGATACTATTCATCCTCTGACAACATCCTGCAGCCTGTGCGTGGAGTGAAACTGATAAGCAGCGTGAATGAAAGAAGAGTAGGAAACAAACAAATTCCAAACCCCAAACAGAGGAGGCCGTGCAGGCAGATGTGTGCATGGCGTCTCATCGAACAGATACCAGCTTATCTCTGACTGGCATCAAGAAAGAGTCCTGCCCACACCTGTCTGCGGTATCACACCCAACACTCAGAAATCTGAGCGCTGCACTGATGGATGGATCAGAGGGAACAGGAAATGTGTCAGCAGAGAAAAACTGTGATAAAGAGAGAAAGGGTGATAATGGAGACGCTTATCAGTGCTCGGGCTGATTTGTGAAAACAAGCAACACCGGAATGCACTTCAGATATGATATTATTCTCCATTCTGAATGTTGAGGTATGCTACCTCTGATACAGATGCAGAGAGTGGGTGGGGGAGTGGATAGGGCACAAGGGGGAGTCATGACCTGGAATAGGAACAGGTTTGGATGATGAAAGGAAAATAACTGATTACAGTAATAAGCACAACCTTATTGTGGCTAAAATGTATTTGAATTCATATTATTTACAGCCTTAGAGTGATGGTTTGACATTTTGGGACATATATTTATTTGCTTTCTTGCTGAGAGTTAGATGAGAAGTCTTCTACTGAGGCGTTTGAATTAAGCTTCAAGTATTTGTCACCATATTTTATGACATCATCACAAAAAAAATGAAAAATAAAAACATTTTTTGACCACATTGAAAATGTTTTTGAAACCCTAACAACCAACAAACATGGATTAAGACAGAATTTTATTAGAAAGAAAATAATGACGAAGAATTTTGGAAACAATTACGTCCACCCATTTTTCTATAAATTTTAACTTTTGGAGTTATTCAAAATGTTTGGAGCACACAAACAGCCACTAATGAAGCTCTGGCGAAAGTTCTGTCAGGAAGACAATACTTTTAATGCTCAGGCTGTCAGTTTTTTTTCTTACCCTGCCTTTCACTCCTTGCACGCATGCTCACTCACTGTCTCTAGGTGTCATTGGTAGGGCAATTAAGCTGATTCACAATCAACCAATAGCACAGCGACACACCTTCTCTGTCAGCCTTTCATCTTACTGATCCTCACTTTAAATATGGTTCTTTCTCTGCCGTAGTTGTTTCTTGCTGCCGTCGTGCGCGCCCTCCACCTCCCCATCACCACCCAGTCTTTACGGATTCATCAGCCTCATTCGCCTCAGCAGTCAGCAGCCTCAGAGTCATCAGCCACCACCACCACCAGTGTCTGGACTCCATGGAGGGATTATCTTCCTGCCGCTCAGATGTCCCTCCATCAAAAAATCTCCCCCTCTGGTAGCAAAGACGTGTGTTCAATCTTAATGAGCACAAATCATCTGTTAATCTGTACACTCATATTTTCTTCATTCTAATGTCTCTCCTGATTGAACTGGAATCTGGAGTTGGACGATTGAACTTACGTAGATCCAGACCTCTGAATCCACCAAATCTTTGGCATCTTGACATGGAACATATGTCACATATCTCAAGTTGACCTTTGAGATTTGTGTGAAGTTTTGTCATAATTAGCCTAAGAATTCTTGAGTTATGGCCAAAAACATGTTTTGTGAGGTCACACTGACCTTGACCTTTGAACTTCAACCACCAAAATCTGATCGTTTGTTGTGGAGTCAAAGTGAACGTTTGTGCCAAAAAATCTGAGAAATTCCCTCAAGGTGTCTGTGGAGATATCGTGTTCACGAGAATTAGCCAGCTGCAAGGTTACATTGAGCTTGACCTCTGACCTATGACCTCCATAATCTAATCAGTTCATCGTTGAGTCCAAGGGGATGTTTGTGCCAGATTTTTTAAAGATTCCCTAAAGGCGTTCTTAAGATATTGCATTCATGAGAATGGGACGAGAATGAGATGGATGGACAACCCAAAAATATTGCTATTGCGGCATGGAGGCACAAAAATAGAAGATGCGCAGCATTCTAATGTTCATTTCAAATTTGAATGTCAGCGTTATGAAGCTTTGTACCATTCAGTACAGCCCTTACTGATAGCGCTCTCATATTTGTCTGCTATGATTTGCTAAACTAACCGCCTGCTGGCTGTAGTCCTGGATTTATCAGACAAACATAAGAGTGGTATCCATCTGTTCATCTAACTCCCAGCAAGAAAGCAAATAAGGGAAGTTTTCTAACTGTCAAACTAATCTTTTAAATCCCTGAGGAACATTTTGACTCCACAGAGCTGTGCTGTTTATAAAAACACAATCTCTCACCAGGGCACCAGATAAGAGAAGGTGGAAACATTTACCTGGCACACCTAGAGCAGATGTTGAGTGTGACTTTGGCCTGCGGTTCAGGCTGATAGGAGCTGCGTCCCTGGCTGAACTTGCTGCCGGATGGAGCCAAGCCCGTCACGCCCTCCATCCGCAGGTCATCCAGGTCCTCTGAGAGGGGAGCCAGCCAAAGAGATGCAAGGAGGGACAGAGGAAGGAGATGGAAGAGGGAGCGAAAACAAGGGAGAGAAAGGACAGTCATTAATCATACTTTGGTCTCTCTCTTGTCAATATGATGCCCAGTGATGACAGTGTGCTTAGAGCCAAAGGAGCAAGCAAGCACATCACAGTAAATAAACATCCCCAGCCCAGCCCTGCTGCTGTGCTCGCTCACACGCTTTACACACATACATCCACACAGAAAAAAGACGCTTGCATCATCAACACAAAACTCTTTGTTATAAGGAGTGATGCGGAGGAGTCGATGACAGCGCCATATCACAGCCAAACAGAAACAGGAAGGGTACGTTAACAAGTTGAGGGCGAAAGGGGACAAAGAACAATGAAGACGGCGGGGAAAAATGAGCGGTAAGAGGAAGATGGAGAGCTGGAAAGTTGGGTTTTGTCTGATCTCTCCCTGTGTCCTCCAGAGCAAATATTCTCTAAGCACACACACATAGATCCCTCTGAGTCTCTAAAGAAGTCCATATGCATCAGACACGCCAGTATTGTTCATCCTAACCTCTCACTCTGTCCGTCTCTGCAGTCCGCACAATCACATGTGACACATGCTTACGCACACACAAACACTCCAAAATAACAGGTGCAGAGGCCCTCTTGACTTTTTTTCTCAAGTTCATGTTAAATAAACTTTCTTTCTGTCCTCCTTCCATATCTGCTTTATCTCAAAATACAGCTGTTCCCTATGCGATGAAGTGCTCTCCACATGGAACAATTATAAGTTTGAAGTTTGGATGTGATACAAGACTAAACAAGCTCGTCAGCCATCATATCTGAGTACGAAATGTTCAGCATCAAGACACAGATCCACGTTTCTTTAATAGACTCTGCACCAGCATGATGGGAAAAGAAAGCATAAATCACGCCAATAACGAGACTTACGAAAGAAAAGCAGTGAAGTAGAATAATATGAAGTCAATGGTTCGTTAAGTGTAACCGAGGATCAAAGGGGAGAGTCTGAATCAGCCAGACCATTTTGGTTTTGAATGCATCCTCAAGAGATAAAAACATATTGCAGTACTTTCCGTGTTATGAGAATGAACAGCGAGTGGGTGTCTGGATTCTTACTTGGTTAAGTGTGCTGGTCAAGCTTTTTAAACATGACTCGAATCACGCACAGCATTCTGACCGGTCACCATAACAATATCTGTCCCGTTCCTCCCATCAGACCAGAAGAATTTAGGAGGTCTGCCAATGAGGGGGGTCGCCTTCAGGACATACAGTACATTCTCACCTCAGGCTGCAATAGTTTCTGCTCTTCTACATACAGTGCACTGCAGCACAGAGCGTGCCTGTCTCTGTGTATGTGTGCGTCTGGTCATTTGAAACCAACATTGATACTTTTCACTTAGAGATCACATTACCTGGCCCCTGGTTTCGGGGGGGGGAATGGGCCTCACACATTGAAAGAGGAGAATGCATGACTAATCACCTGGATTAGATTGGATGACACTTGCTCATGAGAACTCTCTCCCTCCATCCATCAGCGTGGCACAGAGCCAGAAAATCTCACCTGTCTCCTCTGGGTGTCAGAAAATCATTCTGATGAGACACCTGAACGCAGCGTTTCAATCTAATCCACTCATTCGTGACTCTACCCTGAGACGAGACGCTACGCTGAGGCTTGTGTTAATTGATTCTTAGTTTAGTTCGTTCAGTACAGAAGGCCATACCTGCCAGTGTGATGAAAAAACAGATCCTGCAAGTCATTATAATGAGAAACTTTCTTGAAGTAAAGAGTTAGTGTCTCGAAATAATGAGTTAGAGTCTCAGACTAACAACTGTGTCATTTATCATCATTTTAAGAAACTGTCTGGAAAAAGGAACTTTTGTAAAGAATGACTTAGTATCGCAAAATAATGAAGAAAAAAGTAGTCTAAAACTGTGGCTCAGAGGTAAAGCGGGTCGAAGATCAGCAGTTAAATCCCCGGCTCCTCCAGTCCACATATCGAAGTATCCTCCAGCAAGATACTGAACCCCAAATTGCTCCCAATGGCTGTTCCATCGTTGTGTGAGGGTGTGTGAATGCTTACTGTGTAGCAGGTGACACCATGTATGGTAGCTTCAGCCAACAGTGTGTGGATGTGTGTGTTAATAGGTGAATGTGACTGAATGTGTGTGTAAAAGTGCTTTGAGTGGTCGGAAGACTTAAAGTGTCTCTATATAAGTGCAGGTCCATTTAACATTTTATCATTTATTTTGAGGGTTTCTTTTTATGCAGAGACGCCAAGTCATTTTTTAAAATATATTTTGTCATCATTTTAATTTACTGTTAATTTTAATGTACTAAGTCATTATTTTGAGAAAGTTTCTCTTTATGTTGAAAAAGTCTCATTATTATGAGACACTACATCATTATTCTAAGATAATAGCTTATTATTTTGAGAAAGTTTCTAAATACTTGAGATATGAACTCATTATTTTAAGACACCAAATCTTTATTTTGAAAAAGATTAGTTTTTTTCTGTCGGGGGTCGTTGGGGGCTGGAGCCTATCCCAGCTGACAGTGGGCGAGAGGCGGGGTACACCCACTATACCTACAGACAATTCAGAGTCACCAATCAACCTGCATGTCTTTGGACTGTGGGAGGAAGCTGGAGTACCCTCCTGGCAAGGACGCAACAATGCTAACCACTGCACCACCGTGTCACCTATTTTTGAGGTATCAAGTCATTTTTTTTTAAATGTTAGGTCATCATTTTAAGGCACTTACTTTACTAACTTTATTTTGAGGTTTCTCTCATTTTTTGGAGGTACTAACTGTTTATTCAAGAACGCAAGTCAATATTTTAAGACGCCAATTCATTATTTCAAGAACATTTCTCATTATACTGACGCACAGGATTTTTTTTTTTTACATTGGTTGGAATGGGCTTAAATTCACAAACCACAATGCATAAGCAAAAATAATAGGAATAGATGAAGGTGCATTTTCTTACATGTTTAAACAGTATTTATAGTGTTTTTAGGCATGATGGTCGCATGGCTCTCTGGACGGTTCATCACTTTGGTCCATACTTAAAAATCTCAACAACTATTAGAGAGAATTACCATGAATTTGGAACAGATGTTCAAGGTCCCCTGAGGATTCCCTGTCTTTTCCTCTTAAGACAAGAATACAGGTTGTGGCTTTGAGTCAGATCTGAATGTCAAAACACCCTGCTGATGCGCAGATACAACACATTTACAGCAGACTTACATGTAGAGAGTTAGCAAAACTTCTGACCAATGAGTAATGACAATACATTAACTTCTAGTTGTAGTAAAGCTTTTTTAAAAACTTTAAAAGAAAATATTTTTTATAATCACGTGTCAGGCCTTTGACCACTTTCAATTAAGTTTAATCAGTCTTAATGCCATCAGACGGACAACTGTTATCATGTTGTACTCTTAACTACAGTAGTTCTGACTTCATTACAGTATCAAACACCAAAAACTGTCAGCAAGTGTGCCTATTCAAGACCTTTAATGAAGTCTGGAAGGTTCTTGCTTTTCTTACATTTCCAGTCACTGTCAAGGCCTTTTAAGTGTTGTTTAAACATTATGAGTAGGACAGATACATTCCAGTAATACCCTTAAGCAGGGCAATATTAAATGTCCCATTCATCACGGTATGCATTGGAGGGGGTGGGGACAGAGAGAGAGCCACCAGCGACTTGCTGCAATTTGCTGGTCGTGGGAACTGCTGGAGTTTGGGCCTTCACCTTTTCCTCTTTTCTCTTCGTCCAATCCCACTTCTAACCATTTCCCTTCTTTTGGCGACTGACTGATGTGGCATGCCAGATTTTCTCTGGGTCACAGCCTGTGATACAAATCATTACTTGACACTTGGAAACATTCACTTGTGAGGCTGCAGCTCGCATGGAATAGCAAAAGAATAACAGCGAGCGGCTCTGACCCTGAAAGAGAACATGACCTCAGTGTACACAGCTGCTTGTCACCTCAACTCCCACTTTGTCTCTTGGACGTGTTGCCTTCTGGTCAATATAAAGTGACAATAATGCAGAGAAAGACCTCAGTGTCTGAGGGGAAGTGAAAGCTAATCTCAGACACTCAGAGGTCACCGAGGTAAACAAAGGCTTTTGTCTGGGGTGCGTCCTGTACAGAAAACAGATGAGACTGTGTCTGAATGTAGCAGAAGTTGAAAAGCGTAACAAAGAGTTTGAACATTTCATTCTGAAGCAATTTGTTTCATACTTGAGAGAGGAGAGAAGACTATGTGCAGATAATATCAACAGTCTCAGATACAAACAGAGAGAGAAGTTACTTCTAGTCAGCCTAACTGGTTTTTGCATGCGCATACTTGTTTGTGGATACAGGTGAGTTAATAGAAAATGTCTGCGTCTACCGTAAAAGTGCACTTCACCCCGAACTACTGCTCTGGTGCTCTGTTGCTGCTCACTGCCCATATGTTAAAATCTACTTGTCTCTCCGATCGCAGGCCTTGGGAGTAAGCGCAGCGCTTCATCTGCATGACAGCAGTGTGAATCTCAGCCATGTCAGCCCTCCATGAGGCCAAATCCGGCTCTCAACTTTCTGCCGGGCAGGCAGAGGTGACAGATTTCTGTGTTGACACCACTCTCTGAGGAGGGCCTGTGTATGGAGTGCTAAAGTGATAAATGTGTATCTGACGGGTTGGGGTTTGGGTGTTAGCGTTGTAAATGACTGCTTTTACATGCACAGAACTATTCTGACACAAATGCTCCCTCTGCATCGCACTGATGACTAGAAACCCGAATATGACCGCAGAAATAGTTTCTTACTCGTCAGGAAAATTGATTTTTGTGGTCTCAACCAAACAGGAAAAATATTTCAGAATAGAGTGCACCATTAAAAGGATATTTTGCTAATTTTCAACCATCTTTGTATCATCACGATGTGGGTAGTGTGTGTAAATGAACTGTGGTAAACTTTCTTTCATCTTACCAGTGCTCAGATCTCCCTGCTCAACGCTGGCTCTGGGGCTGATGCTTGAACTACAGAGCGTGCTGCCACATTTTTGTATGCTTGCCACCGCAGACACAAAGAGTATAGAGGTGGTTCAAGATAGAGACCTGCCACTCAAATCAAATGGTAAAACTAGGCAGTGCTGATCAAACATAAACCAGATTCTGCTGTTGAATTGCCTGTTTCTCACCTAAAATGTCTTTGGTAACATATTTTAGTGCACTTTTTATTTATTTTATTTAACCTTTATTAAACCAGGTAGTCCCATTGAGATTGAAAATCTCTTTTACAAGAGACACAGCAGGGTGCAGAGGTAGGCTGGAAGTCTGCCCAATGTTGCTTTATAGATACATATACCAGTGCTGTTGTCTGCGAGTGGTTAATGATGTCCAGCCCACCAAATCATAAAGAATGCAGTGATGAGTAAGTGACTTTGCATCTGTAATAAAACTTGAGATTTCGTGGACAGGAAGTGGGTGCCATCCTGTTTCTTGTTGTAAAAATGGAGGCTGAAAAAACCTTCAAGCTAAAAACTTGACCGTGCTGATCAAATATGAACCAAGAGTCTGTTACTGCGTTGCTTATTTCTCACCTTAAATGTTATCAGAAACATTTCAGCTTACTGTTAAACTGTATTTTGAGATTGTTTGTTGCCGCAGTGCCTCAATGTCTGCACTATTGTTCCCTTTGTCAAATCAGTCAAGCTCGCACTACATCACTCACCAGTTGGAATGTCTATTGGTCCAGTGCAGTACAGTGTATTCTGATAGTTGTAGGTTTTCTACCTCTTGAGCAAAAGCGAATACCACAGACCTTTTCCTGTTTTCTCACACAGCACGTATTTCTCAGTATTTGTGTCTTTGTGCTGCAGAGACAGCCCAGTTTTATGAAAAGACCATCTTTCCAGCAGTGAAATACGTCTTTAATTATATTTCTAGTGTAGCAGATCAACTAACCTTCAAATGTAGTCGTTCAAACGATCCTGAATCAGTCGTATAAACTAGACTAGAACAAACTAACTTTTAACCTCGACACCTAACTGTCTTTTCATGTGCGACTTCCCGAATCCGTGCTCACAAAGAAGATTTACTGTGTCTAAGTATTCTTTTCTCTTCCGTGTCTGCTTACTCAAACACATATGACTGAGTGCATACTCTCCAGGTTCACAATAGAACCCAGCGTGCCTCCCACACAATACCACCATGATAAGTTTACAGTGCGTCTCCCATGAGACCAGCTTACCCCGAGACCATGACAGCCTCACAGGCCTCTGTCTAGACACAACAAACGTCTGTCCACACTCGCCCGTTTGTCAGCCCGTCACATTTCCACTCCCTGGGCACCGGGGCAGCCATGCGTGCTCCCCCTGTCTAACGATGAGACATGGCAGATAAATAAAATGGGTCTGCACTGGGGGGGTAGGTGCAGGGAAGGGGGGAGAAATGGAAACTATTCGAGCGATGCAATCCCAACAAAAGGCCTGAGCGATGAGGAATTCCGTGCCGCAATCACTCACTCACAGTAAAGCCAGAAAGGAGCGGAGCCGGGCGCGCAGATAAAGTGTTTGTGTGCGCCTCTCTCCAAGCTTCCATGTAATTTAATGTTGTTTAGACAGCGACGGACTGACTGGCTCTTTGCTGCTCTTCATAGGGCTGAGAACAGAGCTGAAGTCGTAATTAGCGCATTGGCTTCACAAATAACTTAATATACACCTTCCTGAATGACTCGTTGACAGATGCATGGGGGGGAATCATCTAACGCACTACCCCACACGTGGAGCAAGGAGACACGCACACACTTCATCATCGTCCACATTGAATCCATGGCATTTCATCAAGTGCTGTGAGTTATAGTGTCTCAGCTAAAGTGATATAATTGAATTTTCCATTCTTTCATGAGCAGTGACAGAGTCCCACCACATTACACTGGGCTGTAATTAATAGTCTTTAAGTGATAGACGCCTTGTACAGTCAAAAGCTCCACTCACTCACACACCGAGACCCACATGTGTGAGCAACGTACTTGATATAGATAAAAAGGCACACAGCACATACTCAACCCCGACGCATACAGTGACACTTGCAGACCTCACACTTGTGCTGCCCTCACACATACAACCAGCATTTGTTTTTCATTAGGCCTCGAGCACCAAAGCCTCCACTCGGCGGTTAGTCGTCACACAGACATCTTTGATGTGAGTCGCGGCGGAGACGCATTTGTTTGGCTTTGTAATAAAAACAATATTCCAACTTACATTTCATAATTATGTCTCGGCTTTCAATAGCGCCCTCCTCCCCGCCTGGCCTAAAAATATGCCTGTTAGGCTCCACGACTCCGAGTGCGGCAGTAAAAACCCTGATCAGAATCAGATGGGGACACACATGAGCAGGGGAACATCACAGGTCTGAGGTCTGTGGAAAGTCTTATCGCAGACCTCGGTGCAAACCTCCTTTTAACTCGCTTTCTAACCGCAAATATTACAGACATCAGGACGTATGATGAATTGATGCATTACACTGCCAGGCATTGTAGTTAGAAAAGTGACTTGAGGTCTTGTGTGTTGGAAATTTCAAAATGAATTTCATTTTGTTGCTAAATATGTGGTTGAATTATACTTTGAGCTTTAAGAAGATATTTATTCAAATGTATTATGCAAAAAATATTTGAAGACTGCCAGGATCAAGGCTGCCACCTACAGTTCAAGATGATGATTTTAATCACTTGTAAAATAATTAAATGATTCATCAAACTGGAATGTGCCTGTGCAAAAGGAGTGCAGAGAAATGTTGATGATAGAAAAGCCATTTAGTTTCATAACACAAACAAGTCTGACATGAGTTATGGGACGATATTTTACGAGCAATTCTCTTCTTTGAGTTTATATGTCTATATTTCTTTTGGAGATCACCCTCTCGCTGCTTGTTTGTGATAAACACATAGATACAGCAGCACACACAAGACGTACAGCTCCACAAACACACACCAACTACTGATTACACACCAATTACTGCATAATGACACAAGTCTATAACTCACTTGTCTATTTGTGTCTTAAATCTTAATGTTGCAGCGGAGAGGAGCCACAGAACGATGATGTAACTTTATTTTTCTTCACTTTTACTCTTGAGAGCTGCACACAGCACTGCTGGGGGAGTCTATGCCGATTAACCTATGATAACACACTGCATCCACACACACAAGTCCTTTATCTGTCATTCTACATAACAATACTATCCACAGATATCATCCTTGTGTGTCTATCTATCATCTCCTGCCTCTGTCTGGTTACAGTAGCCACAATACAGCATCATTGTGTCCATTCAGCTCCGTTCCATTCAGATAATCTGCTCAGTTCATCTACAGCGCTTACGCACACCAGAGGTACGTACACCGGCTGGTATTAGGCCATGCTCTGCGTAATGACTACTGCTAGATTTATGGTATGATCACAGCAGTCGACTTGCCTATTGGTAATTGCTTCCAGTAATACCACCGTAATACCGCAGCAATTTGCCTCTCGATTAGCGTATCCATCGGCACCGTGGAGACTTTTACAGGCGTCAAATTGGGCGCTGTTAAGACTTTTACTGGCAACATTTTTTTCACCGTCAGGCCGGCTAAACCTTCAGAGGTGAGCCCGGCCCTTTCAAGCTTCGACTTCAAGTGAAAGATTTAGTGCTGAAGCAGCTCACACCACTGACATATATGTTCTCATCCACCTCCTCCTCTCCCTCTCTCCGTGCACCATAATGATACTGAGTTGTAGCTGGCAGAGGGGAAGCTGATTTTATAGTTTTACAGTATATTAGGTATTTTCAACAACGCATTGTATTTTATGAGCTCATTATACGTTTTATATATAAGATTTTAATCTGTTAATCAGCATGGTAACTTGTAAAGCTGTCAAACAGTGGAGCAAAACATAGTAAGCTAAATGGTTTTATTATTCAACTTGCTAAGCAACTTGTAATATGTGTGCATCATCCTGCGTGTGTCTGAGTGGACTGCCGTGCTAACATGGCTAAGAGCTGTCTCTTTGTCCTCTGCCTTAGGCCAACATTCAGACTGCCAGAGTTAGCAGACAAGGCACGCACTTCCTGACGCCAGCACCAGCACCAGCAACACACACACACACACATGCACCCACCGCCCCCATTGCCCCCTTCATCCTCGCCCAAACAACCAAAGACACAACAGTTGCCCTAGAAACAATGTAAACCAACAACAACAGTCTACAGCCATGCTAGCAGCTCTGTGAGGCTGTACTTGGCAGTGGTGGGTAGCAACGTGTTACATTTACTCTGTTTAATGTACTTGAGACATTTTTAAAAGGTACTTTTAAGAGAAGTTGTTCTGCAGGGTGTTTCTTACTCTTACTAACAGAAATAAAATGAATGTATATCTGCTCCATTACATTGGACTACACACTTGTCACACGCTTGACAGCGACTGTCAGACAGCGAGAGATAAGATAGCAAATCATAGCAATGCAGATAGTTGTTTTGGACACTGAAGGCATGTACACACACATATTTGTTTATAAAGCACATTTAAAAACAACCTAAGCTGACCCAAGTGCTGCTAAACACACACACAAAACCCACAAAACAGACATAAACATCAGTGCACATCGCTCACAACAACATCAGGAGGATTCACATGCTGATAAGTATGATTTGAGCCTGAAGTTTCAAGAGTCAGTGAAGGAGGCAGATCTTACAGGGAGGGGGGATGTTGTTCCACAGTGTAGGAGCTGCAACAGGAAAGGTGCGGCCACCCCTGAGCTTAGGTTTAGATCCTGGGACAGCCAGGAGCCCCAAGTCAGTCGACCTGAGGGACCTTGAGATTGAGTGATTATAACTGAGACTGATGCGAATGTCTTTAGTTTTGCAGGTATTCGGTCATAAAGCAAAATACTGGACAAACTGAAGTAGTAGATGTTGAGATATTTCACAGGAAGAGTGAAAACTTGCTGGTGGCGCTACATTAAAAGTTAGGGGTACACTGCCTTGTTTCTTTCCCAAGACTGTGCTGCCTTGTAGCACCCTACTCCGCTGTGATTAGACAGTACTAACCCGAACCATGGCTTCCTTGCCCCAACCCTAACTGCATCCAACTTTGATGTGTCAACATGACGTGTCAACTACTATCAAAACAGTAGTCCTACAGTAGTAGGGCCGTACAAGGCGAAACACTCTTGGGAAAAAAAGTTGCATGAGTACACCAATGTCATGCCATTAGCATGGCTAATAATGTTGTTTTACTTTTGATACCTAAAGAACATTTCAATGTCTTGTAATAGAGCTATTTCACAATCAATTATTGCTGTTTTGATTTTAAAAAGTCATCTAAATACTCCTTCTCCCACTGGTTTCCAGCATATCATTTCTATTAGATCTTTCTCACAGAGAATGGCAAATACATTGCAAGGATTTTGAGGGGGCTGTTCGTAATAGTCGTCACAACAAATATTTGTCATTCCTATCTGCCATGAAGCTAATAATAACAGCGTTGCTCTTTGACCACAGAAAGTCATTTAGTAGGACTAAGTAAATGTTCACGCCTCTATGAGTTGAAAGGCTAAGACTCTAATCACCCTCTGAGGCGAGGGGGTCTACATGCGGTAGATGACCTCTTAACATGGAACATTATTTACTTAAGTTTCAGGGTGGTAAAGATTGGCTCACTTCCCCTCACCTACTCAACTTTGTGTCTAAAAAAAACGGTGCTATTGTATCGCTCCACATGCTCTGCTTGATCAAGGAAGATATAACATCCTCGAACAAAAGAGCCACACACAGGCATTGTAACTCATCCAGCAGACGCTGCTTTATTCTGCGTGTATCAAAGATCAGACATAGCTTCATCATGCCCTCATCCTGTCCCCATCAAATCCTCGCTGTCACTGTGAATCAGTGAGAGTGGGTAACGCTACTCTCACGTCCTCCTCTCCTGTTTCAGGAATAATGCCAAAGTGGGTCGACATACTAAAAGGGTCTGTCTGATTGCTGTAGTGTGAATGTTTCTCAGAGAATCTTTGTTACTCTCTGCGATATAGGTGTGTGGGTGCATGTGAAATGAGAGTTAACAACCCTCCAACAAGATCTCTAGATTGATAGTAATGTCTGAAAGTGTCAACCAAACAACTAGACAATTCTAGACGGAGCAACATGTCTGTGGGCAACACAATCGCCAGAATAAATGTTGGCACTCTATGTTTCTGCAAACCACAGATATATTGCATTTTACGCCAAAAAAACAATGGTTCGGTGGCTAAAATGCCACTGGAAACGCAGCTGGAAACACCTGAATTCAGTGGCTCAAAAGCCGCGGGAAACGCAGCTGTAAACGCAGCTGTAAATGCAGCTGTAAATGCAGCTGTAAATGCCGTAATGTGTCAGTGGTGCGCAGCGTGGCAGCTGTCTTGTGTCACTAAAAAACACCTGGATTCGGTGGCTCAAGCGCCACTGGAAATGCAGCTGGAAACACCAGTGAAAAGGTTGCAATCAGTCGCAAAATAACCCTGAAATGTGTGGCTCAAATGACTCTGGAAACGCTGCTGGAAATGCAGCAGGAAATGCCGCAATGTGTCAGTGGTGAGCAGCTTGGCAGCTGTCTTGTGTCACTGAAAAACACCTGGGTTCGATGGCTCAAACGCCACTGGAAACGCAGCTGGAAACATTGGTAAAAAGGTTGCAACGTGTCACTAAAAAAACACCCAAATTGAGTGGCTCAAATGCCACTGGAAACACAGCTGGAAATGCCGCAATGTGTCAGTGGTGAGCAGCTTGGCAGCTGTCTCGAGTCACTGTAAGACACCCAGGTTAAGTGGCTCAAATGCCATCGGAAAAGCTGCTAGAAACGTCATGATGTGTCGCTAAAAAAACCTGTCTTTGATGGCTCTGACACTTCTGGATACACTAATGAACAACAGGTTATGTTGTTTGTTGGTCTCATACTGTGGTCTGCAACTTGGCAGCCGTCTGGCCTAGGTGTCACTCCATCCACCATCCCCTCCACCTCCTGATGACAGTCAGCTCATATACTAGTAATCAGCCCTATGTCATTTTAGAAATGCTGATATGTTAAATATGAAACAGCAGGAATGTACAATGCCAACATGCTAAGCTGCTACACTGCTAATGAGCCTCAAGAGGGTTAAATAGAGTAAAAACAGAGGAAGATTAAAGCTTAACATTCATATTATAATTTGACTCTCTATCACACCTTGAGAGTCTGAGTTAATGTTGCTAAAGAGGACAATATACAACATTTATTGTGGAAAAAAAGATGATAAAAAAATATGTTTTCAGTGCCTACAGCAGGTAAATAACACTTATTCTTTGCACGTATTCACAAAGCAGGTTTTGAGAATTCAAAGGGTATGTCTCTGAAATGGAATACTTCCACCAAGGATGACGAGACCAGTTACTTTACAGCAGGGAACTGGCTAACTCGTCTCATTAACTCACCATAAAATAACACTGCAAGGCCAAAAACAGGGTGTTTCTCCCCACACACTGAACTCAGCTTGTTTCTTATTTCAGATCAGTATAAAACTGTGGTCTCACCGCCCAGCGAAAGCTCGAATCTTGACATTTTCCATGGCTTTGCAAGAACATGTGAGTCATGATCCTTTTCAATATGGTTTTGACTGTGGCAAATATTAAGCACACAACTAATGAAAACAACAGGGAAAACACAGAGCCATCCCCGAGAGCAGCAACAGAATCAATAAGACTTAGCCCCTAAGCTGATTTTATTTTCTCTTTTTGGAACAATCCGAACAAAACAAATCAACCTTAAGCCATGTCTTTGGTTTTTATAATTGCATTCAATCTGTACAACCTTGGCTAGCAGCACTGTAAACTAGTCCAAGAGGATCTTATTATTCTATAAGCTCCTTATCCAGGTGCTGGCAAAAAGACACCCAGTCTGGAAAACCCTTCTGCTCAATATGGAAATGGAGATTAGCTGCTAACTTTCTTTGTATCTTCTAAGCCTGCTTTTATTACGCATCTTATTCTCTAGTAGACGCTGTAGTTGTTACACAGAAACCAGTGCTCCTTTCCTGCCTCCCAGTGGATATTATGTAATATGTTCACCGTGGCTCTGAACCCCCCTCACCTCGTCCTCCAGAGGTTTGGACACGTAAATATGACATCCGCACACACCATGGGACCTGCTCATTTCATGCTAATGTAATTGCTCTCATTTGGGTGATGTGGATTTCTCTGTGCACTAGTATTCAGCACAACAAGGAGGCTCCCATCCAATTAGCAGATGTGATGAAGGAAGCTCAGCTCAACTGATAATACAGCAACTACACCGAGAAACTACTGATGTGCATTATATGTTTCTTTGGGACGAGTGTCTTTGATCAGAATCTTATAGTACTAGACTGCAACATACCAAACAAAACACTGAAGATATTTGTAGGTTTATGAAACTGAATGATAGTACCAAAGTATGTGTTTGCCAGATTAGTGAAGTGTATGATCGGTGCAAAGCAGTGGTTTCCAACTGGTCCAGCCACAGTGTCCAGATTTTTCCTTAGTCATTAGTTCAAGGTCCACACAGTTTATTTTGTGCCGTACTTGCATTTGGCTGTCTCTGTCAAGTAGCTGTCCATTAGTCACTCACTCTAGAGCAGGAAACAGCACTTTAGAATAAACCTCTGTGTTAGAAATTCGCTGGATTTCAAAATAAAGATTGTTTTCAAAGACTTAACACGTTCTTGAGTTACTTGTGGTCCATTCAGAATGGACCTCTGGCACACTTTTGGACCCCGAGCCACCAGTTGGGAACCACTGGTGTAAAGTATTAACACCTATGCGTACTTGTCTGGCACTTTAATTCAAATGGTCATCTGACACTCTAAAACAGTGATACTCAACTTACAGACCTGTGGGCCAAATGTGGCTCGTGATAGGGTGCCAGGTGGCCCACTGACCATTTTCTAATTCACAATTAAAATAAAGTGATTTACACTGGGATTTTTTTTGCACTATGAAAGTAAAAAGGTGCCAGAGTGCATTAAAAAACAACAAAATAGAGGTTGTTTTTAAAAAAGCACCACAGGAGGATCCTCCAGAACACCTGACAGAGGTCCAGGCTAAGCATCGAACGTCCTCATATCCTAGAAACTGGCCCCTGGCCTCCTGTTATTCTGCAAAAGTGGCCCTCGGGTGAAAGCAAGTTGAGTTTTCATGCTCTAAAAAGAAGGGCTGTACCCAACATACTGGCTCAAATCTTTAAAAATTAGTTAGAAATATGTCATGTGACATGGCAATATTCACATCTGTCAAAAAATGTTTTATTCATTTATTTGTAATAATCTATTTTCTTTTAGTCAGTTTGTGTCAGCACTGTCTTCTGTCTAACTTTACTGCTGTGTACCCTCTTTAGTCCTTGTACCATATTTTTACAGATTTATATGGCTATATGATGTGTCCCATTTGATGCTGTTTTTTCTGTTCAAATCAAAACAATAAAAACTGATTATTAAAATAAAAATACTTTTTGTTTGTTATTGAGAAATGACAATAAAGAAATTATAAATACATTCAAATCTAATAAGCATACATCTCAAATCTTACATTTGTTGACGCTAGTATGCCATTTCCGTGCATTTGCCCCCCACAACCCCGGCTGAAGCTGTAAATATTCGCTGTTAGTTACTACCAAAGCTCCAAAGGCAAAAATGATGGTATTTAGGATAGCCCTACTAATAAGAGAGCGATTTTTAAATACTTTTTCACCTGGCTCTGTACCTCAAAACAGACATTAGACACAGCAGTTGTAATACCATATTTTAGCCACTAGATGTCATACTAAGCAAATGCTTAACTACATCACATCCCTCCTACTGTCTCTGCTGCTGTAGCGACTGTACTGCTGCAAGTGAGGGGCCCATACCAGGGGACTAACTTCACATTTGCAGTGCACTGTATAGCCTGTTGAGGATGTTATCGATAGGGTAAATCAAAATTAAGAGATAAGGATGCTTAAAAAAGGAGTGAGGTATTTACATTGTTATATGAATCAGAAAACAATCCTGTGTGTCCAAATTTCCATTAAGATAACTGTGCAATCGCAGCTGTTGTGCATGTGGCTTTATACATCCCACAGTTTTAGAGCAGAGCATTCAAATCCACTGATATCCAAGTCTGACCTATTAGACAGCGAGCACCCCGCCTGCTGTAGAGTCCTTGAGTAAGTCATTGAATCCCTACCAGCTCCAGGCGTGCTGCTGAGCAGCTGACCATATGTTTTAACCTTCATGTGGACAGCAGCAAAGAAAAAGATAAATACCTCCTTGAGGGATCAATATACTATCACAGGATCACCATCCCTGCCAAGGATCATCCGTCATCTTTGGCATGCATTTGGTCATGGCCACAGAGTTTGTGCCAAGACCCTCTTTCTAAATGAGGCTCAGAGATCCTCCTGAGGGTCATTCATTTCTCCAAGCCCACCAGGCCGCCACATGCTGCATGTTAGCATCACTTTAATCAACTCTACCACAGTGAGGCAGGCCACTCAGAGTGACAGTCAACACAGCGGCGGTGGTCCCTGTGGAGAGCACCAGGCCTCAGCAGAGAATCAGAGATGACCTCGCTGTATTATTTCCTTTGAGTTACTGCCCTGGACCACAGTGTAAAAGCCACTGGGGGGGAATGTGCCTCGAGCTATGATCAAGGAGGGCCATCACACACCATCAACAGCCTGCTTTATGGCTGTATTTATCACCATTATATACTGCTGTCCTGGGTCACCACTGTGTGCTGATACTGTATAATGGAAAAAAACTCTGTGTTTACCTGTTGTTTTCTCCAGATTTCTTCCCTTTATCACAAAAGAGAAAACAGGATATTGGGCGGTATAAATAAATACAATTTAGATCTACATTAAATGTAGGAATAAAATAATTTCAGTCATAAATTTATACTGTCTCATAGTAACAGAATTTGTCTCGTGGCACTGGAGCAGACTACCTTAGCGACTTTGATTTTTGTGCTAATGCTCAAATAATATAATAACTAATTCATAAGCAATTGATAAAGAAAAACAATCAAATCACTGTTTTCCAAAGCAATTTTAAGACATAGTTTTTAGCTTTAGTAACTCATCATTAGCAAATCAGCAACCTCTGAGGCTGAGTAATGAAGTGCCAAAAACTGCAGTTCCTTGAATAGCCACTTGAGGCTGGCTCTAGAGGTCGGTCAATCCCAGTAGACCCCCATGTTAAAATGCCCCAAATTACAGCAGAAATAAACATGTTCACTGGTCTATCCTCCTGAGACCTTGGCTGGTGTTTGGTACGCATTTTTAATTTCTCCGAGCTGTGTAGGGTCAGTACGACCTAATCTGTCCTCGACAAAGTTTTTGAAAAAAATTATGTCCTTATATGGGGACGATGGCTTTGTGTGTTCAATAAAACGAGAAGATAATAAAGTCCCAGTGTCCTTGAACGAGTACTTCCTAATTAACAGCGTCTTCGCATGTTACCAGTCGCTAAAATTGGTCAACTTTGTCGTCATATCAAACAACAAATAAACAACTTTAAACCATAAAATGTGATCAGCTTTTGGACCATGTCTACTTTTGTGTCGGGATCGGCTGCAGACTGACTTGGCATTGATGGCTGCCATCTTGTTTTTACATGGATTACTTCATAGCTCCACCCTCTTGTCTAAATATGGTCACTTCTGGCTCCAAAGAAAAACAAGCTGAGGCCTCATAACTGGAGTCCATAAACCAGTGGGTGACATCACAGTAGCTACGGCCATATTTGATACAGTTTATGGTCATATGGTTTTGATGATTCATTCACTCAAAAAGGCACTCAATAAAAAATCTGTAGCTTTGAGCATTTGAAAAATCATTTTGTTGCAGCCGCAGTCTGTGCAACCTGTTGGCCCCTCTGCCACACATCAATAAAGAAACGTGAACCTTTGGATGACCCGGATGAAAAGATCCTGCTAACAAGCAGCGCCTCAGTGCTGTGACAAGAGAGCAGAGATCTATGACACACGTAGCCTGTGTGTCATCACAGAGCAGCGGCTCTGAAGAGACTGGGGAGACACTGAAGCACTGAAGCACCACATAATTGGGGCCCACATTGTAGACACAGAGACATTAAAAAAAGACTGCTATTCCTCAAAGAAGTGCTCTATGTCAGGCGTTAGTTAGCTAATGCAGAGGAAGGAGAGTGACTTTACCATGACTTACACTGGTAGGAGGTCTGACTTTTCCCAGTATATGATACAGCTTTCAAACAATTCAGATTCTGATGGATTCTTTTAAAGAGCTACCAGTACAATAAATCTTATGAGTAATGAAGTGTGTTCTGTGTATTGTTGTGTGTTTGCTGTGTGTGTATATGGTCTCCCTTTACAGCCGTGTTACAATGCAGGGATAAGCTTCTTTACTCCAGAGAATCAACCCTGCAGGTAAAGATTACCACACACAGCAGAGACCGAGTAGAACAAGTGACAGAGCAACAGAGAGTGCTTTACCACACAAAATATTTCAGGGACAAAAAAATTCAATTTGCTGTGAGGTATAAAATCCTCCGTCTGCACAGACACGGTGACGAGCTCCACTCGATGAAGCCAGAACAAGAGCCCACATCAGATGCTCTTTCGACCCCCTTTGTCACCTGCTCATTCAGCTTAAGTCAGCATACGATGGCACGACATGAAGGAATGTGAACACACACTTGAACATACAAAGAGTAAATGAAAGCTACTTTGTGATTCTTCAGTTGTCAGAGTGAATACCTGGACTCAGTGGCTGAGAGCATCTGGCCACACTGTGTAAACAGGAAGCATAGTTTCCTTTAACAGCGACAGTCAAGTGCTCTTCAGTACAGCACATAAACTGACTGCGGCTCTGCTCATCCAGCTCCCTCGCCACTACATACAGGAAGTACGCCTCCACAGGTCTGCATAGATGTAACAATTTCCTCTTTTTTAAATTGTCCCTTATATTTAATTTCCATCACTTTAATTTCAATGGTTTACTTTTCACCAAATGAAGCTCTAATTAAAGTTGAACCACTCCTTGCACGTATGCTCACTCACTATCTCTAGGTGTCATTGTCTGGGTAGGTCCATTAAGTCATCAGCTGATTCACAATCAACCACTAGCACAGCGACACACCTTCTCTGTCAGCCTATCATCTTACTGATCCTCAATGTAAATATCTTTGTTTCTCTGCCGAAGTTCTTTCTTGCTGCTGTCGTGCGCGCCCTCCACCTCCCCATCACCACCTAGTCTTTACGGATTCATCAGCCTCATCCGCCTCAGCAGTCAGCAGCCTCAGAGTCATCAGCCACCTCCACCTCCAGTGTCTGGACTTCATGGGGGGATTTATCTTGCTGCCTCTCAGATGTCCCTCAATCACACAATATCTCCCTCTGCTGTTCAGTCTTAATGAGCACAAGTCATCTGTTAATCTGTACACTTATATTCTGTATTAAATATTATCTTTACTTCATCCTTCTGTCTCTCCTGATTCAAACGCAGTACCTACTTCTCTTGCAGTAAGCGCTCTTCCAGTTTTTCCAGTGTGCTTTTTAACAACTTGCAGAGAAGATGTCTGAACGTGGCGCAACAGTTTTAGCTGTCCCAGTTAAGGAAAAGAAGGAAGTATACTATGCGAGATTGTTGGTTACTGTTTGTAGACACGCTCACTAGCCAACACGAAAGCCAGCCCCAGATTTACTCTTGTTTGGCGTACTGCTATATTCGTGTTTTTCTCTGTGCTGCTTACAGTCTGGCACCTGGTCGCTACCTTTTTATAAAACACCGACCTCACCTGAAAGCTGTGGGGTACACACCCTTTAACGTGCCGAGCACAGGAAAGGTTTTCAAGTCAGTGGGGATATTTTTATCTATGTGAAATTCTCCCACTCTCAGTGTTAATCATTGATGCAAAGCGGAGCATCTAACAAGAAGACACTAAAACCTGATATCTACCATTACTTCTTTTGGTATTTTCTCTTTGTCTATCAAGGCCAGTGGCTATTCTGACATATCTGACCTGATATCAAGTGGAATACATAATAAGCAAACTATTCAGTGTTTCATGAAGAACAAGGTCCAACACACATACAGATACTGAAGGTGTTTTATAAGATTGTCTCCTGAAGATGTTTCTGTCAACTGTCCCTTCTACATACTCCAGCTAAAGAACATTCCTACATCTTCTCGATCCTTTCATTTCAGAGGTTTGTCTGATGTTACCTCAAAGCTTCTTAAAAAGAATAACTTCCATGCGTAGTTTCACTCACTGAGTCATTGAAATACATTTGGACTCCTGAATATCAGAACAGATTGATTTTTTTTTTTTTCCAGAAAAAACGTACATGATCAAAGTTCATGAAAGACAGTGAAAACCCTAACGAGCTCTGCAAAGACACTCATTAAATGTGAAGTGTTCAACTATGATTTTCTTTCTATTTATCACACACACACACACACACACACACTCACACAAGGTAAACACAGCAAGCTGTTCTTGTTGAATATGGGATTGTAAGGAAGCGGGTGTCTCACACATTTGCTGATACACAGCGAGGAGTCGTACACCTGCAGCCACTGTGGCTCAGATACAGCCTTGTATTGTGATAAGCAGCATTTGATTAGCAGAACTCAACAGAATGCAGCTACACATGAGAGCATGATTAAATGTACTGCACAACAAACTTAACACGTTCACAGTTTGTGTCTGCTGTACATAAAAAAGTACATGACATTACCCAGAAGCTCCATGGCATCGTCCTCATCCTCCATCTCTTCTTCTGCGACGGATGGGGCGGGGCTATGGACCGAATCGAAGGAGTCCTGGGACAACATGGCCGCCAGGAGCTTCTTGTGATGCTGCTGCTGCTCCTTTAGCCCTTTGCTCTTTGTTTCCATCTTCAGGCTGAGGAGGCAAACAGAAGAGAAGAGGAGGAGACAAAAGACTTTTCCACTAAGTATTCACTATCTTATCATATCAATCATATTGTACTTGAGTAAAAGTAGCAATACTATAATGTAAAAATATGTTTACAAGTAAAAGTCGCGCATTCAAAACCTCACTTAAGTAGAAGGACAAAAGTATTTGCATTGAAATATATTTAAAGTACAAAAAGTAAAAGTGCTCTGTATGAAGACTGGCCCATTTCAGAATCAAATATATTATTTCATCATAATTATTGATGCATTCATGTGCACATCACTTTAACGATGCAGCTGGTGAAGGTGAAGCTCATTTTAACTATTCTATATACTGCTGGGTAGCTTAAAGTTCTAGTGCGTAGGATTCAGTGACATCTAGTGGTGAGGTTGCTGATTGCCACCAAGTGAAAATCCCCCCGTGTGCGGCGCATGCAGGAGAACTACAGTGGCTTAATGGGAAAAGCGAATGGTCCTATCTGGAGCCAGTGTAGAAACAACATGGCGGACTCCGACCCACTCCTCATGTAGATACAAACAGCTCATTCTAAGGTGACAAAAACCCAGTGACTCTTCAGGTGATTATACACTAAAGAAAATATTATGAAGCTCAGCGTAGACTTCCTTTGTGCTCATCCATTCACAGTTCCCACTCCCAGTGCCCACTCTAGTTATCCAATCAAGCTTCACCATGATTTCTGTCAGTCAATCAGGATGCTCTTGTAAAATTTGAAATCTGCTCTCTCCTCTGCTGCTGTCAGCCGTCATTTTAGGCAGAAAATTCGCGCTCTCCTCCACCCTGTTCACCTCCAGTCATCATATCCAGAGTCCAGGACAAGCTCAACAAAGGCTCATTCCTCTACTCATTCAGATCATCAACACCTCGCCACCTTCTCCACATCTTCATCTCATCTTCACCACCTCTACCACCAGCGTCTAGACCCCAGTGGGGGGCCTCTATTCCACTATGGATTCATCATCCTCCTTAAAAATATATCACCTCGATGGGGTCTAATCACCAAAGACTTTTCATATTTTTTCATTCTTATGTGCACATGTTAATAAAAAATCTCTCCTGATTGAAATTACACTATATTCAATTTCTGCCAATATATTCCCCCAAAGTCTGACACACTGGACCTTTAACACTAAATAATATGTCATGACCTATTAGTTTAATTATATGCAAAGTAATTAGTAACTAAAGCTTTAAAATAAATATGGTGAAGTAAAAAGTACAATATTTGCTCCTGAAATGTTGTGAGGTAGAATAAAGTAGCATAAAATGGAAATAATCAAGTAACTTTCCTTAAAAAAATGTATTTACAGACTCTACATACAAACGTTATCCTTTTTAATCATCACTTAGAACCCACTAGAAGTGTGTGGGTGTTTTATCTGCAGAGACTCTGCCTGTATTTTCATATTTTCTTCTTATTTTGCTGTGTTCAGGATATTCCTGGGCACAGCGCATCAGTGAGGTCGGGATGTTAAAAAAAGTGCCAGACTGTGAGCAGCACAATGCGAGAGGGAACTACAAAAATTGTGGACAAAGCGCAAAAAATAAAATGCAAATATAGCAAATCTGGGGTTGGCTCTCACTTGTGATGCTGTTTACAAACAGTAGCCAACACTCTCTGCATAGTATACCTTTAGCATACGTCAGTTGTTGCTGGTTATTTTCCACACACAGCCCCTAACCTTTATAAAGAACCTGAAAGTGGACTGTGGTATGAATTTGAATCATCATCCGCAATAACATGCTTTCAGCTACTGAGAATATAGCTGCAAAATGGGCATGTTTTATAATAACTGCACTCCTATAGTATAATTACTATAGGGGCACAGTCATTATAAAACATGCCTCCCATGGTAATCTGTCAGGCTTGTATCTACGCAGGATAAAATGTTACATTTGCCTCGGTGGCGTTCAAATGTGTGACACGTGCAAAGCGTGCTTCACTACTTGTTGCATTTGGCAGCTGTTTCATGGTTGTTAGGGACAAAATAACATACAATCATTTCAAGTGCCACGCAGGTGCAGAACACCTTGCTACAAATGGTTCGCAGGGAGAAGATAAGACGGGATAATTGCTCTGAGGTGAGCAACAGAGGAATAGTTGTAGCGCTAAGCAGAAAGCAGTAGTATTTAGAGGATGTGGGGATGAGCTGTGGAGGTTTTACAGCATGTGGAGGGATATGAGGTGTTCAAATGTCCCATGTAGTTTTTAGTCAGCTAGAGAGACAAATATCAAATCTAATGTATTAAACAAAGATTGATGGCTGAAGCGCAAAATGTTTATTTAAGTCTAAACAAGAATACTGTTTTTTCCCATGCCAACATTTACAATACATACAGCACTGTAGGGGTTTATAAATATAAGCAACAGGATGTAGCTGTGGAAACTATTTTTCTGCATTATTCATTTGCGTCACACCTCACCGCTGCACTCACGGCACTATATAAGCTTAACAGTCTGCAGGCTGTCTCCCGGGCCATTTTTAAATTAAAAACAATACATAAATAGAAAGAAATCAAATGCTCCTCTTAATATTTCTTCTCCAGACAGCTTTACTCATGTCTCAGGGGAAACTGCGCTACCTGGAACTCTGGAGTACGGCTGAAAAATTACAAACAATATCTCCCTCCTATAGAATTAAAGCTTCTGATACAATAATGAAAGCTGGATTCTGAATTACCTCTATATTGGAGAAATTAATTTCCACATCCCCCAGGCTGAGAGCGTGGATTAGACGAGCGGAAGAGTATTAATCTGATGCTAATCTCAGTTTAATGACTTCTATTTACAGATAATGAGGAGGGGTCATATGATGACAGATATTTCTTCCTCCTCTCTGTATGGCATTTCTGTGATAATTAGATCTGCTAATATGGGTAAGGCAAGGTGGTTGGTGTGATACTGGACGACTGTTTTCTTCTTTTATTTAACAATAGGCTTTGGGGAAAAAGGTTTTCTGCATTTGTAAACAAACATTTTAAACTGGAAGGTACACAGTGTCGCAGAGAGAGTGCTGAGGACAACAAATGTTATATTAAAAGCAGGAAAGTAATATAAAGAAGAAAAATAGAGAGGATGAAGGTGTTTGTGTATCTTGTGTGGAGTAGTTTTATTACTTTTACATGTCGCACCATATTATGGGCTCATATCTCCTATGAAAATCTCCGGCTCACTACGCCTGCTGGCAGCTTCGCCAGTGTCAGCAATTCTGTCAGCCCATGCAGGATCCAACCTCAGGTGGTGCAACCCAGGCATTAAAAACGATAAATAACGACACAAAATCAAAGCAGGTGTCGCTGGCTATCATGATCGTTCCCTGTTATTATTATGTACAATAAGAGAACAGAATCTGTTGGTGTTTAGAGAAAGGATATAAGAGAAAGTATAAAACAGGAGGCTAAGAAGAGAGAGAAGTAAAGTTTATGGCACTGACAGACATGGGATAAGGGAGTCCCATTGCACAGGACAGGCTCTGTCAAAATAAGCCATTTCCTTGAATATACTTCTGCCACAGTTGCATCTGATTTCCCATGTGCCCCTTGCACTTATCCATCTAGACTTTGCAGCCAATCATACAGAGAGCCGCCGCCACCACCTGTCAGCTCTCCTTATGGTCCTCAGTGACAGGTGGGCTGGAATGAGGGACAGAAGCGAGGAGTCTGAAAATGAAAACAAGTAAACTTACCAAAGTAAGAGGGGGAAGATGGACTGGTCTGACAAATAAGGTCAGCTACATGAGGAAAATGTGGGGACTCTAGTCAGAAAGTGTATGAGCATCAGAGGGGATGGCCTACTAAGGCTCAGATGGGATTTTGAGAGCGGGCAGTGCTGTCTGCGCTGCCAATTTTCCACTTGCTCAGAGTCATTTTGATTTTTTCTGATGCAAATTATAAACCAAAACAAATCTTACTTTTAACTGGATCTTAAATTCACTGGTTAAGATGCTACGCTTTAGACAAAATCGAGACAACAGCACCAACCAGCACCAGGGTTCCTACACATTTTACTTTTCAATGCTCCATGCTTTTTCAGACTTTAATTTCCAAACTTCTTGGTAGATTTTTCAGACCATATTTGACATCTGAGTACAAATAGCTAGATGGTTTTTAATGTAAAACCCAACTGTCCAACTTATATAGGTGATTATGTTGCCAGAAGACTGAAGCCAGATGCATTGACTGCACAACATTTTATTTAAGCTGCGATGCTAAATCAGTGCAATGTTAGTCAGATTTTGTCTTTTAAATCTAATTAACAGCATAACTTCAGCCCCTACAGTAACAGAAAAAAATGTTCATGTACAATTCACCAAGGAACTTAGGACTTCAGTAGAACTAGTAGTTGGACGACGATCCACTCTCAAACATCTCTGCCCAAAGAGAAAGTAAACAAACCAGTGCTACTTACACACATATTATTTTCCCTTAACATATTGATCAAATAATATTTCAATTAAATTCTATTTATAAAGCCTAATATCACAAATCACAGTTTGCCTCAGAGGGCTTTACAGCATGCAACATCCATCCGTCCTTGAACCCTCACAGCAGATAAGGAAAAACTCACAAAAAAAACCTTTAACGGGAAAAAAAAAGTTTAGTTTCTTTTATAAATAAGAATTGTCATGTTGTTTGTGCAGTCTTGTTTATTCACCGTGTTCAGAAAAGACAGTCCATTTACTTTTCTGATTCACATCACTGAATAACTCAGAAATGTTCAGACAGCTTAATATTTGCTTGTTTATGATGCTATGTATATACATATATATGCAATGCAAAGATATTGCTGCATTTTCTTTCAAACTAATTTGATCATGCATGTCTGGATTTGATACAGTTACAAGGCAACTGGGGCAGAGTTGTATTACAGGCTGTGACATACAGGTGTAGAGGCAGCTCTGCGTAGGAGTGTACGTTCAGTCCCCTGCCATACCTCTGGCCTTGCTCTTACTCTCAAACATTTTTTTTTCATGTTCTCTTCTACTTATCCAGACCTGGAAAGTACTAAATCAAACTTCATACTTTGCGTACTTTTCCTTACTGCGTAGAAACCCTGCAGCATCCTCCGATTTTTTCGCCCATATTTGTTTAAATTTTTAGCAAACTGACACCATTAAAAGTATGCCAAATCAGATATCAGCAGGGCTTGTTTGCAATGCAGTCTGGAGTTATAGGAGCATCTCCTGTTCTGATTCCTACCCGGATTAATGGACGTTTATCTGCAACGTGGGCAAAATTGCCAGCTAAAGTACAATGACAACCCGCACTTTGTTTTGCTGAGAGAATGTACCTGTCCTTTTTACCTCTTGCAGTATCTTTGCCTGACGTCTTTCCTGCCCGCAGAGACAAATAAACAAATGTATTTATGTGTTTCTGATCTCCCTATTTTTGACTTTGTGGCTTGGCCAGCAAACAGCTCAGAGGATATTAAAGTGATCTCAATCCCCAAACAAGTTCCCAGTAAATGCAATTAAGCGTTGATATAAATGATCCATCAGATGAGCCAAATACTCCTACAGTTAATAAGGGGTTGTGATTATTTCGGGACACTGCAGCACCCCAAACAGACAGCTGCGTAAGTTTCTCCCACTCTTCATAGGTAAACACGAAACCATCTCATTTACAAACACACACAGAGCGGAGCTCATCAGTGAGCCCACACACACATCCCTATCTCCCAGCTCAGACTTCAAACTAAGTGATTTCTCCCTATAATCCACCCATACAGTAACCTAATGAGATTAACACAGTGTGTATGTCAGCTCAGGCCCGCGCATGATTTATGGTTTTATATCCGATCCTCCTCTAATTAGTCACATCAGCAGCTGCAGTGCACGTGACACAGACAAGCATGCACGCACACACACACAGCAACAGTAACATCTGGCAGGAAAGCCCAAAAGGTACCAGGCTATTTGAAACTCTGATAGTTTTGCAAACACATGAATAAAAAACCAGAAGGTGAAAAAGGCTTCCTGAGAGGGCGACAAACAATTTAAGAGTTTAACGCATGACGCAAATATATTGTCGAAAACGGGCCATTTTTAAAATAACAAGCACAAAATTCCTTTGGCCTTGAGCGCACAGAAATGAGGTTAGCTTTAATTCGAAATTGGGTTGAAGCAGTATCATGGCAAGCATGTTTAATCGCGCCTTTGAAATGGGATTATCAACCCCATTCAGATGGGCATTCCTCAGGCAGCAGGAGCCACAGTTAGAAGTCTACCTCCTCATTTTTAAAGAGCCAACAATAGCTTTGTGAACTTTCTTCAAGTTTTAAACTTTTTTTTTTTCTCCATTTAAATGATTCACACACGCACACTCATATCTGTGGCCGCACATACTTATAATGCCAATCACCAACCTCCCAGCAGGGCTGCTGTCTCCACTCCAGCACACTTCGGTTTTAGCCCGAGGGATGGGAGGTTGCAGCATCTCAGAAGCAAGCGGGTCGGCGTCCTCGTCTTCCCGACCAATCCACTCCCCCACCACCCGGGGGCGCAGCACTGAGTTATAGCCTCCTAAGTTCTAAAAGAGCAATACAGAAAAAATAAAAGGTAAAACAACACTGAAGAGGGCAGACACAAAGACACAGGTGCAGATTCTGCTATAAAACTTGCTCTAACAGTATGAACTTTTAACTCTAATGTATTTAAATTATAACTAAGACTGTTCTTCACAAAAAGCTGAAATAAAATTGAAACGCACCACAGCACTGTCTGAGATGTCTCCCTCCCAATCTGCTCCCAAAGCCAGCCAGCACACATTTACAACCCCGCTCAAAGATATGTCTGCTTGTCTTTGACTAAATCCAGGATAGCATCAAATGCCATTGTCTCTGCATGATCAGAGCAGGTGTTTAGTATTCATTCACTGTCCCGTCCCGCAGAGCAAGAAGGAAAATCTCTGGGCTGAGAGCCAAGGACGTTGGACATGTAACTGCTGCACTGAGCAAAAAGTGAAGTCCCTGTCAAAACATATGCCGCGTCTCTCATCCAGACCCATCATTTCCAAATCGCTCTGTGCATCTCCAGCCTGGGCAGCCGCTGCACTATTGTGTTTGGGAGAGAATTGGGGCCAGGCGAGGACAAAGACTGAGCTCAGACAAAGCTTTGCGTGTAAGATGCACACTGAAGCAGCAAGGGAGAGGGAGACGGAGGACATGCTTACTGAAGTATCACTCTCGCATATCACTCCCATGAGATGGCAGTTCATCGTCAGAAAAAGAGCTGTGCTGCTCTGTCAGCCGAGTGAAAGTTATGAAACATGGCTTTCATTTGACGTAGCATGAGCAATGCTGCAGAGTGATCAGTGACAGAGCGCGATTTCCACATCGCTGTAATGCCAGTGTACTGTATGTGTGAGTGTATAAAGACTCCAGTCTAGCTGTTATCTACCTGGTCGAGCTCATCGGAGATGGCGATGCCTGCAGAGAGAAGAAAATGCTTTAAAGCACAGAGAAGCATCTAATACAGTATAAAATCCCAGCTTAGACTGCGTCCGAGCTTAGTGGCGGGCTTGTAAGATTAGCTGCTCAATCCGGTTTCCTGTCAGGATTTACAGTGACATTTACAGGAAGGTCTACACTTTAGCTGTGTATGTTAAGATGTATTAAACACTGCTCAGTGTGGTGTGAGCGTGCCGAGCTGCGTGCCAAGCTGCGTCCACTCACTGCGTGACAGACTCTCCAGGGCCTTGCCCAGCTTCTTGCTCTCCTGCAGGATGTGATTAAGCTCGTCAAAGTCCCGGCTCTCCCTCCAGTCCCAGGACGGGTACTCGATGGACCGTGGCACTGGACAGAAACACAAACATTATATATTTATTTTTTATATCAGACCCTCTTAAAAGCACCACAGATAAATAAATCAGAACAGGGCAGGGCAACAGAACCACACCTGAGCTGTGTGGCCTTCACAGACTCTGAGAGGCTGTTCCGCAATACAGCCAAGAATCAGGTTGCCATGAATCCCACCAACACAGTTTTTGAAGCCAAACACCTGACTGGGTGCAGGTTTAAGGACACAGTGGTGCAGTCAGATATGAAGCACTGGCCGTTTAGTGTCATCAGTGACAACACTCGCCCCAAAGTTCAAGCTAAATACAGGTGAGTCAAAGTCCCTCTACCCAGAGGAGATCTCTTCTATAGTGCTGTTGTTTTGTTGTGCTTTGTTGTTTTTAAGATAGCTTTGTGTAACATTTTGGGCAAGAGACTACAGATGAAAAATAGCCTTTTGGCTAATTCTGGTATTTTTATGCCATGTGTATTTATTGATTTACCATGTGTATATATTCATTTGCACTGTCCCTTCTTACATACACTAAACTAAAGAACATCAAAGATATTGGCTATTCCATTTTTTGTGGGAAAACGTCCGTCTAACTCATGAAGTATCTTCCTGTTGACTATGGAGGGAGTGATGAAAAAGAATCTGATGACCCACTTATGCTGAGGACTTCAGCAGAATGTAACAGGAAACACCATGGAAACGAAACTGAAATGGGAGTTAGAAATGAATATTATTATTGCAGATGAAATGTCACGGCGTGAGGACCATAAGCAAACAAGCAGCCCTACCTAGTGGGAGTTTAAATGGAAACTAAAATGAGAGAATTTAAGATTCCTCTTGCAGTAGCAACACACAGCAGCACCTCAGAGTTATGAGACAATGCGGGAAGATTGGCGACCATACCCACATTTTTTGGGAACGTCCCAAATTGGATAAATATTAGAGAGACATTCAGGCAGGGCCTCTCCAAAATTGGACCCTAGTCACTCTGTTTGTTGTCACCTTCACTGCTGAATGAAGCTCCCTTCATTAAGGTGTAGGGGATAAACACAGCCGCAAGCTTTGGGACAAACTACTGTCGTAACTTTTCGTAACCATGGAGAAAAATATAACTTTCTCCCATTTTACGTTCTTCGTATGTATTTGTAGCACTTATATTTAATCTCTACGTGCTGCTATTGTTTACTTTAGTTTTTGTATGTTATGTTTGAGAAATAAATAACTTGACAAATTGATATATATAAAAATAAACAGGAATAAAACTTACTTATAAGCTTCTTTGGTGGCATTTCTTTCTTTTCTTTTTAATTTTGGTTAACATCTTTTGGCTTTCCACTCTGAGGTTTATGAGCTGCTTGGTTTTTGTAACAGTTCTTGTAAATATACAGCACTACAATCAAACATACGTATATTTTACAAACGTCTGTATGACAATGGGCCTGTAAATGTGTATCTCAGCTTGAGCATTTTACATTTGAAATGGGTAGCCACAGAACATTATTTGCACGGAGCGTCTTCCATGATGAACACAATGCGGTGTTACACATTGTCAGTATGTCGGCATCGGTGCTGGCTCGCTGTCGGAAGGTTTTATAACTCACTTCCACTCCTCACTAGTGGACGGCACTCAGTGTGGCGGACCTAACGCCTGAACGTGGAATCAGAGTGAAAGTGGAAAGGGAGAGGGTGTAGGAGGTGGTTTGGGAAAGGCCTAAGGAGAACAAGCAAATCATGGGGATGGATCTGCCTCTAGAACCAGCATTCTTTATAGTGGGAGACTCCAGAGGACACAGACACCAAAAACCAGACATGTTTACTTGGTGTGTTACTGCTGACTGCAAAGAAGACAATTACAGTGTTATGGAGAAATGTAAAGCCACCAACTGTCTAACAGTGGAGGAAAGGACTGAAAGCATAACAGCCAAACTCCACATAAGGACCGATGTTTGCAACATTAAATGGACACTGGTAATAGTACAGTTGATGAGACTGATTAAGGACATAACTCCTCATGAGCCCCAGTGGAGAGGAGGAGTTTGGTACCTTCCACATGTAATTGGAGCCATGCATTCAGTTGTAATTGGGTATAAGTGCATGTATAGTGGTGGTACAGTGACAAACTAATTGAGATTTTTCTCCTGACCTTCTTTTCTGTATCCTCCAGAGTCTCCCAACTGGCATTTAAGTGCCTGGTTAAACATATGGGTAACTGCATGTTAGCTAGAATGAGGCTGCTCGGGTGCCTGTGTTGGTGAAACCTGTGTGAACAGAATCTGAATAAGATGCGCTGATGCAAAGCCTCCATTTGTTATGTGATGTATGTTTGTTTGTTTACTGCTATATAATTACATGTGACTGAAATTGAAAATAAAGGATAAGTGCAAAAAAAAAAAAGAAAAAGAAAAAAAAAGGAATTACTGTGAATTACTGCAGGATGGAGTGAAACGGAAACACTGGCAGTAAAGTCAACGTGTCTCTTCCAACAGCACAGAGCTCACTGGATGCAGGCCAGGGGACAGTGTCTGTCAGTCTCTTTGATTAACATTCAAAATAACTCAAAAACAGGAGCAGGAAATGACCCACATACTGTACTGACATCCTGCCCACGTCCTCTCGCAGCGTCCCTCAGCATCTACTGTATGTGATGGTTAATTTATTAACTGTTAGACTCAGACATTTATAAAAGGAAAAAGCGGTTTTCTTTTAAAGGGGAGGGATTCCTTGTAGTTCATCCATATCTAACGTTCTTAAGCTCCAACATGACTGGATTTGAATTAACATGAAAAACCAGTGGGGTATGAAGAGCTGCCAAACAAATGTACTGGTTGTCCACTGCTCGCTGCCTGAACAGACACGTTAACCAGGACATAAAGGAAGGGATTTTAGAATCATTTCATGCGTGTTTGAATGAAACACATACATGATGACAGGTGCGGAGAGTAAGCATCACCCTCCTGTTTACACACGCGAGTAAGTAAACGCGAATATTTGACAGCACTGCTGCTACAATCTGCCATCCTCTACCCTTGTTTACTCTGACTAAGCTGCTTGGCATTGTAACAACCATAAACACAGAGCAAATGCGTCTGCCAAATGCACACTGGAAAAAAAATCTCTTTCATTACTTCCGGCAAAGAGTGCCTTTCTGTCCTCCCTCTGTGTGTTGTGCTGCGGCTGCAAAGGTCTGTGCTGGATCTTAATAGGCTAGATTAAGGGTTAACGATTCAATTCCCACTGAGGCCACTCATTAAAGCATCAGTCAGGTAGAAGTGAGGCCAAAGTGCACTAACCCTTTGCCAAAGTGTACACAGAAAGACAGCTCGACCTCTGTACATATATTTATGTCGGCTGTTGTGCTACATTGTACAATAATGATGAGCAGCAGTTCTTTTGATTTCAATTTTTCATGAGCTCTGCACACCAAAACACCTATGCATGTATTTTTTATATGCTTTGACTTTAAATGCAGCTTTGAAGCCTTCTTACTCTCATAACACTCCAAACTTAAGTACACCTCGATGTGCTGAGTGACGCTTACTTTATTCTGGCTTCTCCCTCTCACTTGTTTTCCTTTACTCACTTTGTGCACTCATCCCGACACCCGCTTCCTCTTGATTGTGAGAAATGCTCAGACCGCAGCCTAAAATAGACTTGGTCTGGCAGTGACAGAGCACAATGTTAAATTATTGAAGCAGTCTGCTCGCTCCATATTTGACCTAGCCTCATTGTCTCAAGTGTCATACTTCATTCTAACATCATAGCTGCAGTAATTCATTAAAACTAAGAAAAGTTAGCGCCCGGAAATATCTTCTCATCTGCATTAATGCGAGAACTTTGTGAACAATTCATCTTCAGAGTGTGTAGCAGCGCAGCAGCAAGTGTGCAAAAAGTGGCACTTTATAATGAACTCGTCTGCAGGGCTGTGGGAGGCTGGAAGGAGGACGCTGGACTATACACTGTGACTAACTTTAATTAGATATAATTATATCAAATTAAAAATGAAGATTAAAGTCAATGGAGCGTGTAATTGGGATACAACTGATACAACAGGTATCAAAACTGTGCAGCTTCATATTTTAAAGTGGAATATGTGCGTGTGTGTGTGTGTGTGTGTGTGTGTGTGTGTGTGTGTGTGTGTGTGTGTGTGTGTGTGTGTGTGTATGCAATCAACGTAATCCCAAAAAATATTCAGAAAGTAGAAAACTTTGCTGATGAGTACAAAAAGGAAACTTACAAGACTTGGACTCTGGTGAAGGAGGAGAGATACTTGAAACAGCCAGGTCGCTCTTGGACTTTTTCGGTTTCTTTGGGTGAATTTGCCATGGCTTCTCATAGTTGCTGTTCTCCCTTCGAGGGTTTTTGCTCTCTGTTGGGAGAGATAGTCACAATTTCTGCTCAGAAAGCCCTGTTATGCAAATTCTAGAAAATATAAATGCAGGCCAAGTTTACACTTCACGCTCTGTTGCCTATCTCCGAGCCTATATTTGTTATATATACTGTGTGTATTGTGGGAAGGACTACGTGAAAGAAATAAGCCTCACTCTGCATGTGTGTGTACGCTTCGCATGCTTGCATCCGTATGTACCGACCTGGGGAGCTCTGCGCCCACAATGCTGCGGAGCCAGAGAGAGCTCTGTGCAGCTTGCCGGGGCTGTCTTGCTTGGTCTGCAGGTGATCAATGAGAAAAGGGATTGGATGGTCGGGAGTCTCAGTTATCAATTTGGTCATCAACTCCTACAGGAGCAGAGTAAAGCAGAGAGCAGTTAGAAGAGAGTGGCACTACAAAAGGAGTGAGAGAGTGCGGCCAGTGGAGTATCCACCAAGCTGAAGTGGAGAAAGACAATCAATCCATACAAGCATTGCAAGACTTGTTTTGTACTTCACCATCAAGGGAGGGTATGTGAGAGGAAAGCTAACGTGGTGAGATAAGCCCCTTAACTTTAGTTTGAGGAATTTGCTACACCAAGTGTTGATATCCTAAAAAACAGAAAGCCGAGACAACAAGACAAAAGCTACGTCCCCAAAGATCGGAGCACTTCCCTTCTGTGTCAATTAGTAACAAGTATGTCAGCAAGCTCCATCAAAAAATCAGATCATTCTGTCAAGACACAAGGACAAACAAGTAAACAAACACTACACACAGCCTTTGGTCAATCCATGCATTTTTAAAAATGGTGTCACGAAGCAGGAAGACAGACCGGTCCTTCGTGTTTTAAGAAATCTGCTGAACAGCTTCCAACATACTGGGCTTCATGAAAGAGCGGACATATGAGACAGACTGACTGATTCACTGTTATAGTTCTATTACTAGAATGAGGAAATAGATGCCATCATTTCATTCCCACTGGGAGATAAGTGATAATTACTGGTAAGGGACTGTTAAATATTTATAGTGGGAAGGGGGTGTTGCAAAATGAGGGAGGCATATCACATAATTTGTTAAGCATTGGGGAGGGATTTCTGTCTTTTGTTTTGGCTTATGGGAGGGACATACAACTGTACATGGTTGTATTTTGTTTTATTTTAAATGCAATCTGTTTTTTTTTCTGGGATTTATCATTGGACGCTCTCCTGACAGGGACATGGCTCTTTTTGGATGTTCAAAGGACTCAAACACTTCCATCATACATGCAGACAGCTCCTTCGATGGGCATGGTGCAAGCCAAAAAACTCACTTTAAAAGACTGGAAGACATCAAATACACCATGCTTCAGAAACTGGCTGTGTGAACTTGTTTCGGTTGTTCACACGGAAAAGCGATTTAATCATCCAAAATGTGAATATAAATGGGAAGAAACTAGGGATCCTCTTTTACAATATCTGGACTCAATGAGTGCATCAGGATGGACACATTAACTAGATATTTTCCCTTTATCCCTTATGGTTTTCTTGTTCCTGCGTACTCTCGTCCGTGATGGCCTGTGTCTGATAACCAGACATGGATAATATGTATTGCTTTGTGTTTTTGTCCTATTAACTCTTGACTATGCCCCAGCCAGCATTTGTATGTGGGGCCCATGTGGGAAGTAGATGGGTTGAAAAATGGGCCCCATATGGGATTGTCCATGGGTTCCATATCGGCCCCATGCCATTTGCCCGCATGGGTGGATTTACCCAAGATAAGATGCCCATTTTGGACCCATATCCACTTGGTACCCAGGTAGCCCTAGCATAACCATGTTGGGCCCACTTGGGTAAAGCCCCGCATATAAATGCTGGCCGGTGCTGAATACAGGTGTCAAAGATCCTTCTTCCGCGTGTGTGTGTGAGTGTTTGTTTTGGTTGGGTTTTGGATAGGGATTTTTGTTGGGGTTTGCATGTTCATATTGAAACACATTATCAATAAAAACAATATTTTAAAAATGCCATCTGAACCCCAAAACCTGCCAGTGGATTTAAAAGGCATGTTTTCTTAAAAGTTGCAAAAATTACATCATTTGTCGAAGCCAAAGATCCTTGAACACATTTTCTGTGACGAACGCTTCTGTCAGGAAACAACCAAATCTAAACATATGATAGAGACATTTCATCAAAATCATTTTATTCTACATGTCTCATTAAAATTGCTCAAAAATTAAACTGTTTGCACAACGAGGTCCAGTTAAAATATTAAATTCTGTGCCCCTGCAGGTATGTTAATGATGAAAAACCAAGGTTTTCTCAGCTCCAGCTTCAACGTAGACATTTTAACTTTCAAACATCACAGTGTCAGTCTGTAAAATCAAATTTCATCAAGCGTCCAAAGTAACTGATGTTATTCTGGCTGGCTGCTTTATTTGGGAGAACAGTCATCATGCACATGTTACTAATGCTGTGTGCGCCCTGTGATGCGTGCGTGCGGGAGTGTGTGTGATGTGTAGGCTTATTACATTTAGTTGGGTTTGTGTGGCAGAACAGGTGGCTGTTATGCACCCATACTCTGCTGAAGTGCACACACAGCTTGTGTGATGATGAAACAATTTGTAAGGAGGATTTGCATTTTGCTCAAGAAATTAGCGGTTTGTTTTAGTGATAACTCTCACTCCTGCGCTGTTTGCTTGTTTCATTAGCTCCGATATGTCCATTTGATGTGAATCTCACAAAAAACTATGGTTAGGGACTATTTATGGTGGACGGAGGGGTCATGCATTTTTCTCAAGTAACAAAAAAAAGCTACAGTCACACCCCAGCTATTCCCCTTCTCTGATAAGTAAAGAACAGCACCTAAATATTAATAACTTGACAATCTGGTTATCACGGGAGAGTAATTAAAGAGGATGTGAAAGGGAAAGTAGTGAGAAAGTTATTTATACGGTGAGATGATTCATCACAAGAGGTGGTGAAATTGTTCATACGACTGACTCCCAATTGGACTGATGGGAGAGGAGTACAGCAGAAGGTAGAAGAGAAGGAAAACACACAGGGAGTCACAGTAACAGGTGCTGAGGGTAGAGATAATCTGTCAAACGCACAATGGGAATTCAGCATTGAATGCGCCAATCATGTCATGACTAATCAGTTATATCCTAGCTCCATGCATTGCCAACTCAGGCACACGTCCATAAAAACCAACTGAACAACACACTGAGTAAAAATATAAACGTAATGTGCAAAGAAATTATTTTTTCCTACAGAATACCAAAAGCTACTTTTGGCACCTGTAATTTTATTACAGCTGTGAGGAATAACTGTCTCCCTGAAGCTGATGTGAGGCGATGAGCACATGTTTGTGTGTGCTGGCGTGATGGAGAATGAACTCTGTTTGACCACTTTAAGCCAGCCAGAGCAGCAGAGGCTGACTCCAGGACGACTGCTGCAGAGAGGCGAAGAAAGTCATTAGTGCACTGCAGTGAATTGGCAGTAATGTATGGATAAAATGATTGTGTGTGTGTGTGTGTGTGTGTGTGCATGAGTGCAAGCACTGTGTGTGTTTCTGTGTGACAAGCACATCACTCTATACATATGTATGTGCAGCTAAGCAGAAGCATGTAGCCTTGTGCATTGGTGGCTGGTTTGCCCTTGTTGACATGCTCATGTATCTGCATGTGTGTGCTTCAGGGGGCGGAGAGGGCTACATGGAGGCAGCCTATGTGTGTATTATAGCTGGCTAGCCTTGGCTGTGCTGCGTGTGCTCCGAAAGCTAATCAGGTAATTGGTCAGGGGGACGTTCCTGCCCGGCCCCAGCGTCTACAGCAGCTCTGGCAGCAAACAGCATGTGAATGGAAAAACAGGGAGTGTGCTGTAATGTTTCTCTGCAGAATGCAGGTCTAAAAGACTGGAGAACCTCAGCTGCTCCTCTGCCGGCAAGAGATAAAGATGAAGTAATGTAGAGGCTTTTTAGAGAGAACAATGATGCCTTTTCTGAGAAATATGAGAGAGTGCTGGAAGAGAACATACAGCACACTATGAGTTTGGCAAAGTATCTCTACTCACAACTACAACGGATTTCTGTGGCCTGTGACGAACAATTATAAACCACTAACGATGCTAAGATGTAAAAAGTTGTAATTACTGCTTAGTAGCTCCTGTGGGTAATTTAACTAACCTACCAACAGGAGGTCTATAAATGAAGGCTGTAATTTGGTAGATTATACAGGAAGGCAAACTAGCAGAACTCTGTTAAGTACCGCGGGGTTTCCAAGTCTTAATAGTTTTTTATGGGCGTAGGGTAAAGCGAAGGATGTGCAGTTCTTTTTATGGATGACTGCAGAGAGGTGATTTTCATGATTGTGTTTCCCAGTGGAAATCACACACACACAGACATGTAGAGAAAGTGGCGCAGGCAGGAGTTGGATGCATGAAGCAAACTGTGGCAAAGACAGATGGACAGATAGCGTAGAATCCGGGGATTGTTAGAGAAATGGCAGCACGTGTGGGTGCATCTGCAGTCTACTCACGTCTGTACTGTAAAACACTTGTGTGCCAACATATATTGATTGCACAGCCTGTAGAGCGTTTTGCATGAGCTGAATGAGTTTGTGCTGAAGGAGCTAATGCACCCGTGTACCTTTTGTGTCCTTCACCGTCTCCAATAACATCATAAAAAGGCAAAGAGACATGTACGGAAGTAACAGGTCCCACCGTGTGCGCATGGCGGATATGCATACATTATATGTCACACATACAGCAGAGCAAGGTAACCATATCTGACACCTTCACTTTCTATGGTAATGAGGTGCTTTAAATAACATGAGTCATGTTTGATGAGCCCATTCTGTTTGAAGGGTAATCATATTTTCTGTAGTAAGATGTAGACTCAAATTTGGGTCAACATTTCTATATATAAGCCGACTTTAATGCCATTTGGCTTACAGTGACTTGGATTAGCAAAACAGTTGCATTTCTGTTTGTGAGAGAGGTGAAGCGAGGCGGACAGTTTCAGCCGCTGCGTCAGAGCACTAGAAGCAGGCCAACAGGTGGCGTCAGCAACTGAGACATACAGTTCATATCTGTGCAGATCTGTTGTCGGGGCGAGATATCTCTGTGCCCCCCTGGCAGTTTGGTTTGGTGGCGGTAATTGACAAGCTGTCAGCCAGCCAAGAGACACCCGTGTCCTTGGAAGCTCTCAAGGACTCCCTCCGGGGACAATGACAATCATGATACTCACTGATGCTCCCTGCATCCCTGCAACCTAAACAAACTCCCCAAATTGAAAGTTGAAAGGAGCTGAAAAAAGGAAAGTTTAGAAGGTCGTAGATTGGAGGATGGCAGGAGAAATCCACGGAGACCCTGCTCAAGTGTCCTTATCGGTATAACAAATCTTCCCAGCCTCACAGGGTGGTTCTCTATTCTCAACCCTGGACACTTACCTTTCTGTGAAAGTTAAGAGACATTTCTCTTGTGGGAATCAAAGGAGGCATGACAAAGAAAAGTGCTTCAGCGTCACCCAAAAGTTGGGTTGAAAAAAAAAAGATATTGACAGAGTAAATAAAGCTACATAAGCTCTGTGATGTAAGCAACCCTCCTTTCTTTCTTGTCAACCCTCGAGCTGTTGAATTTCCACCTCAGCCGTTGCAGCTTCCTGGTGAACTGTTTGAGCTATGGATGTCTGGATGTGAGGAGACACTGAGCCACCGGCACACAACACAAGCAAGCTTTCTATGATGTCTGCGGCCCTGGGGGGGCAGCGTACCCATTACAGTCTACTGAGACGTGTGAGTGAGGATACACACAGACTATTGCTGCAATATACTGCATGCATTTACAATATATGCTCATGTTTGCCTGATTAAAAACCATTTTTACCTGCAGAATATTCGGCACTAAAATCAATCTACACAGCAGCTCAGAGGCTGTGGCTGTGATCAGCTATAAAACCTGACATCTTTTCTTCAGACTTGTCCTTGTGTAAAAAAAAAAAAAATAATTGAAATGCAGCAACAGCTCTTCCAAGACTCCCAAGAGGGCTCCCTGTCCCTGCCGCCTGTACTAGAGGCCACAGACTACCATTGATTTACCTGCTGTTTGTCAATGAAATGTGGGAATGCAAAGTCATATCAGGGTATTTAAGGGCATGTCTGCGTCTGTCAGATGGGCTTCATATAGCCAAAGAGGTCATTATTGGAAAAAAGAGAATGATGTGATGAGACAATTTAGGTGAAGATGAGTAGCGAGGGACAGAGAGAGGGAAAGAGAGAGATGCCACTGGAAGAGATCCAGACCTTGAATAAGCAGGCAGACAAGAACAGAAGAGATCATGCGGAAGAGGAGACTGTGGGAGAGGCAATGTCACCTGACCAGGCTGGCACTACCAGATAATACTCATCAGAAGAGATGCTTTTATCTGCCCCACTGATACACACACGAGAAATGCAAGTAAAGGCAGCACTGCCTCAAAGTCCATCTCCAGCACTTCTTTGCATGTTTTGCAGCAGTCAGAATATGGCCCGTTTCATTTCTCTAGGGGTACTGTGAGCATGAGTAATGGAGGACTGGCTCACTTTTAGCCAACTAATCAATTTACAGAAAATATATTACATAATTTGGTCATTTATAGAAGGAAATGCTTGAAATTCTGAAAATATTCTTAAATGAGGGTGTGTTGGGGCTGTTGGTTGGTCTAAACAAGTGCATTTTCCAGGACGGAAGATCTTGTTTCTCACATTTCTGCTACTTCTTGCTCTTTTCTTCTCTGTCACTTCTACTTCCCTACACATCTACCCATGATCTTTGGGGCCAAACGCTACTTGGATGCTGTTCTATAAATATCATTGCAATTCTGTGACTTCCCTATCACCACCACGACCTTCAGGATGTTCCAGGAGATTCTATCGACAGGTTCCATCATTTTCCTGCAGGCTGTACTCCACCTCCAGCTGCGTCTAGGCTGATCCTCTCCTATCATCTATCTTATATGTGCTGGGCTTGATGAAGATGCATCACACTGATGTGGTCTAGTAGCCCATCTTTGATTTTCTCTTCTGTATCTTCCCTTGACCTAAATAAATATAATACACTTCCATTTAATGTTTTCTTACTGAACTACTTTCTTACATTGTATATACCTCCTGATTTGAACCCAGGGTGGGGGGGTGGAACCCCGGGGTGAGGGGAGTTTGCATGTTCTCCCCATGTCAGCGTGGGTTTCCTCCGGGTACTCCAGCTTCCTTCCTTCCTTCCTCCCACAGTCCAAAGACATGCAGGTTAATTGGTGACTCTAAATTGTCCGTAGGTGTGAATGTGAGTGTGAATGGTTGTCTGTCTCTATGTGTCAGCCCTGTGACAGTCTGGCGACCTGTCCACGGTGTAACCCGCCTCTTGCCCAATGTCATGGTTATGAAAATTTAATGAATGAATAAAAAATAAAAGTATAAACTCAGTCGGTTTTGTCAGTGAATTATTAAGTGCTTCATATTTAATAGATTTTTTTCACGGCAATGAAGAATAACTAACCCTATCGCACAGAGAAAGAAAAGGTAGAAAGAAAATCATTCCTACATGAAACTGCTCACAACAAGGTCTGTGGATTATCTTGAGTAACGAGGTCATGATTTCTGGAAAGAGGCATTGCTGTTGAGTTTTTCAAATGTATTTTTTGATGCTTTGAGCACCACAAGCTGAGTGCCATCTAGTTCCATTATACTGGAGAGAAGGCAGACACCTCTACGGCAGATATCTCCAACACTCAGCAACTCACACCAAAACAATCCACATTAATAAATAACGCTACAGGTAAGAGGGAAAATATGTATTTTTGATTTGGGGGTGAGCTGTACTTTTGAGGATAGGTTTACATCTTTAAAAACACTGCAAAAGTCTCGGGCTGTGCAGAGATGTCGTCCTAAAGCCCTTTCAATAGACATGGGGCAAAAATCCACAGTTCTCATTCTGAAGCACAAAGAGAAATTTCATACCAAAAACTGTGACTTTGGAAGAGAACTGCTTGATTTGTCTAACCCAGACTGCCCAGGCTTCATACTAGCTTCAACTGTAGTTTAGAAAGCACAGAATGAGGAATGTGGATTTTGTCCCCCATCACTTACACTGAAGCTGAGTTAGGAGGGGACCTTTAGTCGTACTTATGTGCAAAGACACACATTAATCCCTCTTTGGACAAACAGACACACACATACACTCATTAGTCACCAGCTGAACAAACCAACTGTCAAGGTTCTTTGTATCAGATGATCAGCTCTGCCACACCACCAGCATGACTATCAATTACACGCAGCAGTCAGCCCTCAGCATCCTCAGGCTGTAAGTGGACATGATAACTTTATTAGCATGCGCCACAGCCACCGTACTCTCTCCCTTTCTCTTTCTGTTTCCCGTACAAACTCCCTGCCCCCACCGCCGCACGCTGCATGCTCTAAATCTTCCTCATATTGGGCTTCACTCATCGTCTCACTGCCTGATCTCCCAGATATCCTTTGCCTTCCCTGTTCGCCCCTTGCTGTACTCCCGCGGGACCAACCTGGCCTTAGGCTGCCTGTGTTGCAGTAATTACTCTAACTGTGCCTGAAGGGGAACAGTATTAACCCATGCACGACCAGACGTCTGCCATATCGAGTCATCAACCTTGAGAAGGCCATCGCCGGCTCTTAACAAAAAGGTGATATCTGGAAAATGAAAAAAACTTGCTGTAATTGCTTTGATGAAGGCCACGGCTCTGGTTTGTTTAAAATTTAACTAATCACAAACTGGTTCTCTCCTCTGAATTTTGATGGTGTTGGTTTCTAAATATGAATTATACCATCCCCTAGAGACAAGAAAAGTGAAAGGCCTCCTCTCAATTTCCACATGGTGATGTAACAGAGCACCATGGGAAATTTCACATCAATTTTCTCTAAACTGACTGTATTGACTTTTAGCATGCCTTCACAGCTTTCTGATACGGTTTTTAAATTTAAATTAGAGTGAGCATGCTTTAAATGTAAATAAATGTTATAATAACCCACCAGCATACAAATAGAAGAGAAACTCAGCAAAAAAGCAACAGTACGGATGATATTTTGATCAATGGACTTGGCTTTGCTTAGTCATGATCAAGGGGTAAGGTAATTATTACACCACTGAGCTCTGTAGCAAAAATAATAATGCAAATTGTCACTATTTTTCTGTAATATCTGACCTAATTTTGCAGACAGTTCGCCTTGAATAGTAGAATAAAGTGGGATAATAAAACATAAATGATATAACAAAGTGGCACACAACTGAGATGAGATTGCTGGGTTGGTATTACTTGATGTGTGGGAGGTATGTCAATGACAAAGTAACCCTGTCACACAGAAATGTTTCCAGGTGTGTTTGTAGATGTAATAAGACCTGTGAAGGATTTTTCCCGTTGTATAACTGAACCTCTCTCTTTGTGTGTTGCTGTTAATGCGCCACAAAGGTCAAGAATAACAAATATATCAAGACCAGATGCCTGCTTCGCAGTTCTCACATTTTCCTTCTTTCCTCGAGCTGTACAGGCGCTATAGTGAGGGCGGGTCAGTGAAATTCTCATATGAACCATATAACCTATCACTACGGCAGATAAAATGATCAAAAAGATACAAAAAACAGGCTACATGCATACAGAACTGACATCAATTCACTGAGACAGGAAGACAGAGCATTACGCTACTACAGGAGGTGAAAATAGCTCAAAACCAATCACACCCAGTCCGATAAATTACCTCTTAACGGAGCAGATCAATAGGTCAGATGGTGTGTGTGTGGGTGTCCTAAGTTCCGCCTGACTGACTGACCTCTTTACAGTACTGCAGAGCTACACGACTGAGACCCCGAGCACAGCAGATTAGAAACACTACTCAGCTGAGCAGGTTGGAGCGGATCGTTTCTATGTGGATGGAAGAGAAATCTATAGGGAGAAGCAAAGTCATTTGACTCTACTACAGGTATCAACATCAACAGCAGGAAGAGAGCTGCTTTACCGATTGAAATTCCTACTCCTAAAGTCAAGGTACTGGCTGAACTGAGTGCAGATAAAACCTGGGATGGAGGGGAGAAAAAACTGATTCTGAAATGCATTACTTTTGGCTGAATTAGATGGTGACACATAAAAAAAAAACATGTGGATCACTGCGTTGTGTTGGCTGAACCAAATGGATGGTGAGGTAACAGACGTAAATGTGTGCATCATGTTGAAGCTGGGCTATGTCTTGAGTTTTGGTGAGAATTACTGCGCGTGAGCAACTACAGATGTTTACAACCATGTTGGTGTATATGTGGGAATAAGAAGGGAATGGGACTGTCACAAGCTACACCAATTCTGGGAAAATGTGAATGTTACAATCAGAGAAATTCTGGGATATACAATGCCAAATAACTGCAAATTCATGCACCTTGGAAATATGAATGACATGGATAATGATAGATATCTGGCCAAGAAATTACTGATCACAAGCAAGACAGCAATAACAAGGAATTGGTACAATACTGAATCCTGTGCCTTTGAATAATGGTTGGAAATTATAAGAGATTAGAGTGAGAGAAAATATTTTTGTTAGTTAATGGAAGAAATGGCAATTTGTGACAGTGGAAAAAAACATCTGGACTAACTGATACATGAACTTCAAGATACTCGATACACCGATCAACCAAAACATTAAACCACTGACAAGTGAAGTGAACAACACTGATCATCTTGTTACAATGCAGTGTTCTGCTGGGAAACCTTGGGCTCTGACATTTATGTGGATGCCACCTGACGCGCTCCACCCACCTGGCAACGACACTTCCCAGTAGCTGTGGCCCCCCAGCAGGACAATGTGCCATGCCACACCACAAAAACCGCTCAGGAATGGTTCGAGGAACATGACAAAGACCTCAAGGCATCAACCTGGCCTCCAAATTCCCCAAATCCCAATCTGATCAAACATCTGTGGGACATACTCGTACCCCACCTCACAACCCACAGGATTCAAAAGATCTGAAGCCAACGGCCCATTGCCAGACACTATAGGACACCCGCCAGAGGTCCTGTGTTCATGCCTTAACAGGTCAGAGCCAAGTCAGGTACAAGGAGAACCCACTATGGATTGGGGTACCTCTGGGGTACCAGCACATCCCACAAATGTTCTATTAGATTGGGAGCTGGGGTATTTGGAGGCAAAGCCGACACCTTGAGCTCTTTGTCCTGTTATTTTTTCTGCAACGGTGTTCAGGTGAGTGGAGTGGTGTCAAGTAGCATCACATGAATGCCAGGACCCAAGGTTTCCCAGCAGAACATTGCACTGTAACAAGATGACCAACGTTATTCACTTCACCCACCAATGGTTTTAATGTTTTGGCTGATCGGTGTATATATATGCCTCTTTAAAAAAGGAAATTTGTAACCATGGCTGTCCTATTTTTCACCCTTTTTGCTTAGTCTGTCACACCACAGAGAACCACCCAGCCAAATTTGAATGATTCAAAAAAAAAAAATCACCAGGTATATAAGGTTTCAAAATTAGCAGTATTCTGTCAGTATACAACACATTTTCACCAAGTATTTTCTAACATATGTAATGTGTTTTTTTGCCCGGACATAAAAAGTAGCAAGTAGTCACAGTAAGAGAAACAAAATCATGCACAGAAATCAAACATTTAGATGCATCAAGATGTATTGATAATCACTTTATAATCATCCTCTGATTTGGAATCAAATTCGCCTCAAGATTCACACCCTTAGATTTAACACCAGTGTTCCTTTTTTCCTTTATCAGTTTGAAATCTGTTAATCTCACTGTGCAGAACTAATTAGGATCATTCTTCTATGTGAAAGGAAATGTGAGGCTGTTAATTACACAACACTTCCTAACGATAAAAGAGAAAAATATATACACATGAAATTTAAAAAAGCATGATAGTTATTAAATGGATTATTGATGATTAATGTTTTATGAGCATGCCTCTCAGTCTGCATTTAGTAAATCAGATCAAGTTTATCACTCATCTCAGTACTTCATTAATATCAGGAAGTAATCATAACAACCCCCGAGCTGAGACCAATACTCACTTAATAATAGATATTATCAGACCTATATTCAAGCTACTGAAGTCAGACTTCACCGTGAACAATGACACAAATTCCTCTACAAAGCAGTGTTATTATTCAACATTTGACTGTTACACCAATTACAGTTCAACTCTGTGACATTTTTGGTCTAGGCTACACTTACATGATCCATCAGTTCCCTGTTCTGATAGAACAATTACATCGGCTGAGATATGATTGGCATACCACAGCAGGGAGGTGCATGAGAGCTGGTTTTCCACTGTCGGCTCGTAAAGACAAAGACTGCTCTGTCTCTACCTGCCGGTCCTGTTACAGTACACGAGTTTAAATGTCAGGAGGCTGCAGGTAGACCCTACAGATACTCTCTGATAAAACAAAGATTACAGGATGCTATAGATTCTGTCATACATTTGAAGTGACACAGTTACCATGACAAATTCAAGGTGTCTTTACAATGTAAATCGTGCCGAGTGTAACAATGGATCCAGCACATGTGGCCTTGCTTTATTGCCTCTACTGACTAGGATTCTTCAAGCAACACAAAAATGAGAAAGGTCCCGCTGCACCGCAACTGTTAAGTGATTGGAAAAGAGTAGGTGTTCGGGCAAGTGGCTGACAATAATCTGGAGTGCAATTACTTCAATTATTATGAAAGGCTGCTTCACTTTTTTGGAGAATATTCCGTCAATGTTGACTCAGCTTGCTATCTCTGCAAAGCAACCATTTCATTAGCGAAGGGGGGAGAAAAAATCAATTTGATGGCAAATCATAAGCTGTGTCTCATCAGAGTGAGTAAATGAACCCCTGCTCGCTGCTACACACACTGTTTAATGCTGCAGCTGTGTGCTGGGTGTGAGGAAGAAGCCATGAGGGTGATGAGTGTTTGGGAGAAATGGAGAAGGAGTCTTTGGGGCAAAGACATTGATTACGTCACATTGGTGTTTACACAGCAGGGAGGGAGGAAGTCCATGGTGCAGATGAGAAAGCTCAGGGAGTGAACACACTAACATACAACAATCTCACATACCTGTGTTTGTAAAGGCTCCTCGACAATTCTGATGTATTTAGGTATAGACCTGTCACAATTATTACGTTATCGATTTACAGAGGTCAGCAAAAACTGTAAGTGCCATGTCCATATATCATAACATATTGCCCTTGTGTTTATATCTGTGTTTGTTTACATAAAATATGTCACCTAGAGCGGGGTCGATTTCCAGTTTTGCTGATCTGGTCAAGTGTACAACCTTAAACGGCCAAATCGGCGTTTGTATTTATGGCACCTTCTGGCAAATTAAAAAGGTAGCCTACATCAGAAACCTTTGCTGATGACATCACAGCTCTAAATCCCACTTGTATTGCATTAGTAATGAGCCATTTGACAATGTGATGAACATAATATTATGTTTATAAAAGGACTAATGGAGCCACTGGTGTCTGACAGGCCGTGTAAAAGTTACTGCTGAGCCCAGGCCGGTGTCGGCAACATGAAGGTAGGGCTGCAGCTAACGATTATTTTCATTGTCGACTAATCTGTTGATTATTTCTTCGATAAGTCGACCAGTCATTTTATCGAAAAATGTGTTAAAATGGTGAAAAATGTTGGTCTGTCTCTCTCAAACCCCAAAATTTTGTCATCTAATGTCTTGTTTCGTACTCACGCCAAAGGGTTTTAGTTCACCGTCATGGGAGAGTGTGTAAAGCTGCCAATATTTGAACGTAAGAAGCTGCAATAAGAGTATTTTGGGTACTTTTATATGACAAATGACTCAAACCGATTAGTCAACTACTAAAATAGTCATCGATTATTTTAATAGTCGATTAGTCATTGATTAGTCCACTAATCGTTGCAGCCCTACATGAAGGAGATCAAATTTTAGGAGAGGTAGGAGCGTGCAAGTATACAAACCCGCTGTGATTGTATACTTGAGAGTTCTTGGGTTTTTTGGGGTGACGAGACGAGACATGGTGGAGTTAGTCTCTCAAGAAAACTAAAACTGCGCTAATATGACCACATTTTGGATTTAACGCTGACAAAAGACATGTCCTAATTGGCTGCAAGCGCTATTTTCAGCTGAAATTTTGTCAGACGCCGAGTTTCTATTTACTCGTGTCACTCATTTTGAAAGTGCCACAATGGACGAGGAATGGCTTATTCATTAAATTGAAATTAGGAATATCTATATGATACCTGATTATTTAACTTCAAAAACCAAAATACGGTGGAAGCTGGCAGGGTGGAGATCACTGGGGAGTTAAAAAATTACGATTAACTAAATGACCATCACTAATAACAGATAGGTTACTTGCTTCTAGTGAATATCACAATATAAAATGTGTTTTCCATTTTAAAAAGTATGTAGTAAGTAGGCTACTCACCCATCTTTTAAATGGTTACATCTCCAGTCTCCGGGGGCCTCATTTATTAACATTGGGTATGCACAAAACGAGGCCTGAAAGAGGCACACGCCATGTTGTGATCTTTAAAAGCAGGACTTGATGGGAGAACCTTTGACCCATGCTTGCGAATATTTTGGAGACAGGAAATTGGCGACGCAGATGGTCAGGTAGAAGCCTAGTTGTACAAAATGTCAAATATTTTTTGGCGCCTGCTATTTTTGGCTTTTGTCTGTACGTATATTTTTAGTATGGATCCTATGCATTGTTTTATAAATGAGACCCCAGATCTCAAGTGCACAGCTGATAGCTGCGTGGTTTGTTTATATGAGGTAACAGAGCTGCATATTTAACGGATTCACTGTGGACAGAGAACTCTGATGTTACATCATGCTACGTGATAGTCGGATGCTCATCTTCTGTTAGGACATGGTGTCATTATGTTCCACCTGGGAGCGGCTGCTAAGTCAAGTGCGACACCTGGTAAAATTCGGTATACCAGTCTGCTCCGGTGCTTGGCTTAATATCAAACTGGTTTGAAAATTTTCACACCAGCCAAACCCTAATGTCACCAACACAGATTCCCGGAATAAACAGCAGCCTTTTCTCTACCATCGCAGAGTTTTTCCATTATAAGGGCACAACGACTAAGGGTTTTGTTCACAGCACCTGAGCCAAGTAAACACAAAAAACTATGCTGAGACACATTTTGCTGTCATATCTGGTCGCGCTGCACACACACACAAACATTTATTTATGTGTTATTTATTTAGGATATATATGTTTTTTTTAATCCCAATTAAAGTGTTTAAATATTCTTAAGCATAGCATCGTGCTATTATAGTATCATTACATTAGTGGCATAAACTGGTCTTAAAATGACAATAATATCATTTATTGCAATTATTCTGGGGACAATATATCATCCACCAAAATTAGTTATTGTGACAGGCCTATATAGGGAGTTTTTATATGTTAAATAAATAGATGGGATTTTATAACAATAATATTGTGAAAGATTAAGCTTCTCCTGCTCACATGGAAACCACACAGATCTGTTCACATACTGTAGAGATGATGTCATTTACTGTGGACACCCTCTTGTGGTGTAGTGTAATACATGCAGTCCAATTATTATTATTTCATCATTATTGAAATCAGTTTACGTTCAGTTTCAGCCCAAAATCGTACATTTAGATCATCACATTGTTACAGTGTTGCTTCGTTTCGTATTGCAATACACTTTGTACTTATATTTCTACATTCTGCTCTCGTATTCTGAAGTTGTTTTGTGTCATTTTCACAGACACATTTTCTCTTCAAGTGTCGTACTCATGTGTGAATGGCAATCAATCTTTCTGCAAGCTCCTTTTCGGTTTAAGCAGCGTAGCAGAGCAGCTGTATTATTACTTCTGCTGCGCCAGTTCTCTACATCTGATCAAAAAGAAAATTAAAAAGGAGAATTCCTGCCTCTCTACCTGGATCCTGTTTCTTCACAACTGAATGCACATGGATGAGTTTTCTTTGAGAAAACAATGAAATGGCCTGGGCTTTTCGAGCACAACACCAAGGTAGCAGCTACATCATTTTTCTCATGAGGAGAGCAGCAGACCCGGGAGAGTTTTCCTATATTTGCCTCTTACTACACCTCTTTTCACTCCCTTTCAAGAACTGTCAGTTTTGCCTGAAAAAATCCACACTGCACAATGCAGCCTCACAATACACCATTCACTGTCTAAACACTGTAAACAACTCAGCAATTATCCATGTCCTTGTTGGCTGAACAAAAAGTGCTTGGTGTATCTGCAATACACAGCAGGTAAAAGCCTTACCATGTAAGCTCATTGATCTTTGGGACAAGCCCTTAAGTCAGCACTTTGCTTTAATCTTCTTTAATTGTGACATGAGTAGACACTGTTCAATTGTCCAAAGAGCCAAAAATAAAGCGGAAACACAAAGTGAGGAGGGGAACAGAGGGGGAGACAGGTGGAGGAGGAAGATGGAGGGAGGAAAAACAAACAGAGAGAGCACACACAGGACTATCATTGAGCAGTTGAGCCTCACTGACTGCTGCGTCCTCACAATAAGATTTGCTGTCCTCATCACTGGTTAAATGCACGTCGAGCACGAGTCTCTGTCCACGGTGCTGAAACAAGCCTCACTACTGCTCTTACATCTGCTTAACATGCAGCCAGTGTTTGTGTGCTACTACGTATCCAGCCCGAGCCCAGAAGTGAAACGTCAGCACTTTGCTACACACATCATGTGAATATTGCTCGTGCACGTCATCCCACTTTATCCCCAGTTTGCATTTCATGGTAATACAGTCGTCTTCCCAGTTGTCAGTCTTGCTCAGCGAGACTCACAGATCTCCTGCATTCCAGGCAAATGCCAGTTGAGCTGGGTGTTTTGTCTGTCTTTTCCATCTTGACTCTGATTATGCCTCACACCTGTGCCGTCCTGCTTTTCAGCAAGAAATCCAATAGCAAACAAAGGATGAAGTCATGCTCTCCCCTGGGCTGCTCAGGTGCCACACTGAGACAACCCAGGGATGAACACACAGATCCCCTGACTGACAAACAGACAGAGAGGCAGGTAGTTAGTTTGGCTGTGTCCTCTGTAGCAGAACGCACAGTAAAGCCAGCCCTGCTGTGCATTATGAATTACAACTGGCTCCTGTGAGTGGCCCTAACTTCAACTAACTGTAACAATGTCGAGACAGGCAGTAGCAGGGTGCAGCATCCTCTTTTGAAATGCAAATTAAAGGCTGAGTGTGGAAATGTGAGGGCAAACACAGCAGCTGATATTGCCATATGTTTGTGTACTACAGTGTGGTATAACCGGAGCGCAGTGGGATGTTTTAGGAAGGAGCCAGACACCAAAGTGAATAAAAATAAATGGTTTTCAATGTAAGCAGCAGCTGAAACATCAACAGACGTGTGTGTGAGGTGAAGGGAGAAATAATCTAGTTTAATACATCCTCAGTTACTCCACTGTGACAGCTCACATTGCAGATGTGCGCTCATCATTGAGCACAACTGTAAGGAAAAGATGATGAACGCAGTCTGGTGCAAAGCAATGCTCCTTTAAATTGTCAGCCAACTACTTCAGAGTTCTTGGTTGTATTCGTGCACTCACCTCAAACAAGGGTCCGATTTTATTCTTCTCCAGATACGACTGAATTCTTGACTGTTGTGGAGACGCCATGAAGAAACTGTTGTGCCTTGCCAAGAGCTTTTAGCGGGATGCAATCATGAGGTGAGCCGGTGTCAGTCGTCCTTCAGGAGGCGTCTCGGCGACTGAAATGTGCAAAAAATAAATGTCACCAAGTGGGGCCGCAAGCAGAGCCACGTTTAAGTTGAGACGGTTCGCGTCAAGTGCGGAGCAGGCGGCTCTGAGCCCGGCTCATTGTGGAGACTCAGCCCGGGACCATCCCCAGTTTGTCGCCTCACTGACTCTCTGGCGGCAGCTTCCCGGTAGAAGCCAATGGCACGGCAGCTCTGTGACAGAGATTACAAATCTTCCGCTCACTGGCTGCCAGCACTGTTAACGGTGCCACCGCCACTCCCATTTATCCGCCGGGCTCAGCCAAGCCCTCTGTGTTCATCCAGAGTGTGTTGCTTCTCATCCATGATCCACCTGAGCGCTAATACACTGCGCAACGACACACGCACGTGCACTGAAAGCTGTTAACGCAGGTGCAGAAAATCTTACTAATTACCGGAAGTATAGTTTAAATCTCAGCAAGTCTTTTTTCCCTTAAAAACTAAAAATAAATAAAAAAAAAAAAAAAAAAAAAAAAAACATAAATTGCAGGGGCGGAGCTAGACTCTTAACACAGAGGGGGCGGGGTATTCTCGATGGGCCCCCCTGAAAAAGTAATTTCAAGCCCAGTTCAGACCAAAGATTGGCAAAAGACGAACTGAAACGTGCAACTAACGTTCTAAAAACCTGCCAGTTTACACCAGTGCAACTAGATGAGATGGTGTATCATCTCTATACAACAATTCTTTGTACTTCCGTTCTGTTTTCCAGCTTTTCGGGCTTATTTTGTGGCTGAATATAATTTCATTTTTCATTTATTTTCTGTAATCGCTTATCCTGTTAGGGGTCGCGGGGGGGCTGGGGCCCATCTCAGCTGACACTGGGCAAGAGGCGGGGGAGACTATCAAAGGGCTGACACATAGCACATACACAGTACGTTTACATGCAGCTTGAGAAAATCAAATTACTGGCTTAGTCCAACTGAAACCGGACTTTTAAATGCATTTAAACAGCTTAGTCCGACTGAAATTGGACTATCCATAGCTCGACTAACACACTTAGATAATTCGATTGAGAACGGAACTATTGCTGCATGTATCCACTTAGTCCGACTCCAGTCGGACTCAGCGTTCTGCGCATGCACCATGTTTTCTTTCGCGGGCTTTCACCCGAAAGAAGAAGGAGAAGACGTAGCAGCAACTCCCAGAAAAACAAACAAACACCATAGCGACCGAGAGGCAGAAGACGCACTTCTAGACAGACGAGGAGACTACATTCATGCTCCGACAGCTAAAGGAGCTAAATATTTTGAAGTTTATGGATGGTAGGAAAACACAAAACCTGGCTTTATTTAAAAATGTTTCTGAACAACCTCTTCGGGTCAACTGGAACTAGTTCAGTACACACTATATTAAAAAGGACACAGTGCCGCCTATCGAGGTGGAGTCAGACGTACTTAGTCAGAAATTCGATTTTCTCTTCTGCATTTAAACTCAGACAAGACGAGAAGTCTGACTTGACTGATTAGCCGAGCTATGAGCTTAGCTCAACTACTGCGTGCATGTTAACGTACTGATAGAGACATACAACCATTCACACCCACGGCCAACCTAACCTGCATGTCTTTGGACTGTGGGAGGAAGGAGTACCCGGAGAAAACCCACGCTGACACAGGGAGAACATGCAAACTCCACACAGAAGGGCTCCCCCACCCTGGGTTCAAACCAGCAACCCTCTTACTGTGAGGCGACCATGCTAATTTGTAACTTCTTAAAATATGAATGAGGATAGTGATAGTGAGATACTGGCTACAGTTGCATTTGTAGTGGTGATGAAATGGTGAAAAATCTGACCAGCAGAGTCGCAGGTCAGACGGCCAGTTCACACCATTGCACTTTTCTCTGCAACAGCTGTGAAATAGCTAATATATACTATCATGCTATCCTATCAATACACAAAATAGTCGTTTATTGAGCCAAGCATGCCTACATATATGAAAACATAAAGCAAAGCCACTTTGTCAGAAATGCTTGTCTAAAGAATGAAAAAAGGAAAAAGGCTGCCCATCACGTTTAAACATTTCAGCATCTAGGATTAAAGAAAGCAAGCTTTACATGCATGATTGATGAACAGTTCGACACCACCGCTGTTACTGTCACTGCAGTGGTGCTGAGTGCCAACACGCCAGGCACAGATGTCTACAACACTACAAGGTCTATTCAGATATAAAACATACACAGAAGTCTAGCCCACGTCACCACAGGGCCTGTTCAGATATATAGCAGAATAGAGTCTACAACACAACAGGCAGTGACTCAGACAGGTGCAGAGACAATTGCAGTAATGTGGAGTTAAAGGTCTAGTGTGTTGGATTTAGTGGCATCCAGCAATGAGGCTGCAAAACTGAAACTTGTCTCGTGTGCCAAGCATGTAGGAGAACTAAAACGGCCAAGGTTAAAATGCAAATGGCCCTATCTAGTGTTGGTTTGTCTGTTCCAGGCTACTGTAGAAACAACATGGCGGACTCCATAGAAGAGGACCTGCTTCATAGCTAGATATAAAGAGTTCACTGTAAGGTAACAAAAACACAATGATTCTTGTTTTCAGGTATGTGTGTGTTACTCAGCAATTATTATCCCGTCTACGCCCGCTGTGGTTTGTGTAGTGCATTTGTATATTCCTCCATACTGTAGAACAAAATAGTCCAGATAGAATAATCAGTTTTTTACACTACATATCACGTTTCCTTTTTAAAACTTCATCCTCCTTGTGGTGAATTGAAAGGATGACAAAGACTAGAGGTAAGATGTAAGAGGAGCAGATGATGCAGACAAATTTTTCCTACTTTCTTGCTCCATGTATTTTAATCCACCAGATTTGTACTTTCTCTCCCTTTTACTGCCGAGCCAGATTAAAGAACAAAACACAGCACATGGCAGAGCAGAACAAAACAAGGCTTTGTATTAGAATAGTGTAGTGATAGCACACATTTCCCACCATGCCTAGTCAGAGGTGTAGGTTTGGGGGGGGGGTTAGACCTGATAAGTTGCTGATGATTAAAAAAAATCCCAATGTTCTTAAACCAGTACTAATTAACACTTGTCTTGTTACTGTTGCTAAAATTGGTCAAATTTGTTACCATATCAAACTACAAACATTATTAATCATAAGTAAACAAGTTTCAGCCATAAAATGTGATCAGGTTTTGGACCTTGTCCACTTTTGTGCTGGGATCAGCTGCAGACTGACTTGGCAGAGATGGCTGCCATCTTGTTTTTACATGGATTAGTGTATTGTGCTCTTACTACCACTAGATGGCACAAAAAGTGTCCACGAATGAGGACAACAGGTCTAAATTAAGTAGGATGAAGTATATGGACAAGCAAACCCGAAATGTGATGTCCTCATGAGGACACAGGGTCTCACGAGGATGTGTGCATAAAAATTCAACAGAACACAGGAAATTGTTTGATGCTCAAAATTTTAAGGCAGAGGACCCCCAGACTCCCCATTTCATGTCTGTGTCAGCATTGTTGCAATGTTCTGAAGAGCAAAAAATGTGCATGAACAGACATACAGTACACAGGAGACACAAGTGGAGCTTATTGATGCAGTTTATTACCACTTGTGTGTTTGCATAGTAGTGAGCTAGACGTCCATCTACAATGATACATCCAATAATAAGTAAAACAGAGGAGACACTTTAATCCTGAGTACTGTCAATATAAAATAACAGAATACATCTCATAGCTCTACTTCCAAAAACCTACTTCATGTTAATACTGATAAACCATTAAAAATCTTCACGTGCATGCATGTAACAGTAAAAATCCAAACACAATGGGAATCATCTCTTTTAGCACATTCACCCACTACATATGTATATTTACAGGTGAATAAAAACACTGAGGAGCGTTACAAAACACACATTCATATGGTTATCCAATACTGAGACAATCGATAAAGCATAGAGGTCAGAGCTGAAGAGAAGCAGACAAATTATTGGGTAATTTGAACACAATACGACGCCAAATATCCTTTTTAATCAATATTATCTTGCTCATTTCATATGCAAATTAAACTAATAACATGAAATGCAAATGTCCCTCATGAAAACAAACATCATTTTCAGACCATAATGTGCCAACAGTGAACTGATGGGATTCATTCCATTTCACTGGGCTAATTTAACTGCATTCTCCAGCTATAAATCTTCTGGGGTTTTTTCTTACTCTGAGTCATTGTCTTGTCAGATGCATTATATGAAAAAAAAACAAACCCTCAAAATATGTATAAAGTACAATCATGAAAAATATACTGTATTAAAAATACTATTTACGTTTTTTAAATTCTATTTACACTTCAGGCAGCTACTCTGGACACATAAAAATGGACCCAATAACTGTCTTTTATTAGGTTGATCCTTCATGGGCGGAGGGAGGACGCAGAGCTCCTCAAGACGTCAGCATCTTCTTGGATGCAATGCATTATGGGTCACCATCCGGGGGTGGAGGCTGGCACAGCTTGTACAACCTGATCAGAGAAACATGCAGGCAAAATGGCATTTAATTACGTTCTATTATATGGCGCGTAAACAAAGCAATGATCTGTAAAGAAATGTCACTTCCCTAGGCAACAGGTCTTTGTTTGGTGCAAAGGAAGTGTAACCACAAATTTAAGCTGCAGTCTCAAGAAGAAAACTGTCAGCACTGGAAAAACAATTATCCTTAGCAGGCAGCACACATCCAGCTTTGTGTTTCAAAGTCAAACAACATTAACTATGTTCAAATAGTAAAAAGTGACTTCAGAGTTTAGCTTCTACCTTCAAGAGTTGTTGGTTTTAAAGCTTTAAAAAGTCTGACTTCTAAAAACATACAGAAGCCATATGCTTGGTGTTTTAAATGCCACATGAATAATGCATTAGATAGTTGTTTGCATTTGTAAGAGAATATAAAACTCTGCACGCTGGTTGATGGCGTTCCTCTGTTTTTCTCTATAACCATTATAAAGCCCATAAACAAATCTACCAGCTCACAGTCGGGCTGTATATGGCCTGTTCTGCTGCCTTAATGAACAGGAAATATAACTCACAACAACACATTTATTTTGCATTATCAATAATTGATCGTGTTTTTCTAAACTCTAGTGCCATTTTCAGTACAATCAACAGTATTTCTTGCCTCCTAATAAAGCACTGCTGCTGTCTTCTGTAGTTTAAATAACTAATTGCACCACTCACATCTTTTGGTTTTGATGAGAGATGGCTGCAGGGTAAACTCACACTAAAACTTAACACTCCTTTTTCATCCACAGATCAGTGAACAAGCAGCCAGTGTCTCATGATGCACAAAGCACACGTCCACATTCTGCAGCAGTCACTCACACTGCAACAATTAGGACATAAACCAACTAAGAGTGCAGCAATTTTGCTCTGCAACCACAATGTCTCAACACTAATCATCCCGCTACTTAATTGTATTTGTCAATTTCACTAAAAGGTTCAAAAGGGTTGCCTGTCACACAAAAGCCTATATGTCACAGCCAAATGGCTGAGGCAGTCCTCGTCCTCATCTTGGGGCTACTGAGTGCAGGGAGCTCCCTTCTAATGGAACCATTTGGCCCAAGTCCTGCACAGGAAGCACATACACAGACCTACAGTGCTGCACAAATACATGCACTTCTAAAAAGCTGAACTGCACAACAACACAGAGATGGACTTTACTTTACTGGGCCATTGTAGTTCTACCCACTGCTGACTACTTGCAAAAGTATACCACAAGTTTTTAGACTTTCAGGGAACACTTAGACCACTTTATTTATTTATTATTTTTTCTTTTTTGGTTTATGCTATCCCCTCATGGTACAGTAATTGAGAGCTGAGGCAGTTTTTAAAAGTGCTTGATGGTGCATTCAAGTAAATGCCAACATCCTGGATTGTTACTGGCTGCAAAGATACATGATGGAAGAAAATGGGAGTGTTTCTCTATTTGTCTTCCCTACTGCTTGTTTCCCACACTTTCTAACTTCAGTCACTTAGCCTCTATGCTAAAAAAATTAGCCATATCTATTGCAGAGCTTGCTCTATCACGAACTATCTAATCTCTATAACAGATACCTGTACATGAATGCAGAGTCTTTAGGCGACGGGACAAGATTTTGGTATTGGAAGTATTTTGGTTTCAGTTTGTAGTCTGTTTGAACTTTGCAGTCCGAATAGAATTGAGCGAGCTTTGGTTGCATTCAAGTGAACAGCCCATCTGGAGAGCAAAAAAGGCAGAAGGCATTGGCCCAAATGTATTCATAAAACCCATCAGCTTTTGTGTGATGACAATTTAGCTTTTTATTTATCTATCTGCATTCATATGCGGACATTTGTTTATAGAGCATCATGACTGTGTATATAGCGTCTAACTCAGTGGTTCCCAACCAGTCCAGCCACTGGGTACGGATTTCTCCTTAGTCATTAGTTCAAGGTCCACACAGTTCAATTTATTCAGCGTCACACTTGTGTTTGGCCATGTCGTCGAGCAAGTTTGCTGTCTCTGTCAAGAAGCTGTCCATTTGTCAATTACTCTAAAGCAGGAAATGACACCTCAAAATAAAAGCTAAGTGTCAGAAATTCACTGTACTTCAAAATAAAGTGTGTTTTTTACAAGCTTGACATGTATGGACCTGCGGACCCACCAGTTGGGAACCACTGGTCTGAAGTTGCTAATTGGTCTGTGAACAACAGCTGGCACTCTAAAACGGAAGTTTTGCCCTGGATATATGTTAACCAGATATCCACTGGCTGTGGCCCCCAGTAGCTAAATCAGCATCAGACTGTTAGCTAATGGGCTCCAAGATTCCAAACATTGCCCGTCCATCTGAAGTCCGAAAGATGAACTGACCTAGCAGATCTGTGCTTTAAAAATGTGCTTTGATTACAGTTTTCAAACCCTGAAAGCACTAACAAGGAAGAAAATTCAAAGCAGTCCCTGTTTGCAGCTGTGTTTCTATGTGCCAGCTTCACTTTAAACTTAAATAAAAGCAATTAAATTCTAACTTTGGCATGACATATCTGTCTGTCTGCAAGTTGATTTTAATGCCCGAGTAAAACTAATGGAAATAAATGGCTGCCTGGGGGTTGGGAAATCATTCAAAGAACTATGCTTTAAAACGGCCAGCAGTAATGCAGTGTATTGTAGTTAATGAGCTATAACATGCAAAGTTTGCTCCTTTAATTCCCTCGGCTGATGTCGAATCAGGTAAACAGGATGTGGCTGCAGTTTTACCTCGGGACCTGATGAAGGCGTGCGATCCCTCACTCCCAGATTCTTGGCCGAATTCTGAACTCTCGCCCCCTGAAAGACAAACAGACATCGATAGTTCATGACATCATGGATCAGGCTGAAATGCGACAGTCATAAACAGGGGCTAAGAAAAACACCATAGAGAGAAGACACAAAAGGCACACTTTTTAAAGGTCCGCTGGGCCCACAGATGAGCTACGCCTGGACACCATCTCGGAGGAATAAATCTTTCCTGATGGTTTTTGTTTAATAACACGAGTTCCACCCAAGTAAGATTGCTTCGTGTCAGACCATGAATGACCGGCAGTCACCTGTGAGAGGAAAGGAATCATTTCTAGTCTAAACAGCTGCTATAAATACTAAAGGTTTTAGAGCAAATGTCATATGATGCACATCAGCTGCTGGGTGCTGTCTGTCCTCTTTCAACTGTGTTAGCATTCGACCACATGCTAAATAGTCTTTGTAAGGAAATAAAAGTAAGTAGTAAGGGATTTAGAAGATGAATAGTTCCTGTATGTGAGTGTGTGTGACAGAACTTCATTATACCCAGTCAGGAGTATGTCTGCTCCTCACTAATGTTCCTGTAGTCTGCTGGCTGTGCGCAGAGTCGGCAAATACACAAACGTGGGGGAGCAGGAAGCAACTCAGCCTCTCAATTTAGAGACGTGAACACCTGCACTCACAAATACACCCTCTCTCTCCCCCTTGTGACGCACGCACGAAAGCAAAAATACACAATCAAATCATTATCCGAGGAGGTCATCAGCGTCTCCTCTTTGAGCAGAGAGGCAGCAACTGGCCAAAAGTGCATTAGCTGACCTCTCAGTTACAACTCTGCCGTTTTCCATCTTACTGTCTGCCCTGAGTTGCGTCCTGATAGCGGGATAGCATCAGCAATTATTCGATGCCTATCACAGCCATCCATTCTGATGCCTCTGGACAGAGATGCCCCCTAATGTCCCTAAAGGACACGACACCCAGAATAGATGAGATGAGTTAGAGACAAACAGTCGAGGCAAAACTCTTTTACAGTTTCTTTAACAAGTGGAACTTGATTAAAATACCTAAGAAAGGCGTGATGATGCCTAAAGTATTACAAGAGGAATTCAAGGAGAACGTTAGAAATAAATTCAGATTTTGATTTTCCATTACAAGGCCATGAAACTTTGTCCTTGATGTGGCTCACAATGGATGTATAAAGAGAACTGGATACAGCATTGAAGGTGGGGTCCCATTTATTCATATAAAAGTTGCTCAGTGGTGCGTGAAGCCAAAAATCTTCAACATCCCATGTATTAGAAGCAAAAGAAAGTACAATTAGTACTTTCATATCATTCATTTTCTGTAACTGCTTATCCTGCATGTCCACCCTAAGTTCGAACCAGGAACCCTCTTGCTGTGAAGCGACAATGCTAACCACTGCACCACCATGCCAACTACAGGTAGTACAGTCAAGAGTCATTACAATTCTGTCTGTCTCTGTAATGGCAACCTATCGAACAAAAACATCAGCCGCACGGTGGTGATGCTAGACAAATAGTCAGAGGATTACCACAGTCTTCAGGATTCAGCCTTTGGGGAACAAACCTCTGTACAGAATCACTAAGCAATCCATCCAATATTTGAGCCCTGAATCAATATTAAAGCCTTGCTGCTAGCTTGGATACAAAACCAGTTCACACAGAGTAAAAGATATATTGGACAAATATGATAAATATGGCTGTCCAAGAAGAAGCAAAGTGCAAATATGTGCAAATGTTAAAATGCAGAGTCCATGGCTGCTTGCTTATAATGAACACCGAGTCGCTCATGCATTTAAAATGCTGCATGCATTTTGTATAATTGTTTTTCATTTTTCATTCCTGCATCACTTAATAACTCAAACCTGATAGCTGATTGTTGTACAGATGAAGTCTCTACACCTAAAACTGAAACTCAATATTCTGCTGAGGCTGTAATGGCTGGAACATCAATGAGAACATGAAATAAATATAACCATGGTGGATATTTTGAATCTAGTTTATTTAATTTGATCTGTCTTGGTCAGGAAAGTTTACTTTGGATTTGCAAATTTAAATACATTTTCTTGTGCTTATAAAATATTGTTCTAACTTGTTCCTTTCATATGCTGAAACAGGAAAAATAAAGTCCAAAAGGGTGGCACCATGAGTTATCTTCTTAAGATAGTTGAGGTAGCTGTATATGCCCGGCCTGTACAGACCATAAATTGGAAATTGCCATGCAGAAGTTTACAAATCAAGCTGTTATTGGACCCATTTTGCCCAAATCACTGATGCATTCTCATTCTGAATGATGTCGTCTGGGCTTGATGGATGGGACCTGCTGGGGCCGGATGCTGTGCGGATAACCTTTTCGTCAGTAAGTAGGACTATTCAGCGAGGAAGAAGAGGCATCATCCAAAACCCTGTGTGATATTCATATTCATCAGATTCGTCGGCTGATGTCTGAGAGCAAGGAGACACACATCGTCAGGCAATGCAAAGCAGACTCCCCTCTGCTCTCTATCTGGAGTGAACCATCTCTTTTTGGTGGTGTCTAGGTCAATGATGATGCAAAAAAAGCAGCAAACGTCTTAATGACAGACAGAAAAATGACACAAAGCAATAAAGTTACGTCCCACAAGGACGCAAACAGCAAATTTCCATACCTGCACCTTTTAATATTCCATTACAAATATCTCAAACCACACCCGCCACACACAAGATGGATTTTTTCCCAACCAAATACAGTATTGCTCAAGGTCACACAATGCACAGAGTTGCATCCTCCTGGCTGGCAGCCCAGTTCTCTGAGTGCAGAAATTAAATGCCTGTCCTCCCGCAGGATCTCAGCCTCTCGACTCTCACTGCAAACAGCAATATAACCACCACTCACAGAACTTCTAATGACTGTCGGAGATATGGGCCAGGAGCCGGCCATGGCTGGAGCCTTTTGTAGGGTGAGTGCGTACGCACTGAGAAAGTAATGGGAATTCCTTGCCTTGACCCCAAAACAACACACGGACAAACAAACAAGCTCCAGACTCTCAACCAATCTGTTCAGTTTCTCATTACTCTTTTTTTTATTGCCTCATTTGGTCAAATTCATATTCTAGCTGCAGTGAACGCATATCTGATAAGACTGAAAACAGATAGGGGTGAAGCAGGGGAGGAAGCAAAATAAAGTATTATATAGACAGAAGCAGAGCTAATAATTTTTGCTTGTGGACAGCAGCTAACACTTCTTCATCACCCAAACATATACTTACCCGGCTGCCTTTAAAAATTGCACTCTGAAGTAATAGTGTCTGAAGGAAACAGTGACCAAGGAAGCTAAAATGGCATGGATGCTCCTCTACATGCAACGTTAAACTCATTGCTAATACTGTTTTGGCAGCCTTGTTTGACTCAATGAAGCATACAGTTTATCTAATGATTTTGGAGACAGAGACTGAAACACAAATTCACTCTGAGGGAGAAAATGTCACAGCAGGGACTGCAGCAGTGATAACAGGAGTCCAAATAAAGATCAAGGCTATGTGCATGTGTGTGAGACATACCTGCTTCCTCATGACATCAGTGGCCTGCATGATGCAGCGAGGGGGCAGGCCGTGGTTTCGGGCCAGCAGGATGGCCTGCTCCAGTGTCACACTCAGAGTGCAGCTGTTGGTCACAGAGAGAAAACATCAGGTCAAGCTCATATGTTTGCTCTCAGTCTGCATATTCATCAGATTCTCACTGAGAGAATAAACGATACTGGATAATCATAGAGCAAAATATTGCTCCTGTTAGTGCAGCTTTGGGAATACAATATTGTTCTGCCAGAGAACATTGGGTTTTAATGTTCCTATTTCACAGATGCTGTACTATCAAAGCATACAGTCTGTATTTGACTGTATAATAAAGATGGACGACATGGCAGGTCTCCAAAAGTGAAGCCAAAACATCTCAATTGCCCCCTGGTGGCTGGATGCAGTATAGCTCATAAACCCCGCCTCCTCCATGATCGCGGAAGGAATGTGGGCCAAGAAAAGGATAAAAGTACATGTGAAATAAATGTTTTCCAAAATGATTTCTGTCATTTTAAGGTAGTTCCTATCAAGCTGCTATATTTTTATGTGTTCATTTATCTGATAAGTTTGGCTTAATGTAGTTATTTGATGCTAAGAAAAGAGGGTGTGATGGCATGATTGACAAGTGTGTGTACCAATTAGTGTGCTCATGACCGATTTCAATCTGGGGGCAGTGCTTTACATCCTGCGTCACACAGAGTGCTGTGCACGTAATCAGCTCCTGTTGGGTCGTCTCGTCACTTTTTGGATAAACTAGTAAAATCACCATCTACAAAGTTGTTTATTAACCTAATCAATGCCTTAAACCCAAGATGAAACACACAAAGAAGCTCCTGCCTAACAGTGACTCTAAACAGAGATGTTTTTTTCTTTTCATTGAATGATTTACAAAGATACACTTAGATTTTTGCTCCTTGTACAGGCTAACTGGCATCAGCGACTAGCTTTACCTGCAGATTTTCAAATGACTTTTGGTGATAATTTCTCAAAGTGACTGTCATAATGTTACACTGAAATAGAGCTAAAATATTTTAACATTTAGATGGACTACATTATGTCCAACAACAAAAATCTACTCAGATGGGGGCTTTGTATTCTCATATCAATGTAGTACAGTACTGTGCTACTGATTGTGCTTGACATACATTATATACATGATCAATATTGTATGTGTGTACTATTTAGTCTAGTTAGCCACAGTTTCAAAGCCTTGGAAATCAAACTAGCCCAAAGTCCAACGTCTTATTTACATATAACCTAAGGAGTTCAGGATTTTGTTGTGCCTTCTTGCAAAGGTGCACGCAGGTTATCATACTCAGCTGAAAACTTATGAACATGCACTCCCTGGCTGAGACGGTCATGAAGCTTGCTGAAGCTTGCACTGCTACATCCTGTAAAACCACAGTGATCCAGATGAAATATCAAGTTTTAGGGAGTCCCAGTACTGGTTCCAACTGATGTTACCAGCCAAAGACAGCAGCAGCCGTATCCTGGATATTCTTTCTTTATTTTTGTACAGTGGGGGAAGGTGGGGACGTGTTGTTCATCTTCTTATACAGTCTATGATCTGACACAATAAAATCATCTAGTGACAATAAACACCTTTTTCAGTCAACACTATCTCATTCACTTTTTTTAACATGCTGTCGTGGCAATCAAAGTCGCCCTTGCAACAGATTGAGACTGAAACAAACATCAACAGAAAACAAAAGCATGCCAAACTCAAACTTTGGGCTTCATCCAGATATGATGAGTCTCTGGCAGAATTCAGTACGATTATATCAAATCTCCCTGCACGCATTTTGCTCCTCTTGACACCTTGTCATCGCCTTCACATTCCTCCCGCATCACCTTCACTCATATCCTCGCTAATGAATCATTTCGCTTGCCACTGAGACGTCACTCACAGCGAGCAAACACACGGCATCAGGAGAATAACAAACCTCCTGATCTTTGCTTTAGACCGAGCGGAAAGAGAGGATAAAACCTTGTGGTGGACTTTCAGCACTTGAGGAGACTTCCCGCGTTTCTCATCATCATCAGGATTGATGCTGCTCGTTGCAGCTGAGAGAAATGGGTCCAAGGACAAGTCAGTGTGTCTCCTGTGGCTGAGGCGAAATGCTCTCACCTGCCATAAGGGTGTGATGTGCGTAAAATGAGTGTTGACGCAAGTCTGTGATTTATTAGTTACAGCAAACTTAGACACACTGTGTCTCTTCCCCTCTCTCAACTTTACACACACACACACACACACACACACACACACACACACACACAGGCAGACGGCAGCATGTGGATAAATCCTTCGAGAGCCTGTGACAAGTATCAAGGCTGCTGGTGACCTTTCTATGATAACAAGCTGTACTAGTATATCGATCCAGGGCCTTTTCACTGCAAATTGAACTGTCCAAAGTTCCAACGCTGCCAGGCACAGTTACAAAGAGAAACACTGCCATGGGGCCACTAAGAAATATGAGCTGTTTGTTTAATATCTCCATCTCTGTGGTAGGGTTTCACACTGACTGAGAACAAAACTTAAAAAAAAAGAAAGAGTAGATGTGCGATGAGGAACTCATTGCTGCCAGCAGCCAAACTTTGAGGCAATCAGATCAAGATTTAAAAGCCCCCCCGAGTTCCAGTTGCATAACTTTATGACGGCGTAACATGATGTGATAAAAGTAATGAACTCAACAGTCATCTCCAGTATGTGCCAAAAGATATCCCGGTGGAGAATTGCAAAAGAATGTCCTTTCGCAGGCCACCCCAGAATATTTTAAGCATCCGTTTTCAGCTTCCCACACCAATAAAGGAAGAGAAAAAAATTCACCCACAGAGGATCTTTAAATATCTCTTCAGCTGGAGCAGGATGAAGGAACTGCACAAAATCTGTGTGAGTGTGTGTCTGTGAGGCTTCACGGTTTCCCTTTTCATTAGGGCTGGTGAGATAGTATGAGGTGATTTATACCCGTCTGTTTTATGTTGTTCCAGCCCATATCCCATTTACACTCTGTGTTCCATCCAGAGCTAAGTCCATTCTGATAAATGAGATGAAACAAGAGAGCAACACACACAAAGAAATGGAAAGAATGACAGAGAGGATGCAGAAAGAGGAGGAATGAGCAAAAGGAAGCGTACACAGGCCGAACATTTATTTCTGAGAAATAACTACTCTGTGAAATTCCACTATAATGAATAAAAAGCAAGTTGGAGTGTGAATTAGGCTTTGTGCTTGTGGTATTTTCTCCCTCCTCTGATATCGTTTTTGTTCTGCTGTCAGACAGCGAACTCTCCTTTTGCCTCTCTTAACGTTTTTTGTGGGAGGTGATGGACGAAAAAAAAATCTGGAGAAGAAAGGAGCGCTGCATATTGCAAAATGCTGATGCCCCCAAAATATCACGCTTTCACTGTTATTAAAACTCATCCATCAAGTCAACTAATCCAATCAATAGTGCCTGAGAAGGCTGCCACACTGATAATGCAATTTCCACATTACTAATCTACTGGCTTGGTTTCACAGCTTTTTCAATTATACCAGATTTAGTTTGTGTGCTCACCATTTACATGAGCAATACATTTTGAATATTTTAATGTCTGAGAAAGGAGTGAAATTGGTTCATTCATATATAATCTGTATGCTGTCAATAGTAAGGGTGTTTTACATGAAAACCCCGACCGCCAAAGTTTACGACATTGATTTTGTGGATACTTTCTTCAGGCAAAGCCTCGCTAACTCACTCTCCCGTGAATCCAATATGCCCATCAGTCTGCAGCTTTGCAGGGTAAATCAGTGTTTAAGGAGAAAGCTAGTTCACAAATAATCCTAAATATGGCAGGTCCTGTCACCTGCTGTGTCACGCTACACTTAGCCTGCCTGTCTGGGTGAGCTGTGGCTAGTGTGTATAATTGCAAAGACACACACACACACATAAACGCACACAGGCTGCAGGTTAATAAAGTAGTAGCAGTCATTGCATGGACAGGAACTTTCTATTAGAGCTCAGGCAACCACACGGCTCCATCCGCGGCACTTTATCAAGCCATCAGTCACATCCGGCAAACGCATGAACGCAGGCGTGTATGAGCATGTGACTGAGGCGCAGAGATATGGAAACTGTCATGGGGTAAAGAAGAAGGGTATGAGAGAGACAGGTGGGTGTGTGGAGGGTAGGAGCAGAGTAAGAGATGAGAGATGAAAGGTGGGGATCAGTGGTGACAAACGATCAGGATATTTCTGTCCCTATGCATTGATGAATGGTGCCCTCAGCTGCAGGTGAAATAGGCTGCCATATATAGAATTCAATGAGAATGGGAGTAATTGACCTGTCTCCTCCCTCTGTAAAGTGCTATACCTACTTGAAAGTCCCTCATCTGGCCTGAGAAACAATGGGCCCTATTAACTAGAATATGCTGCTGGTAATTAATGCAGAGAAATGTGTATTAATAGAAAATCCCCATGGTGAGGAGTGCAGGCAGGGTTCTCATGAAATTGAGAGGTAGACAGAGGATAAAAGAAGGTGCAGGGAACCAGTGAGAAACTATGGTAGATGTGGTAAAGGTGAGAAGAGTGTTAATGCAAGAGAAATGAAAGAGAAAAGAAAACTGCAAGAGAGCTGTCAAAAGAACCAAAACGGTAAGAAGAGACGTATAATTAAACTGGAGGCGGGTTCATATGGTGCCTGGAAGATATGTGCAGTGTATATGTGCCCACACACACTCACCGATGCACACCGCTGTTGCACATGACGATGTGTGTGGCTCCCAGACGCGAGCAGAGCTCAGAGGCCACACTGAGCAGCCCCACTCCAGAAGCCCCGCAGGCGGTGTACTGACAGGCAGCGGTGCGGCGGCAACTGATAAAACTCTCCATCAGACGGTACAGCTCCTCAAGAGCATTCAGGGGGCGCATCAGCTGGGCGGAAACAGAAGGAGAGGGGTTAGTGGTGGGTCCAACTAGGAAACAAAAACACTGCCAGGCTGTTTATGGGCAATTTGCATAAGAAGAGTAGATCTGCTGAGTACGAGGTGTTTGTGGTCTTCTGTCAGGTAGATTTAGATTGTGCTGTTAATGCAGATTTACAACAAAGGAGAGCTGCCCACTGGGAAAACATGCTCATGTCAGCTTCCTGGTGGTAACAACAGGTAATATTAGGTAATTCAAGGTAACACTAGGTGCATATTTTCTGCATTTATTGTAGGGCTTGGTACTATATATCTTTGAAGTATCAACTGAAACAACATAGTACCAAGTAATATAAAAACTCCTCCAGTCAAACGATGCCTTCAATTGATCCCTCTTATCTAAAAACTACTCTAGACTAATACAGTCTGTGGTGTAGTGAAGTTGAGCCTGGTGTCTTTGACGGAGTTGGCAGTACAGTGTGCCGTGATGCCACCACAGTGTTCACTACACTAAAAATAGTCTACCAAAAATCAGGCGACCAGAAAGGTCATTAGTCGGCAAGATTTCGTTAGTCGCTTAGTTGCAGGAAAACAAAACGTGAAACTCTATTAGGAGCTGCGCCTTGTCAAAAAAAAAAATCAAAGCCTATATGACTGGACCATGTGGAAATTTAATTTGAAAGGACAGTGTGTGACGTGCACTTGTAGATAAAATATAGGCCTATATTAATGAAGGTTCATTAGTACGGTTTGTATTTCTCTGTAATGTAGCACAGTGTTAACAATGTTACTGAGACTATTCTTTCTCACACCTTCAACTCAAACCACTGTGTTGCCCCACCCAAAATATATAATTTAATAAATAAATTAATATCGTAAACATGCGGGCGAGTAGTCGACTAATGGCCCTAAATTACAACTATTGGTTGACAAGGAAAATACTTAGTCAGGGGCAGCCCTACGAAAATGCCACCAGGCACTACCCACTTGTGACATCTGGTAGTATTTTATGAAACTGAATGTTTACATGATAGGTATCAAATGAAGTACTCTACTGGCATAGTTCCCCACCATAATATTCTGTAAATTCACACTGATACAGTCAATGTCAGTGACTGAACTAAACAGGTATTTGCTGCCGATCTTCTTTGCTTGATTTTACATATCAGTTGACTTTGCAGCTGCCATTCTGTGAGTCGTTACACATGCAAGCACTTCCACATCGCAGTGTTAAGATCTAATCCTGCTCTCCAGTTTTTCCATGATGTCATGAACGCAGCATGAGGTTGTGTGAGGTTGCTCTTACCTTATCTATGAGGGCAGCTTTGGGTGCAGCGCTAGGTGGCATGTTGGACTGATCCAGGTAGAAAGCCCTGAAGGGGAGAAACAACAGTTTACACATGGGGTGATTCTATGTGGATGTTTGCACTGCAGTGGGGGGAAAAAACTGTGTGTATTAAGTATTAACGTACTGCAGTAGACTAACAATCACACACAAGTTGTTGTTTTTTTTATTTATTTAGAAGCTCCATTGCTTGAAAAACACAATGTGGTATACTTTTCTCTGCACCATTAGGTCATCAGGAGCACTGGCTGCCTTTCTGGGAAAAGTAGGCCACCTGCTCATTATGGAGCTTCACCATCTGACTATCAATCATGAGAGTAACTTGGGCACAGCTCAGCAGAAACACGGACTAAGCATCTCTTGTCCTGGGCATCACTCCAAATGCCATTGCCTCATTCATTCACGGAGTACAGTCCATTTTGGTGTTATTTTCTTCTCGTCCACCGGAGGCAGTACTGGACTGGTGTCATTATGCAGACAGAGGGGATGTATGCCGCAATGAGTCCATCTGAGGTGGAGTGCTACTGGTGCAAACTCAGCAGTCTGTGACTCCATCAAATCTCAGTAATCCAGCAGTGGGCTAAAAATAGGTACACTACACCACATTAAACCCCTTGTAATAAAATCACATACTCCATTACTTCTTTGCCGGAAGCAATAATAATGTACAGCACAGAGTCACCCGTAGAGTTCTGAAATCGCAAATAGTCGAGTAAAAATTCAGTTTGAAGCGATGCAGCAACGGCAGACTTTGAGGGAGGGAGATTGTTTATGAGAATCAGCGAAGCAGGGCTCATTCATCTGCATTCACTCTGCTATTAAGTGATTAAAATCAGGCCAAGGAGGCATTCATTATGACTGTGGTATTTCTGCCTGACATAATATTAATGAAATTAATTCATCAGAGCAGAGTTAACACATCCCTGATTCAAGATTTTAGAGTGATTATAAACCAGCCGAGGTGGAGTAAGAAGTCATTGAGAACACTGCACACACACAAACTATATACCAAAGTCACACTGAAGACAAAATACCTGCCTAATACATGTGACAAGTCCCTTAAAGGAGCAGCGTGTAGGATTTAGCTGCTGATGGAGGGTTGAGACAGACTCAAGTCATCACTGCTGCACTGTTGCATTTTTCCGGTTTTCCAAATATCTTAGTGTTGATCACTTTATGTCTGGCGTTACTGTGTTGGGTGGGAAAGTGTGTGTATCCCTAATGACATCACCCACACATATTTTCCCCACACAATCTAATCTGTAGCATTTCTTAACTCCCTGTCATTCAGCGTTTGGAGAATATTTCTTTGACCTCTTTGTCTTTCCACAATTTTCTCCTCTGATTAAGAAACTCCTAAGCCTCTTAAAAGTCCTCCTCCCTGCTCCTAACAGTTTTTCACCGTAGGAGACCCTTTTTAGGTCTAAGATGCTCTGTGAATAACTAAGAATTTTCTTAGAATTTTGTCACTAGGAGCAACTCTTAGCACTAGCAAGCATTATGAATACAGCCTCAGATATTTTACCAGATGCTGGATTATCCGCAGAGCTCTTTTCCTCTCGAAAATTAAAGGACCTGGTGATTAAAACCTTTGAAAACACTGAATAAAGCAGTTTCACACTAAAAAAATCAGGAGCTTATGACTTCAGTCGCCAATATGAAAACTCAAAAATGCAACTTGCCCTATCCAGAGTCAGTGTTTGGTTTGTCCGTTCTGAGCTGCTGTACAAACATGGCGGCACAACATGGTGCGCTCCCTCTGTAGATACACGACATACAATACGACAGTTCTTATTTTCAGGTGATTACACACTAAAGAAAACATACTTTTTATAACACATCCTATTTCTGCCAATATATCCTTCTAAATCCTACACACTAAACCTCTAAGCCTCAATAGTACACTTCATCCATTCAAGCTTGAAAAGCTCTTGGTCTAATATGTGAGCAAATGTTTTTATTCACTTTAGCTCATTCACATATAAATTTACGGTGCAACATCTATTCTTTGATACGGATGGGTAACCTGCTCATTTTAGATCTTCACTTGTTGAGGTTTTCCAGGTATTTAATCCCTATCGGGCAAATTATCCTTTAACCTTGTGGCGTGCTCTACTAAATGGCTACGAGCAGAGTTTGCTGAGGGTTCAGACGGAGCTAACAGCCCATGTAATTGGTTCAAGATGGCCTTATCATTCAAAAGATGCTCAGGATAGACCGGGAGTCACACCGCATCTCAGCGTGGAACATACACCTCTTCATCTCCTCTCGTAAAGAGCACGTAAGGTGGCATAACGGCTACAACTGCTGAACAAGCTACATGAGGGGCAACAGGCCAGTGTTTTGTTGAGTTGACTGTTTAAGGCTCTAAATATTTGATTTTCTCATTAAAGCTTCAACACTAAACACCTGGCATCCATATTGTAAGCGTGTGCATGCCGGTGAGCATGTGGTGTTTAAGGTCTGGTTGCTGGGGGAAAACAAACGGCCGCAGTTAATGAAGTTAGAGCTAACTGTTTCCTAACAAAACATCATTCTTTTAACAGGTCAATAGAGAGAGCTGAGATCGAGTGAAGCGATAAAACGCTACAGAACACAATAACACAAAAGAAAGTTTATTGGAAATCAAAACCTTGCCCTGAAATAATTCCTGCTCTGGCTTGTACTGCAGGTATGGCCCATTATCTGTCTACTGTGCTGCGAGTCCACTCACCCTCGTCCCTGTTGCTTATCGGTCAGCTGCTCAGACTTTTATCTTACAGGTATATAAGGGAATCTGTCTGAGAGGAGTCGACTTTTGAATCACTGCCCAACTTCATCTGCAGGCATTTGTTTATCTGTTTCAGACTAAATAAAAGCACCTCGTCCCGCCCTTGCACACCTCTTCTGCAGAGGCAAGGTCACAATACCCGCTGATTATCTCATCCTCTTGCTGTAGGAGTCGTTCTAAAAATACCATCAGCCACAGCTTGAGGAGCAGGGCTGACTCTCCTGGAGGTCTCTAATGACAAAATAATAGGAGTCAGACTGCAAGTGATGTATGGTTTAAAGAGGACCTGCGTTACATCTTCTGAGCTGATGATGTTTTGTCAGAGGTTTGGAGACAGAGCACCTTAGAAACATTGAGAATGGATGAAAAATGAAATTGTGAGCCCACACACGGCGTGCAAACACAACACTAAGAACATATTGTATTACATACACATTATATATATGGTCTAAATCCACTGGGGGTCTGTTATTTCTTCACCCATCTACACTGGCTCTCAGGTTTGAGTCCCTGAACTCCAGCTGCCCCAGGACATTGAAGGCCCCTGCAGGCTTTCACACAAGTATAGACTTTTTGGCATTCTCCAACACTGAAGAAAAATTTTGGCACCTCTCGTTGATTCTCAAGTTTTTGGGTGGAATTGGGTGCCAATCAAAACTCCAACCCCCCATCTGTCAGTCAGTAACAGAAAGGTTACCAAAACTGTGTGCGATCAGGCTTGTCGTTCTGCTTTTTCTCTTAAAGCTACAGTTGGTAACTTCTATGAAATATCTTTGTGTCATATTTGCTGAAAATGTCACTATATTCTGAGAGAGACAGATAGTCTGTGAAAAATCATGTCCGTCTTCTCTTCCTACTGCCTTAAATGGCACTTGCTAAAATCAGACGTTGACATACCCGAAACAGCCAGTCAGAGTCAAGGAGTCTCTAACACAGCTGTCAATCATGTTAATCACTCTGTGAACTGAGGTTAAACTGTCAAACTTGGCAGCACTGATCAAATATGAAGCAAAATTCTGTAACTGCGTTGCCTATTTCTAGCCTCAAATGTTTACAGAAGCATATTTTAGTGTACTGTTTAGCTGTAAAATGAGAATGTTTAGTCCCATTTGCAGCCTGTTTTATTTTGTTCTGAAAACATCGGCATGTAACCTCGTTCTGCCGACGATAAATTAGGTGCAGACTTCCATCTGTGTCACCGGTGATGAGGAAATACAGTGAGGGCTGAATGGAGCAGTGAGTGACAACAACCCTGCCCACATTTAAGAGTACTGTTTGCGGTGGAAACGCTAGGGTCTAGGTGCCATGTCTGAAGGGTTACTTTTGGTTCCAAAGGTACTGTACTAAAAGTGTTAGGTGGAAACTGGGCTTTAGTGACTTAGCCGGCGTGTTAGATAGAGTTCTCATTTAACAGCTAAACAGTACACTAAAATATGAACATGAAAACATTTGAAGTGAGAAACAGGCAATGCAGTGACAGAATTTTGGCAAAAGCCATAAAAATAATCTTTAAAAAAAGAAATGCTACAAGGCAACAGAGTGAGCAGAGGATTATGATTATTCCCCCCCCCACAGATTATCTGTCTCATTCAGTCCTGTGTAAATATAGAGATGGTTTCAGCAAATATGAAAAAAGTTTTTCTTTTCTTTTAATAAAAGTTACCAACTGCAGCTTTAAGAGCATTTCTCCTGTTCATATTTTTGCTTTCAGTTGAAGTCAAGAAATCCATACCTTTAGGTGCAGCCTGCTCGTAGCTCTTTCTGCAATAACCAAACCTCAAACGACCACACACACACAGACACACACAGACACACACACACACACACACACACACACACACACACACACACACACACACACACACACACACCCAATAGTTTTTTTACACAAGACTCTAATGGAGGATTTGGCTGCAGGCCAGAGAGGACCTGCTCTGCGTGTAGCTGGTTTTATTTTATTGGGCCGATGAGAATACTTAATTCTCTTTGTTTCTGCTTCCGTCATGACAATAGGACACTCGAGGCCCTTTAAAGCACGGGAGCATTAGCAGTCAGCTGCAGCGTCAAAGAAGAAGGATCTGAGGCACAGATGTTTTCAGAGGAGCAGCGTGGGAATGGGCACATTAGCATGACATCCCCCGTTCAAGAAGTACAAAAGAAACAAAAATGATCCCTAAAATACCTTCAGAGAAACGAGGAAAAACGTTTTACGTAAGCCTTCTGCGGATTTGGTATCGCATCCCTTCTCTCATGAGTACACCACAAAGGAATCTAGGATTTATAACATTATATGTGACCCTGCAGAGGTGCATGCTGATCCATGTAAATCACTCACACCACCATGATGAATGACACTCAGTGTTATTAAATCCCCCAGAAACCCCTGCAGTGTATGGCAGAGCTGCCTATAAGAGCTAATGAGGGCTTCCAGGAGCCCACACATGGCTCATGGTGATGCTTCTGCAGTGACACCAGCAGGATGGGGTGTGTGTGAAGTGTGCTGGAGGTCATTTCCTTATCCCACGCCTCCTTCCTATTTACACTTCCTCACAAATATTTATGACCAGCTAGATGTCAACCACAGCTTAATATGGAAGCACATGCCAGCAGGAAAAGCCTTCAAACCCACCTGAGATAAATACTGATAAAACAAGTATATGTAAGCAACAATGAGATGGGTTTTTTTGTTGTTGGTGTAATATTAAAACGTAAAATCCCTGCATTATTACACACACCTCAACATCAAGGACAAAAACGCCATTTTCAAACTATAGTGTCAGTCAAGACCAGGAAAAAAATGTCCGATCACTGACACCCAAAGCACATTAGCATTAAAAGGGTGTCAATGTTAGAGCCAGTTGAGGACATATTATCACTAAATCACTGTCACTGAGGACACATATGCAGTTACTGTACATATTACAATGTAAGGATAGCAACTGCCTTAAAATGGTGAACAAATTTACGACCCTGATGCTGCACAAAAGCACATGCAAAGTCTTTCCGGCTTTTCACAAAGGTGATTTTTTAAATAGAGAATCTGCTGAGGAGGTGAGTCAAGGTCTTTTTTACAACATCAAGCATCACTGAGTGCAGAGCTGTCATCATTATGGCTGTTCAACGATGGAATCGAAGAGAAATGATTAATGGAAGCGGGTCTCTGATGCTCAGCCTTTCTAGGCTTTATAGACAGGGGTTCAGTGCACACTAGCTGGAGCAGAAAGAAGCCCCACCAGCTTCCTCTGCGCTCTAGTGAATTGGGACTCCCTTTGCCGGTGCAATGACTGTAGCATTTTCATCACTTCCTAAAATGGGGGGAAAGTAGAGACAAGAAAGCTCTGTTTCTGTTTAGGAAAAACATTTACCCAAACTGCCAGACTGCCTCCCTGCTGAAGCTAGGATAATATCCATAATCAATTATAATTGCCCAAATAAGACGTATTTTTCATTCTGTGAGGAAAAACTTTACTTCTCAGGTTACACATGCAGCCATCCGAGCAATCCCACTTTTAGCAAACTAGCTGCACTGCCGCATTCTGTACTGAGGAGCTTACAACGTCAATGCATGTCACATGGAAGATGTGGGAACTTGCTGCAGCAGCTATTGTTATATTAATCATTACTGCCCCAGGGGGGAAGAGAAATGCCATCAATTACATAAAGCAACGACAATGCTGTTTGAGCTACAGATTTGTGGTGTTGTTTTGATGATGAGTACAGTTCTATGTTGTGTGCTGAACAACTTAAAGTGATGTCACACCATCTATCGTCTTGTTCTTTGAGCATATATTGCGGAGGTGTCCTTGGAAAACAAACAATATGATTTACACTACCATAACTGTCGGCGAGACGTGTAAATAGTTGGATTTGTACATCTGTTATGTGTTTGCTAGGATGCAATCAGAAGTAGATATATGTATGTAAGACTGACCAAACCTAACCTGTGTCAGCGGCCATTAATTGATCTGCTAGTTGCATAAATCATGTTGTCGTGCATGCAGCACTTTAACTAGAGTATTTGCACTCTGAACACCAGGTCACGTCTGAACAAGAGCGAGAGGATCGATCTCTGCTCCGGCCGCAGGGCAGCAGAGATAAAGGAAGGAGTGACTACTGTTGAAACTGACATTCTGACCTGCAATAAGCATCAAACATTTTTGCTTATTAAGACAGACTGCACTGCGGTGGTGTGATTACCAATTCTGATGGGAGAACAAACACTGTGAGCACAAAATTGCTTCTAAGCTGTGCTCTGTGGTGATGACCGATAAATACTTAACCAACAAAGTATGAAATACAAGTCTGCAGTTAGAATAAAACACACCATTTGTTGGACAGTGCTATACATCCAAGTTTATTGCTTATCTTTCAGCCACCATGCCATCATTAAACACCATTTGTCAAGATTGAGTGGAATTTTAATATCCACATAAATCAAGCGATTTACCAAAGGGACGTGCACCATGAGAAGTAGAAATTTCACAACTGCCTCTGTGATGTAGTGCCAAACATCTCTCCACTACTGCCAAATGCATTTCAATTAGGGAGAGAAAAGTCTAATGCCTGCAGTGCAAACGTTCCGTCTCAGCTGTGCCAGAAGTTATTGATTTTAGCACATCTGCTCACACTCACAGGTTACTGTTACACCTGCAGCATCAATATACGGACATGAATCACCTATGATTCACCGGCAGACAACATGCAGTACATGACTGGCTTCTTCCTTTATTCTTTCCTGCAGCTATATGTACCCGTTCTCCTCGAATCGATAGCGTGGAAGCATGCAAGACGACACCCCAATTCCCTCCTGAAACTTCCTGTCAATAAGAGCAAAATGAGATGAAACCACAAGCCTGCAATAATCTCTCCCTTTGAATAATACATTTGCAGATTCTGTTCTGGTTCCCCCCTCTCCACTCTGCCCTCTTCGACACGCTTGCACACTCTCCTCCCCAACCCATCATCCTTATCCCCTCCCCTGAAACCCTTTCCATCTTCCCAACCTGCTCTGGCGATCTATATTCCCCTTTCGATTTCCCCTCTTCCACTCTCGCTGTGTCCTTAAGGAGAAGACACTTTCCGTTCAGAGCATGCTGTTTCCTACCTTTTTCAATTGTTGCTTATTTCCTACTAGAGAGGAGGCATCTGTGTGCATTTGCAAAATTGTCTCACAATTTGTGACAGGACATTAAGAGACAATTAGCTGTACCCTCTTTCAGCTCAATGTATTCCTGTTTTTGCATGATGACAAACTTGCAAAGATTTAAGCAAACAAGACTATGACTATGGAAACTGTCAACTGGTACACATCAGGGTTTCAAACCTCTTCTACCTAAATGCATATGTCAGCTGAGATGGTTCATGACAGCTTGAAAACGTGGGTGCGTGCTCTGGCTCTACATACCACTGACTCCCATGGTACCAGCCATGTGCTTGTGATTTGGCCTGTGAGTTTATGTTTTGCGGAAGACTTGAGTGACGTCATCAGGGCACTATGGCTTTGCTCGGATCATACTGTATCTTGGTGTGGCTATGGAAAACACAAGCCGGGGACAGAGAGGCTGCTGGGAAATCTTACACTAGCCCTTTAAGTCAAATTGGATAATGCCCACAACACATGCTGGCAAAGGCGTCAGTGAGGGGAAAAAGACAAATACAAGAATTTCTTGTAGACCAAAACAATGGTTTCTTCTTGCTTTTGAATTTCACAATGAAGCGCTCTGCATGCACAAAACATGTGCGCACACAGTCTTCACAGAAAAGCATTTCTCATCTCGACAGGGTTCCACATTATAATGAGCAACTGTTTAATTGAGTATAAATGATCCCAATACTCGCATTTATAAGTGAAAATGCAAATTGTGATCATTATTATTACCATAATTCCTCCACATGTTATTAGTTAGAGATTTCAATTATTGCAGCTAAAGATGTTATCTCACGGCTCCCAAAGGAATATGGAGGTCTGAGGTGTTAATGTGTGTTTGACAACATGAAAACATGCAAGAGTCTCAGCGCTGCAGTTCATTCAGTTCAGTATTGCGTGCTGTGCTGTTTCTGTGTGTCAGTCAGCTTCTGGCTGAGGCCCACGGTGTGGGTTTAACCCAACACTGCCGTGGCCGAGCTCCAAGGATAACGAGGTGCCTGAGGTTGGAACGCTGCAATGGAGAGAGGAGTGACATCACAGGCTGGTCTGTGGTCAGCCGAAAGACACATGGCAGCCGGCAAAAGAAAACTACTGGTAACATTACATAGAAAAAGACACTGTATTCATTGACTGTTGAAAGCCATCTGGGAATATTTACTTTACAACCATTGATACAAGGAAATACTACTGGGTGGGATTGAAGAAGGTGTTTCTGGTGCAGATTGCCTGTTAAAGTTTTGCTAGTGTTGACTGTATTATTCCACGTGTGCACGGATGACTCAGCAGCAAGGTGGAATTTAGAGTACTACTTGGAGAGTGATGTGGATAACACTGCAGCTGAAATGATTAGTCAATGATAAGTCCGTCAACAAAAATTAATAAGCAACTATTTTGATAATGGACACGGTCTCATTAATTTTCTTGACTTTTCCGTGTGTAATGGATCGTTCCTTAGGTCTGTACACATCAGGGCTCCAGACTAACTTTTTTCATTGGTTGCACTGGTGCGCCGAAGGTTTTAAGTTTGCGTTATCTTTAACTGCTTATCCTGTTAGGGGTTGTAGAGGTGCTGGAGCCTATCCCAGGTGACACTGGGTGAGAGGCAGGGTGCACCCTGGACAGGTCGCCAGACTATCACAGGGCTGACACATAGAGACAGACAACCATTCACGCTCACATTCACACCTACGGACAATTTAGAGTCCCCTACACATACACACATATATACAGCACATATATGGCAATACAACAGGTGAATGCAGAGGAATCTTGATTTGTTTTCTGTGGGGTTTTTTGTGGGAATGTGGATCTTTCAGACCTGTTTGGTTTTGGTTTTTATGTTCCACATTTAATCGTAAGTGTGTCCTGTAGTGTGGGACTTGTACTGGTCTGATCTCGGTCTTGTCTCGGTCTTAATACACCCTGGTCTTGGTCATGACTTGGTCTTGGTTTAGGTGGTCTTGACTACAACATTGCGCCAAAGATGTTGGGTGAGGATTAGGCATGTTACTGGGGATGGGAGAAATGGTTGGTGGAGGACCAACCAAGAAACATGTAACGGGCACTGCAGCAGTTTTATTGATGAAAAAACAAAAGTTCTCTTCATTTTTAATTTTTAGTATGTTTTAAGGTTGTGATGCCGCTCGAGAAAGAGTACAGGCTGAGGATTTCCCCACCTGCATTCAACAAAGAAGAACAGAGGGGTCAGAGCCAATCAGAGGCAGAGAAGGGGCGGGTCCTCACAGAATGCAAGTGGGGAAAAAAAAAAAATGCTACACACATACACACAGAGACAGACCTGGTAAATGTCAGGCGCACCAGTGCGACCAATGAAAGTGTTTAGTCACACTTGACAGATTTTTGGTTGCACTCTGGAGCCCTTCATATGTCAACTCAACACCAACTGATTCACCCGCTGTACAACAGTATACACGCAGCAGGAGGCCGGCGTCTCAAGAGCTCAGACATCTGATTGTATTTGGACTGAAACGATCTGCAGATTTGGCTTGTGACAGGTTGTGCTGAAAAGGAGATTGAGTACTTGAGTACAGTCTCTACCAGTTTCACTCCAGTTGGGGTTTTGAAGCACACTGCTTATGCACATCCCTACCCAGCCCCCAAAATCACCAGCCTTACTCACTCGCCTGTCAGCCCACATCTGCTCCGTGTTACTGCTGGAGCCTCTGCTGTCGATTCAATTAGGCTCTTTCTGTACAGGTCAAACTGAAATACGGTACACGGGCACACATACAAAAAAACACAGGCTATTCTGAATCGCATGGCTGTTTTCAGGTAAGGTCCTGCATGTACAGTTTGAATAATTAAAGTATGTATGAATTTATAAATATAAAAAGGTGCTGCAGATGCTCTCACACATTTCTGCACCTAATATGTCTCCCTGTGGTATTTTAATTATAATAGTAACATTTCAGAGATTGATCATGAAGTCTTAACTGCAGTCTGCAAACAAGGACTCAATAAAATGAAAGAGATACCCCGAAAAGGCAATACTCCTCTATTAAACGGTTGTGGAGTCCCAGAAGAGCTGGCAGACAATATCATTACACAAAGAGATAGAAGGACTGATGCACGAAAGAGATTAAATGACCCAGCACAATTTGGTATCCACAACTGCGCTTTGGGAAATCTGACACTCACAGAAATTAATGCTTAAAATTCTTTTCACTCGTCGAACAAAACACTACGAACAAATTAAAAACTCTCAGCGGAAAGCAATCCCAGTAAATTAATGTTTTGTTGTGGAGGATCAGCGCTGATGTGACACATGACTGCTCAAGCTGTAAATCATTCAGGCCCCCAAAGCAGATTGTCCCTAAATAACAAGATGGAGTTTTGCTGTGAGCTCTGCTCTGTTTAATTATCCACACAATCAGCAGCAGATGTTTAGTCGAAGCCGACGTGTCGACCAGTCGTCCTCCTCGGTTGTCAATGGGGAGGTGCACTTTGGTCAGGATTCAAGCTGCTTTCCAGGAGTATGATTACTAAAGAGGACGTATAATGCTTATCTTATACTTGTATTTAAGCTTTCTACTAAAACATGTTAACATGCTTTAATGTTATAAAACACTTTATTTTTCTCACACTGTCTGCGCTGTACCAACTGTATTCACCCTCCTTCTGTGCTGTCCATTTTAGAGGCTGTCTTTTTAAGCCTCCCTCCCAAAAAAGCCCAGTCTGCTCTGACTCCTGAATGTTTTTGGGTCTTTCCTATCTCAGCGCCTTAGCATTAGTAGGTACAGCTACAGTTGGAGCAGCTACATAACCCACCAACCAGCTGCATGACTCGCCCACAGTACCTACATGATCTGTCCCCTTTGCTTCTTGGGCTAGAAGCAGAAGCCCTGAGGAGAATGCTTAATTAGCATTTGGCTATAAATTGTTAAACTGATAATGAAAGGCAGTTAAGGTGAGGTAAGGGTTACATCTTGTTAGTTAAAAGGTGAATCATGTCTTCACATGAATAAAGCAAATGAATAAAGTGGATTATTGCTTTGTCTGGCCTCATTTGTGTTTACTACAATGTTACACTGTTGCAGGGTTCAAATCACTGTTGCGTTGGTGGATTTGTCTCGTATTGTTGGTAGGATCAGTTTGTAGGGGCATGTCATAGCAGCGCTTTCTATCGTGAGAAATCACCAATAAAAACTTTTAACACAACTGGACATGTTCCAGCAGAAATATGATCCAAAATCGCTGAAAATTAACAACATTATCAACAAAGAGTACATGTTTGCCTGAAGTTAGCATGTAGCTACATATACACTGGGAGTGTACTTGCACCTGTGGAATGACTGTAACAGAGAATAGCAGCACTTTTTAGCATGAAAAGTCACCAATAAAAGCTTCCAAACTCAACTTCACATATTCCAGCAGGAATACGACCTGAAATCTGGAACAAAACGTACAATATCGGCAACCAAGTTCACAAGTTTCCCTGACATTAGCACATAGCTTAATTTAGCAGTGTAGGCTACGTACTGTAAACACTGGAGCAGATGATCATATAGACCCTTTTACTGTTTGTAAATGACGGTTTGACGTTTTTTTGGTGGGTGGGGCTTAGTTGGAGGCGAAACTATTCTCCACGGACATTAGCTAGCAAGTTCCGTTGGCTTGTCTTAGAAAATGGAGGAAGATGATATGAGTGGTGGATTTAGAAATACTCATTCCGACTTTCTAAGCTCACTCTTGCACACACTGAATTGATCATAAATTCCGAGTGTTGAATTTCTGAGCGCACTATGTCAAGTCACTCACTCTCCACGACCACGAGTATTACTTGAAAAAGTAAACAGTGACCAACGTGACCAGACTGGCTGACCTGTATGCCCGCACTCAGTGGATGGATGATTTGACAGGATTGCTGAAGGTGGGATGGCCGGCTTTGTGGTTGATTACTTTGCCAATCTTAAAAAGAAGGACGACACTTGAACGGTTTCCTCCAGTTTGTTTGGCCTCAGAAGCTAATGTGCTAAAAAGTTAGCTTCACAGAGAAATCCAATATTCCTCTTAATACCTCCCCAATGTCTGATCAGGTGGACATAATAACCCTTAATGTACATAACTTTACTCCCATAGCTGTCTTTGTTTTTGTTGACGGACAGTGGCGGCTGGTATGCGATTAAATATAAGTTTTGAGCCATGACTCCTTCTATTCTGGCTCCCAGCAACACAACAAGAGGACATTTTAAGACTCTATGTAGCCTACAGCCTTTTGGTGGCGAGTCGTGTTTTGCCTCCAGCTAATAAAATGACGTCATTGTGACATCTGCCCTAAAAGGGTCTATAAAGAAATCCGGCACACTATGATGTCACACTGTAGGCAGGATAGAAAAAACCTTGGAAACAGAGTATTCAGTACGGTCTAAAGGTTCTTGCTCTCAGGAATTACTTTTACATACCTCATTACCTCATTATTTGCAACTTTGGCCATGTTTAACATGAACAGTCAACATTGTAATCCTACACATGAGACACAAAATATGGACAAGCATATCAGTCCCCTTTAACCACAATGGTATCAGTCTATATTGTTAATCCTGATATCACAGTAACGGCAGTTCATTAGCAACTGAGCTGAACTGGCAAACATATAGTCAGATGGAAGGCTTCTGTCTATGATAACAGAGTGTCCAATTATCAGACTTCAAGAGGATCAGGTGTAAGCTGTAGATCTTTCTGCACTTCCACCAATATAGGACATTTCACAAAAGCCTCATCTTGTGTCTAAATTACAGAGTCTCTTAGATTTTCTCATTATGAATTCTTAATGTGTCTTGTGCATTCACAGGCACTCGCATCATTTTATACACAGCTGGTTTAAATGTGATTCTCAGTCACTGGAATAAACAAGGTGGCATCTAATATGAGACTGCATTAATATTCAGACTGCATACTGTATAGGTCTGACACTCACTCATACATTCAGGAGATTAAATAAAGTCAGGCCCTTATTTTCAACTCCCAGAAGGGTCTGTTTCTTCGTATCTGTTTCCACCTCATTAAATTATCCACGCCTGGCCAATCACAAAAGGTCTCGGGTGTGCAGCAAACCAATGGGGTGTGAGGTAACTGAGTGCAGCAGCTGCACAGAAGCACTACATCAGCGCTGGTGACACGCTGGGCACTCTCATCCAATCACCGCTGCCCCTGCTGCGAGTGTTCGCAACCAATCATAAAACACTCCTGCTGTGTTGCTCTCAGCCAATCACCTTGAGGCCCTGCTGGGTGTTGAGAGTCAAGCCCGACTGAACGGGTCGTCTTGATTTATATTTGATCTGAAAAACTGCCAAATCACACAGGATATGTAGTGTCAAAGTAACGTGTGTGTATGTGTCTTGTGTAACGTACCTCAGTCTCTTGTAGTACTGTTTAACCTTATCCAATGAGGCAGCATTGATTTGGGCCTGGTATTCCTCCACTGACACATTGTCTCTGTAGTAGTAACCCTCCATACTCTCCAGCGCTAGAAAGGGATAAATGAAAAGAGGGAAAGATAAAGTGAAAAAGCTGCTGCATATACTGTGCATCTACCTGCCGGTTTTTTTCAATCATCTCTAAAGTGCCTTTCATCTCTGCACTACTTGCTGACTTAAAGTTCCCTAACCAGGCTCACTATACCTTGTGTGAAGAGCACAGGGTAGATTTTGATGCCTCCTCCGTTTTTCAGCCTGTGAGGCAGCTGGGAGAAGTAGAAACTCTCAAGGTGGAAGCAAACTTTCAAGGCCTGACGGGTGCCCTCCACCTGATATGACATGGGCATGTCTGCGAGAGGAGAGGAGAGGAGAGGAGAGGAGAGGAGAGGAGAGGAGAGGAGAGGAGAGGAGAGGAGGCAAATTTACAGCTGAATCTCATTTTCATAAAACATAGAAAAATGATGAGACTAAAATGTTTTCAAAAAAGCAAGTCAAGCGTAAGATAAAAGTCTGTGTACACACTGGCCACCAGTGGCTCCCCTTCAAACTGCTGGAAGTAGAACGTAACCTTCTCCAGGTCAATTAGAGCCACCTGAGTGTCCTCCAACATGGCCTGCTCGTCAGTCTGAAGAGAGAAAGACAGCATACTCGTCAGAAAGTAGTGGAGAAGGAAATATTCAGATCATTTCCTTAGTAAAAGTAGATACACACACAGTTGACAAATTAAAGGAGAACTCTTGGGGGGTACTATTGCATTTGTGAAAAGGTCGTATAAAGTCTTTTGTGGCTCTAGAGGGAGATGTGTAAAGTGATGCCTCTTGAGTCAGTATCAGAGGATGAAGACGATAAGTTTGAAAATGGACAAAATCTGGGGTGTGGATTTACAGCTCAGTCACCAGAAGGAAATGCTGGCATTGTAAGTTTCTGCAATCCACTGACAGGCTACAATTGGATGTTTCATATGTATTATATCAACACTTCTAAACAGACGCAGTTCTCATTTCCTGTATATGAGCTACGTTTTCTATTCAGAAGAAGGTAAGGACGATGGATGGTGTGACACCTATGTGAGCGGTAGATCACTGTATACCACTGTCAAGGAACCAAACAACAAAACTGCTTGTTTTATAGCAAGACAATGCAGCATTCCCAGCCATGATTGTGCAATTAAAACCAAGTACTTTAAAGTATTTTTTGTGCCTAAACAAAACCATACGTTGACCTTGGTTTCATTGTGTCCACTATATCATAATGTATAAATGTGACATATTTGTGATTTGCAGGAAAAATACATTTATTCTGACAATGGGGTTGGGGTTTGTAAAGAAGTGAGGTTACCAGACCTCAAACTCAAGGCTATGTCAGCTGCTTTCCAATAAAGAAGAAAGGACTGGAGCACACTGATAAATATACAGCCTTTAATAGTGCACAGACTAACATTTCAACACCACCGTGTCTTCATCAGGGTCAAAGAGAGCACAGACAAACAGGCATGTATAGACTCAACCTACAACAGATGAGCAGTTCTCATTGGACAATTTGTTGAACAGGACAATCTACAAGTCTCTGTCCTTGAGCTGAGAAGCATCTTACTGGGCTGCGTGCTGTTGGATGATGCTCGGAGAACCGTGTTTCAACGATATAAGCTGCTGTTAGTATAGCACTCCTAAACTCCAACCAAACTGTGGGCGGTCGAGTTGCATTGTGGGCAATGTAGGGGACAGATATTGGCAAGGAAGAGGAAAGCATGGCATTACAAAGACAAGACCTTTCGTTCTGCTGCATCCATTTTAATGCTATTTTTTGTTAACTGTCCATCATGAGTCTGACGATGTCATAGGAGTGCATTGCTAAATCAGTGGAGTACTGTTCTAAAGGGAAAATGTGAATATATGAGTGCACGAATATAATGCAGACACATCCGTACAGGGCATAAGAGGTCACAGAATAGCTTGGTGACTATGAATGTTAAGCCACTCTCCACCCAACTGAACATCATGGGAGATTTTGGAGAGAAGCTCTCCGGCAACATCATGAGAAACATCAAATAAGCAAACACATTTTTCGAGAACAGAGACTCATATAACCTGTGCCGAAGAGCACTAAAGCTTTTCTGCTGCTCATGGTCGCCCATGTTTGTGAGTATTAAAATTATGAATCATGCAAAATGGCTTCTTCTTACAGCTACAAGAAAACAAGAAAAAAAAGTATGTTTTGAGGGAAAAGGAGGTTCCCACAGTCAAGCTGTGGTTTAATGAGCTGATCAATACCCTGCACCTTGAAGGAGTAAGGTTAAAGAAGATCAGGCAGCCTCTTACTGATGATCTAAAGACCCAACATTAATCCTTGATAAGCACCTTTAGAAAAGTCATATTGTCTCTTCCACCGTTTTTAACCAAAGCTGGCTGTTTGAGTTTATGAGTGTGTTTTGTGTGTCAGCTTGGGGGCAGGGGGTGATGACAGATAATGGATTTTTTTGTGTGTGTGATATATTTTCTCACGAACAGACCACCAGTGTCACTTAATTTTATGATGCGCTGCATATCCTTGTTATAATAAAACATATTTGAAGAGGGGCGGCACAGTGGTGTGGCGGTTAGCACTGTCGCCTCACAGCAAGAGGGTTCCTGGTTCAAGCCTTTCTGTGCGGAGCCTGCATGTTCTCCTCGTGCCAGCGTGGGTTTTCTCTGGGTACTCCGGTTTCCTCCCACAGTCCAAAGACATGCAGGTTAATTGGTGACTCTAAATTGTCCGTAGGTGTGAATGTGAGCGTGAATGGTTGTCTGTCTCTATGTGTCAGCCCTGTGATAGTCCGGTGACCTGTCCAGGGTGTACCCCGCCTCCCGCCCAATGTCAGCTGATAGGCTCCAGCCCCCCCGCGACCCCAAAGGGGATAAGCGGTTAGAAGATGGATGGATGGATATTTGAAGAGATGCAGAAAGGACAACTGTATTTGTTGGTAGTTTAATTGATAAAATAAGTCCTTTAACTGGTTTATGTAAACCTGCAAGAATCAAGTAACTACAGTGTAACATAACATGATAAGAGTACCTCGTAAGTTAAGTACCTCAAATTTTTACTTAAAGGGACAGTTCACCCCAAAATCAAAAATACATATTTTTCCTCTTGTCTGTAGTGCTATTTATCAGTCTAGATTGTTTTGGTGTGAGTTGCTGAGTGCTGAAGATATCAGCTGTAGAGATGTCTGCCGTCTCTCGAGTGTAATGGATTTAGCGCTGTCAAATGCCTCATTTTTTAAATTGCAATGAATCAAATTTTTTATCGATGGTTTAAATTCCATTATTTTGTATTTCAAAACAGTTTTAAAGTCCATATTAACAAGGTGAAGCAATTCTTACCAGTGTTTTGATTGGGAATCAAATGAATGCAGAGAAATTTGCTTTATGATCACGATTTCTAGATTTATTTATTTCGAATCAATGCTGCACTGCGACAACAGCGTGGTTGAAAGACAAAATAGCAGCACACAATTGAGACCCACATACTGTAGACCCATTTCTGTCTTTTTTTTGGGGAGGACAAGGGATCTTTTGGGGGAGACAGCAGGTCAACAGTATATGTTATGTATAAGTAGTGTATATCACCTAAAAGCTGGAAGGATTAATTTGAGATGCAAGTCTTTCAATTCAGTTTAATTAAATTTTATTTATAAACCCCCTTCCTGAGAAGCTAGCATAACAGGTCTTTTAGTTTCATATGATTTCCCTATTATCACTCTAGCTTTAAAACTATTTATATCTATAGGACAGGTGGTTGCAAATATAGCAGCACATGGTTAACACGATCAAAAAAATCAGCATGTTATGTTCAAACCTCAAAAAAACTCAACAGCAATGTCTCCTTCCAGAAATCATGACCTGGTTAGCCAAGATAATCCATAGACCTTGTTGTGAGCAGTTTCATGTAGGAACTATTTTCTTCCTACCAAACTATACCCGCCAACTGTATCATCGAGATGAATGAAGCCTGCATCTAATGCTAGCTCACCTAGCACCACTGAGCTAGCTAATGCTAGCTAACTAGCATTACAGATAAGATGAAAAAAAGTGTATTTTGTACTGTAAGTGTAAGTACAGTTCTTAAGCTTCCACCTCTGTGAGTCTTCCCTCCTAAGAAAAAAAGGCACAGAAGACAGTATCGTACAAGAAACTTTTCTGAGTGTGTGACGAGATGCTCACGTGCCCGTCTGAGGCATCGGCTTGTGTTATATGTATGAAAATGTGTGTATGTGTACGTCTTTGTCAGTTTTAATGTTTGCTTTAGCTTGTTTGTTTATGTCTCTGAGTGTGTGTGCATGTTTCCTTTTCAAACATGCACTCAGCATCCTCACACACAAACAAGCACATCTGCTTGTGGCCACAGCGATAGCGGCTCCAATATTTGGGATTGTGACACTCTGCTCTCCTCTGTCACCGCCCCTTCCCCCTTCTCTTTCTTCTTTCTCTCTCCGCTTCTCTTCATCCACCACATGCAGAGGGATAAACAGAGCAGTGGTGAAAGAGGATTAGGTCCTTTTTCTAAAGACACATTCGAGATGGCCCGACATGTGACGGAGGGGTACCCGTCGCCCTGCCAAGTGGTGCCTGCCGTGTGTGGGCAAGTTTATCTCAAAGCGCCTCACATAAATACGCTCCCCCCAACACACACACACACGCATTCAGTAAACACAAAACCCCGACCATAGAGACACACACACCCACAGCATCCCCAGTTCGTCTCATGCTGCCTTTCATGTGGTGCCCTAAAAAGGAGCGTGCTGAGATTTCGCTGGAATCACCTGCAGGTACTGAGACCCTGTTTTGTTCCACAGGGACACTTGAAAGAGAAATGTCTTGAGAAATAAAGGAAAAGAGGGAGACAGGGAGAAACAGAGAGACGTCAGCCCAGGAGGGAAAAGAGGAAAGCATAATTTCTGGGGACCTGACGTCAGCCGCACGCCGGTCTAACCTAAATAAACGGTCATCCAAAATACACTTTTAAAGCACTTCCTGTGTTTCTAATTTCCAGAGAAAGACGGCAGAAATAGAAACTAAATCTAAGTACCTCATCCAATAAAAAATGTTTTTCTATGTGGTTGATGATGCAAAGTGCAAAAATTAACCCATGAGGAAATAACTGCTTTGAAAGAATATAATACAGCCCTTTAGCTAACAGGGTTGGAGACAACTTTGAAATTATTAAAAAAAACCTTGACGGGAAAGGTTAATATGGATCTCGATGAGGTCATGGTGTGTGCTGAGCTCAATTTTAGCGATCCACAGTGGCTGCTCATAATGAACTCCTCTCTGGATGGTCTTTCACCGCACTGACTCAAATTCATGCAGGAGAACAGAGCGGCCTGACACCAAAGCCAAAAGACTACTTGAGCATGTCTCAAGTTGTTTTTCTTTCCAAAAGAAGAGGGAAGATTAATTACTCTCATGAAGGTACCATGCTCAACAGTAGGGCTATTTCAAGGCTGGTTTACAACACAGATAGCATCCTGTTCTTCTCTGATTTTCCTTGTTTTGCCTTGTGTGATGCTAATGTTCCTAAAGTTTGTGATGTAACAAACCCTGGCTGTCTGAATCCGTGTTTCTGAGACTGTCACTGCAGTTCCAAGGCAAAAATCCTCAGCCATGGTGTTGACTGCCATCTCAGGCACCAATTGAAACTTGAAGTTCAAAGGTCAAAAATGAACAGACAGATCCACAGATCTCTCTAAGACATGAGCTGTACATGGGGTTAAAATGTCAAATTATTTCAGCTGTTCAGTGTTTCTGCCTTAATGAAACCTCTGGCTGAATTTTTAACAGCTGAAAATTTAGTGTGTTTTTGGCTGTTGGCTGTTTGGGATGTTTCCACAGTATCCCCAGACACAGCTCCAGCCTAAACAGCAATCTATCCACATGACGGTGGAGCTGTCTGTTATTTGAGAAACACATGAGGGAGGTCGGCTGTCGGATCTGGCTCTGCAGAATCAGCGGCACACCTCAATGATTCAGACCACATCCCTACACAGTCACTGTGGGCAGACTGTGTATTAAACTCAGCACATTCTAGTGAATGTTTTACTGTCTGCCATGCAGCCTTTTACTGGCATCTTGATTGATGATGGTAAAATACAAAACGCACATCTTATTTGCTTAGCTATAGCTCGCAATCACATATATTCAGAGGGAAAAGAAAAAGTTGAATGTTGCATAATTCGAGTACCACAAGTTTTTGTAACCCAGTGATTGATACTGTTTGATTTATGACTGTATTTGTTTATTATACTGTTTGTATTTTGTTTTTTTTATCAGAATGTGAGCATATTGGAGGAAGCACAAGAAATTTAGAGTCACCAGCTAACCTGCAGGAAACCGCAGTGCCCAGAGAAAACCCACGGTGACACAGGGAGAACATGAATTCTCCGCACAGAAGGGCTTCCATATCCTGAGTTCGAGCCAGGAACCCTCTTGCTGTGAGGCGACAATGCTAACCACTGCACCATGTGCCAATAAAAGGCTTAATTTAGGTCAAATCCAAAATGTCTGCCATGCAAATATATGTACAGTTGTGTAAAAGTGGCTGCTTTTTGCCTGTGCACAACTACAGCATCGGTCAGTTTACATATCCATATGGTTATGAGAGCATACAGACGGCGAGTGTCTGTTAAAGAAGATTAACTGAGAGCTGAGGCTGGTCTGTTGCTCACCAGATTGGGGGAGAGGAGGGACTGGAAGTGGAAAAGCAGCCCAGCGCTGGCGATCTGCTCCAGCCAACGGCGACTGGCTTCCTGGGCCTCCTGAAGGTCCTGAGGGTCCGAGCTGTCTTGGTCCAGTTCCCTGCCTAAATTGTGAAACTGAGAGTGGACACAAACAAGCTAAGCAGTTAGCTGAGGCAAATCATTTTTGCTGTTATGTAAGATGATGCTGCTCATTGTATTTCTTACCACCTCAACAGTCCCTGTTTGGTCATTTCTTTTAATTTCCAATTCCATACAAGACATACGTGTAATTTACCTGGTTGAGGACAGCCAGTAGGTGCTCTGAGAAGGCACACACAGCTGCAACTAGAGACTGACAGAACACCATGTCTCGACGCAACTGGATCTCCGAGTCTGGAGGGGCAACAAAGAGAATGCAGAGGCTGAAGAGAAAACCCATGTTAAAAATATACAAACAGTAAAAGAAAGTGAAACAAAAGTAGGTACAAAACTGAGTCAGTGAAGTACAGAAAAAGAGATGTGAAGTGTGAAGGTAAGAGGTTAAAAGAGAAGGAGTGATAGCATGAGTTTGTTATGATAATTAAACAGACTTTTATGATCTGACTCTGCTGTGGCAAGCTTTCACCAAGGTGACAAAAAGCCTTGACTGCCCTTTTTTTTTTCTTCCCAAAAATCTCATGGGTATTAAATATTGTATCAGGAAAAAAATGAGAGCAAATGACAGGTGTGCCCGAGTGGAAAATAATTGCTGCCATAATTTCCTGAGAAATAGGCCCCCTGAAAAAGTTCTGCAATCCACCAAGTTAAAAATGAGTTCATGAACCCCTCAGAAATGAATAATGTGTCATAAGACATGGCTGCAAACTCTTTGACACTATTAACCAAGCCCACCATGGACTCAGAAAAGAAATCTACCTCTCTCTACTTTTTCTTATTAAATCATAGTTCCTGGAGGTGTGTAAAGGATCATAACTCCTCATTTCATCAACACAGTTTCTCTCAAAGAGTTGGCCTCTAAGTTTAGCACTGCTATTTTAATAGTATCTACTGAACTGGTGCTGTGGAGGTATTTTGGTTTTTGGTGCTACATACAAAGCATAGGGTAAAGAGCAGGCTCAGCAGAATAGAGTGCTCCAGGAATGAGTCCTTAAACCAAGAAATGAGTTAGCATTTTAGCACTACAGGTTACCTAGTCTCGAAGTTAAGGGGTTTTTTTTTCAGATGGTTTTTCAGTTAGATGCCTGAAATAAGATCTTTGGTTAACACAAGTTTAAGAGACTTTCAGATTTTGTTCTATGACATAAAATACGTCAGTAAATACCCCTTTCATGAACTTTGAAACTTCTTTGTGTCTTAAAAAGGCAGGTGCTAAAAAGTGGCTAACACAGCTTTACAGCCTTACTGTGGTGGTGACATTAATGGTGTTTTCATATAGTCCTTTCAAACAAACCAAACTCAGTCCTCTTAAAGTGGACCAAAAATTGGACCAACAGAAAAGGGACTCAGTTCTTTTTATGTTCACACTGTCATTTTATTTGAAAGAGGACTCAGGTTCTCTTACTGATCAACTTGAAAAATGATGGGGCCTCAGTCCTCCTACTGTTCACACGTGGCACTGCAGTGCGGTTATGAAGCCTCTCGCTTTCAGATGAACTGTAAAATTGGAGGAAAACCTTAGCATTTCTGTGCTGTAGACTGCTGCTGTCTAATGTAGTCTACCTCCACATCTGGAGTAATGCAGTATCTTCTGTGGACTTATCCTACTCTCCACTACTCCTCGACCTGCATTCTTGCAAGCGATACGGGCCGACGTGGGTTCACCTGTTTTTTCAAGTGTCCCAGTGCAACAGCATGTGATCTAGACGGCTAAAAACAATGGTAAAGAGTAAAGCAAGCCTGAAGCACTTTGTGTTCACAAGGCACAGGTTAAGTGAACTGCACCGTGGACTTGAAGAAAACTAAACTCAGTACGGTTTGCTTCAGAGGGGTCTGAGTTCTCTTGGAGTGTTCACATATGCCCCAAAAAATGCTGAGTCACCGGCTCTGAGTCTGTTTAAGTGCCTGAAAAGGACCAAGTGTGAAGACATGTGATCATGGTGTAGTTCAAGGTTAGCTTTTTACTTCTGGAGACTGAATTTAACGCTCCAAAAAGCATAAAAGTGATGTTCATTTGTAAAGATTATTTTGCTGAACAATGTGCAAGTATCATAAACTTTTGTTTACCACAGAGCTTATTTCCTGCAGTAATCCGAAATCCAGTGGAAAAATCCCATAGGCTATTTTGACAAGGAAACCAGAGTGATGTTAACTTCCTCGTTGCCTTACAAAATCCCTGGAGCACTCTACAGGGACAGTACATAAGTTCACACAGTAAGAGTGTGGATTCACTGTATGTTGAGGGTTACTTTACATTTTTCTGTAAGAAAAATTGCATCCTTACACAAGCATGAGACTAATAGTTTCCTTTTTAACTGGTGTTACTGTGACATGTCATAAAATCTGTCCATATGTGGCTTTAGGAAATTGATAGCCAGCCATTTTAGGAAAGTTGCAGAGCTCTAACTCTACCTATGTGTTTTTATTATTCTCTAGGATTATTGCAGATGTTTACATCATTTGCTACTGAACTGTTCAGTTTTCACCTTCCTGTTTTGTTTGTAAAACTCTCTCTGTTTGAGTGTGTGGTTCTGATTTCCATTCCTCGCTTGCATTTTTCAGTTTTTTCTCTTGTTGTTTCTTTCTTCAGTGTATTTGAATGGAGCTCACAGTTTAGGTTACCAGGAGAGGAGGCTGTGTCTAAAGGGTATGGTTTATTTATTTATTATTTTTCTGCACAATGCATTAACATTTAAAGTTTTAGTCTCTATTGTTTTCTGTTTTACTGCAAGAGGAGAGTGAGACAAACCTGTGTACTGTAGTAACACCAACAGCAGCCGTGTCTTCACCTCTGAAGGAAACAAATAAAAGCAATCCAGTGAGGCAGTGAACAATCTTATATCAACTCCCAAAGAGCCTTTCTCCTCGACTGCAATAGTATGACCTATACTATAAACTCAACCCTTTAAAGTCATAAATAGGCCGGTGCTGTATAAGTCTTCTGCTCAGTCCCAGCTCCACGGCTGTTTATCTTCACATATAAGAAAAAAACCCACTGCATCATAAAAACCAGCCACAGGCAAAGATAATAACATAAATCCGCATTTGTTTATAGTCATATCAGAGCCGCGGGAAGCTTGGCAGGACGCTGCGCTGCATGAAAAAGCTATCATGGGGGGAGGTATAAAAAAAAAAAAAAAAAAGTGCTGTACACAGGCCAAGCTGCGTATTAATATTAACTCTGCTTATTTGTACTTTCGCAGTGGTGACCGCCAGCTCACCTTTCCCAGGAGTGTCATGTGGCCAGGCCTTGGGTCGGGGCTGTTTGTAGCTCGCTGTGTTTGCCTGGGGTGTGTCTGTATGTACATATGAGTCTGTGTGTTTAATCTGTGTGCTAACAAACACAAAACCACACACTCCCGTTGGGAATTAATGAGGCTGAACTGACTATCTAGATTAAAAAAAAATCAAGGGAAACTCACATAGCGCGGCTCTTTGGATGTTTAACTTGTTAGTTTTCAGCTTCAACAATGTGGCCCCAATTTATGTATCCCAGGATGGTTTTAGGTTTAAAGTTTAAAAACAGCAGTTAGCGGTCTGGGACTGCCTGTACCCAGACAACTGTAAGAGGGGCTATTACTGCATCCAATAAATATGATGAGGCACACTGGAGGATTGGTCAATTTAATGTACATTACCTCCCAAGCCCGGCATTCCTTTCCATTATAAATACTATATGTGGCTGTGTGTCTTAAGCCCTGAACACTGTAAGAACAGTAACTCTGTATGTGTGTGTGTGCGTGGTGTGTTTGTGTTAAAGGATAACTTTGGTATTTTTCAACTAGGACCCTATTTTCCAATGTTTTCGTGTTAAAGTGACTAATGGGAACAACAATTTCTATAACTGATCCAGTATTGAGCGAGAGCGCTGTCAACGGCAGCGTCGAAACAGGCTGCAATGTAACTACTTGGAGCGTGTCTGCAACGTCAATGTACGTCAAATGAAAGTGTTTCTTTTGCCACTGGCTGGCAGATTATTATTCTTAGTGTGTGACAACATTAGGGAGCCAGGAACTGGACTCAAAATATTTATCGCCATAGCCATCAGACTCCTTTCAAATAAACAGTAATTTTAGCATGTATAAAGCCAGCATATTTTCACATCCAACTGGGTGAATTAAGGGTTTATCTAGACCAAACCTGAGTTGTTGATTGTTGAAAGAGTTAAAATGAAGTTTGTTTTACAATGATAAAATTACTGTTTATTTAAATGGAGTCTGGTAGCTTTAACAATAGCAATTTTGGGGCTGTATCTGATTAAAGAAAAAAGATTTTACTCTTTGACAAAAAGGTCTATCTCTGTAGGGATCATTTCCACAAAATTTTCAGACACTTTTAATACCGATCTGAACCCCTCAGTAGCAAAAAACAACCACTTTTAGTGGACGTTAACTGATGGTGCAAACATGCTCTAAGCGGTTACACTGCAGCTGCCAGCTGCAGAGCTCTCGCTCACTACTGGACCAATTTCAAAATTGTTGTTCCCATTAGTCACTTAGACACAAAAACATGAGGAAATTGGGTCCAGGGTGAAAAACACCAAAGTTAAACTTAAACCATATTTGGACCGGTTCAGGTACACTCACCCTCAACATATTTCGCGATGGTTTGTGTGAGGGTCTGAACACTGCTGGGAAGGTTCCAGGGATCCTGCTTGACATGGAGACGCAGCTTTTTGGTGCAGTTCACCTTGGGCTCCATCTCCTGCTGAAACTCTGACAGAAACACACAGACAGAGAATTACAGGCCGTGTAGAGCTACACGTGTGTCAACTGTAAGGCACATTATGCGCATGAAGAAAGTGGATTTATACGACTGCCTTTTATCCATCTCTTGCATTATTAAAACGTGAAGACAGAGAGAAAAGATCTTATTATTTCATGCCTCCTCTCATTAATCTTCCTTAATCATCTTCATCTTCAGAATACAATGTTTCTCTCTGCCTTATCTCTCCTTCTCAGGCTCCATTTCTCCTCGACTCAAGTCAACTCTCTTCACAGATGTTTATTGCCTTCATAAAATTTCCGTTACTGTAATAAAGTGGTTAGAGCACATCAGACCCTTTAGAAGTACAACACACTTAAATTATTTAGTGGATTGATTATTTAGTCAACAAAATATTTCCGCAATTAAAAAAAGACAGATTCTAATAAATTATTACAATGTGCATCTCTCTATTCTTTATGGTTCTTCTTCTCTTCCTCTGAAACCATCTCCGTCTTTCATTTTCCATTCTTTGTTTCTCTCCACATTGGTCTCATTCTCTTTCTGTCCATTCCTCTGTTTGACAATTTAAGAATTATAGGTCAGACAGACCCAGAAACCTCCGATTTTATTAGTGTATCTCACAGACCGTCAGTTTTAGACCGCCTACGGTCTAATCTTTCTCATCTCCGCTTTGTAAAGTCTGTCAATTTATTGTAACTCCTAAAACTGGACAGAAAGGCTTGTAATAAAGTTTACTTTGGAGACGAAAGAGGAGATCTGTGATTGAACGGTGGCTGTTTAACAGAGGGGGGCTTGAGTGTGTGTGTGTTTGTATGTGTGTGTGTGAGTGTGTCTGTCTGAGGGCGATGAAGTGAGTGAGAGATCAGATGCAGGAATGCTCCACTTGTTAGATAATCCTATTTGCTCTGTTATCAACCACACACATTACTGGAGTGGAGATGGATCAGCTCTGATCAAGGCCTTCACGTCCCTCCTGAGGGCATTTATTCATACACACACACACACACACACACACACACACACACACACACACACACACACACACACACACACACACACACACACACACACAAAACACAAGACCTATTTTCAGTTCAAGCATATCTGCACTCACTTGAAGACAGCCTGAGATGAGAGGGAAGTGTGTGTGCCAATTGGGTCGGGGTGTTTGGAAGATTCACGTATGAAAATATACATATTAATCTGCTGCTTTTAGTGCTCACCACACTTCATTAAAGTCGAGAACACAAAATAGGCAAACTTTTTTCATATCAGAGCTTATTAATGCCTTATATGGTCGAATACAGATCACCTGGGTACAAAAGATACAGTTATAATTTTTACAAAGTCTGGGAAGCCTGTCTGCACCACTTACAGAAAGAAGAAAGACAACAGTTGTTGCTTTTGAGCGTATTTTTCTTCTATCTAATCTTCAAAAAGGGCTGAGTCATCTGAACAAAGTTGCACAGTTCATGAGGGGGCACTGTGAGTTAGTTTAAATTTGCAGTGGGAAATGATAAGGATAAATTTAGCCCCTTCCAGTAACATTTCCGACATTTTCCTGTGAGAGATAACATGTAACAATAGACAGCTGCGGTTAAACACCAAGGCCAACATGAGATTAGGTGGCAAATAAGCACATAGTAAAAAAACAAAATAATCAGATAACACACAAGCACAAGAGCTGTCACGAGGTCACATTTTCCATTGACTGGTAAGTAGCACTACAATAACCGTGAAGTGGAGATGAGTGTATAACTAAGTGGTGCTGTTTCAACACTGTAAAGTGCTTCAGAGTGAAGGGCGCTGAGACAGTTGAAGGGGAAAAGAAAGAGGAGGGGCAAATGCAGAGACGAAAAAAAAAAAATGGATGGGAATCAGGTTTTTTTTAGGAGCTGGAATCCACCTACAATACTTTCCCCACGTCTATACAATCACATCTGTGCACACACACGTTACACAACAGGAAGTTGCAGCCCCAATGTGCAGGCGGCTGCGACATTTTCAGCATGTGCTCTGTTTTCTCTCAGTGTCGGTGCTGGTTGGGAGTAGCTCCAATATTATCTTTCTTCTCTCAGGCCCACTGTGCAGCCCAGCAAGGCCCAGGAAGCAGAGCTACACCATAACAAAAACATTCTTCACAAGAAACATATACTGCCGCAGCAGAGAGTGAGATATACTGCAAGGAGAATGAAACAGAAAGACCAACTTTTGCATTCCTTGCTCAGATGATTTGACTACTGTGTAATGAGATGTGGTAAAAGATGCGGGGAAATGAGCGTTTCAGAGCCAGGAGCACATCACAGCCCCGGTGCTTTACCTTGTAATCCTCTACCAGGTGTGAAGCACTTGGTCTGCTCAAACGCCCGAGCCACCACTGCTCCTCTCAGCATGCTGGTGATTGAGTCCACCTGAAGAAAAGCACAAAGGTCAAGCTGGTGCACTTCACATGATACTGTTTCCCACTAAGATGAGATCAAAAGTGTGTGCAGGCAAGCAAAAACTGCTGCCCAAACATAACCAACACCTGCGTCTCTCGCTCACTCTCTAACACTCGCGCACACAATCCCTCAGAGCCCCAGTGAATACAATTTGCTATGCAGTGTGTAAACAAAGCGGGGGAAACTGCTCTACAATAAAACAAATGACAGGAAGCAGCTCAAAAGTGCAGAGACAGCAAAGCATTTTTTTTTTCATGTCCACTGCCAATGGAGACATCCTCATGAAACGTCTTGCGGATGGTGTATGCTTAATCAGATGTGGTCAACCTTTGCTCCAAAGGTCTAAGAAAGGTCACAGGTCAGCTTAAGGCTGGCACGATTTTCACTTCCTCAGCACGAAACAAAAAAAAAGATTAAAAAAACAACAACCCTATAAAGTCTAAATAAATATTTGACCTTTAAAAGTTGCACATGAGATATGAATCATTTTGGCTTTGAAAAGATTCCCTAGCCCAGGTTGCCATTTGCAATCTATCACACAATACGATTACGCAACACAATAACTGACCTTTAACCTTAACAAGATAACAAAAAAGTTAAATGTATTCCACAGGGATCAATAAAATATATAAAGATTTAAAATAAGAAACTGGATTTAACAAATGTTCAGGGACCAGAACAGCAGATAGTGAGACAGCTAGCTTCTTTAGGCTTTTTGCTAATAACTCACATCTGTCACATCTGTACAGATGTTTCGCTGACTCACCTGGCTAAACAGATGCTCCAGAAAGCTGTGAAGTTTCTTCTGCTTATCATGGGACAGCCACACACTGGAGGGCATCTCATCTCCTGCAGAGGTGTGGTTACAACTTGTCATTGGTCCACTAATGTACTCTATAAAACACGTTTACTGCAGTGTTGTCTTACTGCATCAACCTTTTTTTTTGCTCCTGTCTTTCAAATGTATATGTTCTCAGCTTTTAGGACAAAGAAAAGAGAGCTGATATCTGACCTCACATCTTGCTACAATGTGTGTATATGTGTGTATGGAGTGTGATTGAGACATCCTACGAGACAGAGGGGAAGGATATTTGACAGGATGCACAGCTGTGTAAGATGTTAATGACAAATCCAGCTGAGATGTGTGGCCAAACGCCTGTCGTATCCAATTAGATTCATCTTCAGGCTTTTTTGTTCACGTCCTCTAGAAGGTGTAATCATGCAGTTAGACTGTAATCATGGCCTGTCACTATTTGCAACAATGTGGTTGATTGGGGTTATGGATCACGACGCTCAGATGGGAACTTTGGTTCTTACTGGGTATGGCCATATAGATGTTACACAGTGAATTAATTATGACTCATTATGTTTAAAGGCTTCCTCCCACAGTCCAAAGACATGCAGGTTAATTGGTGACTCTAAATTGCCCGTAGGTGTGAATGTGAGCGTGAATGGTTGTCTGTCTCTATGCGTCAGCCCTGTGATAGTCTGGCCAATTGTACAGGGTGCACGCCGCCTCTCACCCAAGGTCAGCTGGGATAGACTCCCACCCAGCCTGACTCTGTTCCAAGACAAGTGGTCATGGATAATGAATGAATAAATGAATAAATGCTTAAAGGGTAGCTTCTGTACTTTTCAACCTGGACACTATTTTCCCATGTTACTGAGTCTAAGTGATTAATAGGAACACCATTTTTAAAAATTGATCTGATATTAAGCTAGAGGGCTGCAGTCAGAGGCTGTAAAACAGCGGGGCATGTTTGCACCATCAATATGCGTCCACTAAAAGTGCTTGTGTAAGTGTCTGACAACATCATGGAAAGGATCCCTACAGAGATGGACAATTTTGTCAAAGATTAAGATCCTTTTTGTTTGACCAGAAACAGCATCAAAAGTGCTATCACCAACCCACCAGGCTTCATTTAAATAAACAGTAATTTTATCATCATAAAACAAACTTCATTCAAAGTCAACAGAAACAAAATAAAGTCACAAAAGCTGTCTTAATTTGTCTTTTCACATTTCAAACGATCACCAACTCTGGTTTGGTTTAAATAAACCCTTAATTTACCCAGTTGGGTGTGAAAATATGCTGGCTTTATACATGCTAAAATAACTGTTTTTTTGTATGGAGTCTGGTAGCTTTGGCGATTAATATTTGAGGGCTGTTTCTGGTGAAAATAAAAGCATCTTACTCTTTAACAAAAAGGTCCATCTCTGTAGGAATCATTACTATAACGCTGTCAGACACAAAACAATCTGAGCACGACAGTGGCAAAAACAGCAAGTTTTAGTAAACAAACATTTAGGGTGCACGTGCCCTGAGTGGTTATGTTGCCAGCTGCAGTGCTCTGACTCAACACTGGACCAACTCCAAAAACTTTTGTTCCAATTAGTCACTGAGACACAAAAACATGCGAAAAAAGTGTCCAGGTTGAAAAACACTGAAGTTACCCTTTGTTAACGCTGGAAGTTATTTCATGTGTACTACTGTTTGACACATGGTGGAAAGTAAAGCTTTGTGTACCTGAGTCCAGCTCATCACTGTGCACATAGGAACTACAGTGGCTGCTGCAGATACTGGTGAAGGAGGCAATGGAGTTTCTGTTGCTATTACAGTCACTGAGAAGAAACAGAGAGATAGTGTTAAGGAGAAAATACACTTTATTACTGTAGCTTTCTATGTTTGGACTCATCTATCTAGTTATACTGCGGCAAGTGACCATAAGTTACCACAATTTAGTACGCCAATTTACAGTATTGTGTATATTTATGTAACCATATTTTACTGTGTTTTTACCTGTATGAGTCTCTGTTGCTGATTGTGTCATGTCCAGAGTCCTCCTGCTCGTCCCCTGCCACATTAAAACACACTTTCTTCCCGTTCCGCTCCCCCTTCTCCCCTTCGCTCTCTGCCGATATGTAGCTCTCCGGGGTCCTCACCTCTGATGCTGGAGGGTGGGTGATGGAGGATAAGAGGCTGACGGAGAGGGAAAAAAAGCAGGAAGTAGAAAAAAGTGTAAAGAAAGAGAGAAGGCATTACCTTAAACAACTATGACATTTGAGACAGCAGGATAGAGGCAGCCTCTTTGATCACACTAATGCTACACAGGAAGCTCTTACATGTATCCAGGCGCTGTAACATATTGAACTGTAAATACAGCATGTACAGTATGTCAGTACTGTACATGTGCGTGGGCTTCAACAGCTGACTGAGTGTGCCAAACAAAACCCCAACCTGTTTGTGCTCGGCCTTCCGCACAACAGCTTCAGAGGCTCAGGGATCCACTTTGTATTAATAGGTTCAAATGTGTAGCAGGGTACAGCTGTGTCAACACGCTGCAGCGGCACTGCAAAGATCAGCTCCCCCTCTAACTGTTACAGCCGGCCTGTGTTCTATCACACAGCTATCAGAAGAGCAGGGAGAGGCTGGTCGGGATATTTTCACAGTTGCAGCAACACATGTTGGCATTTAAAGCCATATTCCAATAAATGCTAGGCTTGGACTTTTTTTTTTTTAATTATTCCCCATGCACACTCTGACACGCGATGTCTGTTTACCTTTTGGCCTCATTTTAATTTGTGTCCGCTTACATTTTCCATTGTGTCATAACATCGGCCTTAAGGACATTTCAATGTGGAGGCATGGGAGGAGGAGGTGGGGGGCGGCTGCTTGAGGCCACTCAGAGCTACACGAAATAAACAACCTGTCTCCCTCATGCTACCCAAATGCATGTCAGGTTTTTATGCCTCTTTATGATTTTAAACACCTCTCCTTTCCCCTCATTCCTCTCTCTCTCCACTGACCCCCTTTCCACCCATTCACTGGGCCACAGAGATGCCCTCATTATGGTCCACTCCAGGAGCCGCCACAATGCCCCTCCACAGCAGAGTGGCATTCCATCGCCATGGAGAAGCTCTCCAGGCTCTGTGATTGGCTATGGGTTAATAAAGAAGTGAGCGCAGTTTGGGGCCTTCAGGGCGCAAACTATCGGAGGGAGCAAGGCAGAATAACAATGACTGGATCAGAGACGGGGCTTCAATACAGAGAAAAAACTGGGGGGAAACAGAAAGAGTAGGCCAAAGTACACCACTGCTTATAGCAAGCAATCAGAAAGATCTCTTAATCTCTCACAGGAAGCTCTTTAACCTACTTCGACACTTTAAACCATTAGACATCAATCGCCTTCAGTGCATCTATGCATCCATCTGCATTACAAAGCTCCGCATCGGGCTGTTTCTTGCTCAGATATTTGCATGCTTTGATCCATACTGAAGTTAATCAGTCAGATGACCCTATAGCTCTCAATTAATGCACAGAATACGGAAAATATGTGAAAATAGAGGAGGAAAGTGGGTGTTTGATCCAGGAAGGGAGGAGGTCCTGATGTAAAGTACACCACGGGGCACGTCCTCACACAGCTGCAACCCCTCGTCTGTGGCCCCAAAGACAAAGGTTCACAGGTCGCTGCCTCAAAATGGATTCCTCGAGAATCAGCCAAGAAATTACGTAACATCATGCTATGTCCAGTTGTTTTCTTTTCCTAAATTACTTGAGGATATTTCTAATCTCTGACCAATGTGGCGTAGACTCTCTCTTGACTTTAGGTTGGGAACTAGGTGGGAGGTTGCGTTTGACATCAAGCACAAAAGAGCTCTCATAAATATGGTCAGTTCAGTTCATTATTACGTCATTATGAAGTTGTGCTGTCCGAGTTGGAGAAAGAGACACAAGGAGTGAGGAATGTCTGTGTCTGTGTGTGCAGACGGGTGTGTAGAAAGCAAGATACAGAGGAACTGAGACAGAAAAAAAGAGTCACAGATATAAAGGAGAGCTAGGAGAGAAATGGTAGGGTGTGTGTGCAGATGTGACCCTAGGCCAGTCAGCAAACAGGTTAATATGCAAACTAACCTAATGGAGCGCTCAGGAGGGTTGAACACACCCACAGAGGTCAGCGCGATGCTTGCAGACTGCAGCTACTGGCAACACAGCCCATATTAGTTCCACTCCTGTGAAACACTCATGCCCGGCCCCGCAGCCCACTCTTAACAAGCTCCTGAAGTGTGCGTGTGTGTGTGCGTCTGCATGTTTAAACAGATAGCGGATGGTAAAGGTCATTATCCCCTCACCAGCCGCGTCTCGGACCATTTGAATGCACGTGAAAACAACTCTACTAATTGGCACTGACAGGAGCATGACAAAATTTGTCCAGACTCAGTCATTAAGAGCCCTGCTGTGGACTCGACTCATTATTACCACGGCTAGGTGACAGCTCCGCTCCATCTAGCGACTTTTAATGTCATTCTCCGAATGCTGCCGCCTTGGCTGAGGAGACTTCTAATGACTGCATCAATCTAATGATCTGAAGATTCATAACACATAAGTCAGCTGTCCACCAATAATTACCCGCTACTGCAGGGCAAATCTGGAAGTTTCTTTTTAAAGACATTTATTTGGAAATAAGAGCTTGTACAGACATAAGGGTGCTTGTGTTTTCCTCAGTCATGTGCATGCATGTATCAGTGGTCTATTGTTGATGAATGGCATTTCCAGAGGGCACCTGGACTAATGACACACCCTTTACGTCATTGAAATTGTATTTCCTGTTGGGGGGTGGGGGAAGTAGAGCAGGCAGCAGTGTTTCCCATTTCCTTTCAGTAGCCTCGTGTGCCTCCAAACAATGAACCCGGCGACCATGCTGAACAGAGTGGCCAGCCAGGAAACACTGATCTAACACACCCACATACACCATATCAGGTTTAAAATCCAGAACATAAATGAAGCATGGGCATACCTTTGTGCACAAATTGTGCAGACATACTGTCGAGAAAACCAACAAACTGACTTGATTTTTTCAGTTTTTCCTTTCCTCATTTCTCCCTCACACACACAGCACACACACAGGTGTCAGAGTAATGACCGAAATGTATGCCCGCCAAGTGCCAGATGCATGCAGCGCATTGACCAAGCGGGCTGCTGAAGTTACAGTGTGTTACATGAGGCAATCTGGTTTCAAAAGACATTTCAAATCGAGTGGAACAGTATCAGCAGGAAGATATCTCTTTCCATCATAAACAAAAAGAGATTTGAAGGGTTTCAATAAATATCAATTTCACTCTTTGTTTTGCAACTAGTGGGAAATATGTAAGAATAGAATAATCTTAGACTCAAGCCCACTTAAAGGGGACCTATTGTGCTTTTCCTTATTTTCTGTAACACATTTAACAACGTCGGATGTTGGCCAAAGGTTCAAACAATGAGGTATTTAAAAGTAATCTCTGGGAGCAAAAACCTCAGGCCTAAGATCATTCTGAACACTCTGTTTCCAATGGACTTTCTACTTTTAAGACAAGTTGATGTGAGCTCATGACGGGTTTCTTTATATGGTCATCTGTTCCAGGCACGCTACTGCAAGTGTTTAGATTACGTAGCCTACACTGCTATATGTAACTACATGCTAAAATCAGGGAAACGTGTAATCTTGGTTGTCAGTGCTGTTAATTTCTCCTCAATTTTGTATCATATTCCTGCTGCAACATGTCCAGTTATGAAGATTTTGATTTTGAAGCTTTTATTGGTGATTTTTCCAGTAGAAAGTGATGCCAAACTTCATTGCACTTATTCTCCCTGGCTGCAGTGACAGTACAAATATGTGTAAGATTCGGAAATGCTGACAAAGCAGAGCAGGAGGGGAGCTCAAAGAGACAGGCGCTAAAACAAAGCATCTAAGACAAAAGGTGAATACAGGTGTTCTAGCACAGGCAGTATGAGGAAAATAATGTGTTTATCGATCATTATAGCATGTAAACAAGTTCTTGTAGAAGCCCAAAAATACAAGTATGAACCTGAAAATGAACAGAATAAGCAATAAGAAACACTGTGCCTCACATGGGAATGATTTGCAAGGAGCTGTGCATATGAGAAACAAGTAAACACGTGCTGCTTACGTGTGTTTATGTTTGCAAATTTGACCACTTGAATCTCTACATTCAGAAACAGATGTTGTAAATACTGTAAGTTTGTACGTATAGGCACTCACTCATGAATATGAGCACCGTGTGTCTCCATCTCCTTGACAACCACAGTGAGTTTGTAGAGGAGTTTCTGGTAAGCATCCAAGGTGAGAAGGTCTTCCTCTCTGAGCAGGAAGCGCAGGCCGTGACCCTCTGTCCTGCCCAGGCTGTGCCCTGATGGTGCAGCCATAGTGGTGATAGTATGCTGGACATGAACCATGGGGTTTATCTTACCTGAGGCAACACAAACATGTTGGGGAAAAAAGGAAAATCAGCCAAGTGAAAGCAGATTTAAATGAATATGCATCATTACCCTGTGCAGGTGTTCCTTACTCACCCTGCTCAGCACTGCTGCGCCCTCCCTTTTCTAGAGTGTTCTTCCTGTTGTCCAGCTGCACACCAAAGGCACTACCCAGGGAGGTGGTTGTCTTTGGGTAGGACACCTCCATAACATTGATATGACAGTTGGTAGGGCAGAAGTCGCTGCTATGGAGGGGGGACACCTTGGCTTTAGCCTGCTTGAAGGTGGGCCACGCTCTGTTCTTCAGTACCCGAGCAAACTGTGGGAAAAAGAGAGACGCATGTGGTTTAGAGATAAAATATGCTTTCTCTGATGTGGTTAATAAAGTGAAAAGATAATGAAGTAGAAATATGGGTATAGGTTTTGCACTATAATGGCACTCAGTGCAGAGAATGACATCCTATGATGCTACTGGCTGGTCGGTTTGTAATCAATGGTAATCAAATGTGGGGAATATGAATTGAAAAGACATTTTTAGAACAGCCAGGCTTCAAAAGTCTGAATCTTCACATTAAGGAATAAAAGGCTTCATGTGAAACACACTGGGGAATATCTGTCAACTTAATGTACTGCTTTGTTTTACATATATGACAGCTGGCAGTGGAAGAAAAGCATAAACATCCATTACTGTACATTTCCAGCATTCCTCGTTTTTTTTATGTGGCAGCTCAAATATTCAACCAAAATCAAAGATCCAAGACAGACACAGCACATCGTCATTGCTCACATATGTGAAGAACTACAGACTCAGACTTGGCGGTTTATCATATAAATTGATATGAATTGACTCAAACTGTTGTACAACACATATCATCATGTTGTAAGATTATATGATGAACGATTTTATTATCTCTGATTTGATTTGTAACTTCATTCCTAACAACCTCCAGAATGTGAGCTCATGTTTTTAATTTGCTGAAACTGTTTATTTTCATCACTGTAATATCAAACACACTATCCACTGAAAAATATGTTGCTTCAAATAACGTAAATATTCTTTTCAGATAAGAACACGTATCGTGTTATACGAGAACTTCTGCAGGACTTCTAACTCCACCCAACCCCTGCTGTGGAAGGAAACTTCCTGAACGTGCCATGAGATAGTATCTCCATGTAAAAACACAATACACAAGGAGTCTGAAGGACTGCTTGGGTCCGGTAGAGCTGATGCAGAAGATCACAAACACATTTTTTCTTTGTAACATTTGGTTGCACTTTCCTTGAACCCTCCATCACAGGGCCTGTGTCCTGTCTTAAATGTTACACAGCAGATGGTATAAGCTGCTGGATCGGTTTTTAGCAACTTGGGCTGTCAAGCAACATAAGCATAACATAATGTATATGTCAGCTCAGGACCTTAAACCAAACACGTCTTCCCTGGTTATCTCGGATAGCTGGAGTATGAAGCTCCTGCTTCAAGTGAGATGATATGCTCCAGATGGGCCACAAGCTGACCTTCTCCTGAGACTGAAGAGTCTCACCACATCTCTTCTGACTCTTATTTCCAGGCCTCAGGTTAACATCTCCCCTTATATCACTCTCTCTTCTATCTTTCTGTCTCTTTATGGTCTCTTTCATCCTTTCCTCTCTCTCATTTCTTGCTCCTTCTCTCTTTCCTCCACTTTCGCTCCCCCCCTCCTTTCTCTCTAGGGGTCTGAGAAGGAATGCTCCAGTGCAGGAGGCGATCTTACACAACAAAAGTCCTGGCTGTGGCTGTGCGTGGCTATTTATAAGTGACTGGTAATTAATCCAAGGCCCGCTCTAATGTTGAGTCAGATCTTTTCCTTTTTACCCTCTCACGCACATTTGCAGGCATAGGGATGTTTGGCCTATAGACACATGCTTACAGATGTGAATGAAGTGATGAAAATACTTTGGCGGTCTCAACATCCAGCTGTAACCTAATTACAAACAAAGCGCCGGATATATACGTACTGCACACACATTCACACACTAATCAATGACAAGTTTGCAACTCAGTGACAGACATCTTGGCTAAACGCTTCACTCTCAGGTCAGTGAGATCGTGTTGCATTTTAGCACGGGAGTCTTCAGACACTTGTGTTCAACTTGTTGGTCGGTTTGATGGCACTCTGACATGTTGGTGTCAGTGCAGCAAGAAAACAAGAATCCATAAAGGACATTTATGTCTCATCCTCTTCAGTATGTTTTACTCACTTGCACAGTACAAGAGAATATTTTTATTGCAGCCGGTGTTTAATGGAGGCACGGTTGGGTTGCGTTTAGGTCTTTTCAGATACTGGCACTAAAACGATACTTATAAAACAGCATTTGTGCCTAACAGGCACCTGAACTGATACTTTTCAAAGGAATAAAGCAATATTTAAACTACTATCAATTCAAAATTGACCATAGCGTTAGATCAGGCAGGACATGATGTCAAGCTCAGCTCACATCCCAGCTACATCAATTGATCTCAAACAGCCCAATCGACTGATGGAGTGGCTGACTGATGGAAGGGAGTCAGCTGATAGATCACATGATTCCTTTCTATGCAACCAATTGGCAAATCTCATTCAGGACGCCCTATTTAAACTGATCTGGCCTGCCTACTGTTGCTGCTTCTTCTGCAAGCCGCTTTGCAACTCGCCTCCACCCCAGCTCCTCCTGTTACGCTCCCTGCCTTAGGCTTTCCATGTAGGCGCATGGAAGGGCAGAGAGGTTTGCACTCTCCGCCTTAGGCATGTGGAAGAGGCTTTCTGCGTAGGCCCAAGGAAAGCAGAAAGGCCCCGAACAGAGCTGTGCCCCCAAATCTAATACTGCAAATGGAAATAAAGAAGTTTTCTTTGACTATAGTGTTCCTGACTGAAGTATACTTAAATATATGAATATGAATAAACACAAAAAACTATTAAAAATTCACATAAATAAAACTTAACACAACAGCTACACTTCTGATAACAGCAAATTACATTTTGAGTTGTGTTTAATAATCGTCTCTCTACGCAGAGATTCAACCTCTAGACATCTCTACCTCATTTGTTTAAGAGCAGCTGAGATTATCACCACGGTAAGAAAAGATAGTCCACCTTAACAGTCCACCTTAAGGGAGGCTAACTTTCTTGCTAACTTCAGGTATACCCTCTTTCACCTTCTTCAGCAGATATCAAGCAAGACACAGGAACTTGGCTTGGGTCTTGAGGAGTTGTACTGTAGTATTTATTCACTGACAAAGAGCCCTAACTGTTCACACACTGCACTGCTACGTTTAACTGCGTGTTCTCCGCTCCGGTGACTGCAGCCTCACTGTCACGCATCACCATCACACACATGCTCTCTCTGTGTCTTTTGACCGTACACTTGCAAACGTTACCTACCTGAAGCACCGAAATCTGCACTGTGATTCGATTCGATACGCACCAGTCATATTGGAGCTGGTACCACATTGGCACTGGGTTTGGTACCCAACCCTAAATGGAGGTCGCTATAAACGTTCTATCATGGTGCATCTATGCTGAATTGGTTCAGCAGGATTTCCACTTTTTCTTTTAGGACAAGAACCACAGCGTGGAACCACAGAGAAAACTATGTAAAAGTGGCATTTCTACACCAGCTGCATCCTGTCTGTGTCTATTATTGTCAGTCTGCAGAGAATTACAGAAGACAGAGTCCATTTTCATGGTTCCAAGCTGTGTAAAAATACAAATGCATCTCATGGTGGAGACAAATATCATCCAGAGCAGAGAGACCGATGAAGGGCCTCTTCGTTACCTTTCTGTAGTTGGTGATTCGCCGGTTGATGTGCTCCACCCTCTCACCACACATGGTGCTGAAGCGTACCTGCAGCTCCTCTGGGATCACATCACAGCTGGAGCTCAACCTGCCACACATCTGCACCAGCGTGTCATCATTACGCGCCAGTGCCTCCAGGATCTGGTCAGAGAAAGGGCAAACAAAGGCAGGGATGATTAACTGATATACAAATGCCTTAGAAAAATCCCTTTTGGAACAACTAATGGGATGTTAATAAACAACAGAGCCTTTCTTTAAATTGGAAAACAAAATAGAAACTGGCTGGAGGGCTGATCCCTCTATAGCATTTCATGAGTGGTTAAACCACTATCTGAAATTTCCATGTGCTATTCATAAATCCACAGAGATAAATCCAGATTGTGCTACATATGCCGTACGTATGTAGACTCTGACTTTCTAGATCAGAGATTAGATATAGAGGAGGAAGAGAGACACAAATCTCTGAGCCGTCTTAATGAGATGCCCACTGGAGGAGAGAGAAAAGCAGGGGAGGAAATGTAACAGCAGGAAGAGACTGCAGCACAAGAAAACCCATGCGCCCCGACAGCGTTCGCAATATTAAAATTCAACATCACACACATATCTCAGAGGACATCTGGGGCAGATGTTTATAATAATACTAAAATTACTTTCACTTTGGTGGAATGGGAAACAAGTTATAGTCGGAGGGGATACGGCACGTTTTATTTCTGTGCATGTCATTGGGTTTTATTTAAGATCGTGCTTTTAAAGACTTTTAGAACACGAGGGCTGTAAATCTAGACCAGTTTAAGACATGAGCTCAACTTGTGATCTCTGCTAATTTAGCACTAGGAAGAAAGATGTTGTTCATCATGATGTTTGGCAGCAAGATGCTACAAAATCCTCTTTATTTCCCACACCAGCATATGTGAATCTACAGCGTGTCTGAGTGAATCCTCTTTCCTCCGCGTATCTTAAATCAATAATGATCATTCTGTGAACATCGCCTCTGGGATGTAAAAAGCATGCACTTAACACAGCTGGGAACTAACATGGCTAAAATAAAGCTGTCAGCTTCAACTAGCATCAAGCCCTTCAATCTACACCGCAGGAGAGCGGGTTGGCTGTATCCGTCTGTACTCAAGTATTCAAATACAAATTTGTGGAAAAATGCCACGACAAAGTTCGTCTAAATTATCAGTCGGAATCCCACTGATTGCAAATTCTACAGAGATTTCATTTCCTTCCAAACAGCAAAAAACAAATAAACAGAATCGATGACTTGTCATAACAATTTTGCAGCTCATCTCCTGCTACTCTGCAGCCTGGTGTGAGACAGAAGCCTAGTCATGGTTTGTTTACGTCTTTATTGTTCTCCCTCATCAAGCTCAGCTCAGCTCCGAGGTGATAAACCCCAACAGCGCTATTCATCACCTAAAAGGTAATAAAACTTTCACGCTCTCTCCTCCTCCTCCCTCTCTTCTTTCTCTCTGTCATACGCAGCCATTTAGGATTATAACAGTTAGCTTAATGATAAAAGTAATTGCCATTAATTGAACTAGACATTCCTCTGGGGTTAGACAGGGCCGGATTAACCACTGGGGCAAAAATAAGATGTGGGCCTTTATTCACCCCCCTGTTCCTCCCACTTTATGTGGACTGTGTGTGTATCAGTTCTCATCATATACAGTGCACATGGTTCATGGCAGCTATATTACATTTTGCAGAGAGTCCCAAAAACCAACCTGTGCTCCTACTGCTGGAACATAGTGAGGAGTATGCTCCATTTAAGCATAATATCGACTTGAATAATAAAGTGTTAGACTTTGATGCAGAACCCTTATTTAACACCACGCAACAAACTTCAGTAAAAGTAAAAATATTTTGTGCTTTAATGGGGAATATAACTGAACAGTAAAGCTGAGGCCTAGTTGGTCATTTAGCCTTGTGAAAAATCACACAATTAAATCAAATTTATCAAATTACCAACATCACTGTTTTCAAATACATAAATTAAGCTAACATCTACCCAGATTTTTGTTCAACCAATCAGCCTAACCAGATCAGATGTCCGGAATAGTTCACTGGTCATACTATCATTAATTCTGACATTAAAAACAGGGGATGGGTATCAAGAACTGGTGCTTAATTGGTACCAGTTCTTGACTGGACAGTACCAAAATATTGACAGGCTCCTGGTCAAACTTTGCTGCCATCAGTTTTTGAATAACATTAATTTATTCTTTCCAAACCGTCATTTTCAAATTCCTAACCATCCCATAGCAATGACAAAGCTGCTGGTGTCAGGTGACGACATCTGATGCTGCGTTAACTGCATGTCTGTGCTCTACAGTCATGGCTGAGCTGACAGGACAAATGTTCAAAACTTTGAGATATCTTTACTAAATTTATGAAAATGCAGCTCAATTCAATATATGTCAAAATGTACTTGGATGTAAAGGACTACAGCAACACTTCCAAATACAGCATTCTATACATCTGAAGCAGTGCAGTGTGTTCGCAAAGTGACCGCCAGTGTTAGGCAGGCTACTTGGAAAATGTAGTGAGCTAAGCTACCACTTACTCTGCATCAACATAAAAGTTTCACTACATTGACTGTATCCCCAGAGAAATGTAGCAAGCTCAGCTATGAGAAAATGGCAAAAGTAGCTTGTTATTTGCACTGCTTTTTTTTGTTGGGTTCTTTTAAGACTTTGTGACATTTGAACATGTCCTTCTATATGATGACATCATCAGTAGGCCTATTGCCCTCTTTCTCTCTCCTCTTCTACTTAATACATTTCTGTCTTGGCCTGTTTCAGTAGACGATCTGGCTCTGTCAGGAATCCAAAAATAGTATTCCAAAATATATTTTTCCAGTCAATAAAATCATGACAAATAAAAGACAGTCATATAATCAATAAAAAATAATAGACCAAAATGAAAACTTTTCCAAACATGAACATGTCCTGAAAAAAATCTGTCTCTCCTGTCTTCCTACTTAATACTGTTCTCTGTCTCTCAGCTCTTTTCTTGGCCCTTGTTGTGTCTATTTCTCTAGTGTCCACTGCAAATCCACTAAATAAATACAGTCTATGGACAGGACACATGAGAGACGTGTAAAGAAGTGCAGTGTAGCCAATCAGAGGCCGAGTAGAGCAGGTCTTGCCACGAAGAACCAATAGCGAAGCAGCAGGCAGATTAACCTGAAGGATTAGTGTGTGATGACATGCGGAAGTGCTTCCCCTCGTTTATATGCCTTAGTCACATTACTTATCCTCAGTTTTATTATCCTTGCGTTTATCCAGACCTTCTTAGAAAAAAAGTCTGCTGCACTTCAGAGCTTTTTCTGGGAAAAATAGCGCGACCGTGCTACTCCGTCAAACAGTGCTCCAAATTTATGAGTGGTAGAGTGTGTGCTTAAGTGTGGTATCTTGTGTCTTGTATTGCTTATGGCTGTCACCTGTTGACTTGTAGGGAGACCATAGCCCATAACCTTGTTGAAATAACTGTTGAATCTTTTCACATCTTTTCTTATGTCATGTTTTTATACATGATACCCATCCCTATTAAAAACAAACAGAATACCTTCGCAGTGAGGCTGAAGAATCCTTTGGGTTCGACCATCTTTTCCAGCACGTGACACTTGATGCCAGCTGTGCTGTCGTACTCGTACATCACTCCGTACTCCAGGTGGACGTTATCTACTGTCAGACTTACATGGTCCTTCTTCCCGTCGATGATAGCTATGGTGTTGAATTTGTCCATCACCTCTGAGAGTGTAGAAGAACGAAGAGACACTGGTGAAACAGATCTTGTGTACAAACCACAAAAATTATGTACTGATAATGTTAACCGCAAAAAGTGTTTACATCATCGCGCACTCTGGAGGTCTGTAGGAGGGAGGACTGTAGGAGGTCTCTGACCACCAAATCTGCAGTTAATTTCAGAGGAAGACCCTCTGCACATGGCTTCCTTCCACAACCCTCCTCAAATGATGAGCGACTCCAAGAGCATTAAGTTAACCGGCCCTATGTTAACGCAATGACTTAATATGGCAATAAATCCTGCTCCAGAGCTGTTTGCTATGAAGGGAATAGCTTTCCTGTTTAACTTTCTCATCGGGATCCATAAATTGTAGGAGGGAATTAACACTTGATGAGCCAGAGGAGGCGGCTGTTCTCAGACTAACACACTCCAGATGAGCCTGTGCGGAGCTCCGTCTGACTTGTTAACTGCAAAGAGCGACAGACTTGTGTTCCCGCGAACAAGCCTGTGTTACAGCCACAGACACCTTGAGCGGGATATATTTTCCCAGATTCTCGTGTAGTTTCTTGGGAATGTGTGCGTGTGGGGGTGTTTGTGTGTGTGTGTGTGTGTGTGTGTGTGGTCACCTTCTACTTTACACTCGAAGCCGTCTCCGTTCTCCTCAGGGGTTGGCTTCTGGTTTGTTTTCTGGCTGTCCTCCTGGGCGCTCTCACTGTTGTTGTACACCCACTTAATGGTGTCTTGCTGCATAGGATCACAATCAAAGAGTTTATTTAATGAAAATGTTATTGCTTTATAAATGACATGACAAATCATTTGACCTGTAAAACGTCTGTGTGTTTGTGCTTAAGACTTGATTGACAAAACTGTCAGCACGCATCAGTCCATTGTTGCATCACTTGTGGTCAACAGGTGGCATTTCTATTACTAGGAAGATAAGAGATGAGGAAAAATAAAACTCTGAACACACAGAAGTCTGGGAAATGTGTGTACACAAGCTGAGGTTTGGGTTTCATGCAGCATGTTGAGCTGATTCTGCCCCGATATGGTGTACAGCGTCACAGTTGGGTTGGCAGAGCATACAGTGAAAAGCCTTCACAAACATATGGAAACATGGTGCTTGGTGAGACCGCAAACGCAAACCCACGCCAATCTCATCAGCCCACTCCAGTGTGCCACACAGCTCTGTGTGTGCGTCTGTGTATCTGTCTGTTCTCTCGTCTACACAGCGAGACCCACACTGGGTTTTCTGCCAAGGCTACACGCTGTGCCTGCCCACTGGTCTGTGGTCTTCTAGTGCACACACACACACACACACACACACACACACACACACACACACACACACACACACAGACAGAGAGGGAGAGGGCGGTTCCTCTGCATCCATACTTGATGTAAACCAGATCTCCAGTAGTGTTGGAACCCTGAAGTGCTTCATTAAGCCTGAGGTCCCACCAGGGCTCAATTATAGTGACACACTACACTAACTCACAACATACACACACACTTGGGTTTCTATTTTCACACAGTTTTCCCACCTTCAACAGGTGGACTGAGCTTGCTGTCAACCACTCTTTGGGGAAAAAAAAAAAAAACGTGGCTGGGATCGTCCATCTTCCTCCCACCCTCTGTCCCTCCCTCCGGGGATTTCACCCGCCCTGAGCTCCAGCCACAATCAGATCCTTTCCCACCTCTCTGTGCAGCCTGCCAGTCTCCCACAGCAGGCCCACCGCTGTGAGCCAGAGGTCAGCGCTGGAGAAGCCAAAACTACTATTATTTCTGAGTAATGACCCAAGAGAAGGAAAGAGGGAGTCAGAGAGAGAGAGAGAGATATGAAGGTAAACGGGAGCTAGGAGGTCTGTCTGCTATGTTTTTTTCTCACGGTCAATTAGTGCTTGTTTCCCCTCTTTTCGGCTCTTTTTGTTCCTTCTGCTGTTTTATGATCTCCCACACTTCTCCTCCTTGTAGTTTTATTACATAATTATCAGCTCAATCAACATGCAGTTCAAATTATCCCAACTTCCTACCAGTGAGGTCATGGGAAATTAAAGTGTGACCTCTAAATCAAACATTATTACAGAGAAGAATCCATCTCTTCTTAGGGGACTAGACCTTTATAGTGCTCGCAGGTATTTATAATTTTCATTGTATACGTGTATGAGCCTGTTTACTGCAGCTGCCCCTGACTAAGAATTTTCCTAGTCGACCATTAGTCGTCATTTAGGACCATTAGTCGACTAGTCGCCCGCATGTTTACGATATTTAATTATGAACTGGGCAGGGCAACACAATGGTTTAAGTTGAAGGTGTGAGAAAGAATAGTATTAGTAACATTGACAACACTGTGCTACATTACAGAGAAATACAAAACTGTACTAATGAACCTTCATTAATATAGGCCTATATTTTATCTACAAGCGCATTTGGTGCATTCCCACCTGTACTTAGAGTTGTCCACTATGATCCAATCACCTAGAACACATGTTAATACCAGGGCCTATGATATGCTAAATACTGGGCCAACACCTTCCCTTTCTTCTGGAAAACTGCAGTAGTTTGATTATGCCCTTTTCCCTGTCCCTTCTTCTCCTCCCACCTCACCTGTGTGGGTCGTCGATACTTCCTGCACGCAGTGACATGAGCGATGACGCTGGCGTGACTCTCCTTGCTCACATTGATGCCGTTCACCTTGATGATGCACTGGCCTGGGTGGAGACCGGCGATGGCTGCCACTGTGCCTGGCATGAGAAGAGCAACCCAGAAAGAAGAGGCGTCAAGGGCAATAACTACTGCACGTTATCATGCAGGTGAAAGCTGCATCAGGTTGAAAACAAACACCAGCACATCCCCCCACCTCAAAAAATAACTGTCACATCTTCCACATCCTGTACACAAAATTAGGCTGAACAACATTCCTTTTTCTTCTTTGTATTTACAACTTTGCTTCCTGTTTTGGCAGCTCAGGAGGAGTGTGAGAGAGAGCGTGGAGAGGAGGGAAGTTGTTTATCTGGGGTAGACGAGGGCCTCTCTGAGGGATGTGATTCAGACCATACTGTAAGAGATCTTCAAGGTTTACAGCTATCAGAGGGAAGTGCACGGCAGACTAAATATTCCTCCCACTTGTTTGCATAGCTCCTTAAACACACATCGTGCATAACTCACATCGCAATATACAGAATCTGCACTCCTCACACTAAGTATAGCAAGAATGATATTACTGCGCTGTAGTTTCTTTTCTGCTTTAACTGAGGTATATCAACAGGCAGGTCTACTTAATAATAGAGCAGAAAAACAGGCCAACACAACAATAGGGTCAATAAGATAGTGAGTCAGACTGCAAGGATGTGAACAAGTATGGCACAAGATACAGCACTCTAACATCCATATTACCAGGGCTGCATCTGTGTGTGTGTGTGTGTGTGTATGTGAATCTATTTTTGCTTTCCCATCACGGACTGATATAATAAAATAATAAATAGCTATGTTTGTTTACATTCCCTGTTTCAGGTAGGCGCCTCTTGGGAAAATAGTGTGCGGTAAACAGAGTGTGTTTTGAAGTGTTAACACCTGTTAATTAGCACTAACGTGAGCATGACTGGTTTGGCCTGAATTGGACCACAAACTGAAAAATTAATTTAATCCTTTTAAAGGATTATTTTACCCCCAAATGATCATTTGAATATCAATTACTCGATCTGTGTTGCGCTAAATTTGTGAAGAAAGCTTTGTTTTTCTCGCATGCCTCCATGGTGAATAAAGAATGCTTAACTGCAGCAAAACTATAACAAAACATCCGTCTACAAACTCACACAACTCGTGCAGTATAATCCAAGTCTCATTTATCCAGTTGTATACACGCATTTTTACTAAAACCTAAAACTATTTAATACTGAACTAAAAGTAAATCTTATTTATGCTCTCTTCAAAGCCAGACTCAATTGACAAAAACAGTAATTTGTGTTCGCTGAAAATGGGAGCTGCTGGCCTACCACTTCCTCGATCGGTTGTTTGTTTGTGTTATTGTGTGACTTTGCTAGATCTGAACTAACACTTTAAAACACCAAAGTCACACAATGACACAAACAAACTAAGTGATCGAGTCAGCGGTAGACCAGCAGCCCCCATATTCAGCATGGTAAAATTACTGTTTTTTGACAATAGAGTCTGGCTTTGAAGAGAGCACAGATTCGTTTCCCGTATAGTTCAGTCCCACTTTGGAAAGGGCTGTCTTTTTGGGAAGTACTGAGTACACAACTGGATAAATAAGACTTGAATTATACTGCACAAGTTTTGGATGATGTTTTGATAGTTTGCTGTTGTTAAACGTGGTTGCCGATGACTTCAATTCACCAAGAACGTTCTACAGTTTTTGGATTCTTTGTTCTGAACAGAAGCACGCAAGAAAATCAAAGTTTGCTACATGAATTCAATGTTACACAGGCTGAGTGAGTGATAAACAAGATGTCATTTAAGGGGTAAAGTATTCTTTTAACCGCATCCTCTCCTCGTCTCACCTCTTCTTGTATTTCAGTTCCTTTGCCTTTAATTGTTATTACCTGCTCTGTTGACCTCAGACACCAGGAAACAGCAGCTGTTATGACAGTCTGAGGGATTAGACAACCTCCTACATCATCAGCTTTGTCTCGAGGGATCAGAGCATCTACTTAAACACACAGCAGGTTCCCAGGCAACCACATCATCAAGCCAACACATGCACGCACACAAGCAAAGTCACACACATGCAAGCACATACCCAGCACATTTCTACCCTGCCATCCCACTTAGATTGCTTAAGGAAAAAAACAGGATCCAATTCTCCTGAGAACAGCCAGACAAGGCCATGGATTGTTTTTTGATTGGACCCTATCTCGTGCCAGCTCTGATAGCAGTGCTGCTAAACATGCTGTGTTAGGCGAAAAACAGGGACGCTGCTCTAAAATGCTTCTCCGTCACACAGAGAAATGAGGCTGAAAAATGTGAATAGGTACATGTAAATTATTGTAATGTGGAAAGAGACTGATAACCAGCTAATTCTCCGTTTTGGCAGCGACATTAACCAACCAGCTGAGCCACATGGAGAGCAGGAGTGTGGAAAATTGGCCCCTTGTGGCCAAGTCATGCACACCCCCAAAGACTGGCGTGGCATCTGCTGACCAGCTGTGCCACAATACCAGAGAGGTGAAGGGAGGCATTTTGCTGATGAAGCCAGACACCTCAGTAGAGGTGGCGATTTCTTACCTCTCCCAACAGCATGGACAACAGAAGGACCAAAGCCACGAATCTGGAAACCTAATCCATCAGCCGAGTCGGGAATCTTTACTGTCCTGGGGACAAGAGGAGGGAAAATGATAAAATCTCTTTGATCGTATCTTTAGATGTATGCACACATTAATGCACATGCATATGCAGATGTGACTTACTCTCTTGGTTTGGTGCTAACCAGCACCCTGAGGGGTCCTCTGCTGTTAAAACACTGCCTAAGAAGAACTTCCACTTCAGAGAAAGGCCTGAGGAACACCAGGTCTCCATTTATGGCAAACAACTTCTTCCCCACCTCCAGGCCAGCCATCTTACAATATAATAGAAGAAAAGAAAAAAAATGATATAAAAGTATTAGGTTAGGTTGTGATGCCATACAAAGTCACAATGAATTGTTTGTCATTTTTAGCTTCAAGTTAACTTTGTTGGTATAAAAACACCAAACTCTCAAAGGATTTCTATATATCACAGAGAAAAGCGCTCACACTCCCAGTCGTAGGATAACTTTTATCTATGAGTATACAGCTGGATCCTGTTGTGGATTTCATCGTCCCAGACTGAATATTCAAATGCAGACACACACAACACCAGTCTCTATACAATCCAGACCCTTTCAGGCTTGTTCAGTGCTACTTCAGGGCTGGAGGGAATTATGGGTCGTGCGCTCAGATTGATCACATTTGCCCTCCGACTCCTCTGTCCCATTTTCATCTAGCAGATCAAAGCGAAACACCAAAGGAGACCTCAGAAATATGGCGCCCTTTCATACGCTCTATTTCTGCATGAAAATGCTTCTAATGTTAGCGTCCGTGTCCACCATCATAAAGCAGGTTAGAGGTTAGGGTTTTTGTGTAACTGATGACCGAACCACACTTTAACAACAAAAGGCTTCTGCTGACTGGAGCTCATCTGCTATGAAGGCGTCACAGCTTTGCAGAATCACTGCTGGGAAACAAAATCAAATGCAGCAGAATGATGTTAAATTACAAAGGGGACACAGCGAACCAGAGTCTGAACACTATAAAGCTAAAAACACCCTCAGATCTCAGGCCCTACTTTACTACAATGGAGATTACATGGATTTGTACAGTAGGTAAATCCGCTCAGTAAGGACTCAGTTTCAGTAGGATTTTTAACAACATGATTTTGGAAATCAATTCGTTTAATAAACATGGATGTACTGTGTGAGTGTGTGCATGGGCGGATTATGTGACAATGGGCCCCTGGGCACAGACATGCCCCACCACCTCTCCTACATAAGAACAAGAGACACAGACTGTGTGCTGGCTTTGCCTGTTTTTGTTGTTGTTTTGCATATTTTGCAATAAATTTGTGTCTTTATTGGTCACTTTGTTTCTCTTTGTACTTGTTTTGTGTCTCTTTGAAGTCATTTTGTGTCTCCTAGGGGTATATTTGTGTAATGTTTGATCGTTTTGTTTCTCTTTGTAGATGTTTTGTGTCTCTGAAGTTCCTTTGCATAACTTTGTTGTTGTTTTGTTTTATTAAAGGACAATTTATGTCTCTTTAAATTATATTGGTGTCTTTTTTGGTCACTTTGTGGCTCTCTGTAGTTTGCATAGTTTGCATCTCTTCGTAGTTGTTTTGTGTCTCTGAAGTCATTTTGTGTCTCTTAGGGATACATTTTTGTCTTTATTGGTGCTTTTGCTTTTCTTTGTAGTTGTTTTTGTCTGCTTGTAGTTCCTTTGCATCTCTCATTAAGTTTTGCATACCTTTGAAGCCACTTTGTGTGTCTTAGGGGTATATTTGTGACTTTTTGGTTGTTTTGTGTCTCTTTGAAGTCATTTTGTGTCTCCTAGGGGTATATTTGTGTAATGTTTGATTGTTTTGTTTCTCTTTGTAGATGTTTTGTGTCTCTAAAGTCTCTTTGCATATCTTTGTTGCTGTTTTATGTTTCATTAAATGACAATTTCTGTCTCTTTGAGATAGATTGGTATCTTTTTTGGTGACGTTGTGGCTCTCTGTAGTTCCTTTGCATCCCTTCGTAGTTGTTTAGTCATTTTGTGTCTCTTAGGGATACATTTTGTCTTTATTGGTCCTTTTTTTCCCTTTGTAGTTGTTTTGTGTCTCTTTGTAATTTCTTTGCATCCCTCTGTAGATGTTTAGCGTCTCTCTGAAGTCATTTTATGCGTCTTAAAGGTATATTTTTGTCCTTTTGGTCATTTTGTTTCTCTTTGTAGATGTTTTGTGTCTCTGTAGTACCTTTGCATATCTTTGTTGTTGTTTTGTTTCTTTAAAGGTCAATTTGTGTCTCCTTGAGACATGTTGGTGTCTTTTTTGGTCGCTATATGTTTCTTTGTAGTACCTTTGCATCCCTTTATAGTTGCTTTGTGTCTCTTTGAAGTGATTTTATGATACGTTTTGTCTTTATTGGTCGTTTTGTTTCTCTTTGTGGTTGTTTTGTGTGTCTTTGTAGTTTCTTTTTATCTCTTAGTAGTTCTGCATCTTTTTGAAGTCATCATTTGTATCTTTGAGGTATATTTGTGCCTTTTCTGGTGAGTTTCTTTTTGTCATTGTATTGTGTCTATAGTTCCTTTGCATATCTTTGTTGTTGTTTTATGTTTCTTTAAAGGTCAATTTGTGTCTTTTTTGGAGATATATTGGTGTCCTTTCTGGTCGCTTTGTAGTTCCTTTGCATATCCCTATAGTCATATTGTGTTTTCTTAATACTCAATTTGTTTCCCTTTAGGTATATTTGGGTCTTCTTTGATCATTTTGTGTCTCCTTGTAGTTGTTTTGTGTCTTTTTGTAGTTCCTCGTGTGTCTTAGAGGTTATTTCGAGTCTTCTTCTGGTCGATACATATTTATCTGAGTGACAGTTTGCAGGTGAAGGACAGGGGGCCCCTGACAATTTGGGCCCCCAGGCCTGTGCCTCGTAGGCCCGTTCAATAATCCATCTACGTCTGTGTGCATTTTCACCTCTGCTGGGGAGCCCTTCTCCACAGATTTGATGATGGGGACTCTGTTCCTCTCCTCCAGGGTAAAGCCGTAGCCTCCATCACTGGGCCTTATCTGGGGAAAAAAACCGACACGTCTCCCATCAGCAAAATCCCAAGCCAGCAAACCGAGACATTTTCACAGAGCACAAGCACACAAACCAGAAGCAGATACTGGTACAAACAGATAGCAGCCATGGTAGTATTTGCTCACTCCACAGAAAGGATTGCTTACTGAGGTATAAAATGGACTTTTGCAGAGTTGTGCCTTTTTCCTTCTCACAGCTGTGTGCTTCCTAATGATTTACTGTGGCTTTGGTTTGTTTTCAGTTGCGTATATATTATAGCTTCTTAGACAGACTGAGAGCTAATCAATCAATCAGCCACAAAAGAGTACTGCAAGTGAACACTCACCAGGAGAGACTTGGAGATGACGTTCTCAACTATTTTCAGGTCATGCTTCATAGGTTTGTGTTTGGTGTTGGAGCCCTCCATCTCCTCATCAGCGAAGAACCGAAACAACAAGGGCTCGTCCTTGAATTCACTCTTTTCCAACACTGAAGGAGGTAACAACAAAGTCACAAGTGACTAAATGTCAGAAAAACAAACAACTGAACTGATACTTGCTGAATAATCACATATTTGGCAAATAGTTTGTTTTAGACTTTAGGGTTCATACCAGGGTGTTGGAAAGTTTTAGCTGCTTAACTACAGATCACGCATAAATCACATTTTTGCTGACACTTTTCAAAAGTTTTATTTATATAGTTTTATTTTATTTATTTATACAGTTTCAGATTCTTGGATGATATTTTCTACTGTTCCAGTGAGGCAGTGCTTTACATTTAAACAGTATTAAAATTAACAAGACTTCTGAAGCTTGCTCGAGTTGTGAAATCCATCACAGTGAATATCAAATCTGCTGTAACTTTTTTATGGTGATGAATTTTTGAGGTTTTAGATGTGAACCACTTTAAACCCCAAAACTATGTGACTTTGACAATTATGAAAACATACTGTACTGAAATGAATGAAAACCAATGGATGCAGCAGTATATGTGATTTGTGGTAAATGGGCTAAAACGTGCTAAATCACTAGCACTGTCCTTCAAGACAACTATGTAAAAAATTAAAGCATGTTCTAGTTCAATGACCCAGACTGCCTACTGATGGTTTATTGAAAACTTGACTCTTTTAGAAATGTATTCTTTTTTGGAAAGGATTAATCTTTGTGAGCAAAAACCTCAAGCTTTAGACCGTTCTGAATAGTCTGTTTACATTACAAGTTGTCGTCAGCTCATGACAGATTTGTTTTGATCACCTACTTCAGCTACACTACTGCAAGTGCTCACATCACACAGCCTACAATGCTACATGCAGGTACATGCTGACAACAGGGAAACATGTCACCTTGGCTACCAATGTTGTTAATCTCTCCCCCATTTTAGATCACTTTTCCGCTGGAACATGTCTGCTTGTGTTTAGAAGCATTTATTGGGAAATTTCAATAGAAGAAAGTACCACTGTGCACAGTTATTTTCCAGCTGCAAATGTTGCCACATGCCAATGTCAGTGAAACACGTAATCTTGGTTGCTGATGTGGTAATTTTTCCTTGATCCAGGATTATATTCAGGATCATGTTTAGAGGCTTTAACTTGTGATTCTTTATAACAAAAAGTGCCGCCATTCTCTATTAACAGTCATTCCCCCTGGCTGAGATGTGGCAGACCTGTAAACACTGACTAGTCAGAGAAGATTGAAATTTTTCAGGGAGTGGGCTTTAAGAAACAGGCGCTAAAATGGAACAATTCAGACCGAGGGTGAATACAGGTGTTCCAGCACACAGTATGAATAAAATAAAGTGTTTTTTGACCATTAAAGCATGTCAACATGTTCTTGTAGAAATTCAGAATACAAGTTTATTATCTGTCACATGCCAAATGAAGCAAGCCCAAACACTTAAACACATGCATACCATGTATCCTAATATGCACAAATGCAGCACACACCGTGAGAGATGGGGATCACTTTTGAATGAACTCAGTCTCCACAGCAACATAACGCCTCAACCAAGACTTCAATTTGAAATGAAAAATAACCCTGAGGGGAAAAACAGAGTTTCCCTCTCACATTCACTTCATTCCCCTGAAGGATCAGATATAACGCCAATAGGTTTAATAGCCACATCGTCAGGCCAAATAACTCACTGGCACGAATGGCAAAATTACCCTGAAGGCTGTGGAAGTGAAAGGAAGTTTGATGGCTGGGATTGTTACTGTATGTTCCATAGATGTGCTGGTAATTTGTAGTGTGGCTAGTTCAGTGCAGTTACATCATGGAGGTACAAGGAGACACGCTGTGACTCATACTGTAGCGAGTATGATGTGGACTTTGGCACGCGAGAAGTGCCGAGTTAAAAACAAGTCTGACTCGCACAAACAAATTGTAACCATGGCTACTGACCATTTTTGCACTTAAACTGACAGCCGCGTGATGTCTGCCAAGTTCTCACAGCTAAAGCAAACCATGCACGTACCCTTCGCTTCGGTTACTTAAGTAAGATGCACACAAGTATGCATGAAGTTAATGATAGTATGCATGAATACAGACATAGCCCTAACCACACACACACATGCACACATACAAATTCATTCACTGGATTGGAAAAAAGTTCTATTCCTGTAGCGTGTCAAAGAGATTATAAGTAGAAATGGAAAGAGAACAAGAGTGGTTGTGTTCTAAAACAGGATGCTAAATGCCAGCCGCCCTCTGTGTGGTTTCTCCAATGCATTCGACTCTTATTTAGTCAATGATGGAGAGGATTCCACGGTTTGTGAACAGCGGGATGGGAACTATTTTTTGGTCTGTTGAAATCCTCAGCAGCGAACAGTGCCGTACCGTGATGCATGAAGCCATTGTCGCACAGCTCCACCCCCAAGATCAGCGCTTCCTCTCTGGTTCTGCAGTCCCCCTGCACCAGAAGACACGGGAAAGAGAAAGAGTGAATGCAGTGGAGGAGACAGGTTTGAGAATAAAGAATGGATAGAATAAATGAGTCAAGGGAAAGTAAGAGAAAGAGAGACAGAACAAAGAACATTGTATGTTCACAGAGCAGCCCCCCCTCCTTTGTTCCTGCGTCCAAAAGCCCAGAGGCCTGCAGACCCACTTCATGCTCCATCTTGAACACAGCCAAAATCATGTCTATACAGCAAAGTGTGACAGCTCTTGAAGTCCCACGGAAGGAGTGAAAGCTATTCCGTCGGCCTGGGTCAAACACATTCATATGGACTACCACACACACACACACACACGCGCGCTCATACGCACACACAAACATGTGATGTCTGTCATTGATTCTGTGGTGGTGGCCATATACATTTCATTTCTTTGTTGTCATCCTGGACAGGGCTATCAATCTGTCAGCCTCAAAGCTTCCTGTCAAAGTCAATAAAGCTCAGCTGTCGAATCAATTCTGCCTTTCTTTCTTCGTTTCCTTTTGGCCCCGCTGAGAGCCTCGAGTCTGATGGCAAGAAATGCTTTGTTGTCTTAGTTTGTTTCCTCTGTTGCACTTTTGAATTGGCCTGAAAAACTACACTTATAAAAGTCAAATTGATTGATTGTGTTTCAAGTTATGTAATAATTCAGAAAAAAACTTTTCACACATGTAAAACTAATATATTTTTATAACATTTTGACTTACAATTTGCTTGGGATGATTTATGTGAACAAAATTTAATTTGACTGTACACTGTATGATCACATTGTTATCATGCTTCCACTGAAAGTTGATATATGATAATACCTCTCACCCATTACTGTGGATGAAGCTAAGTTAGGGCTGCCTGGGTCTAGACCTTCGAGTACGCCCACTCCACCGTGTCTGAGTTGACTGATTTGTCTGGCATCGAGAAATGAAACAGTGGTTTCTCAGTTAAAATAAACTAGAATTACCGCCTTGCGGTTGTACGCCTCCATGAACCAGTCAAGATGCAGTTACAGTTTATATCAATGTCTCATACGTAGCCATGACATTAGACAATGCTTCATATATGGATGTTGCTGCAAAGAAGCTATTCAACATGGCAGCACAAAAGATCTATACAATCAGCACAGTTTCAAAATGGACACCCAAGACTAGTGTCACCAATTCAGTATCTGACCAAATGTCTCCCCTTCTGTTCCTGAATTATGACGCTGAGTAATGGCCAGAAGAGTGTCATCGTTTTATCCTACTATACATTTATGACAAATTTAGTCATAATTAGAAAATGAATTATTGAGTTACAGCCAAAAATGTGTTTTATGAGGTCATAGTGACCTTGACCTTTAACCAACAAAATCTAATCAGTTTATCGTTAAGTCAAAGAGGAGGTTTGTGCCACATTTGAGGAAATTCCCTATATTGCGTTCACGAGAATGAGATGGAGGTGAGGTCACAGTGACCACCTTAACCTCTGACAACAAAAATCGAATCATTTCATCACTAAGTTCATGAGGATGTTTGTGCCAAATTTGAAAAAAATCCCTAAAAGCAATCTTGAGATATCTTGTTCATGAGAATGGGGTGGACACAGGGATGTAGAGATGGTCATTTTTAAATGGCCAATAAATGCTGCAAGGGTCCCGATAAGCCAATCAGCACCACAGGCGGGACTACCGCAGTTGTCAAGCCTTTGTCGAGCATTGTCAAGCAGAACCAATAGGTATTAACAACAGCACCGAGCACTATAAACAAGATAGGCACTGCTATCAAGGCTGTTCCGCTCTTAAAACCCCGACAAAACAGGTATGTTGGCATGGCTACCCATTAGTGTGGACTTAAAATAACATTAGATTCAGCCGGATACATTGGTCTCTAGTGACTGGTTAGGGGAAATCGAATCCCCTCTTCCCCACGGAAATCAAAGTGGACTTAATGTCAGACTGAAGATGGAAACAGAGTGTAACCAGTTCACAATTCTGTCAGACATCAAGAAAAAAAAACAGAGTTTACCTGTGCAATAAGCCAGTCTATGAGCTTGTTGGCCATCACCACTGATTTGTAGGTCCGCAAATGGTAGTCCTTATCCCTGGATGAGCAGAAAAGCAGAAAACATCATGAGGAAAACAAAATTCTACTTTTAAACTTGGACTGTGCCATGTTACTATTCAACTCTGTGATTCACTTAAACTGTAATAAATCCAGATGGAGAACATGTGGAGTAGTAATTTCTTAGTCTATTTAAATACAAATGGTGAAGGAGCCTAAAAGAGGGCTAATAATTCCCACTGTCAGCAAGGCGTGGTCACTTTTCAAGCACTGGCAGTTGTGTCATAAATCTGAGCGAGTTTCTGACAGTTGGTGACAGCAAAACAGCATTCCTCCGAGCATGGCTGGAAACGACCCCTGCAGTGTTTGGCCCCGGGGTGCCCCATGTCAGTCTGGCGTTGCTGTTCTCAGTGTTACCCACACTGCCGCACACAGACCCCGAGAATGCCGTCTGAAATGGAGCCGTGACTTTCCCATGAACACGGGGGCCTCCCCTGGGACATGCAGGGGCCAGGCTGCAGGCCGGGAAAGTCCAGAACCACCGTGACTTACACCACTCCACCACTTCCACCACATGCAAACACTCACTCAGACACACACGCAACCGCACATACACATGCCCATCTTGCACACACACTCACACAGTTCAGACAAGTCAAACATGACATGTGGGCCAAGTTAAAGTCCAATCTCAGCTGTCTGGAGCTGTTCAGAAACTGAAGCGTGAGAGGCCGAATGCTGCCCTGTTTCCTCCACAATGGAACATTCTGTTGCGTAACTGTATTTGACAGCCTGCGTTGGTCTCTGATGAGGTCGGTAGTGTTGGTATTAGCCGGTGAGGCACGTTGCCCTGCCGTGCCATGCATAATCCAGATGGACCAGAAGAGGCAATAGAAACCCTGTTTTCCTCCTGAATGGGATACTAGAGAAAGGGAGATTGGGGCTACATCGGCTGGTGCACAGTTAGGCTGTCAGAGTGAAAAATGGGGGGTAAACAGCGGTCCAGTGGGCAGCCATATGTCCGGCATGAGGAAACAGCAGTTTGAGGAGCAACAGAGGGAAAGGTCAGAGAGGTGGTTTTCTAACTTGCTGTCTGTAGAGAAAAGTTTGTGTTGACATTTTGTTCAGGGTAAATGGATGATGAAGGCAAATGTTGCTTTTTCAAAGCATTTTTTGGAAAATATTTTATGCAAAGGATGCCGAAAGTTCAAGATTTAATCAACTGTGCGCCATATCATTAGTTATTTTGAAAATCCTGCACATGCATCTATAAATATTGAGTTTCTGGAGGACTCATCAGCATAATGAAGAAAACCTGTCAATATTTATCAGACGCTGAACTGAAATGCCAGTTTTTCCATTCTGTATGAAGATAATTTATGAGTGACCTTCGCTGTATTGTGTGGGTTTGCAGCTTCACAGAAAATCTCTTTTCATTGCTTTATCAAACATGTAACAGTGTATCCACAGTGTTAGCCTGCAGTGGACATTTCAAAGTGTACGATCAGATTCATTGGAGCTTTCTTGTGAGGAAAGCCGGGTGTGAGGGGGGCACAAAATCTGTGCGAGGGAGCAAGGTTGCTAGTGTACGTTCCCCCCTTCGCTTCATCTCTCGCTCTGCCAGGAAATTATACCTAATTAGGCAGGGGCTGGTTGCTCCAATTAAACTCTGGCATTCCCAGGCTCTGTGATGCATTGTACTGGCCTCTCAGTGAGAACACACTGCACAGATATGCTGGCTAACAACACACTCATCTGTAGTACACCGACAAGAGTTTTTACGTCAAGAGGTTTGGCCTCAACACAAACGCCGATGGACTAAATGCTGACACACACACACACACCATCAGCCTTTAGGCTTTTTAGTAGTTGGATCAAACAGAAATACAGAGACGCTTCTATGCTGGAAACATGCAGGATCAGCGTGCCCCCTTCCAGCTATGGCACAGTTTTATTGGTGTGAAATTAAAGCTTTTCTCCAGGCCATTTGAGATCCAGCATAAACAGGCAACCTTGATGCGGTGCTTTGCGGTAAAACACATTAGCAGCCTGCTCCTCAAACACTGTTCAAATGGAGTTTTAAAAAAACAACACTGAAAACCAAAGCATGCCAGCAAATTACTCCTATAAAATGAGATTGCTCCACTTCTAACTCTGTTAGACAAAGGGATGTTTCATCGCATGTGCCAGAATTGCTCCAAAACACCTGTTTCACATTTGGGTTTAAGTGACTATTTCATGGGCATGCTGGATTTTTCAGCTTTCACTTGTTTACACTAATTACACACTATAAGATGACTAACTGGGAGCTTACTTTTATCATTTTGAGAGTGTTTCTGAATTACAAATTATGATATACAGAGCTTTAGCACTGAAACTTTGAAAACAACGGTGCTGAACTTCAGTTATCAAAATGGCTTTTTTTTGCACCATGTTGGATGTTGAAGAATTGGAATCAATGTTTGCCTCCTGCAGCTTGACTTCATGTCAGGCCTTTCAGAGCTCAGGATCAATATGCTGTCGGTCACACTCAGTGAAATGTGTAAGACCTGTGTATTGTAACTGAGTGGCCCCTTTAAAATGCTTTATAAGAGAAATGAGGCTATTTGTATCTGTGATGAATGGATTGAGCCATGTGAGCCAAACATAGTGTAGACACACAACTAAAGGAGAGAAAATGACCAGAAACCACAGAGCAAAAACTGGCAATATCCTTTGATGAAACAGTCACAACTCCAGATCCACTTCCAAGCTTTCAATCATACTGCATGAGCTTAATGAAAATAGAGCTTAAAATGTTATCCACAGCACTTTTATGACTTCTCAGCCATATTGGTTTTAAGTTCAAGGTATAGCTCAGATTTTTTGAAGTGGGGTTGTACGAGGTACAGTCACTGTATTACCTCCTGAACAAAAATGGTGGTCAGCACACCCCGAGTCTGAAGCAGGCAGGAGTAACACCATGGAAGCTGAGCAACGTACTGCTGTGGACAGGGGCAGCAGCAAAACATTTTCACCGCTTTACCTTGACCCAAACAGCCCTTTTTGACGGGGAACTGAACTCAAAAGTGAAACTTGTCTTAGCTCTCTTTAAAGCTAGACTCCATTGACGAAAAAATTGAGCAAAGGGTTAGTTCAGGCAGGACGCGATGTCATGCTCAGCTCATATCCCAGCTTCATCGGCTGATCTCAAACAGCCCAATCAACTGATGGAGCAGCTGACTGATGGAAGGGAATCAGCTGATAGATCACATGATTCCTTTCTGTGCAACCAATTGGCAAATCTCATTCAGGACGCTCTATTTAAACTGCTCTTTTGCACATTTAAAGAAATATTCATTTTTCTAAGTGGGCCTTTTTTTAGGTGGCTAAAACACATTTTGCTGCTGCTTCCCCCTCCAAAGCAGGATATTGCTTTGCCTCTGCGGCGGTATTTGTGCCTGCTTCGCAAAACTGGGGGCGTGCTACACATTATCTTCTGCAAGGTAATACACTTACTACAAATAAATGCCTTATACAACCCCACTTCAAAAAATCCCAACTATCCCTTTAAGGTTTGACTGCAGCCAAGAACAAATTTTCATGCCGATTACGACCATGTCATAGGGTCAAAAGCCCCAGAAAAAGCTACAAGAGGGCCTTGAGTGGGGACTGTTAAGTCAACATACTATTTCCAAAGTCAAGAATGAACTTTTATGCTGATGAGGACCATCTGATGGGTTGAAAGCTCCAGCAAAAGCTAATAAGTGGACCTTGAATTACTTACCACAACTATTTCAAGAGCGAGGGAAAATGGTGAACAATGTGGCAACAGACTATTAAAAGCGGAAAATGAACTCTCAAAGGCACCAAGAGAGATTCATCACAATGTCTGCCATTTATCTGCGTCCCACAGGCACCCAGACCACTTATAACATCTGATAGACTCAATCTTCCTCACCGCATCTGTGTTTTGAGACCAGGCAGATAAAACCTGCCAAGCTAGATCACCCACAGGCCCCACCACACTCCATCACCATCTGTGCCAACTCTTCTTAAGTCAGCTCCTCTTTAAAAACAATGAGCTCATAGTTCACCGTGATATTTCTCTCCTCAACTCTGCTTTGTGGTGGAACTATTTTTAGAAGAAAGAGACAGATGCTAAGCTACTGGGGCCCCACCTGGCTGGGCTGGGGAAAAGAAAATGGCCACTTACCTGATGACAGGGGTGAAGAGGCTGTGAAGACGGCAGAAGAGCCGAACACCCTAAAAAAAAAAAAAGAGTGAGAAGATTTTGATTAAGTCAGTGATAGGTGTGTAAAATGTGATTTATATTAAAAATAGGCTCTACTGTTGCACCGTTACCTTAGATATGACATCATGCATATCACTTCTGGGGTGATAGGTGCCGTCATCGTAGCGAAAGCGGTACAGCACAGGCTCAGGTTTGAACTGGTGTTTGTCTGTGACTAAAAATGCAATTCAAAACATAAGGAGGTTTCTGAAAGGAGAAGTGCCAGAATGAAAGACCAGAAAAAAAGTCTCAAACCCCAAAGGGGCGTTATTCATGTTGCTTCGAATTTAAAAGTATAAGAGGTTTAAAAACATATTCAAGCCAAGCAGGGCTGCATGGTGAAACAAGCTTTCCAGACAAGAGGAAGACTCAAACCTAATACAGAGTGGTCACAGATAACACGCCTGCTCAGAGCTCCCTGCTCCTCTTGCTCTAGGGGACTCTGTCGAAGGCCCTCCAAAACAGTAATAACAGTTGGCTCTGTATTCTTGGCGGCAGCCGTGCGGGTTCCATTAAAGGTTTTTATGAAAAGATATTCTATCGTTTTCCACATGGGCACTTCTAACAGTACTGGGGGATAGCTCAGAGGGTCTCGGAGTTATTCCTCTCTGTCAGGAACGGCTCTAAAGCCCAATCTCATTTCTCTGTGAGGAAGCAATAAAGCACCCCCGAGTGATTCAAGATACAACTTGGCTTGGGGCCCTACTCTTTTGAGGAAAAAAAAATACATGCAGAGCAGTACGCACCATTTAGTGTGAATGCAAAGCATTAGCCTTCTTAAGCCTCATGCACCAAATACACTTGTTACCCAAAGCCACAGAACAGCCACGGAGCAAATATTACACAAACATTACAGCGAGAAGAGATTAACATTTATAATCCCTTACCTAAACATTGTGTCAAGGGGGTGTTTAAATGGGACACCTGCTAAGACATAAATAAGACAGCTGCGTCTGCAGTGTAGGCTCAAGCCAGGGAGTGAAAGGATTGTGAAACTGCTTGTTGAATGAGGAACATTCTTTGGACATGGCCAGAGGTTAGGTCAGGCAGTGACAGGCATTTGCATGCTCTATATCATGCAGCATGAAATAAATCAGACTGTGGTAGGTTTGGTTATAGACATGGAACAGCAAAGGATGATAAAGCAGGTCTGAGTGGGAGAAAATAAAGGACAAATATTGTGAGAACTAACCATGGTGGATGAGGCCATTCTCCAGCAGAGCTTGACCCAGGTGAACCCCTTCCTCTGGGTTGCCTGTCTCACCAATTTCCATCAGCCAAGACACAAACTCACTGGGGAAAACACAAAAGACAATACTGACATAATAATGCACATGTTCACTTGGGGATAACACAACAAACTTACACAAAATCCCCATGGGAAATCTCATCACTCTGGAAAAGAGAAAGTGTGTGATCAGTGGAGAGAGCTTTAAATTTACCCTTGCTAATCTGCAAATTGGAAAAAATAGTGGTGGCCTTTGCCATCATTACAGAGAGCCTTTACAACTTGCTATGAGCATTTACTCTAAATTGATGTGACTATGGCAACAAACACCAGCTTGCCAAAGAGGGATGATTTATTTACTGCTGAGGGCCACATGTTTGTTAAAACAACCAGCAGGCTTTACTTGGTGTGTTTTGTTTGGGTTAATTTTATTTATTTTAGACATAAGACAGAACACGATGAAATCCGCACAATTTAATTGGACGTTGGGAAGTTCATGATGGAAACTGAAAGAATGTTTTTTCTCTGCATCATTTACAACAGAGAAGAGGAAACAAACCAACCGCCAGATCAACAAACAGCATCCAATCTTCAAAGGGCCTGAATGAGCCAAGTGGGATAATTCTTTATAATTTAGTAACTCAAAAAGAGAGACAGAGAGAGCAAGCGGACAAAATAAAGAAAGGGAGAGGGTTAAGGACAGGCAGAATGGCAGCAGCCACGATGTCCTGTCTCCCTATAAAAGACAAACAAACACAGCCAGCAGCACCACTAAATTTCTGTGGAATTCACTTCCAGGCCATGACGGAGGTGGTCGGGTGTCAGTGTCGAGCCAGCAGTGGCAATTACCAACGCTTTCAGAGAAACAACTGACCAAACACCCCACCTCCGTCCGTCACTCTTGAACCACTCATCCTTGGCGTCTTTTCTCTCCACAACAGACCACAAGGGAAAAACACAAGTCTATAACAACGTCAATTTGTCAACCTCTGTACCTTAACCGTGGAAGGAAAAACACAGTGAAAGTTTGGACTATGCGGTTCTCATGGCCTCGAGCTGATGAGGGTCACATAGGCAATAAACAGTTCCATGCAATTGAAATGTGTAGAGGGGCAAAACTGACCAAATCAAACATCCCAATATTTAAGACTCATTACTACACATATCAGTCATTAGGGAGTGTGTTTGGTATCTGAGAATAAAAAAGTCTCACTTACTTTAATTCAGCATTTAAAGCCCTAAAACCAAGTGTTTTGTCAATGAACTTCTAACTTTGAGCGATGGAGTTCTTAGTGAACATAAAATAGTTTGACGAATTTAAAAACCTATGGGGTATTTTACATGAGAGATTTCTGTATTTATGAGGTTTTTGTTTGTGCTGCTCTCACTGGTTTGCAGAAGGTGGAAGAATGGTGATATCACAGTGTCACATGATGTCTGAATTATGGCCGACATCTTTTGCTCTGTGGGTTCATTGGTTGGCTGATATGCTCTTAACTGACCAAACTGTCATTGCTTGGACAAATGCTGTCGTTAAGGCTATGTGTTCGAGACAGCAGGTTTTTTTCCCCAACTGAAAATGAAAGTCGTTGTTGTTTAGCACTTGTACATGTATGTGGGGCTCTTTGGGTTTTGTCCAGCCCCTTCTCCATTGTGATTGGATGGCTGGGGAAAAAGTGAAGAGCACACTGCTTTACCCAAAGTTTTTATACTCTAGTTTTTTAATCGGAAAAAATGATAAATAATCACATCAAGCGTTAAATGTCATTAAGTGATGGAATTATCATGACAGATTTATTTTGAAAAGTCTCATAAAAGATGGAGCAGTTCAAGGCTGAATGACAAAGCTTCTGAAAGAGATTCATTCGCAAAGGAGCCCTTGTTGTAATGGCACAAGATTATCGTCTGGTCAAAACAACGTAAGTATCTTGTGTGCAGTATTCCAAAGGCTTTTAATGATAAGAATGTTTTGCCTATAGTTAACTTCTCTAGTATCCAGTATGTCAGATTTTTTCATCAGTGCTGTTCAATCCAAAGTGGTGAGACAGACTAGCTCTGCGTTTGAGTATGCAGTTTATTTTCAGATAACGTTACATTGCACATCAATTTTTTTTACCCCCGCCTGATCGTACAACTGCATGAGGATTTCCACTTGCCCTTAAACAGAGTTTACTTCACCCAGGCAAGCGCTAACGTCAACGCTGTGACAGCAAAAAAAGAAACACTTTTGTGGATACTAGGGGTGGGAATCACCAGAGGATCCACGATACAACATTATCACGATACTTCAGTCACAATACAATATTTTTGCCATTTTAAATATGTCTCAATAAAATAAATTGCCATATATAGCAATTTCTTACATGTTTTCAACTGTAAATTATGTCCCCAAACTTTGTCAACATCTGTTTTATGATAAGTTTTCAGTCTGTGCATCTCACCTCAGCCATTTTTTTGCATCAACAAATGTATCTTGTGAACTGGGAAAGCAATTGATTATATTATTCTAGTAGGTTAGGTTATTAATAATTAATGTCATAAAAAAATCATAACAATATTGCCACACAAAAATATCGCAATACTATGCTGTATCGATTTTTCCCCCACCCCTTGTGGATACGCCACCAGGGTAGAGTGCACTCAGTGCCCTGTGTCAGAGATAACATGCTTATTTTTTTTCCATATAGACCAAACTATTGGTTGAAAAGTAGGTTGAATTTCAATCAGCCGAGATTTTCTTTGGTTGACAACAGCCCTAGTATGAAAAAATGACCTTTGGAGGTGCAAGCACATTTTTTTTTTACCTTCAAACAGCTGTTTCCTCCTGTTTCCAGTCGTGATGCTAAGCTAAGCTAGTCAGCTACTAACATGCTTCTCAAAATGTCAAACTTTTGGTTTAAGTTTCTCTCTGTTACTTTAATAAGATAATAAAACACCAGACAGTATCCGCTTTTGTACAATATCTGTGCAGTATATTAACTGATGCATGAATATTTCTCCCTTCTCTATGTATGAAACACTGTCTCCATCCACATGCAGCCAAAGTCTTTGTTCTCAGCTTCTGCTTAAATGTACCGTTTGTGTGGAAAGGTGGATTCCAAGTAATGTCAGAAAGAAAGAGACGAGGCTGACAAAGACAAAGGGAATTTCTTACAGGATGTCTAACCTTTTCATTGAGCTCTTAAAAGGGCTTTTCAACAACATCTATCACAACAAGCAGACACTATTGTCTGTCATGTGCGGAAAAGACACACACTTTGAATCTCTTTTGTTTTTCTGTTTATTCCAGGCAGGTTTAAAATTGGATGATAACTGCAAGCTAGGTGGCTGTCACACACATTTTCTTTGATGAATTACACTGTCGTAGGAACCAAACCGCAAATGATTGTAGCACTTAAAGGGGAGGAGCCCGAGACCCAAAAATAGCCTTCGGCCTTAAAAAAAAAAAAAAGAATCAAAAAGAGAAAGAGGAGGCGTAGTGAGAGAATAAAAGCATTTCACAATGGAGGGAGTGGGCTGAGTTGAGGCCATAGGCAATGTGGCTTTCATCAGAGACATACCATGCTGGTTCCAATTCACCAATTACGCCTACATGTAATCATCTCCATAATCATCCCAGACAGGGGAAGTACAGAGGGGCTAGAAGAGTCTTTGCACCCACAAGTGGTCATCAAGGTGTTGGCCGAGCTGTATATATAGAGGGATAGGTTTCCACAAGGAGCTTCCCTGAGCTGCCTTCTCGCTATATGATCTCTTCTGAATCAACGACATGCCCACATATGACCAAAGTTTGATCCTTTTAATCTTTTTAGCTGACAGATCCATTTTTCCTCCAGACCGCGAGGTATCTGGTGTTGTCTGCATGGACCAAAGGAGAAAGTAACCCCCCATTCCAAACCACCAGGCGATGTAACATGGCCACAACTATGCTGCCCAATTCAACTTTTTGGTTGTTTTTTTTCTCTCTCTGTGTTTTTCCTTGTTATTTTTAAAAATAACAGGGATTTTGAACTGACTGTTTGAGCTCGGTGTGATTATTACCAGTCAAAACATCTCTGTAAAAATTTTAAACAAATGGAAAACACGGGTCATTTTAGAACGTAGTGGGGCGTTTACAAGGCAAATTTGTTATGGGATTACAAGAGTCATGATAGGAGCACAATTTAAATTACATCCAACCAACACTGTCTTGTGAAAATGGTTTATTTTTATTTCCCAGCCCTTTTTAAATTGCTTGGTGTCATCACTCTATAAAAACGCCCTAACATAGAATTTTCATTTTCAAACATGGAGAGCTCTGCTGCAGCCAGATGCTTGTAGATTTTATTACACTGATCCAGTTTTGTCACCTTCTAAGTCCCACAATGTGTGCGCCCCACAAAAAGTCTACAGTGTGATAGGAATAGACATAAGGATTTGAGGTTAAAGGTTTTTGAGGCTTTCCAGTTCAGGAGAGAGAGTTGTGATATCACGTCATGATTTTCTGGAAAAAGCTTTCAGGCCCAAAAATAGCAACTTCATATCACAGCATGTAGTTTGAGGGTCACATGGTTCTGGTTCTCATGTACATCAGTGATTGGAGTTACAGTCCAAGCCCCCTAAATATTGGATTTAAAGAAGTTTCTGGGCAGGATCAAACCAAGGCAAACTCAGTTCAAACCAACCTTTTTACTTATTTAGTTGCATGAAATCTGGCAAGTCAATATGACGGCAAGACATCTACATCTTATATGATAAAAGCAAAATAGTGAAATGGGGGCATCAGCTCATGCATGCCTAAAATAGATCAAGGGCAAAATTTTGAGCAAAGCACCCTTTACAGTAAACTTTCTCACCTATCAGCAAATGGAGAATAGAAAGGCATGTTTAGACTCCTGAGAAGTAAACATGGACAGGGCACTGGCACAGCTGAGGACACTCAAGGACACGAAGAAACGATGAACATGTTACAATGAGACACACCAACCCCGTCTCCTAGAATTAACATTTGTATATTTCTTAATTGCATTTATAATCACATTGTGGTGACAATTTAACTGCCGCCTGGGTTACGTTCAGAAACAATGTTTCTTTGTGTTAATGAAACACTACATTTAGAAAAAGCATCAGAGTTTGTTTGTAACCAGACTGAGACCACCTCTTCAAGAAGGTCTCGTTCAGGTTGTTTTGGTGCACACCCGAGTACGATTGCTGTGTTCACACCTGCCCAAAGAAACCATTTTCGAGTCATTTTCAATGGAAGTCTGTGACATAAAGCTACAATCTGACGTCCAACAACTGTCACAGTGACAGGTGTGACACACTAAAATTCAAAGTTGATCTGGCCTCAACTCTTTTCAGCACTCCAATGACGTCTTGAAGCGTCACCCAATTATACGGTTTATTTCTAGCTTTGCTACTGTGTTGTTTAGCTTAATTAGCTGAGGCTATACTAGCTCTCTGTGCATTGTGGCGCACACGTCGATGCAATGGGATGGCAAAATGTGATGTTAAAATGAGGCTCAGACATTGATGAAACCCATAGATACAAAGTTGATACAAAGGCCTGTGACGACGTAACTACAACACTTCAATCGCGAATTGGCAATAATGTAGCTGGTCACGCTATTGCATTGTTGCTCGTGTGAATAGGGCAATAGTTTAAGGCAAAAAAACTGACTTTGGTTACATGTTAATAAAAAGGGTAATAATAAAAAAAATGATGCTGTAACTACAAGTGGATGTTTTGGTGGAAAAAAGGCATGAATAGTGAACATTTTCCTGATACATTCAGTCTGAATATTTTTGTGATTTGCCAGGTACGTTGATTAACAACATTTTCTCTTTATGTTAAAAGAAAAAAATCGTTTGGCATTATGTTTTCCTTAAAAAAACACCTTTACATTTTCAGATTACTTGAATACAATTGTTATTTCTAGGCGACAGGGCTGGACACACACACACAGCTGCCCTCTGGCATAATGGGCCCTCTACTGCAGTTACCTCATGGATTCCTCAGCAGAGAGCTTATTGTAATCTAACATGGGCGAGAGAGAAAGCGGGCAGTCAGCTGAGCCGCACAGGGATATCTCCCTGTGATTTACGACTGGCATTCAATGGCCGATCCGTCCCCAGACACCACACCAATAATCCTTAAATAAGATTCATGGGCTAAATCTGGCTGGATTTGATTTTCCCATGACTGAGGCTGCAGATATACATAACACACTCCTGAACAAAAAGGCGCCGACGCTTTCTTCTTCCCAGCTGCTGTCTTTAGAAGCCCTTGCCAATTTAAAAAATGAAAGCAGGGATGTAGAAACTGATCTATGTTACAAAAGTGTCCTCTGTAATCGGCTCTGAAGATGTAACCATACGCTGTAGGTGCTAATATTATTCCCTTAACACCATACAAGGCCTCTCTGCCCACTTTTCATCATATATAAAGACGTATACATCTGAGAATACACAGAATTATTTATTCTGGTTCATGTCACAGCACAGTCATCCACTTTGACACTCACTCCCTCACAGTAACAGAGCCCACACTGATGTGACACAGAGGAAACCACAAGGACTGAGCACACAGCAGCTTCCCCAGAAGACAAACCAAAGTGTCGAGGTTAGCGGCGAGAATCTTACCTTCCCAGGAAGCACTTGGGGAAGGTGGTGAGCTTGCGTTTACGGTCCTTTATGAGGTTACACTTGGTCATGAGGTGGTAGAGCTTCTCTCCCTTCTCTGACACCATCACCCACGTATCCTGCTCCATGCCGAGCCTCAGACCTATGCAGCAGAGGAGGGAGGGAGGAGGGAAGGAAGGGAGGATGCAAAAAAGCCTGTCAATATCGTGGCATTAATAATCTTTGCACTCAGCTTCTTGACTAGACGTGACATCAATTACTAGCTGGAGAAGGTTAATGTCTCCTAATTTCACAAGATAATTAGCAGTGTCTTTCAGAGTCTGTGCTAATAGTCTTAGGCAACGTTAATCACTGACACTGTGAAGAGTTTATCATGTACACAATCTCAAAATGCGTAAAATAGAAACTGAAAATATGTGTTTCCCTCACTGTAGGAGTGACAACCGGTTAATCTGTTTCAACACAAGACACACAATATCACCACATCGCTCGCTTTTTCTTTCACTCTTACATACAGATTCAACAACTCATCAGAGCTGGGTTTTACCCCCTTTTTTACTATTCAGGTTAAATCCTTCTGTATTGATTTTCCCAAACGCAGCATATATTCTCAGCTATTTGATTCAAGACAGATGTAGAGAAATAAAAATAAAAAGGGAAATGAGTTTCCCTAACTGAGCGACCCCCACCCTGATACTGATACACTGAAGCGCCTTCTTACTTTTCCTCCGCTCCCTCTCCTTCATGATGGCCTCCAGCCACTCCTGCTTCTCCTCCGGAGTCTTGGCCATGCAGACGAACCACTTGTTCTTGGCTGTGTTGTGGATCTTCCAGCCGTTGTTTACTATGTTCCCGCTGCTGTGGTAGTCAGCTGTAACACAGACACAGAGGTTGACTTCTCTAGTTTTATAAAGTCTTCTCCTCGTGAGGGGTGGAACGACGCACATCCAAGTTTTTTTTTTACTCGTTTAAGCTCAGAGAAGTTTGAAGGGGAGGGCCATCAATCAGTGGTCGCACTGATCATGACACTGTAAACGGAGCTGTTGGGAAGTCGGGCTCATAGTGAAAGAGTGTTACCCGCAGAAAACACAGCAATAACATAGTGAAGCACAGCTCCAATGACTTGCTTCAGACAAAATGAAACTAAGTAAACAGTGTTAGCAACACTAGGGCTCATATGAGAAAGTACAGGAAACAGAGCAGAACAGACAACGCATTATCTGATAAATTAAGGCTTTCTTATGCAGTAGCGTGTGGTCTATTTTTTAAAAACAACATCCATCATAAAACTATTGAAAATAAAGTCCTCTATCTCAGTGCAAACACTCGCTTTGGACTCATTTTTCCCAGCTCTAGTGTCGGCCCTCATAGCCTCTCTATTGAGTGTGTCATTGATTATCGCTCTTCTCCTTCAACGAGATAAACGAGGGGACACACATGCAGAAGAAGAACCATCCATCAGCATTATTTACTACTGAGTGTTCAGAATACTCGCACAGAGCAAATGGCTACTTGTGATTCACCACCTTCGCTAGGGCGGAACGATTAATCGAATTCAAAGTGACATTGCAATGTTTTAGGACGTAATTTTTAAATTGCAAAGCTGCAATTAAACAACAACAAACAAGCAGGTCATAAACACCTGGCCCTGTTGGTTTCACGTGCACACGTTACCTAGGCTACGTACACGTGACCTGAGCAAATGAGAGCAGATGAAGAAAACAACTTGTCAAATGTCACAGCTCACAGTAATGCCGCCAGGTTTAAGTGCAATAAACATGTTTACATATTATATTGTTTGCTGCTGCAAGTGTGTGTTTGAGCAAGAAAGACAGTTACTATAGAGGCACTGAGAGCAAACAGGTATTGGAACAGAGTGTCCATGTGCTTCCTGACCACGGCCTGGAGGCTGAAGCATTAGTTAGCGTGCACTTTATGTGCTATGTTTCTGTAGATGATTCATATTTGCTTTATTGATATAAATGTTGCTGGGCTTTGTTGTTCTTTTCTTTTTATTGAAGTCATGATGATTAAATTACATGCTTGCATAACTTGAGGTTACAAGTTATAATTTTTCAATTTAATAGACAAATAAGATGTGTTGTTCATGTCTAGAGCTGGCTCCTGAAAGTCGAGGATTTAAAACATCAGTGGGAGATGCCTCAGTCGGATAAGCACTCCTCGCTTTCACACTGCTCTGCAGTACAGGCAGCTGCGGACCCAGGGTGAGTCTGAGTGAGACAGAGGCTTTGCCTGGTCAGGCTCCAAGATATGAAGTGGTAAACGGACCTGCACTTGAATAGCTTTTTAGTCCTCTGACCACCAAAGTGATTTCACACTATATGTCACATTCACCCATTCACACACACATTCATACGCTGGTGGCAGACGCTACCATACAAGGTGCAACCTGCTACTTAGTTTTAACGCACTTACACACCGATGGCACAGCCTTCCAGAGCAACTGCGGTTTGGTATCTGACACAAGGATATTTCGACATGCGGATAGGAGAAGCCAGGGATTTCAAAGACAGATTTTTCGCTCAGAGGATGACCCACTCTATCTCCTGAACCACAGCTGCCCTGGTAAAGTTACTTTATGCCCTCTGCTAAGAAATGGTGAATTTAAAGCTCACAGCAACTTAATACAAAACAAACTCTGGCTTTTGTTTGATATATAGTGTCAGTAAAAAAAGCTTGTTGCACATTTCTGATGCGTCCTGTCAAACCCAGTTCAAACTCTCAAACTCTGTATGTTAAAAAACGACACTGACTGACATAATTCCGTCTGGTGAAGCCCTATTCGTATCAACTGATCTCATTTCATCATAACTTGTAGAATTGGCCTACATGACACAGTAGTTTATAATTTGATTGTATATTGTGCTGTGTTGGTCATACAATAGAATCATTTAATAATAAACAAGATAAGGCACTTAAAAAAATAGCATAATGAATTACAGTTGGAATACTTGTCTTAAACAAATGCGATTCCTTTATTTTCCCATATCATTCAACCCTAACTGAAAACACAAATTTAGACATTATGTAAAAAAAACAAAAACAGAACAAATGGAAATGAACTCTTGACTGTAAACTAAATCTTCATCATTATTGCCATCTCTTCTAGAACATTTGAAATGCTTCATCGCCTGACCTCTGATTTTCTCCCTCTAAGGGTGTAACAAAAAGCAAACCATTACAATCATCAATTACAATCAGGTCTAAAAGCATCTACAATGTGGTGTCCTTTATATGGCATGCCTCGAGGGCGTTTTTCAACCTCAGGCAGCAAGTGTGTGCCTGGGAAAAAAGTTGCGGCGCTTATTATTACGTAGGAATCCAAGCTAAAATACTCCTGTCGCCCTGGATTTCAGATTGAGATCTCCCGCCTGTGGTGCAGAACACCCAAGAGTTACTGCACCGCCGCCGGCCTCACGTGTTTATCCTCCCTCTCCAGACCCAAACCCATCCATCTCTCACCAAAAACACCCAATATTACGGCCCATCTAGGTCTGCTGGAGAGGAAATGATGGCTTCTACAAATATAAATGATAATCAGTGGCTATGTGAGGCCAAGAGACACAAGCACTCGAGTTCACCAAGTACCAGCGGCAGCAGCACAGTCCCAAGAATATGTAACTATAGATGTCTAAAAAAAATGTTTATAGGTAAATCTTATTTTTCCATCGGCGTTCCAAGTATAAAATCACAGGTTGTCAACGTTCCTGTGTGGGTTATAGCATATTTTTAAACTGCTGCTGCCAGGAGTGCTGCTGACATAAAAAATGAGCTTCTGAGAGAGAGTGTGAGCACAAAAAGAAAATTTACTTGTCCACTCACCCGTGCCATCATCCACATTTTCCACCTCCATCACCTCTGTGTTGATTCTCCCCCTGAACAGGTAGCGAGGACCCTCTGTGGCCGTCTTGCTGTTTTTTAAACGCCTTGGACAGAGAGAGCAACCACAAAAATTAGCCAATAAAGTTTAATCATGTTATTACTTTCTGTGTTATTAGTGTCACTCACAGTCCATTTAGGATTTTATAAGAGACTAATTCTAATCATCTGATGTTTGGCCATGTGTACTAAGGAGGAAAATGCATCCAGTGTAGACAAGTTATTCAATTTAAGGTCAGAGCAACACATTTGTTTTCTGTCTTGCTTTTTCTTTGTTTAGTCTGCTTTCATGTACTACCTGCAGACACTACACTGTATACAGCACGTACAGTAAAAGCAAATCGGAGCAGGTGGCAGCTTGGTTGGTGGTGGATAAACAAAACCTGCCAGAAACGCGCACAATAGACGCAGCAGCATTGTTAGCTGCTGCATCAGTAGCTCACCGTGAGCAAATTTGGCAAGCGTTCTGCGTGCAGAAGCACAACAATGGTCGGCAATCAGCAAGAGTTTCCTGACTCGACTTGCACCGATCATGATAAATGTCATATTATTTGGTATATTTCCTCAAAAACTACATGAAAGATAAATCCACTGATATGTGTCCATAGAATGATGTTAATAACCCCCGTCCCTGTTTTCCCAAGTCAAAAAAAAAAGATCCGTCTCACATGTGTCGTCTCGACTGGATAACTTCTTTCAACTCCCTCACAAAAAACTAAAATGCTTCCCACAGTACACTGCTCTCTTTTCCTTAAACAAGTAAAGGAACTTGCGCGGTGAATTATTTATAAAGTCCATGCTCTAAATGTTCTGTAGGCGCACAGAGACAGAGGGAAATTTTGAAATTAGCATAAACAATATTTTTATTCTGTCTCTTGAAAAATACACACTGTAATGAGAATTTAAATTCATCTCCTGCTTTGTGGATTTTGTCTGTAGAGTAATGAATACAAGCGGGTCAAGCCACCTGTTTTTCTTCTTGCAGTAGACCAGCAGCTTGTCAAACAGGAAGAAAATCCTCTCTTGTATGTTTCCAGCTGAAATCTTCAGGAGGACGCCGTGCATGAGCATCTCCGTGCATGTGTCTGTGATATTGGAGCCCTGCGAACAGACATGTGGGGAAAAGGTCAAACAGAGAGAAAAAATGCAGAGTGAAACAGATGCTTAGGCATAGATTTACACAGGAATGCAGGAAAGAAGGTATTCAAACTTGCAGATAATTTTAATTCAATTTTTATCTGACAGAAAAAGTTTCTACAGATTATTTCTTAACCATTCAATGTTCACACATAGTGTCTGAACAGGAGGAGGGATCACAAAGCCCAGCCTTTCCTGTTCCCTCTCTCAGGAGTCTATGAAAACACTCCCTGCTTCCTCACAGCAGATTGCTGAGGGACTTAAAAATGCATAGCCGTTAATAGCCTCTATAGAAAAACATCCCGTCTGGTCAAACTATGTGTTGCATTGTCGCGCCTGGTCACCATATTGGTTGGGGTTCCTGCTGCAAGTGATAAAGTGTGCTGTCTTTTCCCTTACCTTGCCTGCTCTGGGAATTTATGTACTACGTTTGATCGGCCCTTCAGAGCTAAAAATAACTCCTAGGCGCACGGAGCCGGAAAATGTGCTAAGCATTTCCTCCTGCTGGAGACATCAGCGGGCCAAAACCTATCCCGCTTTTTCCTTCTTTCTCTCCTCGCCCTTTTAATTCTCCTCCCTTCCCTTCTGCCGATCATCTCTCACTCGCTTCCCCTCCCCTTGATTCCCCAGTCTATTCCTCTATCTCTTTCATTCCTTCCTCCATGCCTTTTTTTTTTTTTTTTTCAGTCTCCCGCTCTTTCAGGGGCCTTTTAACTCCCCAGCTCATGACCAGATGTTAAACTAATTTGCAGCCAGTGAATGTGTGCACACCAGACATGGAAAGGCCAACTTGTCTTGGTCACTTGAAGGGGCCAATAGCAGCGCGCACACACTGGTTGAGACTATAGAGCTGCATTTCCTTAATGGAAGAACCGACACTTCCCCTTTGTGTTTCATGCGCTTTTGACAGAACCCCCTGCCAATTTACTTCTTTTGGTGCAGCCTGTCTTTTTCTCTGCAGCACTTTTCTATCACTCTTCACATTAATCTTGTTCCAAGCTAAAGCTCCACAGAGAGTGCATTCAGAAACTTAAGCAACACTTTAAACCCTCAGTCATCTGTTTCATCTAAATTTCAACCTTCTATTTTTATAACCAGACAACAGCCAGACATAACAACTGCAGAAATGGATAAAAAATTAGGAACTGCAAAGCAGGATATGTCATTAATTAAGGAAAAACTATGGTGGAAAAGTTTGTGTTGAAGTCAGAAGTGGTATTTGTAAATTAGCTGGGGAGATGAGACAATTTAAATGAAATTCTTTAAACTAAAGAAGCCAAATCAAGCAAACTCGACAACTCGAGTAGGTTTTAAGAACACTAATTAAACTTAAACAAGAGAACAGAATGTGAAATAAAAACACAACTGGAAACTACTACCCGCTGCTCTAAAATTAACGTATTCCTATGGTAAACAGTGACAAAACACAGACACTTGCAACACGAACCAACTGGCAATCACCGCCCTGACAAATGCTGGCAGTCGTCACCATGGTGACCACTGCAGGCCATCGCCCTGTCTCTCCCACGCGAGGTGAACCTGCCAGGATGCCCTGAGGGCGGCCAGCTGTGGAGCAGGTCAGCGCTAACAAGCAATCAGCCCGGGCGGAGGAGCAGCAACGGAAAAACAGAGGCTCTCACAATCACTCCTCATCCCTCCATCATTCCTCAGACACCCACACAGAAATGCAAGATACAAACATCACTCAGCTCGCTCTCCTTTTTTCCTTTTCTTTCTATTTCACCCCTCTCTTCTTCTCAGTTCCATCTCATTTAGCCTGGCGTGCAGAAGTCAGAGGGTCCTGCTCCAGAATGAGCTAATGTTTACAATTAATAAAAAAGTGCTGAGGGGAAACCGCAGAGTAGCTACAGCCAGGAGTGTGTCGAGAGCAAGATATGTCACCGCACCCAACAATAAAACTCACTCTGATCACACTATTCTTAGATTTTTAACTATTACGCTCCTTCTCTTTATGTGTGTGTGTGTGTGTGTGTGTGTCTGTGTGTACATCTAGCAGTCATTATTCTGAGACCTCTTGTTTTTATCCTCCTATAAGTGTGCAATAGCATTTATAGAATAAATACTGTGTACTCCTAATTACAAGCCTTGAAGTTTCTTATACAACATTCACAACATTAATATAGCAGCAAACAACTATTTGTTAAGTAAAGATACATACTGGTTTAAATCCTATCTGTCTGATCGATCTTTCTCTGTGGCTGTTGGCCCTCATAAGTCAGAGTCTGCCCCCTTCTCGTGTGGGGTGCCCCAAGGTTCAGTTTTAGGGCCTATCCTTTCCACCCTATACATGCTTCCTCTCAGAGATGTCATCAGCAATTTTGAAGGTATCTCATACCACATGTACGCGGATGACCTTCAGTTATATTTCTCTTTTAACTCTGATAGGACAGACGGAATAGATGCACTGCAGGATTGTTTGAGTGTAATTAAGGACTGGATGGCTAGCAACTCTCTTCAGTTGAATGCAGGCAAAACTGAGGTGTTAATTGTTGCCCCTGACATCTCAGCATCTAAAGTGGCCGGCTGCTTTGGGTCCCTTAGTACAAATGTGCGCCCAAGTTTGAGAAACCTTGGGGTCATAGTTGATCAGGCCATGCTTCTTGATGAGCACATCAAAACTATAACTCGCTCCTGCTTTTTCCACCTTGAAAAAATTTCCAAACTCAGATCCATAGTATCTCATTCCGAGCTAGAAATGATCATCCATGCTTTTGTTTCCTCACGTCTTGACCACTGCAATTCTCTCTTCACCTGTCTCAACAAAACTTCATTAGACCGCCTCCAATTAGTCCAGAACGCTGCCGCTAGGCTTCTGTCTTTAAAATGAATTGGAACTTGGTAGTACCAATGTAATTCTGCCGGTACCCTTAAAAGTAAAGAGTTTGGTACCCAACCCTTCCTGTTGCGCATGCATGTTAGTGCATGTCAGTTCTGTGTGTGAATCCCACTGGCTAGCCGATTGCCTTCGCTCTGCCGTGGGCTTATACAGCGTTTACCACTGATATCTGAACACCAAGAAAGCATAGCGCCCACCCTTCGGTCAACACCATTAGCTCTGTCAGCACTTTTGCTGTTGTTAGCACTAGCACTGCTAGCCACCAGCTTAGCTACCTCTATGTTGAGAACCGAGTACAGACAAACTGAATAAGACTCTGAACCACAGATAGGCTCTGTATGTTGCATAGAGCTACCTTGCATAGAGCTACCTTCATAGATTCAGCATGATTTTTTTTGTCATAAATATGTTCTGGAGTATATTTTAGTATGAAGCAAAAAGTACTAAAAGCCTGGCTAATGCCACATGAAAAGAAGTCTAATCATGCTCTATTGTATCTTGTCTGACTCACATCTGAGTTTAAAAGTTTGTGTTTTTACCAGAACTGCCTGCACCGTTAATCAGAAGCTGTATCAATACTGGCAGTGTCTTTTTGTCTGCATGAGTCCAGGAAGCCTTAAGGCCTTCTTTGCATGCAGCCAGGTCAATTACATAAGCATCCCAGCCTCTTGAATTACAATTACCACCACTGTTTTCTCTTTCCAACCACCACTAGGCCTACTGACCCCTTATTAAGGCATCCCAGAGCTCAGGAGGAAAACTAATCTAGAGGGCAACCCTCCAGACCAAGAAGTGTGGTCCACCTGACGATGATTGGATCAGTCACCCTAAAGCGTGACGGCTTTAACTACAGGCTCATCCAGGCGGAAAGAATTTGCCCATTGTGAATACAAGTCATTGTTCCCAGAGAGAACAAGAAAGCTTAAAAAGCTGACAAAAGTCACGCCACTTCTTGATGAATTGCTGGCATAGGGCTAAGTGGCTTTAAATATGTCATGACTTTGAGCTTTGACGGGAGGAAAGCTTAGCTTTGTTTTAAAAAATAATAAAAATCAACACGCCAACTCTGACAACAGAGCAACAAGTCAGTGCAGCCATTTAAATTGAATTTACTGGGTGAGATTAAATCATTCAACACAGTTTACAGAGTTCAGCTGAGGCCCACCTCCCAGCCCTCGATATGGGACTGCCATTCTTCCAAAATCTCCAACTTCTCCATCTGTCTCTTGGCTTCGTTGATGCTGGAGCACACAGCCTTCATCACCTGCAGAGACTCCTGCACCAGGACGTAGTCGTTGTGCTTCTTCGGGGTCCTTTTCAGCAGCTCCTGCACACAGACCATACAAAGTCACACATGAAGAAAAGAGTTATATGATAATAAAGACACACATTCCCATTAATGCACCAAAGCTACTTTCAAATCAAACTTGTGGCGAATGTAGCCGTTAATCACAATTTGCACAACATAAAAAGCAAGAAAGAAATACATGCTCTATTTCTTATCCTCTCCACATTTACTTACCCTTCAGTGGTTCCTGAGTTTAGTGGTTAAAAGCTACTGCATGCCACGGTCTAGCAAAAGTGATGGTGATCTCTGCGCCTATAGTCTAAACACTGCCTTTCAGCATGTCAGCCGCTATAGGGCTGATTTACTCTGTTCTGGATATATCTGCAGCCAGTGATGGCTATCTGTGTCATTTCAGAGAAGGAGGCCCCGGCAGCTGAAAGACTTCAAATGGCGGAGCATCAGATTACCCCCTTATTATTATTACATCTCTGTGCCCGTGCTAGTGGCTGTTTAGAGAACGCCTGGGTGAATTAATAGATCATAACAAGACGAACGAGATGGGACAGCTCGGATCACTCACTAAAACAAGCCCTTTGAAAGTGTATTTAATTTCGCTCACGTTTAACACTGGGAAATGGAAATTTCAAAACTAACAACTGAGAATGCAGGTATGAATGAGCCCAGTCAAAGTGTCTGAACGCACAGCTGGGCAGAGGAGGTGATGATAGGTCCTCTGTTATTCCTACGATGTGGTTGCGCTGGGGAACTAAAGCAGAGACGTGTCAGAATATGAGAACAGTGTTTCATTAGCGAGGGAGAGGTTGATGTGAATAGGACAGGACAGCCCTAACTAATGACTAGGTGGTGGTGGATGAAAAGAGGGGTAGAAGGTGCCCTACAGAGGTGGCACAAGGGTGTGGTATCTCCATAATACATGGTTAGCATTCACAAGACCATACTCACTCTGAGCAGCAATGGGTACTTGCAGATCCTCTGAATAGGAGCTACCAGGTAACCCTCCAGTGGGACCTCTGTGTTTTTTCTGCCTCCAAGCAACATGCAATTCTAGAGGAGAGGAGAGGAGAGGAGAGGAGAGGAGGTTTAACAAGGCTAACACTGTGAGGCTGTAATGCTCATTGTAAAGAAAACCAAAACTGTTAGATAAAAGCTGGGGTCAAACATTTGGTTTTGATTTCAGTCATGGTGAAGTAAATGTCCAAGTTTGCCAAAGTGGTGTTAGAATAAAGGCCCTTGGCAACATATATTAGAATGGGTTTATCAGTAGTATTAGCTGTATTTCACAATTGTTTTTTTGTCTGAGGATAGTGTAAGCAGATAGGTCGTCATGTTTATTTTCAGTATTTTCATCAATGTTTACCATCTTAGTTTATCATTTTGCATTGCTAACCTTTTGCTAATTACCACATTGTGCAACTAAGGTTGATGGGTACGTCATTAATTTTGGAGTTACTTGGTCAAAATCAAGACTATTGGAAAAATTGAGTTTGTGAAATAAACAAATAGCTCGCACAATGCAGAGCTCCAGTGTCCACTTATTTAATACACTAAGTGACATTTCAAGCATAACTTGCGTGACCCGAGCATTTCAAACAGGGCTGCCACCTATTAGTCGACCAGAAAGGTCATTAACCAGCAAGATTTCATTGGTCGCTTGGTCGCAGAAAAAAAAAAGAAAAAAAAAAGTGAAACTCTATTAGGAGCTGTGCCTTGTCAAAATAAATCAAAACCTATATGACTGGACCATGTGGGAATTTAATTTGAAAGAACTAACACAGGAAGAGGCCACGCTCAGCAGTCAGACAGGAGTCACGTTAACATACGGAGCTGGTACCTGCGGTTATTGAACAGGCTAGTTAATAACATGTCGGGCAGGAAATCCAAAGTGCGGGATCATTTTGAGAAGGTGAAGGACCAACCCAAGGTGATATGTAAACTCATCTTCATTGGTCGACTACAAACATGACGTATCATGTGAAACATGGAAGTAGCTACATGCCCATTAGCCCACAGCGTCATTAACAGGCGGCTCGCTCAGTGTGTGACGTGCACTTGTAGATAAAATATAGGCCTATATTAATGAAGGTTCATTAGTACGGTTTTGTATGTCTCTGCAATGTAGCACAGTGTTAACAATGTTACTGATACTATTCTTTCTCACACCTTCAACTCAAACCATTGTGTTGCCCTGCCCAAAATATATCATTTAATAATTAAATAATATCGTAAACATGCGGGTGACTTGTCGACTAATGGCCCTAAATGATGACGATTGGTCAACTAGGAAAAGTCTTAGTCGGGGGCATTCCAATTTTTAAATGACATAGAAAGTGTATGTGGCTCTGAATTCATAAAATCCCACATTCAACAGTGCAAATACTCAATAAACAACCCCAGAAAAAAAACGCTATAAACACAAAGAAGTAAATATTAAGAGGAAGACACTCAGTAGAGTGTCCCTAACCATCGTCTGGCTTGTAGGCCGTCATCAAGTACAGGAAACTGAAAAGTTGGCCCACTATTGGCACTACAGGAAGGTCAGGGGATCAACAAAGTCCCTACGATTCATCCTCTGGAGACCATGAAAGTTTGTACACAATTTCATGGCAATCCATTTAATTGTTGTTGAAATATTTAAGTCTGGACCAGAATCGCCATCCCTAAATTCAGATTTATCAAGAACTGAGACACAAATTTTTCCTTAGTCCATACGTACATGTGGTAGGTAGGAACATGTTCAGAGGTCAACCACTAATAATTATTCTAACCTCACATGAAATATCAATGAGGTGCTGGATTACGGTGTAAACAATAAAACAGATTTTACAGCAGCCAGTAGGCCAGAGGTTTAGTGGAGGTTAGCGGATATCCCCACCCTGGTCAGCGCAAGGCAGAGGAGTTGACCTAAGGTATATTAGCCCATAGCTAAGTGTAGGTTGGAGAGTAACATGAGACCCATACAGCCCTGGTGGAAGGCTGGGTCACAGAAAGGTCAAGGCTATAAAGACCCCATTAAATCAAAGTCAATTAATATCTTTGCCTCCTCTGGCTTTGTAGATTAAAGGCACACATACACAGTAAATAAGATTCAGAGCTCTTGCAGCTACTCTTCTCTGATGGTGTGTATATTATGTGCATGTGTGTGTGTTTAATTTCTCACTCCATGAATTACAGTCTTTAGAAAAGGTCATATGCTTTACCAAAGAACCGGCCAATCAATACACCCAAGTCTGTGGTCATACTCTGGCTCTACTGGGAGTGCAACTCTGCTGTAGATCTCCATTTCAAAGTGCTCTGTTTTTATGGAAGTCTTAAAACACAAGGGGTGACGGTGTGTAGTGATACAAGTGTGTGCCGCACTGAAGCAAAGGAGAAGGGAGTGAGAAGGACTCACATTACAAACTGTCAAAGCCTATAAGTAAAAAGTGAGAAGTATCAACAGAGGGACAAGAGACTGTAAACAGCATCAAGAGAAGAACTTAGAGAGGCAATGGAAAAGAAAAAGGGCCAACATTTAAATTGACCTCTTAAAGTGCACACACACATACACAGTTTAGGGAGCCAGCAGTGGGGATGTAGTCATCTTTTGTTCTAGCAACATGATGCTCCCCTGTGGAAGTGAAATTCTCTCAGAGTGTCGGGACAGGAAGAGGGAGTACGCCCACACAAGGGGCCGAGTCACATCAGCTGTCAGACACACTGGAACATTAAGTACAGGGTTTTACACTGCCATGTGTGGGTGACTGTGTGTTTGCTTGTCTACGAGACTGAGACGATGTGTCTTCATATGTGAGCAGTTCTTAAGTCCAGTTTTAAACACGCTTGACCCCACTTGGACTTGAACATTGGCCCCTAGAACTCAGCAATATTTTCAGAAGCCAAACTTGTGAATTTGTGTGCACTCTTTGTGTGTTAGCGTGGACAGAAAACAGTAACTCTGACTTGGACATGAGCACTGATCCTCTGAGACTTTACTTGGCTGTATGTATGTTACATTATGTGAGAAGGGTCTAGCTGCAGAGCTCCAGGCTCAGGCCCACCTTCTCCATCGGACCCTTTCCAGTTCCAAGCTTGGAGAAGGAAGTGAACGTCAGAGACGACCATCAGGATAGCCTGGGTTACCTGATTTCAACAAGCAACACCACCTCCATCTATAGACCCCTATAGACAGTATGACGTTTTTTGGGTAGGCGGGGCTTAGCTGGAGGCAAAAAAATTCTCCACAGACATTAGTTAGTGCTAGCTCGCAAGGTCTGTTGGATTGTTTTAGACAATGGAGGAAGATGATGCGAGTGGTGCGTTCAGAAATACTCATGCCGAGTGTCGGACTGCAAGTGTTACTTGAAAAAGACCAAACCAGACTGGCCGACCTTGAATAGGTTCCTCCAGTTTGTTTTGCTATCAGAGATTTTCCACGAATGTTCGGCCGATTTGCCGGCCAGCTGCGAGCGTTTACACACACAGAGCCGGATTGGCAAGTTGATCTGAGGTGCCCAATTTTCCGCCTCGTAGGGTAGTCATATCAGCGGAACGGTTTTAGTATAAACAGAGCGAGGCGGCCTTCCGCCTTGGGAGGGGCTGTTGATGACTTGTGGGAGGGGCTGTTGATGACGTTGCACGTTCGACCCACTGGCGTGGACTTCAAACCCGGAAACAGCTGATAGCATGAATGAGTATCTGGCAGCTCTAAGGAGACGCAAACCAGAAGATGAGCAACTGGGGAGATAAAGAATTGCACGCCCTCCTTGCCCTCGCTAATGAGGAGGCCATTAACCGTCAGATGACGGGAACGTGAAGGACGGGCCGATGTACGAGAGAATCGCCAAAGGACTGACCAGCCGCGGCTTTCCTCGGTACGTCATTGTTTACGTCACACGCTGAGCTGCATGTTCTGACATTAGCTAATGCGCTAAAAAGTTAGCGTATATATTTCAATATAACTGCAAATTATACAGTTAGGTAAAGTAACGTTAAGCACCAAGTAACTTGTACTAACCTTCTGAGTTTGCTAACATTAGTTAGCTAAGCTAATGTTGTATACAGTAATGTTAGCTAATGCTAACAAAATTGTGTTAGTACAAGTTATTTGCTGTTTAACATTTCGTCACGCAACGTTATAAGTTACATTTATATCGAAATACTAAGGTTGTATGGCTGACCTTTTAAGTTGTAAGAGGTCACGTGACATCTAAGTTAACCCATTACACTCTGTGGCCTAAAATGCAGTGGCATCTAAACATATAATACAACTAGTGATTAAAGAGAAATCAAGACAGATCATACATATGTAGCCTGAACGTTAAAGCAAAGTGATCAGTCAGCTTATAAAGGGCTTGTAGACCGTCTTGTGATGCATGTTACTTATACAGTGGCATGGATGTGATACAATGTATATATATACACTCCGTAGGCTACTTTATTTATTGACCTTAGGCGCCATAAAACAATACAATGCGCAATATAATACAGTGGCATGTAAATGTTATTTATTGATATGGAATCGTGATAAAAACACGTGATTTTCGACCATGGGTCCTGCTGATGGAGGTGAGTCCCAGCATCAGATACGGGCCTGACCCTGGAGCTCTGCAGCAGGACACTATTGTATTATGTGCACCTTTACAGCCCCCTTCTCACCAGTAAACATGTCCTGACGCTCCTGATCTTATTGAGCTCCAGCAGCAGCCTCTGGGCCTTCTCATGATTCCCGCAGTACTCATCATAAATCTGGAAACGGCTCCTCTGGAAGAGACAGAGAATGACAAGGTGAGAAGGACGCATGGGGAGTAAAAAGGACAAATTACAGACAGGAGGAAAAAGAAAGAGGGCAACAGAGTTAAACAGAAAATGGAAAAAAAGAGAGGAGGGCGTGAAGAAATAAATTAAGCCAGAGAGGGTGATACATAAGACAGATACACTGACTGAAGAAATAGAGAAAAATGAGAAAAAGAAGGCAAAAACAGACCACAGAGCAGACATATGAATTATAGGATTCATGGTGGGCATGCATTCTTCTCCACACTCCTCTCCATCATGAAATAAATAATTTATATATATACGTGGGGGGCTCCAATCATATCCTGTCATCTGCCTTGCAGCCATATGACCGACAACTTTCCAGCACGGCAGTTCTCATGACATTCATACTCCATTGTCTGTGAGAGGCAGCAGCGGGATCAGACCACACAGCCTTTAAATCACTCACTACAAAGTCACTACAGAGCAGCAAAAATAGTACACACAGTCTTCAGCCATGCTGCTCTGCCTCAGAAGACAAAGCTGGTGATGTGGAGAGACATAACTGTCATAACAACAAGCGGGGGCGTTTTGCAAAACACAACTTCATGATTAGCTGAAGAGTATGCTCTCTTTGTTGAGTCATGTTTGCTAAAAGGTCAGTTTATGAACCTCTATAAAGATTATTTTTTGGCCCTTGGGACAGATTTTACTGTAGTCCAAAAGGGAGGAGTGGAGTCCAATTTGCCGGCCTGAATCACAGAGGGATTTTGATTTTAGCAGTCCACTGTCCAGCTGGCTTACTTACCTATTTGTGTGTCTTTAGTACAGTTAGATTGTGTAAGTCTTTCTTGGAACTTTTAGAGCATCAACAAATCACCACAAAGACAAAAAAAAAGGCTGCAGAATAAGGGAAAGGACGGAAAAAGAACATTTGTCCAAGTCTTATCTCAGTGGACTCACATGGTCACTCATGACTGAATTATGGTCATGAGTTTTCAGTTATGCTGCAAATTATATCCCATTTTCTCAATGAGGTCATCTCTCTGTCTCTCCCTTTCACCTGTACGAGCAGCAGCCCCACACTACATCAGCGACCCACTGGCAGAGATGTCGCCTTCAGCCCAACAGAAGGATGGTAAGATTTATTACACTTTGAAACCTATTATATGCCAGTGGGCTTCAAGGCTCTGCATCAAAGACATGTGATATATTGCAGTGGTGAGCAGTATATCAGAACCGTATCAAGTATATCACACATGTGCACTCCCTCATCATGGGTAATCCAGAGAGATGAATTGACAACATGTGGCGTGTCTTATCATTTTCAGCAGTACTCAAAGGCATAACTGTATTTGAACTTCGATAGTAAAGTAGGAGAAAAATTCTTTACATTACAAGCTCCAGTGAGCAAAGGATTATTGGAAACAGGATTGGCACTGATGCAACTGAACTATAAGAGCTTGGACAAGATGGTCATATGATGAACTAAGGTAGCGACATGACTTTCAACTGAACAATATGACTGTGGTTAGCTTGTTTTTTTTACCTTAGGCATGATTTGACACTGCAATTAAACTTGATATTCATCTAGGTTTGCTAGAAAATGGGATAGCATATGATGCAGCCATTTTTCAACAAGCTAGGTGACATCACAAGAATGGTTCGTCTCTTTGTTGTATGCTTCTCGTCAGTAGGTAGTTGTTAAGCTAGACTTAAACTTGGCACTGTAAAAGGTGTTTTGTGGTTTGATGACTGTTTTGTTCTCTGACAATATGTTTTTACAGCCAGTGTATGAGATATTTTGAGTGCATGGAAGTACAGGACGTCACTATTCGGCAGTAGCGGCCAACAGGCGGGACATGTTGCATCGCCAGTGTCCCAGTGCAGGTAAATCTTACTTGACTAAAGAACTTAAGTTTGATATTACTTCTATGGATATGCAAAACTGGTATATAGGCCATTACAAAAGCAGCGAGGAGTAAAAATTTTGGTTTAAGATCTAAGGCGTCATCAACATCATCAACCAGCCTGACATTATCAGCCGATTCCGTGGCTAAGGAGGAAGCTCTTTGCCTCCAAAATTTTACCAAAGAGCCAGCAAGATATTGGTGGTGACTCCACGTCAAGGGTGAATATCTATTTGTTTACACCAAGATGAGGATGGGTGCATGAAGGCAAGACCATACTGGCACCAGCAGCTATCTAACCCGACGCACAAAGGGAAACAGACAAGTTCAGTAGGGCTCAACCCCAATAGTTACGTTGCCATTTGCTCATTTTGCAGCGGTAGAGTACATATTCGGTGTGGAGAAGTGTTTTCTGTGGTGAATGTAACTATAGTCATGTTCAGGCAGCTATTCACTTTCACTTCCACTTCACTTTCGTTGTTCGACTTAATGAGAACAGGTCTAACCATTGTATTTGGTCTTATTGGCTCAAAAGCTTAGGGAACTGGTTTTTGGCCTTGTCCCTGGTTCTTTTCGTCTCATCTAAACTCTTAAATTCCACTGTATCACCACTTAACTAGTCTAAACTTCAGTGTTGTTCTCAGCACTCCTTGTAAACCACCAATCTTTCGATGTCACCAACTAGCTTGTTGAAAGGTCGCTGCATACTGCAGGTGAAAAAGTGAAATGCTATCCTATTTTCTAGCAAACCTAGATGAAAGTCAAGTGACTGCAGTGCCATATCTTGCTCAAAGTAAAAATAAAACAAACCACAGACATATTGTTCCATGTTTCACCTCCACTGTAAGTAATAGCAGTTGCATGTGTTACTCACAAAGTGCAAGAAGCAGCGCCCGATTTCATGGTGAGCATGAGGGTCGGGGTGGAGCAGCTCTTCCACCATAGACAGGAAGTCTTTGTGAACGGCCAGGATCTCCTCAATGTTGGAGAATAAAACCTGAAAGAGAAAAAGGACACAAAGACATTATATGGTCACATAAACTTAAGTGTGTATGTGTGTTTCTAGTATATTTGCCAACTGTTTCTTCCTCCAGTTGTGCTCCTAGGATCGCCCGAATCAATGCTTTGGCATATACTGCTTTTTTGTGGCGATGTGGCACTAGGCAAAGGAATTTGTGAGGCCACACAATTAAGACTGAGGTTTCTTTGTAATGGGCATCTTGGCTTGAGATGTCTTTGATATTTGAATTTCAAACATTATTAGAGATATTTCAATAGAGAGGCAGAAAAAAGGGAACACATTTTTAAGATCTGTTGTATGGAAACTTTCCCTTTATGTGGTGCTGACTTCTGCCCCCTTTTATGTCCTTTTTGTGGTGATATTAAAGGACAAAACAACTCTGGATGGAGGAAGAAGCTAGTGAAATAAAATCAAAGCACGAAAACCAGAAACAACTTTTTATGGGTGTTGTGAGGCAAAAATAAGTATAACAAGAAAAATCTGGTAAATCCGATCAGTACATTTCTGCTCCAAAGGACTGGATGTCATTCAGCTGCTTGGTGACATCACAGTCCAACCTCGTGATGACCCAAGTTATCCAAACCCCTCTCTAGTTGGTACAGCATGTTCCCAAACAAAACATAGCATGGATAGACATATTCCAAAACACAGGACGTGCAGTAAATATCCACTGAATGTGTATTTACCTTCCAGAGTAAGCAAGCTCAGTGAAACAGTCACACTCCCACTGTGAGAGAGCATCCTTTATTATCCTCCAGCCAGAAATAGATTATATTTACAGCTGCTTCCTGCATCTCCCACTACTTCTTTCTCCATTCAGAACTTGGCTATTTTAGACTGACAGAGCACCCCAAACAAGAGACCCACTTTATTTAGTTTCCGATGAAGTTTCCGGTCCTTTAATGGATCAGGTTACTGTAGGAAAATAAGGTCTGTGTGCGGTGTCCGAGAGAAGGTCAATTGCCCTTAATATTTTTCCAAATCTTAATTATGCAGTCCCATACCTCACAGATTGACCCTCACCTTAACAGTCTCCTCTGTAATGTTCTTGTCGAGTTTGGTGGCTGCATACTGGTTGAGACGATGTAGAAACACCTGAAGCAGGGCAGAAAAGGAAAGCAACAGTTAACACTTTTGATGAAGCGGTCCACTGGGATTGAATTACATGTTGGCATCTGATCACTTGCACCTTTAACGAGACAAACAGAAGATTTGATGCTTTGTGTGCAGCTGCAACACTTGGCTGCCAGAGCAAATTGGTAACTATCACAACGGACACCTGATACACACGAAACACAGTCTCTTAAAAAACATAATCATTGCAGCGCATGGCATTTCAAAGGCGATGTTAAGTGGCTGGGGATGGGAGTTGGGGAGGCCAACAGTGTGTGAATTGAGATGGATGGGAAGTGCTCTTACTTTCCTCAGTCCCCGAGGACGCCGGTTCCCAGGCTGCTTCACCGCACAAGCCCTCAACAACCCATTTAATGCTTCAGGGCACTTTCTGAGAATGGCAAATTAAGAAGGTGTGCTTCGAATGTATTCTTAAAATGTGACTAAGGAGGAATTAGTCATTTTCTGAACTCTGCCTGAGGGAGAGCTTTTAAAGAAGACATCCATCAACAGGTACCAGACTTGAATCTTTATGTATGTGTGCAATGTTTGGAATATGGTTTGTCAGACAGGAATCTATCTTCAGTAGAAAAGCTCTGGAGAAAACAAATTGGTGGCATCACACTTTGATTTTGATTGATGTCTATGATGCACTTCACTTCGGGGAAGCAGTGATGAAATCCAAAGCAAGGCTTAAAAATCAAAACTTTCATGAAATATAAAGCACGAGAGAAATTGCAGCCAGTCACTCTGAATTTGAGCTTCATCAAACTTGATGTCAAGCAACAACAACAACAGCGTCCCTGATGTTCACATTGCTGTCAAATTTGAATGAGAGCGAGTTATGCAGCAGGAAAAAAAAAAAAACCTTGGCACAACATCACATAAACACACTTGTGTGATTTGGGTTTTGTCTTACATTTGTTTTCATTTCCCATGTCACAAAGCTAACTTTATTTATCCACCAAATGGCATAAAAGGCAGTAACTCAAGCACGATAAAAGCAGAGATGAGATCTCTAAGTAGAATCAAGTGTGTACTTTGATTTTATTGTGCCAGACCTGTCTGCTAAAACACCGTGGAAAGACTCATGACACTTAAGATAAATTACTGAATAAAAGAAAACTGAGGGAAAGAAATTATACTTTAAAAGTTTACTATGCAGGATAGCAAGCTTGCCTTTTTGCCTCGCTATGTCTTGGATGTCTGCTGCTTAAGATCTGGCACCTGGACACTACCTTTTTATAAAGCCCAAACTTCATCTGAGCACTGTGGGGGTCCAAATGAGAAAATAGGGATGCACCAACTATGAAATTCATTCAGTCATTCTTTAAATGAGCAAATATTAAATTAAAATGACCTTCTTTCGCATAAAAACGGCTTTATAAGTCTTTTTACTATATCTTATATATCATGATTCCCTCTATTATATATTTTATATAAACATCAACAAATTTCTTCCTCAAATAGCTGCATTTATTCAAGTTTCTCACCAAAAACTGCATTTTACAAGATTACATTTGAACACATCATGAGAAACAATTTTCCTTCACCTAATACTCATTTCTACCGGAGACAGCTTGAACACATCATAATGTAATTCAAAGCAACCTTCGTCCATCAGCAGTTAGTTTAGGCCACCGGCTGCTAACAGCTCACATTAACTAGCTCTCCTCCTGTCGATTTCAACATGTATCTGTTGTTTACAATGAAGCATTATCAGGGAAACAATAGGGTGCATCCCCTGGCGCATCGACAGTGAGTTTACTGCATCCTTCCATCCCTATGGCTGGCCGGGGAATCTTTGTTTGTTCCAAATAAGTTATCTATTATCCAAAGGATGACAGGACACTGTTAGTTTTAAGCCCTGTCTTTTAGCCTGCGCAAAATTGATGTGACACAACAGACAAACCACTGTCATTGGTGTACATCATCGTATTTGCCGATAGAACAGTGGCAGCCAACAAGGTAAATATCGGCCGATACTAATGTGCAGCCAATATCTAGGTGCATCTCTGGAAGAAAATACAGGCAGAGTCTCTGCAGATAAATACACTGCAGTACATCTCTAGTGAGTCACAAGAGGTGATTGAGAGGGATTATTTCTGTATGAGTCTATACATTGTTTTTTAAGAAAATCCTCATAGTAGATCTTTAACCAGCAGTTTAAATCCTACTGTGTCCACCATAACACCATTACCAGCTCACAGAGAATGCAGCACAGGCTGTCAAAACTCAAACGCTGACTTAATAAATGGCCTGTCACTGATCACACCAATCCTCGCACAAAGCCACTGCAACATGACAGACAACATAATAGGCACAGAGACAGTGCTACAATACAAAACATTGTGACACAGAAAAACACTTCAGCAGCACAAAGCTTCATTTCACGGTACAGCGTGACACAAACCAACAACAGCAGCTCCGTAAACAAATGACCAACATGGCGCTCCACACTGAAAGGCAGAGTGATGCATGCGGTCACTGTGAGTGCTGTTAGAAGTTTACATCTGTCTTTGCAGTTGACCCTAACCATGGGCGTCCCTTTACCGCCCCACCGAGGGCCGTAATGCCATCTGTCGTCCAGTGCAGCCACACAGCGGGCTGCCTGACCTGAGCAAGCCAGCGTAATGCAACCACAAAGCATGTAAACAGCTTACTTTAATGAGCAGGCAAGCCAAGAATTATTCCTTGACACCAAGATCTAAGTGAGTGGTTGGGACTACAGTAAGCGTATTGAAGTTTCACTTGATTAATTGTGAACAGATGGTAAGGTGGTTGGGCTGGACCTGTGTTAAAATCTCTATTTCTAGCTCATTAGAAAGCCAGAAAAAAAGAGAGAGAAAAGAAAAACAAATAGACATGAAGAAATTACTGAAATCATCTTAATCACATCGTACTGACGTCAAGCAACACTTCAAAAGGAACTGTATAAGTGAATGCTTGAATTCGGACTTGTGGTTGGGAGAAAAAGGGGGGGCTTAAATAATCAGCCTCTTTGTTGTAGGCTAACTCCACACTGATTACCATTCTGTAGCTGCCTTGCCTCGCAACTCTGCCACTCACAAGCATTAGCACCTGATTAGCAAGTCTAATATGTACAAACACGGAGCAGACTTCGACAGACCCTCGCGAAGGCATGACAGGGCTTACAGTACAGGACCTGAGCTGAGCAAAAGTAGTGCTAATTTGCATCAAAAACCAGCTCCGTATCATTGATGCGTGACATCAAACATGGTCTCATTAGAGAGTCCATCACTTCAGCTTTAATACTGAAGAGTCTATTCAACAGGACATAATCACTATATCTGCAAAGCACTAATTATACAGTATATCTACGGCTATGGGGGGGCTCTGCAGCAAAACATAAGGAGCCACACTGCAGATGCTTATCAGAAGTAAACAACATGAGAAAAAAGGCACGGCATAATGGAGTACAGGAACTCTAAATCTGATTGGATGGAGATAATAAATTGTGTTATCACCCAGAAGATAAGGGAGTGTTTGTGTTTGTCGCACACAAGTGATGGTGTAAAACTGGAAACATCTTTCATGTAGTTTTCGAGATGAATGTACCACACAGAAAACAGACCGGGCCGCACAAAAGTCTAAACGATTCATCTGAGACACTGTTTGTGTTATTCTTTAAACTGTGGAGCCTGGATTTGTGGAAACCAACATGTCTCTTCTGAGGAGACAGCCAAGACTGCCTTGTTGATGTCGTTTAGAGGTTGATCCTGGAACAGCTCCACGGACAGTGAATAGGAAGCTGACTGACTGTCTGGATTTATGGACACAGTAACGGTACCCAGGGTGACTGTGAATAAATATGAGCCAATACCCAGGTTTGTACAGTACCTGACAGCGCTGCGGTGCATAAATACACGGCTCCTTTGCAAACGCCTATGTGTATTGTATTTAACGCTGTGTGAGTCCAAATCCTGTATTGTAATTCAGTGTCAGTGGATTTGTCTCTATTGCACCACAAAGCAGAGCATCTGCTCTCTGGTTTTAAGCTATGATAATATTAATTACTAACTGGAAACTAATTAAATTTTAGTGATGACTGCAGTAGTTTCAAACAAATGGCATGAAGAATTGCATCTGAGGAACTGTTTAGGTTTCAGCCATGATTCTTCAGAAAACATTATCATAGTGGTCCACCACAGTTGCTGTCTCTGTCCTTATGGCCAGCAACGACCAGCTGAATTCCAGAGGGACACATTTTGTTCCCTAGGACTAGATGTGCTTTCCAGCAGGAATCCACCATGTCTGGGCACCAACCACTACTGAATCACAAGCAGACTTCACTGCATTTTAAATCTCAAAAGGAGCTGTTGGTGATCCATGTCACGCTTTCGGGGGACCAGAGATGGACTGACATTTTGAACCGAGCAGAAAATACTGAACTACAAGTCACCGTTTTCTCTCCAAGTATGCGAGTGTACAAATTTGAGAGATGTTTTAGATATTCGGAAAAATGATGAGGTAAAGTGATGAGCTCAGAAGACAAAGAGGATAAAGAGTTGGACAACAGCACTGATTTGCTTACAGTGTTCTTTCCACTGGTGATTCAAGGAAAGTTAGAATCATCTCCAAAATGGCATCCGCTCGCTGTCACAAACACACCAACACACACTTTTTTGGGCAATGAAGCATTGGCTGTTCTTTTCTGCATCAGTTATTTCCTGTCTACTTGTCTGACATACTGTACACATTTACTATCTTGAATCATGTATCAGCAACATTCAACAAGAAAAAAAACACTGTGTCAGAAAGTCATTTTGTTTCCCGAGGCCCGGGTATAATCACCTGGATCGTCACTCTGATGGCTGAGGGGGTGACTTCACATTAAAACCCCATTAAAGTTTTCATTATTCCACAGAGCAGATGGGTGTGATGAATAGATTGGTCCAATCACTGCGTGTGGCCCTACCTGCCATTAATCAACACGAGCTCACACGCTGTGGGCAACAAAGCCGTGGTAGTGGAAATCACGACTGTACTGCCTGACGCAGTAATGCTTCGATGTGATAACAACCTGACCTTAACTGTCGCTGTAGAACTGAAATCAGGTTCAGTAAACAGATCAGCTGACTGCATCATAGATCTTTCCATAACTGACTTATTATTAGGGCTGCACAATATATTGTTTTTTATCAACATCGGGATGTCAACTTACATGCTAAACACACTGGGATACAAAATTTAAGATTGCAATATTGCACTTTGAATATAAGACCAACCTATTTCTGTCTGTCTGGCGCCATTTTGTCTGATACCTGCCAGGCTGTTAACTCCTGGCCAATCACCGTTGGAACCTGCAGCCAAAAAAAAAAGTTGTCCGTTCAGGCCAGTGTTCAAAAAATTTAGCGAGCGTGCAACATTGCTCCGTCTGCTCTACACTCAGAGACTTTGCACTGCTCTGCCTGCATCCGTCTTAACACTAGTTGAGCGCACCGCACAAAGACAGACACAGGCCAGCTTGTTTACTTTATATATGAAGTAACAGTCAATCGTAAAACATCATATGAGCAGAAAGGTAAAAGAACATTCACTGCATCTCTGAGAAAAGCATACAACTAAATGGAAAATGAAGACGTGTTATAAGAGTAGCGTAGCTGCTTTAAGAATAGCTCAGTGCGTACTGAGTGTGAGGTCAAGCAAGAGAAAAAGTGACGTGCATGCCCTCAGAGGAGAAAGCTGTTGGAGAGAAGAAATTAGCAATCAAGTTGTTGGGGAAGATTCTGTCATCCAGGTCATGGTAATCATAAGTGCTATATTGTATGCAACTGGGCTTGCTTGAGTTTCTTGAAGACGTTTCACCTCTCATCCAAGAGAAAGAACTGAAGAAGCCTCTTGGATGAGAGTCGAAACATCTTCAAGAAACTCAGGCAAGTCAAGTTGCCAACAACATAGCACTTAATATAGCAATCAATCAATGGTAGTAAATGTACAGTGTCGCTTTAAGTTTGTCCATGAATAAACACTGCAGCTCCTCAAGGCCCAAGTAAATACATACAAGCACGGGTACTGTGCAAGTCTGAGTCAAGAACTCAGTACACTGCAGCTGCGTTTCCACAAAACACTTTCGGTATGGTACCCTTAAAACTGTGGCAGAACCTGTACGCAGATAAACCCTATAATCTGTTTAGCGTTTCCAATACAGACAGTATTCTTAAATGTAGGTGGGGTTGTTACAGGATAATAAAAACAACATCACTGTTCCATCCAGCTCTCGTTGTAATTCCTCTTGACTGAAAATGCAGAGGAAAGTCTTCACCTCGTTGATCACTCACACAAAGGTGTTGCACCAATATTTTCAGGACAAAAAATGAACAAGGTCAGACAATTTACAGTCTCTGTGGCAATCAATGGGATATTTATAAATGGTGGGTTTGTGCATTGAGTCCTTGTCAAGCAAGAGTGATGGTTCTCTGCCAATCAATCAACAGAATGGAATATTTCCAGTTCTATCTTTTACTGTTGGATCTGTGCGCTAGGTACCTCAACAGAGGAGTAACCCAAAAATGGTATGTAATGGAAAGATTTAACTGTTACCATCCACAACTTTTGAAAATGGAAACGCAAAAATAACCATTTTAATGTGTAACAATCTGAACTGATCCAAGCCGGACTGCTTGGCGGAAACAAAGTTAATATTTGTTTGTCGCAGGTATTATCATTATAGCGATATTCAAGGATGTTATTGCATATCGCATATTTTCCTCATATCATGCAGCCCTACTTACTCTGACTGGAAAGAGTGGAAAGTTACCTCCATCTATGAGTGGCAGTTTGCTTAATAACTTCAGTTTGCTGACACAGGCTTTTTGATCAGGGTAGTTGAAATTACACCCTTCATGCTCTGGACCTCAGTGTCATATAGGAAAGGAGAGGCAGAGGGGTAATAGACTGGCTGGAGGGCTGTTTCCATGCCGACAGAGTGTGTGTGCTGACTGAGCCAACCTAGTTCACGACACTTTGTGAATGGACATTATGCAATGTTGTCCCCCCTGGCATCCCTCCACCAGATTGGAAAGATACGATCAGCGGAAGGCCAGCCCCTCCTACTGTATATGTTGATCTCTGTGTCAATTACTCTAACAATTACATAACAAGAGAGACAATGATGGACATTCTTGCACTTTAAAATAAAGCGTGTGTGTTCAGTGTATTTGCCAAAGCAGAGCATGTGCTTGGGTCAAATAAAAAAATGCTAGAGTGGACGGGAAGTGAGTGGAAAAGAGAATGAGGAAAGTGCGAGGGGAGAAAAAGCATGTCGTTCATCACAGCCAGCTGAATGGGCTGTGACGGGAATACAAATCAAACCCGGGAGAGGAAAAGAGCACTATACAGATCCAAAAGAGCAAAATGATGCAGCAAATCGCTTTGATAAAAAACGCCATCTAGCTGCTCCCATGCTACAGAAATTAGTTTGAATCAAGAACAAAGCTCGACTCAAACATCTGCTAATGCATTCAACTTAAAACTATTGGAGGAGTGGGCAGGAACACGGGGCCTGTTTGATGTATTGCATGCAAAACAACCATTTTAGGTCCCTGTGGATCGATTGGTTCAACTGTAGAACACTGTGCTCTCCTTGAAATTAAAAGCACTGAAGCAGCTATATTAAAAAAGTAAAAAAAATACAGTGTCAGCACAATTTTAAAACTTCTTCTGCTACCAAAGTTCGGTTTTTGTGGTGGTGTGGAATCTGTTGCTAACAATTGAAATAGGTCCAATCTGAGTTCATTGGCACTGGTCACCAGTATAAACTCTGCAGGAATGAATAGGCCTTTCTCAGAGTCTATTGGACAAACTGGCTCTTTTGTCCACCGATGATTCACTGATGTGCTTTGTTGTCCAGATTGGAGAGCTGGCAAACAAACAAATATCCTGTGTATTTTCCTCTGTGTGTTATATTTAGTGGTATAAAAAAAAGATTATGATGTAGAGGGATATTACAACACACACGTACAGGTATTTCCTGGTTTTCTAATCCACCATCTGTGGAAGAATCCTCTCATGTCAACAAACAAGAAAGACAAGACAAAGACCATTCAGCGCCAGAGATGGAGACAAACAACAGCTTCCACACGAAAAAGCCCACTGTAGTGAATCACCAGACTGTGAAGGTATGCTCATTAATGTAACAGTCTTTTTGAGTATGTGTGTGTGTGCGTGTGTGTTTCTCGGTCATACATCTGTCCCCCAGGATAGCAGAATAAAAACTAAAGCACTGTGATATCAGTTAAAGGAGTGCATGTAGCAGGTGCTCTGGCAGCTCGGCACCCTCAGGCAAAGCTCTGGAAACACCTGAGTCTCTGGATTTGCTGCGTGTGTGTGCTGGTGAGAAAATGAGAGAGCAGCAGAGACAGAAAGAGACGAGGCAGACATAATATACAGACAGAGAGGAAGTACAAAAGGAAGGAAAAAGAGAGCCTTGTTTGGCCATGACAACCCTGTAGGGAGGATATGCTGCCTTTACTATACTTCCTGCACAGAGGAACTGCTTTCAAACTGGAATTCAACATTACAGGGTTAAATCTCCTGGCCTCACATACACAAACCTATACACACACAAAATTCCTGGCAAGCAAAAACCGAACTTCCGCTGAAAAAGTCTTGACCAGTAACAAACAAAGTCAGTCTCCAAAGCTGAGAGCACACAGGGGAACATCCGAAAAGAGAGAAAAGGCTCTTTGTAGTGATTCTCCGCCATAAGCCAGGCCCCTCCCGTCTTCAACAGGTCCTGATGACACCTCCAGGAGTCATCCCGGGCTTTCCATCTCATTAGTCTGCTGGCTAGTTTTCCCAAACAGGCCTGTTTCTCTCCACTGGGAATGTACACAGGAAACAGACACTTAATGTAGCGGGGAAAGTTAATATGTCTATCTTGGGAGTGGCTATTAGGGCTCATCTCCACAGCTCAATGCAGGGTCTCTGGTTTTAATTAACAACGGAGAACATAGTGTGTAGTCATTTTACAGGTTCCTCGAGAGAACAAAAGCTCATTTGTCTTTGGAAGACTTTCATTTTAAAGTTCAGGCAGTCTCTATGAACACCAGATGACTCTGAAAAATAAATAAAAAAACTGTAGATGAAGGTAGGGCTGAGCAATGTATTGATATTACAGCCATATCCTGATATGACACTGTATTACGTTTAATTTTGGATATCGCATTATTGTAAGTGTTGTTTTCTTGCTTCTGAAGGCTGCATTAAAATAAGGTGATGTAAATTTTTAAACTTATCAGGCTGTTAAATTATTTGCCTTTAGGCCAAGTTATAAATTCTCATTTATGCATCCCCGCCGCTGTTGATACGCATGTTGGTCCCGCTGTATATGCACATGTCACACAAACATACTCCCTGACCAATTAATCAGCACTGCTTATTCAAATTATTATGGCATATTAATCATGAACACGTCCATCTTTTGTTTGTTTTTCACCGTTTTATCACAACTACAACTGTGATTGTAGCAAGTATCTCGCTATCGCGATCATATTTTAAGATGCTATAAATTATATTCAGCTACAATCTAAATCTGAAAAGCTGGAAATCAGAATGAAAGTACAGAGAGTTGGTGTGAACTGGCAGGTTTTCAGAACGCTGCAGGCAAGTACATAAGAAGCAGCTACAAATTTCAATTCGTCTTGTCGCAAATTTTTGGTCTGAATTGGGCTTTACCCAATTAGCCATTATATCAACATCACTGAATATTATTGATCATAAATCTCATAGTGTAAATATTTTGTGACAGCACCAATAGTCAACCCTATAATATCCCCACAATATCAATATCAAGGTATCAAGATAAAAGACGCTTCTTTCAAGACAAAAGGAGTCAGTAATTGAAATATCACTTGAACGTTTATTTTTTGTGGAAGATGTAGGAAAATTCTGGCTTGCAAAGGCAAAATAAAGACGGACTAAGCAATGTGCTTGGAGGCATCTCCAAGAACTCACTATTATCCGTGGAGGCTATCGAAAAATTCTTCTCTTAGATGTTATTCTTGTCCTTTCAGTGACCCTGGTCCCTAAGGCGATACCTAAACAGCTGGAATGAAGAGATTCATCTAATGAATATGTCTGTGTCCAATGTCTGCGCCTGACTCCTGGTGAGCTGCTCGCACTGGAGCGAAATGAACACGAGCATAAAATGATGCCCGAGGTCACATCCGTTAAACTGAATACCTGACAGGCTGTGGGTCTGTCCAATTTCACCCATCACAGCACTATAAATGGCGGGTATCTTCTGCATATTAGGAAGATCTTTTGACTTGTGAAATTGGATATGAAGCAGTGAGACCAACCTTCAGCAGATAAGAGTTTGTCTTTAGGAACCTAACCTGCCTTGCATCCCCAATCTCCTTGTGCAGCCAAGCAAACCACTACCCACTGATAGCTGGCAATTCCCAATCAGAGCTACACACCAGAACCCTGTATTGATCTGCAAGATGACTAAGCACAATCATCAGTTTCCCAATCTGTTGTGCACTCCCAAGCATGACTGTTTCACACCCAGATTGTTCATTTTATTACCATTTCAAGCTTCCAAATCGTCCGCTGGAGGCCCCCCAACCCACCCCGTCATCCATCTCAGCAGGACCGGCAAGAAAAAGGAAACCTGTGCAGCGTCAGCCTCTCTCGCTCACTCAGAACCAGACGCTGTCAGTGGAGAATTGAACAACTGCCTTGCCAGTTTCTCCCCCACTGTCAGTCTCTCCAGGCACAACTGTTGAGAGCATGCCCACCCGAACAAATACCCCCTCCTGGCAGGGTTCTGCTCATCATGCCTCCTTTTTGTCTGTGAATGGACAGAGCAGGAGGCACCCTGCCAACATGGCTGTATCAGCGCAGTATAGACCTCAGCTTGATTCAGTACACTTATTCTTTTAAATAAGCAAGAATGTAAACCACTAATTATGGCAAATTAACTACTTTTATTGTAATTGAGTAGCCTTTTTTTAGTTTACATTCACTATTTTATACTTATTTTCTGGCTCACACGTTTAACTACTGGATAAACAATAAATTCATGAAGCTTCAACTTACAGTCATCAGAACTCCACTTTTTAGCAAACCTGCCAAACAATACCCCAAATGTCGTACTATCTCCTTTAAGTTTATCATTTTACCATGATGTGGTGGCAGCTTTCCTTCTGAAGATATTGTATTCAAAAGCACACAGCATTCTAATAAAGTCTGATGTAGAGAGCCAGACGAAGACGTCTCTATAGGCGTCATATTCACTATATTTTTTAGTTTTCAAGTTATCCCTTTACGTGTGAAACTAAACTGACAGTGCACATGCAGTGACTTTAGACTGGAAGGAATATGAAAAGCCAATTTAAAACCTGAGTCCCCCACCAGACTGTGCGATTTGAGGCTGTCCCAGACGAAAGATGACCAACGTGAAAGAAACGTGGTGATATCTTTGGTCGTGGCTCTAAAACAGTGGTCCTACATGGGAGAGGTTCAAGGATGGTCGTTGTCACAGTCTTGCAATCAAATCAAATTCTGACGCACTGACGCTAAACCAAAACAAACAGACGGACAGCAGCTTGCCATGAAGGCAAAAGATCCTAAAAGAAACCTGTGGGATTCCAGCAAAGAGGGAAACCTTGCAGAGTTGCGGCAGCAGAAGCCTTGATATGTCCTCCAGCTCACCATGATCGCGTAAAGACGGACGAAGCATGGAAGGGAAAAGTGGCGGAGTTGCAGCTGCCAGATGAGCAACCTAGCAGCTAGCAAACACACACACACACACACACACACACACACACAGACACACCACAGTATATAGAGCCCACAAAACTTTAGGTAATTTAATAATGTGGCCCTCTATGTTGTCCTTCACAGTTGGAGAAGTAATAACCGGTGTAGCATCCTTGCACACTCAACAGTAAAAGCTATGGCATCGTACATCGTAACCTGAGATTCAGTAGGCGCTGTCATCGTACAGTCTGCACACAACTTGATGTCATTTATTAGACCCATGTCGACCCATGGCTTTTGTATTAGTGACGTACCTCATCTTGCCTCTGCAACATACCCTTGAGTCTCAGATTTTAGGGAAGTGCACAGACTTCATTCTCTTCACCAGAGGTATGAACGCCTCTCTAGTGTCAAACCTTGGTAAAGATACAAGTCAGTGTAGTCAGGGTCAGACATTTCAGGGCGCATAAACAGAAGAAAAACACTTTGAGCAGAGGGGGACTGTAAAAGTGGAAAATAGAGGCTACTCGCTGTCTCGGGACAAATAGCTTCAGAGACTGAAAATAAAACGGAAAGAGAAAGAAAAAAGACAGACAGACATGAAAAAGGATGTCTGTGGACAAGGCATGCTTTGAGACAGAGAGACACTTGTCTCACTCTCAGAGCTTCTATAGCAAATCCCATTCAAGTGCTTAATTAAATAATTTAGAGTGAAGTGGAATTTCCCATCATGTCTGGCCGGGCGGCTCTGAGTGTTTATGGATTCAGAGCCCAGAAATGCTGGACAGACAGACATGAATGACATGGAAAGTGTGAGTTTAAACCACAGAGGGAGAGAACATGCAAACTTGTCTAAACATATTCTGAGGACACTTCATCAAAATTGTTTTAGTCAGATCTGAAAATGCAGAAACAGCTGCACTAGTGTTTGTGGGGACATTTCATGATACCAAACCATATGGTTTGTAAATTCTTTTACAAAAAATAACTTTAATTTGGCTGATGAGCAACAGACCAGCGTTTAAATTCAATTGTTAACATATTCTCATTTTTAAGGTGTCATGCAGAATCAGGGCCATGCTGAAGGTTTGGGAGCACTGAACAGACGCTGCAGGCACACTGATCTGAGCAAGTGTGTGTGCATGTCTGTGTGTGTGTGTTCACTGCGGCAGAGCATGCCAGCTAAAACACAGGCCCCCTTGTGATGATGACCCCTTCACACTTCATGAACGTCCTGACAAGTGTCTACCGTAGTCCCGCCACTCTTCTACTTGTCGCACGTAAGCACCATGTGACAGGGCAGCTGGCACCGGCCAAAACAAAGGTCGCCTTTTCCTCTGGGCAGCGGGACAGCACCACCTCTGCCTCCTGAGCTAAATCCACTTCATGGTTTCAATGCAGGGGTCCTTTCCAGCCCCGTCGCCTATGCCATGAAGCTCAATTAGGGCAAAAGTCTCCACTCCCTGACCCAGAGGAGACAGTGGGGGAAGTGTGTTTGAGTGTGTGCGCGCTGCAGCAGGAAACATGCAGCACAATGTAAAGACGGGGAGGGCCAGGAAGGAAGGAAATCCTGCTTGAAAAATGGCCCCTGGGACAAAAGCAAGAGAACTCTCTACAGTGCAAGATACTTCTTGAGGGACTTAAACATTTTTTACGCAGACAGTAAGAAGGTGTAAAAACTGTAACACAACAGTCATCAATTAAGTCATAGGAAAGACTAAACAAATTTCTAGCTGCAGTGGCAGTTTAGAGGCTAAGCTAACCCCTCATCATTTGTAATGTCATATTTTATGATGGCCGACAAGGGCAAACGTGCTATTTTTAAACTATTATCATCACAAAGTGATTTAATCATCAGTCATGTCAGCAAAACCTACTACTACTAAACTTGCCTGTTACCTATTACGGGTTCTGAAAGTAACATTATAGCCAGCTAACATAACACTCGCCTGTTTCATAAATGATTGTGTGTATTCCATCAGATTATCTGAATCGGCAGTCTAACAATAAGCAAAAGGCTGACGCTAGGCTAACAGCAGATCCTCAATCAGCAATACTATCTTAATTAAGATCACAATGTTAAGATAAGACATTTTTGGGTGACTTTCCAACACCACCGACAAATAATCAACAACTTCATAAGCCAAAAAATCATGGCAACAACAAAGATGTCCCAGCCGTCTCCTGGAAACAGTTTCTGTTATGTTGTAAGCTTCTTGCAGCGCTTTTTTAAGTGTCGTCAAGTTGGCTAAGATGTGTTTTCATTTGCTTGCGTTGTGTCTTTTGCAGCGTGTTTGCCCCTCAATATTTACTGTACAGACAGGAGCGCAGTCTATCAGTCTATCAGTCTTCTCATCTCACTCTCTGCAACACAGCGACTAAATCTATGTCCTGAAATGCTGAACTCTTCCTTTAAAAAAAGAAGAATGGACAGGAGCTTACCCAAAATAAAAGTTCAATTCAACAGCTGGCTTTCAGTGCACATTTTGGTCTCCATAAATGATTAAGGTTCAACACCAAGCCATACACACGTCAACATTGGCAGCAACCCTTTAAACTTTTCCTATCACGCCTTTCATTGAACATTACAATAATGTTCCAATTTTCAATATTTCTTCCACAACATGGCATAATGTGCGCATGCATGTTACTGAATATTTCCCTGTGGTAATCACATTTGCCACATCTAGGAAACTGCTACATCTTTTTTCTTTTTTAAGATGAGCGGATAAAATATTGAAAGGCATGCAAAACACAGCGGATCCAAAAGCAGCATTGCTCAATGGGAAGATGAAGGATAATCCCACTCAGTGTTTTTATTGATATGGGACTCAATGGTTGATGCAAAAATCTCAGTAGGAGAGGGCTCTGTTTTTTGCAGAGCTAATCCTCACTATCATTCATCTTCAGGCTGGTTAAAGACAGATTTATCTATTTAAGATGGAGGGTGTTAAACAGGTTTACGCACATACAGAATTAAAAAAAAAAGGCACACAATAAAGATTCAGTATGGTCAAACGAATGCATTTATGTTTATAGTCAGAAAAGTTGCTTGTGTGGTGGCTGTGGTGTGAAATTGAAATGCAAGTGAGCCACATTATCAGTTCAGGGGCCTCACACTGGGGACAGACACAAGAGAGAAACTGTCTATTCTCGGAGAGCAGAGACTGACCAAATCCAATTAAAAAAAGTCAAGGAGAGAAACATCTCACCTCTTTCTTCTGCTTCTCAAACACACACACACGCAACATAATAGTGTCTATGCACACAGAATAAAGCTAGATTTAAACAGAATCTTTAAAAGAAGTTGACGATTATGGCCAGTAATGGGGAAACACTAGGATAGTAGAGGGTCATAATAAACCTTCAAATAGAAAGAAAGTAAAAAAAAAATACAGTTCTTGTGAACACTGCATCCAAAATAATGGATGGACCATATCCAGCGTGGCTCCCTCTGGGGCACAGGTATGAAAAACAAGACAGAAAGAGCACCATAAAGAGAGCTTTGAGGCACATTAAAGAGAAGAGGGCGTGAGAGGCAGGTGTGGAACAGTATGATGAGGCCATCCTAAATGAATATAGGAAGTAATTAAGGAATAAAGAAGAGAGCAATCAGGGCAGAAACGTCAGCCTGTGCGAAAACACTGCTCTCTGTGGAATCCCTTATCACCAAATGCAGCCCATTATGGAGACTGACTAATGTAAGCAACAGTAAATGGCCACTGGCGGGCTTTAAGCACTCGCCCTCAGCCTCTTAACCACCCAATCCAAACACAGCAGCATCATGTGAGCACACATGTTGAATCTTATCTGATCTGTCACTTAAAAAAGCTATTTAAATGGCTTACAAGGGGCTATATCACGTGGTATTAGTCTCATTAGGCTAACATAAACAACTTTTGCCCTCTTTAACCCAGCATCTCCTCCTCCTCCTCCTCCTCCTCCAACAGATCCAGACAACTGCTCTCAACATTTCTGGCTTCTGACCCCTACGATTCAGCTTTTTACTGTGAATAAAACACCACTTAGTAAAATATTTATACTTCAATTCATCCCACTTATCCCATTTATTAAAAATGAAAAGTACAATAGCTTATTTTTGCTTCCAACATGAATACAACATGCCTCCATATATAGCCTGATGCTGGAAAGCTTTCTGTTTACACGTTTTGTTTGTGTGTTTTCATCAAATCAGGACGCACTGACCATCGGCATCTTCTGTTCCTGTTTCCATCACAACACAGGAGGGAGCTGGATGCTGGCATGAAGCCTGCAGATTAACAGACAGGAAGGGGATAGGAACAAGAAGTCGCGACCTTTGGGGTCATCAGCTGTCTGTCTGGAACATATGAACCCCCTCGTTGTCCACCCACCCTGACCTGACCTCCATTAAGACTGCCCACTGGTCAGATGTTACAAGCAAAAATGAACACTTTTCGACTGAGCGTCCCAGCCAAGATTTAAACACATCTTAGTGCTCCAAAAGAGAGACGTCAAACCACTCTACATAAATACGCACACACAGGCTTCACTTGAACACCTGGGTTTGTGAGAGCCAGCAAACGATCCCTCTTAGCGGCTGCTTTCTCCATTAGGCTTGATTCCCGGACTTCCTGCAGTCATTTTCACTGAAAAAACACTGCTGACATGAAGTGACCTCCAACATGTTTGTTTGTTGTTGAACATAAAGCCTGGGATATATTACAAGAATAATCACACACAACTGTACTTAAAAGATATCAAATTCAAATGCAATATTTCTTGAATTCAATGTCCTGATGATTACCAGTTTCTTTAAAGGGACAGTTCACCCCAAAATCAAAAATACATATTTGTCCTCTTACCTTTAGTGCTATTTATCCATTTATATTGTTTTGGTGTGAGATACCAAGTTCTGGAGATATCAGCCACAGAGACGTCTGCACCGTAATTGATTGGTGTCAACTATTAATTAAATCGACAACTAATCTGATAATCAATCAAAAGGTTTGAGTAATGTGTTGGGCATAAAATTTCTACAATGAGGCTTCCACTTCACCATCTGCATCGCCAATTTCCCGTCTCAAAAATGTTTGTAAGCATGGGTCAAAGTTTCTCCCATTGAGTCTGTTTTTATACATCACAACTTTTGCATGAGAAGTGGCGTACGCCTCTTTCAGGCCTCATTTTGTGCATATGCAATGTTTATATAGGAGATCACAGGCCTGGTTGCCAAGCAGTTCATTTTTTTATAGAAGTTCTGTGGGTGTATAAAACCAGCTTGTTGGCTACCCACTTGAGCTAACCTTAGTTAGCTGTTTAGATCACACATACAAATATAAATGTTTGAACTTTTGTCAATATGGAGATGCTACACATTTAGCCCAGTTAGATTCTCCACAATTGAATTGTTAGGTTCATTATACTGAAACCATGAGCACCAAAGGACACAGTAATGAATTCAGATTTACTGGCCTGGTAAAAAAAAGTGCTCACTTCTTTCCCCTGAACAGTCATAAAGTCAGAATATGTGTCCATTCCTCAATTACCCAGTAAGTTATTCGTATTCCATTAGTCCGTAAAAAGTCCACTGATCAGAGGAATCAAAAGTATTTATCATCAAAAATCATCCAAGTTGTGAATATTATTTTAACAGGATAAATTGGTGCTGTATAACATTTTCTGTCTGTGGCTCAGCTGAGAAGTTTTACAAACACTGGCAGCCTCTCATCTCCCACTTCAAAACAATGCAATCTGACCCATGAGACTAGAGTATGGGAAGTATGACCGGAGAAAGACAAGTGTTGATGGTTTTGGGGTGTGTATACACATACAGTGTATATACACATGAGTATTACAAGCTGACTTTTATTATCATCCATCCATCCATTTTCTAACCGCTTATCCTCTTGGGGGTCGCGGGTAGGCTTGGAGCCTATCCCAGCTGACACTGGGTGAGAGGCGGGGTACACCCTGGACAGGTCACCAGCACTCTCCAACACTCTGCAACCCAAATCTTGACTGATAAATAGCATTACAGGTTAGAGGAAAAATATGTATTTTTGATTTTGGGGTGAACTGCCCCTTTAAGAGAATGACGAGGGTGTGAAGAGATTCCACAGCATTACAATGTCTCAAACCACATCTATTTAATTTCAATTTATGCGGAGGATTAAGAATGTTTTAAACATTACACTCCGTGGCTGCTTCATAGTTCAACAGGCTTTTTTGGGGAGAGGAAGGCGGCAGCTGAGGGACCACTTAATACACTGCAAAGCTCTTTGGAATATATTAAGTTAACTTGTGGCTCAGATCTCCCTCCAGAATCAGGACATGAAAGATTTCCTCCTTTGTCCCCTCTTGCAGTCTCCCTTCTAAGTGCTTGTCATGCAAGCAAATGGCTTTCAGTGTCTCTCTATCAACAGCGAACAATGTCAGAGACTATGTAAAGTATTTAATTTGACACTGTGACTAAAAAAAAACTGCAAAGAGGCAAAGACCTCGTTAAAGTGACTGTTTACATTATGTCTTGATTTGTTCCCCTCATTGAGACATTTCTAAGAATGACTGTCATTTTATTGGCTCGTAGCTGTCCAAGATAAACACCAGTGTCCACCGCCGCCCACTATCTCCAGCTATAATTGTTCATTATGTAAGATAGGCCTGAGATATTTCAAACAACTTCCCTAGAGCCTTCCTCTCACTGTCCGACTACTGTGGAAGTATGTGCATGCAGTTTAAGAAGTGGTGCTTTAATCCAAACAAAGTCAATTCTAGATTTCCCAATACTGACACCTTCAAGATGCAATCTGCATATTTTCCCATGAGATGTTACGCAAAGCCACACAACAGGCTCAGACTATTATCCATGTTGTTTTCCACTACCTTAATTGTAAGGTATGTGTGAGGTGCATTGTGTTTGAGTCCCGTGGATCAGCAGCAACAATCTCTGCTCTACAATTCAACTTTGGCTACTGACCGGAGCCTCATTGTTCCCCAGCATTTCCTAGCCTCGGAGGAATTCCTCCTCCAGGAAATATGGTTTACAAGGAAGGCACCAAGCCCAGCCACTTGCGGAGACTCCCCCCCTACCCTTTACCCTCTTGGCAATATCTACTGCGCGATCAGCACTACCCTTTTCCCTTCTCCCCTCTAGCAATATCCCGTTCAACCGTCTCCCTGCTGGTGCTTGGAGTCCCCTGGATTATCCTACCAGGGAGTCGCACAGAGGGGGGCCGGGTCGTCCTCCATTCTGACCCCTAGACACACAGAAAGTTGTGTGGTTTGTAACTGGTTGTAGCGTGGCGGTACAGGAAGCGGGGGAGGCAAGAGTGCGTTTGTGTGTGATCAGATGAAAGTCTTCGTTATGACCCCTCTCCCCAGTGGGGCTGTCTTTGATCATCCTGAGTATCTTCCACAATACTCCCTAGGACCTCCAAGATGATAAGACAGCCAATAATAGTGACTCTTTGTCTTTTTCTCTCACTTTGTAGCTTCTTTATTATCCTCATCCAGCTCCATCAGCTACAACACGCAGCTAAACCAACAATCTGTCACGGACAGATCTCAATCTGATGCATCCATCCCAACATTCCCGGGGCCAGAACAGAGTTGCCTTGTAAGGATCAGTCACTTCTCTGAAATGAATCCCAGTTCCAGCACCACAGGGGAGATAAGGAGGGGTGGCTGCATTCCCCAAACCCCCCACCACCAGGACAGAGGACACATTCCCTCATGTACTCGCCTCCTCCATTTCTCCAGTGATGCCACTTCTAAGAAAGGCCAGATAGAGCTCCTCTATCCCCTCCCTGGTCCCTCTGTCCTCCATTGGAAACATCTGGGTAGTGGGAGGGAGGTCAGGGTGTACACATTCATACATGTGGTCTGGGAAATTGCACTCTTAATGACACACAACACGACCTGACTTCCCTGCAAAATTCCCATCGCGCTGAGAAACTGCTGAGAAATTTGGTGGACGCCATCCAAGCATCTAAACATACAGTCCACATCACATCATATCAGGATGTTTTAACATCCTCAACAGCCACAGCTTTCTCTGTCAATAAGACTCGAGGACAACATCTCACAGCTTTCTGGTTTCAAAACAACACATCTCCAATGTTTCCCTTCCCTCCTGTCTTTGAGGTTAGGTGTGATTTTATGTAACGCCATTAAGCTGACAGCACATCATTCCTGTGCTGCAGCAACCAAGCGTTTCGCTCAGTGTGCGGCCGGAGGTGTGTGTTGCCAGCTGAGCGGCAGCTCCAGTGGTTTTCATTTGAGTCCACCTGTGCCGTCCTTGGCAGAACTCCACACACTTCTGGATTTGATCAGAAGTTGGCAAAGGAAGCAGCGAAAATGCGCTCGCACTGTATTTTCTGTGCTGTGTGGGAAGTGGGGCAATCATATGGATGGAATAGTGATGCAGCACAGCACAAGTTACAAGCCTGTGTTGTGGCATAGAAATACAGATTATCTCTCTCTTCTTCAGATTAAAAATTTGACTGTAAAGGTGGGCACAGCAACAGCATGTACACTATAGTAAAGATGGGAATATGGCCATTTAAAAGAGGAATAACTTTTGTTCTTAAAAACATTTGACATTTTACCTGCATTTTTTATTTTAAATTTCAAGTGCCCCAAATGACTTAAAATAGTTTCTGATCAGACAAACCTCTACAAACCTCTACCAGCCTATGAGCAGACTGAGAGAAGGATTAAACATCACACAGGCTGTGCAAGAACTAAAGCTGTGCCATGCCTCTTTGTGCCTGCTATCCCAATTTCACACTTGCAATCTGAAAAGTTAATATCTCCATCAGAGGACTGGGTTCAGACAGCATTACAGGTAAAAGTTGTCTCTTCCTGCTCACATTTATAAAAGTAACAGAGGCATTGAGGGGACTCTGCACAGGTTATTAACATGTAGCACTCAGTGGAGGAGTCCTTGCCCTGCAGCCTGATGCACCATGCATACTAAACAGGCTGGCTGTTTTTGTTTGTTTGTTTGCTTCGGGGTTTCATTCTCAAAAGTGAAATGTGCACTTTTGTAGGCCGTCTCTAGGAATAATGATTCACACAAAAAAAACTCACCGACAGGAACTCTAGTGTCCCAACATAATCCCGTTCAGTCTTTAAAAGTTCATTTAGGACGCACACTCGTAACCGGAGCTGTTTCTCCAGGTCCTTCCCGCTTTCAGCTCTGTGCTCACTCCTGCTCTCCTCAGTCATTGTGAGTGGATTCATAAAACAAAAACCCTTATTTCCTTCGGCAAAAGTTTCACATCACAAAGCAGGTTTCAGCCGCGCAAAGTTTTCATAGTCAACACTGAAGGGGCAACCGGTGTCTGCAGAGGGAGTCCACGAGAAGTAGAAAAACAATGCCGGGTTTTTAAAGACAAAAAAAACATGCAAAGCAAGTGAATTAAGAAACAAAGGTGGAAACTACACAGCAGCACGAGACAGCTTCCCACAGCGCGTGCAACAAGTGGACACCAGTTAGAAAGTTGAGTCCATGTGACTCCAGAAATCTTCATCCTAATCCAGCCTCCAAGCAGCCTTTAATGCGGAGGAGGACCACTGTCAAGTCAGCCACAGTGCAACCGACAACTTCCGGCTTTCCCTTTCAACATAAAATTGCAGCAACAGGTTTTATGACAGAAAAACTAACTCACACATTTTACCAATTTGTTTTTCATGATCACACAGACGATCTTTAGTCGACTAAAATTGCAGATGAATACTGCTGAAAACGACTGGGAGGAAATGATAGAAACACTGGCTGAACTGATGCCTTAAAATCCTTATGTTTGATTTACCTTTTTAATTTGAAGGAGCAGTTACTCTACTTCTGGCATCATTGTCGTTATCGCCATTCATCTTGACACACCTGAACCTTGGAGAAGCAAGGAAAATGCTCACACAACTGTATATCTTGTGCCCACATAGACTGCTGACACCAAGGGCCAGGGGTGTAAATATAGACAGTGCAGTCAGGGCCATTATATTGGGGTGAGGGGCCCCGAGAGAGAGTGGGACCTCCATCAATAGCCCCTTTTCCACCACAGGAATTTCTATCATTTACCCAGGATTTTGAAAAACCTTGGCACATCTCCACCGAAATTACCCGGGGAAAAAACTTTCCCTCAACTCCAAACTTTCCCTGAAAAAAGTACCAAGTAGGAGGGTAGGACACTTGCAGTGTGGCTGCAAACTTTATTTAATCTCTACAGGCTTCACTTTGTTTGTGTTTTGATCATTTGGAAAATGGAGCAAAAGAAGAGAAGCTATGAGAACTGGATGGACGACAAGGTCCAGGCTCTTTTGAGCGTGTTTGTCCGAGGAAGAAATTCAGCGGGACTTAGAGTCTATGGAAGAATAGCCGACAAGCTGGTGGAGCTAAATATAGGGCACACGCAGAAACAAATTCGTGAAAAGTTGAAGAAACTTAAGCAAGATTATAAGAAGCTTCAGGTGTTCATATTTGTCTTTGCTAATAACGCCTGTCATCTTGTCTGTGCAGATTGCATGTTTTTATATGCAATGTAGTAAAACACGAGGAACAACAGAACAACTTGAGCGTCCTCCATCCTGGCGTATTGTGTCACACAAATAATGATGCAGGCTTGTCGGTTGCAGTTTATGGCGTCATCGTGCATGTTTGGCCTTCAGCTTCAGCTAATTTGAATACATTCTTTGAGGTGCAGTGGAAACACAAACCACACAGATTACCAGGAATTCTTTTACCCAGGGAAATAAATTCCTGGAAATAAAAGTTCCTGGAAATGTTGGTGTAAAAGAGGCTAATATGTTGGGCAGAAAACACAACCTTGTCCGTAATTCAAATTGCCATCTTAGAAATATGCCTGTGATCAAAGAAGAACTCACATTAATTTGAAAGAAAAAGGTGCCATTTATTGTGTGTGACACTGAAAAGGGAAATCCATACGTGTCATGGTTTCTTCCTTCCTTTATTTATTTATTTTGTTAAACAGTCAGTAGCACTGTATCACACAATATGTAAACATATACTCATTTTACACACACTATAAAAAACAATTAAAAACTATTCAATCAAATGAATAATTTCTTACTTTCTTTGGTATATTTGTCATATATATATAAATACACAATGATGATTCCTGGGTATTATTTATGTTAGTATCAAGTCTCTGATCACGTGACGAGACCATATGATTATGTGGTAGCAAGTCTCGGTGCGTAGTAACTAGCATGCACTAGGGCCTGTTATAATACTGTGCACTGGGGCCCATTGTGACTATGTTACGCTTCTGCCAAGGGCGTAGGTTTTGTTTCAATATTTGGGGACACACATATAAAATGGGGGGGTTGGGGGTCTTCAAACACTTAAATGTTTAGTGTGTAGGGTTTAAGGGGTTATAGGCCTATTGGCAGAACTGAAATGTAATGTACCAAGTGTGTTTTCTTTTGTGTATAATCACCTGAAAATAAGAATCGTTGTGTTGTCTTCATTCTAGATTGAACTGTTTGTATCTGGGACCACCATGTTTCTGCAGTAGCCCAGAACTTGGCAAACCATACACTGGCTACAGATTGGGCCATTCGCATTTTTGTGTCAGTAGCCCCTCTGCTGCAAGAGCTTTGGAAAAACACTGTTTTGTTTTACGGTCAAACTTCTTTATTCAGTGTTTTTTTTGGTTTAAATCTGTTTGTTTTGGAGTGGAAGAGACCATGTGGATAAATCAGCTCCCTGAATGTCTGGGGCCAGTTGCACAAAGCACCTTAACTTAAGATTTTCCTTAAAGTTAGAATTAAGGTTTCCTTGAGATAAAATCAGTTGCACAAAACAAAGTCTACTCCTTAAGGTTTCCTTAAAATGTTTACTTAACAACTGACTTTTTCTCATTATCTTGGTCTTGTACTTAAGGAATCACTTAAAGTTTGTTAAACCATTGGACCTTAGTAACCAAAGTAAGGACAAAACCATATGTACCTCTGACTCCATCTTAACTATAACATGGCAGAGTTTAAGGACATAAATGAGAAAAAATAAGGCCTCCCACAACCAGGAGAACACAATGGAACACTTAATGATGAGCAAATGATTTTGTGCTATAAATTTGACTGAAAGTCAATTCATGATCGTGACCATCTGGCTGTTCACCCAACTTTCCAAAGCAAAGCTCTTCCAGTTAATGATTGTTCTGCGATTTAATGCGACTGGGTCTCTCCAGTAAGGTATTGGTGAGGTATTTCATGTTAGCCTTAAGTGTCATACTTAAGGAACAAACTTAAGATGTTTTGGCAACCCAGCCCCTGGATCTTAAGTTATTGGATAAATCCCCCTAAATCTCACAGACTGTTCCTTTAATTTCCAGCATACCAGTGAATATTTATGCACCAGTTTGTGGCCTGTCTGTATCAATTTATGGTATTAATGACTTTGGTTTTGTGAAAACAAAAGTCCCATGCTACTTTGATGCTCTTATCAGAGGGGACAAATGCGTGTCCACGCCCATGACTGACACACTGGATCATAAACCAGAGAGAGAATCAATTGGAAGAAAATTACACCGTTTATTTCTTTAAAGATAGGAGGAGTGTCAGATAAAAACCAAAGACATCACAGCAGCACATTTGTCAGTTTTACTCCATTTCACTCAAATTCACTCCTGTGAAATTTATGGAGTGAAATAATGGGGGAAATAAAGTGCTTCTCACTTGTTTGAGAGCTCCTTGTCAAGGACCCCTTGGTGCTGCCAAGACCAAGCTGAAACCAGTGTCACCGCTGAAGTTAACCATGCAAAAGAATTATGTTGCATTATTTTAATTGCTTTCTTTCCCCTCGTTATAAAGCACAGTAGTTGGCTAATGAAGTAATGAAATTCAATCATAAAGCCTCTGTTTTATAGATCATTAAGTTGCAAATGAGTTTCTCGCTATATCTTTGTGTAGGGAACCCAGTTGCATAGTTTGCAATGCCTTCAGCTTTTATGATAAACACATACATACAATAAGTGAACTTAAAGGGGAGAGTGAGTCACAAATGGGCCTGCACTGCATCAGACTTTAAGTCCTTCTCCTCTCATAACGACAACCTCTCTCAACAGACTGTCGCTTCACTTTAGTTTCCTCACTAGTTGAGCTTACACACAAGTTCAAAACACTTTTATTATGCAGATAACAGGAGAAACAAGACATTGTAGACTGTGAGGGTCTGGGACTTGAGCTTAGATGTTAGGGGGCCTCAAAGAACCATGTGAGGTTCTTTTCTACTTAAAGGGACAGTTCGCCGCAAATCAAAAATACATATCTTTTCTCTTACCTGCAGTGTTTTATTTTCAGTCTAGATTGTTTTAGTGTGAGTTTCTGAATGTTGGAGATGTCAGTCGTAGAGATGTCTGCCTTCTCTTGAATATAATGGAACTAGATGGCACTCAAAACTCAACAGCAGTGTATCTTTCCAGAAATCATGACCCAGTTACTCAAGATAATCCACAGACTTTGTTGTGAGCAGTTTCATGTGGGAACTATTTTCTGTCTTCTGAACTACACCCATCAGCCGTATCACCGCACAGAAGCAAGCGTGCATCTACCCACTCTCATGCTCAAGAACAGTGCGAGATGTAAACATTGATGGCGTCCTCCTCGGCATAGCTGTAATGTTAGCTAGCTCAGTGGTGCTAGGTGAGCTAACAGTAAATGCACACTTCTTCTGTGCAGTGACACAGTTGGGGCGGCTGTGGCTTAGAGGTAGAACAGGTCATCCACCAATCAGAAAAGCAGTGGGTCGCTCTCTTGCTCCTCCAGTCTGCATGTCGAAGTATCCTTGGGCAAGATACTGAACCCCAAATTGCTCCCGATGGCTTTTTCATCAGTGTGTGAGAGCATGTGAATGGTTACTGAGTAGCAGGTGGCACCTTGTATGGTAGCCTTGGCCACCAGTGTGTGTGTGAATGGGTGAATATGACTCAGTAGTGTAAGAGCGCTTTGAGTGGTTGGAAGACTAAAAAGGTGCTGTACAAGTGCAATCCATTTACACAGTTGGCAGATGTATTTCTGCAGAAAGAAAATAGTTGCTACAGGAAACTGTTCACAACAAGGTCTGTGGATTATCTTGAGTAACCAGGTCATGATTTTTTAGGTGCTTTGAGCACCGCAAGCTGAGTGCCATCTAGTTCCATTATACTGTAGAGAAGGCAGACATCTATATGGCTGATATCTACAACACTTTAAAATGTTATTTTTTCTTTTTTGTGCTTTTAGCATGACAAGCCAAGTGCCATCTAGACAGACCTTTAGATTCATTATATTCCAGGGAAGGCAAACATGTGGACGATACCTCCAACAATCAGCAACTCACACCGAAACAATCTAAACTAATAAATATGGAAAAATTTGGGTTTTTGATTCTGGGGTAAACTGTCCTTTTAATGTGGTTTATAAAAGGTGGTTGCATTTGAAACACATTCAAACCTTTTTCTGCCACAGTATCATCTCAATTAAGCTATAATTGTTTTGTAATCATTGAAACATCCTTTACATATATTTTTCTCTATTTGACAGTCAAAATGACAACAACATATTCGTGCTAATTAAGTGTAACTAATACAAATTAGTCAAACAATCAAACTAAAAAATACAAATTAAACTGCAGAACATGACCTCAGGAAATTTCTTGCAGCAATTTTCTTGTAATAAATGCACCCTGTCTGCAGCAAAGTGCCTCAGCTTGTTTTTTATGTTAATAATTTGTTTATTTTTAGATTTGATTGAATGTTTTTCTCTTAATTAAGCCAGCAGATGCTCTTGCGCCACAGCTCATCTTTACAAGCTGGTATGAATCTTGTCCAGTTCCTATCCTTGTAGGCGATGTCCACTTCTCACACTGCAGTTTATGTTGTTTGGACTTTAGTTACAATTTCTTATGTGGAAAAATGCAGGAAAAACAGTAAAGGCATGAATGCACAAAGATGCAAAAAGACACACATAGATGTAAAAACATGCAAACAGTGATCAGTCAGAGTGTGTTTAATGAGGACAGAATTTTCACTCTTGGGAGGTGAAAGCTATGCTCAAAGTCTCTGTCTGCTCCCTGCTAAGGCTGCAGTGCAGGGACAGCCACTTGAGAAGCTGGTTAAGTGTTTATATATTGAATTAGACACAGTCAGAGTCATTTAGCGCCTGGGTAAATAGCAGCACAATCATCACTAGAACCAGCTTTAATTTCACCAGCCTGAAAAGTCTTTTGAGGGGATTTTAGGGAAGCCATTTACAGCCAACAATAATGATTCAAGGATTAACATTTCAACAGGTAGGGATTCAGTTAACTCCTTTCTGCAGCAAATTCATACACTCTGCTCCGTGACATCCTTTTTTATGTATCTCAGCATATTCTGCAGCGTGGTCTGTCTGTTGGAGCGCATTCACCAAAAGAGAAAAGGAATCTAACTGATGACTGCTGCTGCTCTAATTTATCAGCACCAGAGGGAGTCTTTATTTTATGGAGGTTTTTTATGTCTCAATTACAGGTTAGTGTCAGCTTTGTGAGATGAGATGAGGACATGGCTCTTAAACTTGAGTAAATCTTGACATGCAGTATACTCTGGTGGTTAAATGCAGTACTGCATGCTTTGGGTGTGTTTCCTGATGATGAAGTTATGTGTTGTACTGTGTCTGTGCTGCCGCCAGAGAGCAGTGTTGTTTTTGACAAGGATGCTGATCCTGCTATGAATCAAAGGTCTCCATCAAACAGAGCTGTAGCCTCATAATGAGTCTATTTATTAACAAAGCCCTTGAAAGCCTGAATGGGCCTGGGTCCCAGTCTGACAGTTAATGTACTAAATCTGGGTCCTCGTCTGAAAAAAAGTTGAGAAACCTTGACGACATTTGCGGTAGACCGACTTAATTATAGTTTTATATTAGCCATTCCACTGCAGGTAAAATTCCAGACCTTCAGCTTTTATTGCCCATGACTTTAGTCTGTGGAATTAACTTCTATTATTTGTGGTTTAGTGCCTTACCGAGTGCTGCCAGGAAGTGTTCTGTTCTTCCCATTGGAAAAGGAGTGTCAGGCTGATACGAGCTGCCTTTTCTGATTAGTTGTACTTAACATCAAACATGAGTGGTGATAAAAGTGTTAATTTACACTGATATGGATGTGTTAGCCCTTATTTCCACCCATGTGCCACTCGGGGAATCAGTTTACTGCAGCCAAAACCAACATTCCTACATCGCATATCTGCAGTGGTGTCAGTCAAACAAGTTGTCTTTTGTCCAGGTTCCTGTACAGTAATGATACAGTATGTAGAGAGAAGCTGAGGTGGCTTTATTACTGCAACCTCTCCAGCTGGCACAGCGTCTCAAACCAGGCTGCAGAGCAGGAAAAACATATATCTTTACACTTATCAATCAGATAAAACCCTTCCCTGGCAGATTTCTAATGCCTGTACAACAGCTCCATATACCAGGTTGAGAAAAAGAAACAACTCATTTGCCAAGAAAAGTCGTTCTGTGTTATTTAATGGCAGAACTACGGCCTTGAGAGGGCGAATGTGTGGTACAAAAAGGCCATTCATACCCAGCTTCAGGTTGTAGTAAGTAACAATCTCTGCATTGTGGTTAATTTGCACTGGTTCATGTTGCAGCACTGCGCAACAGGCCGTCAAGATAAGTGCTTTAATAAAGTCGTGGCATGTTGCTAATGTATATATTAGTCTTTAAGTTTTGTAGCTCACCTGTTTTTCTCCTCTTTCTGCCAAGTTTCTGTTTCCTGAGCGACTGTTGTGAATATAAAGCAGCGATGCCCCCCTGTTACCAGAGATATTGCTTACAGCCCTGCAGCTATTAATCAAAATCTGGTAATAAGTAGTATTATGTGATTCTCAGCATGATATTGTGATGCTGTGGTAAAAATAACAAGGCTTCCCTCTAATAAGAAGTGATCGATTTGGCCCAGGCACACAGGGCACCACTATGTATAATCAATTGTATAGAAAGAGATTGAAGTTATCACTGATTTGCTGCTGAAAAAAAAAAAAGTTTAATATTGTTTAATCTGATTCAAAGTGAAAAACATCTTAATTTTCTGCTCTTCTTCAAGTCCATAGTTTCATTATGTCGACATTTAAGGATTTAAGCACCATCTTTATGCAATTTAGAAGAATATTTGTTAAAAAAAAAAAACAACTTTATCCTAGGTTTTGCATCTCGTTAATCAGAATCCACTGAAAGGACTAAAGGCAGACTTTGTATTTGAACTAAATGGGATGACTGGACTAAATCAACTGAATATGTGTTTACACTTTGTATTGTATTTGTTCTAGTCTATGTAAAACACTTTAAAAATGTTCACAGATTTTTATAGACTTTTATTGCACCTTCAATATTTAGCATATTAAATTCCCAGGTCTCCCCAGTGTGTGCACTAAAGCTGAGTTACACACTCTCTCCTTTGTACCTTGTTTGTACCTCGTGTTTGGTCTTGTCCTATGATTAAATCTTTATATAAAGCCTCCAACCCCACCCCTTTTTCTCCGCCATATTTATAAGGGGATATGGGACTACTGAACTGCTTGCAAGATAAATCTGACGGGCTGCAAGATTTGATAGGGAAAAAAAACACCAGTATACCATTTAAAATGTATTACTTTATACTGTTTTAGAGGTTCCTCTTTTCCTTAGATCAGATTAGATGTTATTTTGAAAAGGTTTAAAAAAAAAAAAGACAGGTAAGTAAGAAAACTAAACAAGAATATCAAGCAAACATATTCATTAAGCAACATTAGTATTTTATGTCCAAAAAGATGTAGGAGGAAGTGAATTCTTATTAAGTCCTGCCCTTTTTTATATGTCTTATCAGTAAAGTCAGTATTACACATTAATATTTCAGCATTCCACCATACGCACCTTGATTAAGTCAATCAAAGGCAAATAAAGACAAAAACAAGAACAAATCAATCAGAATAAAACAAACAAGAACGCAAATCAGAAACAACCTATATATCCTGTACCCTGTCGTTCCCCCTATCTCCTATCTGTCTCATATCAGTTTAATAGTTTTTTCAAACAATTTGTTTTTTATTTTCTAAATTTTCTACATGTTTTTATTTCTATAAATTAACACCTGTGACTGTAATACAATGATATTTTGCATTAGTCCTCACTAATTGTTTCTTGGAAATTAAATCCTCTTAAATTATTAAATGATGGAAAAAACAACAATTTATTTATTTATTATTATTATTATTATTATTATTAATTTTATTTTATTTTATTTTATTTTATTTTATTTTATTCTTTATTTGATAAGGACGATGCAATTTAACATAGTTCTAATACAAAGGATGGGACTGATGTGTTGCACAGAGAGTTTATAGCTATTGGTAATTTTCAACTCTTGTACCTGGTTGAGCTTTTACATGTAGATCTAAAATGTTATTAAAAATGTACACTTTAAAACATCATAAAACCACAGTGCACTATAAAAAAGAAGGCACAATGAAATACATAAGCCACAATCCACACATAACAATACACAAACCACAGTACATACATCATAACATATCGTACAATACATCTACTGCAATAGAAATACTATTTGTAGGAGTTTAAATCTGTAATCAGTTTGATTTTAAAGAGCCAAAAAGCCAGAAAAGTTGGTAATCACTGTCGTATGATAATAGCATGGTAACTCCTTGACACTCTTTCTTATACCACTATGATCTGACCCCTTTGTTCCCCACTTCATTGTGCCTCTCTGTTCCACCATCGCTGTCTTTGTGTTCTGTGATCTGTCCGTAGGCTGCGGACGTCCGAGCAAAGCTTAGTGTAAGTCATGTTTCATCTCACAAGGATGAATGATTGCAAATGTAAGTTCTTGTCATTGATATTATTGTCTCCCAGTTCTCCATTCACCGTGAGAGTGACACATATTTTCTGGCTGCCAAATGGTCCACTTTGTGCTGCTTCCTAGACTACGCACCGTTTTTAACCCCCTCTACTCCTTTTCTTCACTTCTCCCCTGCAGGGTCACAAGGTCATAGATGTGCACTCACAGCCCTGCTCAGGGTCAGCTGGGACCTCTTAGATCCTGCAGAGGCCCTAAAGGCATCACAAAGAGCTGCAGTTAGCCCCACAGTCTGACCAGAGCCCCCCTCATCACCACCACAACCAGTGCAAGCCCCGCTCTCAGACTGCATGCTTATCAAAGAGCTCATTCACACCCCTCGGCACGGTTTGAGGCTCACAGAGAAACATGGTGATTTACTGGAGCTCGGTGCCATTCTAAGATTGTACAGCATTAGCTCTAGGAGAGATGTTTGGTTCTGCACCTTCCCACAGACCACAGCCCAAAGCAGTGCCACACGGCCAGGTCTGCGTTCCTGTGTGTTAAAAACAACACAGACAACATCACACTGACTGCCCGTGTTGCCCTCAACCTACGTCTCTGTGCCCAACACGCCATGCTTAAATGACCAGCCAAAGTAACAGCCTTTACATGCAAGCGTTTTCACTCTCCCCACAAATCCCCGAACATGATATACATGGAACGCAAAGCAAGCATTTTATGAATATGCTTCTGTGTGCAGCTGTCGTGGTGCTCAAAAACACTTTCTGAGTTTATGTTATTTTAGAAAAACAGCTCTGTCAGAAACCCCTCTTTAAACCTTGGCATATTCAATTTAAGTTTTGATGACATTTTCCAATAAGGAGGTGGATTTTCACGGTGTTTAATCCAGAGATGGATTCACTCTCTGAATCCTCTTTTATGTTCCTATAAAGTGCTCTTCACAGATGCTGAGTAAATAAGAAACTAATGTGCTTTCACCCTTCAGTTTGTTGCTGTCCTTCCTCTTTGTTGCGCTGTCCCACAGGCCCACTGCTGTATTTATATTATCTTTTTTTTCTGTTTATCTGACTTTGTTAAGACCCAATATGTAGAAAAAGAAGGCATTACTCCGTACATGTTCTTGCACATTTGATGGAGGTGATGAAACACAGAAATGGCCACAAGAAAATATCTGTTATATAGGCTATATAGGTATTAATGTACTCATTTTATTTGCCAAAAGACAGCCACAAACGCAGAAACGTGCAGTACGTTATTCCACATAGTAACAATACTTACATTTGGGGTCATGTTGGAGATCCCATAATGGTCTTATTTCCTCTTAAACTCCACTTACAGAAATCCAAATAGGCTTATTTGGGATTTAAGGCTGAGCAGTGCTGCATATAAAGTATTATCAACACTAAATTTAACTATGCTTTAGAGCTGAGACCAAGCAGAAATAATGCGTCGTTTTCTGTAGTGGACTTCTGAAACATGTCAGTTCTAAATCATGTTTAATTCTCACAGATGTACAGGAGCTCTTCTGTGCAGAGTTTGCATGTTCTCCCTGTGTCAGCGTGGGTTTTCTCCAGGTACTCCAGCTTCCTCCCACAGTTCAAAGGACATGCAGGTTAATTGGTGACTCTAAATTGTCCATAGGTGTGAATGTGAGTGTGAATGGTTGTCTGTCTCTATGTGTCAGCCCTGTGATAGTCTGGTGACCTGTCCAGGGTGTACCCTGCCTCTTGCCCAATGTCAGCTGGGATAGGCTCCAGCCCACCGTGCCCCCTGACAGATAAGCAGTTATGGAACATGAATGAATGAATGAATGAATGTATAGGAAAGGTCATGAAGGTGATAAAACAGTATCAAAGTGGAAAAAGACAAGTTTTTTGCTTTAACTCGTCATTATGAAGTAAATGTTTATTGCACAATGTAATTGGTGTGGATAATGACATCATCTGCATCTTATGCGGTTCCTTATAAGCTGCCTTTTCAATTCAAATTCAAATTAAAAGAACTTTATTTATCCGTTAGGAACTTCATTTGTGCAGAGCATCAGTGCGTGTACAGTTCACATACCCAGCAACACAACACAATATACCGCATGCATTCAACAAATACCAACAATCAACCATCAAAACGTAATTTTGTCTGCTACCAGGTACGATCTCCTGAAAAAAATCAAGGCTCGACTGACAACCCAAAGGAAGTGCATCAACCATCACGCAACCAAAACAGGAAGGATAGCCCTTTTGTTTTCCACAGTAGCTACCTATAGCCTTTCCCATTTACCAAAGAATATCAGTGCAAGTTCTTTGCAGTTACTATCCCCAGCAGCAGAATGGCCGGATGGTGGAACAACCAAGCAGTAACCTTGGGGCCTGAAAAATAAAGCCACCCCAATAGTGCAAAAAAATAAGATTGTAGCCCAAAATTATAGGCAAGCCCAGAATGAATGAATAAGGGTTACAGGGTCTTGGTTGCACCGTTGACAGGTTGATTCAAATCGTGGAAAGAGTTGGGACAAGCCTGCTCTTGGACAGATTCAGCCTGTGAAATATTTTAAGTTGGATCAATATACGTCTGACACATATGGAGGTTGTGTGGATCGTAGCAATGGACAATTTCCAGATTTCATCCAAGATCCTTTCACCTCATTAAATTTTGATTTGAGATCGTCCAAGGAGTGTGAGGCCACTGACGGTAAAACATCATAAATCTGCGATATGGAGTTGAGCACAGTAGGCCCCGAGCGACAACCTCCAGGGCAAAAATGGAGCCAACGTGGAAGTGCCAAAAACTGTAGTTCCTCTAAAGGCCACTTGAGGCTGGCTCCTGAAGCAAGTCAATCCCCATAGACCCTCATGTTAAAATGCTAAATATTACAGCAAAAATAAACAATGCCAACCTGAGGCTTTGGAACGGAACTCCACACACCAATTGGTGATGTCATGGTAGCTACGTCAGTTATTTTACACTGAATCACCTGTGGACACTGAGGCTCTGAGGAAAACAGAAAGCTATCGGGCTGTTTGCAACAGTGGCACTTGGGAACACTAGGGGGTGAAAAGTTGTCTGTTTCCACTTTGAGTCTGTTTTTAGAACAGCTATGGCAAATGGCTGGAAATGCTTAAAATCTTGACTCTATTATGTCAACAAGTGAAAGAAGATTCAGTTGATTTATATGGTGGTATTAGTATGATGTCTTAAATTACAGCAAGCACACAAAGAGCATTTTATCTCAAAGCCGTCGTGGTATCAGTTTCAAGTTCGTATCTTCAATAAATCTTTCAGCCTAGTCCTGAGTTTAAAACTTAATGCTAGCGAATATGAGCTCACTGCTGCTTAAGCTCCATCCTCAAGTTATTAGGCTAGTTATTGCTATGCTGATTTGAGCATCTGTGTTCTGTAAATACCATGACCTCAACTGTATAATAATTCTACTTTTCTACATCTCCTGTGCGTCGAAGTGGGTGTTGTCATAAACAGCACTCCTGTCCTGATGTCTATGTGTGTTTGTAAGAGAGGGCTTTGGAGGGAGCAGGGAGTGTTTGGGCTCTGTTGTACAGTAATTGGGTGTAAAACAGGTGGCGCACTGTTGACACTGGAGCGAAGCATGTGAAAAATGTGCTGCTGCCATGCAATCACAAAAGGAAAAGGCTGGCAGTTGACTTAGACATTTAATCACTGTGTTGGGTGATAAGTAGAGGATCAAACGGAGGCACGAAAAGCCTGGAATAACAGGGAGAGCCACCTAAAGCTCAACAGAGGGATTCCTGGTGGAGCCAGGCCAAGGCACTGACAGAGCTGCTAGCTGGTTATCACTCGGGCTTTGAGGTATAGAGGTATAAGCGAACAGGAAGCTGAGGATTCAGGAACTCAATGGGCTCTTAATGTCTGAATGAACAATACTCCCTTATTGTTTTTTCTGGATTCATTATGCACTTCCTGTTCATGTGGGACATACATTTCCTTTCTACTGATCAAGGCGACATGATGCGATCTTTATAGGATGCTCACTGGGACATGATGCTGTTTATAGTGTCAGTATGACAAAAGTACATCACATATACTGTTCATTACCCATGTGCAGATGACAGCTATACGGTAGGCTACTTTATGAGAGTCTGAACTGAATGTGCATAATTTGCTGATATGGAAAGCAACTAAGCACATACTTAAAAATAATTTTGAGCTACTTGTACTTGAATATTTCACATTTATTTGATAACTTCAGTTCCTCTGCATATTCAGATGATGAATACAAAATATAATTCAGCTAATAAATGATGATGTAGCTGTTATAGATCAAGATAAGACTAATAATCTGCATTGGGAAACTCACAAACTACCCATGAGTATAAAAATAAATTTAAATGAGCTCCACCTTTACCAGCTGCAACATTAGAGGGATGAAGACATTAATGCATTGGTGATTTTAATCCAATGATATGGTATATATTATTCTGATATGATGGGAGTTTTGTGTATATTTTGAGGCAAATACTTTTGGAAAGCACTGCTGGGGAGAGGGATGTCTGGGGTGCTTTGCTTGGCCTGCTGCCTCCACAACCTCCCATAAGCAGATGAAAATGGAGAGATGGATGGAGACTTTTGTACTACTTTTACCTAAAGTTACTTCAACATGGACCCTATTTTGCCATGTTTTTGTGTCTAAGTGACTAATTGAGTGAGACCCGCCAATTAAGGTCCACTAAAAACATGTGTTTTTGCCACTGACAAGATCAGATTGTGTTTGGTTTTTTTTTCATTAATTTAAGTTTTATTTAACCAGAAAAACCTCTTAAGATTAAAAATCATTTTTTCAAGAGTGTCCTAGCTGAGACAGGCAGCAACATAAGTTACAGACAGACAACACAGAACAAAAATACAAAATAAAAATAAAAATATACAGCCCTAAAACAAGCAATATACCAGACAAAATGAGATTACTACAAAGAAAAGCCAAAAAGTATGTTAATATATGCTCCAAATGAACCATAAAAACAAAACAAAAAACAAGGTCACATGATCACAAAGACCAGCTAAAATACACCCTGACATCGGTATATAGAAGACTGCATATGAAAATCCTGCAACAGTGCTTTGAAACAGCCGAGAGGAACCAACTCGTGCAACTTAAAGTCCTTCTGCAGAAGATTACACATAAAAGTAGCCGCATACATAAATGCTTGTTTGCCAAACTCCACACACACACTAGGTATAGACAATAAAAGCATGTTCTGTGAATGTAGAGCATAGCCATTTTCATTTTTTGCTAAATATATGCACATGAATATGCTGTAAATAGGCCAAGAAAGGCTTTGTTAAAAAGAGAATGCAGTTAGAGGTGTCTGACAACATGATGAAAGGGATCCATAAAGAGATAGATATTTTTGTTAAAGAATAATATCCTTTTTGTTGAACCAGAAACAGCACTGCACTCTAAAAATGATTCATGGGGTTAGTCGTTTTTCAGTATAAAAAAAAAATTACGTGTTTCATGAATGAATTTCAGTCAGTCAACAGCTTATTTTAAGATGCTGGTCAAAATCAGACACATTTTTGCCATGTTTTTAGTAAGATGGAGTTAAAATTATTAAATAAAATAATTTGACAACTATATACCACCACAACTTTTGGATAAATATTAAGTTGGTTCAACTTAATTAAGTTTTTCGTGGTCAAAGCAAATCATGTTGGTTGTGCTAAACTGAATGAGTCAGATTATGACTACTTAAAAAGATGCATGCAAATTATTACCTGTTACTTTTTTAAAGTTAAACCAGTGGATTCTTTTTGAGAGTGTGGAATTTCTACTGTCAAACCCACCAGACTCTATTTAAATTAACAATAATTTTATCCTCAAAAAAATACACTTCATTCAAAGTCAACAGAAACAAAAGAAAACTCAAGAAACAGTCTTGGTTTGTCTCTCCACTCTCTGGTTTATTTGACATAAATCCTAAATCCCCCCAGTTAGATGTGAAAATACTCTTTTTAACAGAGAGGTCTTCCTCTGTATGGTCCTTTCCATAACAGTGTCAGACACCTTGAGCATTAATCTGAGCCTGTCCGTGACAAAACAAGTACTTTTAGTGGACGAACATTGAAGGTGCTCGGTTGGCTATTAATACATTGCAGCCGTTTAAGGCTGCAGCTTGACAAAGTTAAAAAAAATGATGTTTCCATTAGTCACTTAAACACAAAAACATGTGAAAATAAGATGCAGGTTGAAAAATACAGAAATTGCCTCTAAGGTAATTTTACTTGTGTCAGAGTATTCCTACATTTGTTGTTGCTCCTTTTACTTAAAGTAGATTATGTCAGTGCTTCATCCACCACTGATGAGTTGTATGGAGATGGTCCAGTGGACAGCACAGCACATTTGACAGTTTTATCAAAACAAGGAAAGAGCCGAGTGTCTTCTTCAAAGGACCTGAGCTGAGCACACTGGAAGAATGAGCCTGTTGTTCTCAAGTGATAAAGATGAGTCACTTGATACACTTCATGAATCAACACAAAGCCTGTGCATCACTTAAAATGTTAGAGGACACATAATCTTCCATTTTAAAAATCACATTTGTTGAATGTGTCCATGTATCCACGGCTCACTGTAGAGTACCCCCCCAGCACACAGTGCGCACCAGTGATCAGGGATCCAGTTACCAACTTCGCCGACACCGGGCCACGTGACTCAGGTCCTCCTCATTTTAAAAAGAGCTGCTACCCTGCAATTCCCTCCACAGCTTCAAAGAGGTGGTAAATGCTTCCCCCTGTGCCAGATGACCGACCTTCGCACCTTTTGCACCTTCTGTGTCAGGGGGACAACCACCGGAGCGCGCACCGCGACAAAGAAGTGACTTTAGCTGATGGTGCTGCTGGACCGAGTCCTTTGAGTTTCATTTCTTCTCTGATAAGTTGGCGTGCATCCTGCAAAGTAGCCAAGTCGGTATCTTCCGTCTTTGATCTGCTGGCCAAGGATGGTACTGGACCATAAGAGCGCATTTCGCGCCTCCGTTTTACTGGCGTGTGTGATAATCTGCAGTAACGTGCTATGTCCCGTCGGTGCCTATCTCTACAACAACCGCTACGCAGGGTGAGTAAAGACCCCCATTCATTTGTGGGGCTCACCAGAGCCTCTCATCCTGCAGGAAAAGCGCACTATCACAAGTTTTCTGCAGGGACTACACACCAAGAGACGGGCTTTATCTTAGGTTGAGAGAAGAGAGAAAAAAACAAAGAAAGTCTTTATTCTCACTATCTTCTTCATCGCTCTGGGACATCTCTCCTGTTTGAGACATAATATAATGTTTTTAGTTTACTCTAGACTGATCTTGTTGTCTGATGGCATTTGGATAAGGCTGTGCTACAGAGAGGCTCTCAGACTGCTCATGATAGGCACAGAGGACACTGGGGATGCTTGCAGCTACAGTGGCCTGTCAAACTGCTCAAAGTATTCATTTCAGAAATTATAGCTGTAGGATGGCAGCAGCTCCCAGCCCTCTTCATGTAGCCATGTGCTTCCATAATCACAAGAGAGAACAAATTTGTCATAGCAGTCATTTTTGTCAAAAGCCTGGCAAACTAGTCTGTCTGCATGTTTATGAGGCTGAATGTGGGTCATACATCTCCCCATCAAGACCCTAAAAGTAGCTGGTAGCCTAATAGACGGTCTCCGACGGGACCACATGGAGGTGGACACATATAGTAATTTGGCAGAAGGCATGATTGGGGCATGTAAGACTTTATGGTCTGTTTTTCAAAAGAGCTTTTGATGCAATGCAGCATACGCACGGGCGACCAACTGTGCTGGAAACCCCCTCCTTGTCTGTCTCAAACAACATATATTTTGGATGTCCTCCAAAAATTGCTACCACCTTGAGTTTAACACACAAAGTCACAATATGCGTCTCTGTAGAGGGGCCCGGTTTCACTCAGGAATCAGGGATGTAGTGGGTGTTGTTCAACATTTGATACCATCCATTCACAGAGCTTCTTTACTGTACATATTGAACATGGAGAAACGATGACTGTACTATATTACACTATCAAAACACTGCTGAGAGTCAACTACTTGGTTTAAAACAAATTGCTTCCATCCCGGAGAGAGTACTGCTGTGGGAATCAACACACTGTCAACTTAAAGACAGCTTTAACTCAGAGAGCCCTGCAGCTGGTAGATTCAAAGCAAAAGGCCTTTGCCAGGCCAACACTGTAACAAAAACAGCATGTCATCTTTGAGAATCACAACAAGATGAACGAATGGTTCAATTTGGACTACAGTAGAGCTCTGGGGTGCCACTTTAGTTTCTTGGAGACTCTGTGTGTGTGTGTGTGTGTGTGTGTGTGTGTGTGTGTGTGTGTGTGTGTGTGTGTGTGTGTGTGTGTGTGTGTGTGTGTGTGTGCATGGTGCTGAATGCACTGGTGAAAACAAAAATCACAGGTCTTAACTTAGACCAAGGAGAACCGATTGAAGATGTGGAAACATATTCTCTGATGTTTCAGACTGAGAGAATATTTTATAGTACAAGTTGTTTCTGAAGTTTGAGATCTGTCAAGGTTCAGTTTCCCATATTTTCTATCACACCCAAACAGTGTTCTTACCTCCAAAACCTACTGACCTGTATTCTTTGAGGTTCATCTTCTATCACCGCTGTTCCCATGGAAACAGGCTGTTTTTGGGCACTGTGTTGTGGTCACTGAAATGGGGTGGCCACTCACGTGGGTCACCCGGACCCCTTTTGTTCATCAAAACCTCAGAGTGGCCGACTGCCACCTTTGTTTAGGGGGCCCAACTTCCTGTGTGACACATTGTAAAAAAAGAAAGCTCTTTGAAAGAAGCGAAACATGAGAGAGGAAGACACGGAGAGAAAGAAAGAGGTTTAAAAAACATGAGACATCAAAGTGGGCAGATATACTACCTGGCAGACAGACAGGTATCTGGGCAGACGCAGAGTCTGTAATTAATGAATTATTGGCAGTGTGTTAGCTTTAAGGTCAACCCCAGGAACTGTGATCTGCAGAGTGAACGCAACACTGTGAAAGATTCATGATGAGGATAAAGAGCATCTTTGTTTTGTCATAAAATATGTGGTTTGCAGATTGAGTTAAAGAGACTTTCAAGGTTCTCTATTTTCTTTCGTGGCTGTTTCAGTCATCTGCCAAGACCAATATGTGAAGAATAATATTACTCTGTAATGATCTTTATATTTAATTTTCACTAATTTCACTAATGAATTCTACAACAAATTAACCTTTTTCTGCAGTTGATTAACATGATTCTTGATTCTCAATTAACAAAACTGAATTAAATACTTAAAATCAGCAAGAGAACCAGTGTTTTTTTATCTGACCACAGATGTTTAAATACAGTACAGCTTTTTTAAGCCCCATTTTGACCACGATTTCTGACAAAATTAACAAAATGGTCGTCGTGCATGGTTTGAATAAACCAAACACCTTTATGCTGTGTCTCAGCCTTCAAATTACAGTATTGTATTTATGAATAATTTATTTTATATGTTAAAAAAACAACAGAAAAAAACAATTAAAGAGTACTTTTAATTGTTTTTGGGCCTTCGGGGATTGAAGAATCCAAAACTGGAGCAAAGTCTTGATGAATTAAGGTCATAGGGGTCCATGTTCAACAGCAGCAAAACTTTATCAGAACATCTGTTTAAGAACTCTCACACAAGTCGTACAGTATAATCCAAGTCTCATTTATCCAGGTGTATGCTCGGTAGCTCCCAAACAGGCCGCTCTTTCTGACAGGGAGCTGAACTAAAAGTGAAACATATCCATGTTCCCTTCAAACTATTGATTGAGGCAGCCATGGAGCAGCAGCTCTCGTGTTCTGTGAGGTAAAATTACTGTTTTTGTCAATGAAGTTTGGCTTTGAATAGAGCAAAGACATGTTTCAATCAGAGTGCAGTTCCTCGTCAGAGAGGGCTGCCTGTTTGGGAAGTACTGAGCATATGACTGGGGTGAATGAGACTTGGATTATGCTGCATGAGTTGTGTGAGAGTCTGTAAATGAATCAAAGTCACCTATGACTTTGATTCATGAAGAATTTTCTCCATTTTCACTGTGGAGGCATACCACAAAACACAAAGTTTGCTTCACAAATTCAGTGTAACATGAGGTGAGTAACTGATGTACAGTTGGTCATTTGGAGGATGAAGTATTTCCTCAACATCCCTTTGTAGCGACTACTATCAATGAAAAAAGCCGCTAAGAAATCCATGCCAAGTCCAAAGGTATGTTTTATGATGATTTATTAAACAAACAACTGATATATCTAAAGCAAAATGATATGATATTAAATATAACTTGATGTGATTACAGTCCACAGAAAATATCGGAGCCAAAAACTCACCCTCATTGTCTAAAAGCTGCCTCGCCAGTGAACGAACAGGTAAAATAACGTGAAACCACATCCACACCGGTGCCTATTACTACCCGAAGTGAAAGTGACCAAACGTGTGAGGCCTAAACAAATAATAAACAACAGAGGTTAACTACACATTCTGGCTCCTACACACCCCCATCAGATTTCAGCAACGTATCTTCATTCAGCAGCTGGTATGATATCCAATGAATTAGCATGTCATTAAAGTAAAGTTACAGAGGTTAGGTTTAGGCACGTAAAGTTGTTGTGGTTAGGTTTAGGGAAAGTAAACATGGTGACGATGTACCTTAAAATGACTCAGAGTTTACTCAATGTTCACATGGTTCTGAACACCAGTCTTCTGGGGAAAGTCCTGTGTTTTCTGACACATCCACCACTCCAAACTGCCTTCTTACTGGACCGCTTGGGACCTCTTCCTTTTTCTCCCATCAGCGCATTGGTCACATGTTCACAGCCTTCCAAACTGCGTGGGTTATGCACAAGTTATGTCTACAGGAGACTTTTAGGGCATTACTTTTTGTAGGAAACATAGGAGCAGTGCATGAGAACAGCCTGATTTCCAATGTATGTTGCCTGTTGCAATGTCAAACTAATTACTCGGCTGCACTCGTTCATATGTTCAGGTGTTTTTCACATCTATCTGCAGCATATATCAGTATATGATTGATGTATTTACAGTATGAAATATGAAACAGCTGCTGCTGCTACTGTATCCGCCAAAGAATAGTTCCAGGTGCTACCTGCAGAGCTGGAAACGATGAAATATAATCCTTTAATGATGTCTCACACAGATTGTTTGACTGGGCTTTGACCCTGTCATCTATAGCACTCTGAAGGAGGAACCACCCATTTCACCATCAAACATCTGTTATTATAAGTGTCACCTTCAATCAGCACAAAAGCAGGTAGCATTACCTGTGACTCTGCTGCCCAGATGTTTTTGAAATGATGGGCACTTAGCGAAAAAGGATCCAAGCCCTGTTACGGTGAATTTTAGTGTCGTTAAAACCCCTTTGGGGCACTTTGAACCTGAAACTTAGAGGAGCTCTGTTGTTTTTGCAGTGATCAAGTCTTCAGGATAACCCCGAGTAATGATGAGGAGGTCCAAGTGCTCAAGAAAATTCTGGGACACATGAAGGTTGGCACAAATTTTTTCTTCTATTCCCCTCACACACACTCATGCTCGCTACTCTGACTTGTATTTATGACGCCTCATCAGATGCCATTTAAAATATTTTCACTCACAAATCTAATTTGTTATGACTTTTTATTGTTGTGTGTGTTTTCGTTCTGAAATGCCATATTAAAATGTCACATCTGTTATTATTCTGCTCACACCAGCCTTTAATCCCCCAGTGGTCTTTTTTATGACACTTGAGCAGCAGTCACAGACAGAGTGAGGCGTGACGCTGGTGGTAAAGGGGGGGATGATGTGACAGAGGACTGGGGACATCGATACGCAAAGCAGAGAGACAACGAGCAGCCGAGTGTGGTCATCCGTCACAGTCAGGACATATTCCCTGTCCGAAAGACCGAGATACTGTTGATAGGATGCTCTGTATTCGTTTCAGTGAGAAACCCCAAGAGAAGAATGTGGAAGAAATACAAAAGATTTCTACATAATGACGCTTGAATGTTTGGATCTCTTTCAGTTATAGACTATATGAACATGTGTTTCAAAGATACTGAAATTAGAGGGGAAACCCTGGAGGACACGAAGGCCTCGCCTCTTTTCCCCAAACTCATTTGGGAGCAATTACCCATCAGCCTCGGGAGCATGGATGACCTTCCTTTACATATTGTTTTAGTTTGCAAATACACAGCAAAGATTGTTTGTAAAGCATAAAAAGCATGATGCAATTATAGGCATTCTTGCTCAGCAAATATTCAAAGAACTCCTTTGAATAATTGATTGCACAGTTGATTTTACTAAAAATCAGTGTTTCCAGTATTATTATCCCTCTGCAGACGAATGGTGCATTCAGAGGAATCAAGCTCATCAAAGACCAAAGCATGCTTGTGAACATTAGTGTGATGCCGGTGATCAATTTCCTTTAGTGACCAATGACTGCTAGATTAGAGACAAAAATGCCTCTGACTGGATCAAAGTTTCTATTTTTTTGAAATTCTCTCTTTTTTTTCTTCAGTTTTTTTCAGGGTCCAGTTGGACAGCTTAATCATACTCAAAGAGATTATAGCCCTATCTTTCCAGGCCCTCTGTAGGACACAGTTACAGCAGAAAGTAACATAACAGTGTGTTACAGTCTGTAATACAGAAGCCAAAATGGACCATTGAAATGAATGTAAACACAGGTATGAACACAGAGAACTGATACATAAAATGAGGCCAAACTGAATATATGGAAGCAGAATGTTGGGGATTGCCCTCTCCAGGTTGGGGGAGAGTTGCTGCCTCAAGGGAGGGAGTTCAAGTATCTCGGGGTCTTGTTCACGAGTGAGGGTAGAATGGAGCGTGAGATGGATTCTGCTGTGTTGATGACCGGCGAAGATTTACTGGTCCATCTACGTCCCAACCCTCACCTATGGTCATGAGCTCTGGGTAGTGACTGAAGGAATGAGATCGCGTACACAAGCGGCTGAAATGAGTTTCCTCCGTGGGGTGGCTGGGCTCAGCCTGAGAGATAGGGTAAGGAGCTCGGACATCTGGAGGGAGCTCGGAGTAGAGCCGCTGCTTCTTCCCATCAAAAAGGGTCAGTTGAGGTGGTTCGCACATCTGATCAGGAGAGGTGTTTCAGGCACGTCCCACTGGTAGGAGGCCCCGGGGCAGACCTGGAACACACTGGAGGGATTACATATCTCATGTGGCCTGGGAACACCTTGGGGTCCCCCAGGAGGAGCTGGAAAGCGTTGCTGGGGAGAGGGACATCTAGGGTGCTTTGCTCAACCTGCTGCCCCTGCGATAAGCGGATGACAATAGATGGATCGATGTTGGGGTGTGTTTTCATGATACTCTAATCACTTTACAAACAAGGATAAAAAAATCTGTTAAGAATAAAATAAAATAACTCAAAAGGACATAAATTCACCTTAAACAAATGCAGAACAAACTGGTTTAATGTACACCATCCAATCTTCCCATCTTGTTGCAGTCTAATAGAAAAAGTAATCCTTTCCATCCTGAAGACGTCATATATAATGTCACTCCAATCATCAGCTGAAGGTATTGCTGGCTTTAGCCACTTTCTAGTAATGGCTTTCCTGCTAGCAGCACTTAGGATCCGAAATAGATATCTCTCATAAGTGGTAACATCGTCCAATGGCAAGGTGCCCAAATATAGGGTCTCTAGTTTAAATGGAAAGTCCACTTTTTGCAAAGCTGTGTGAACCTTCTGCCAAATAGGAATTAATGACGGACAAGACCAGAATGTGTGATAATGGTTGGCATCAGAGCGCCCACATTGTCTCGAGGAGCTGGACATTTGATATAGTGACTCTGTTGAACAGGAGTAATGAAGAACCCAATGAGGTTTTTCCAACAGAATTCTCTCCATTATGCTGAACTTGTACTTTTACGTTGTAGCTCACATAACTCCCATTTTTGTTTTGTATACAGTGAGTTACATTTTGTTTAGATGGTTATTTGATTTGAGTTCAAAACATACCCCTCTACGAAGACTTTTAGTATCATAATGTCCACATACTTTTGTATCTTTACCTTCATTAATTGGACAATATGGTGCCAAGCTTGAAGAAATCTATAAAAGTCCCATTATTAAAGCCATGCTGCATCTTCAGATTTTGCAGATCAAAGATAAAAACTTTCACATTTTTAGGCTGATCCCAGTGTTTTTAGATTCAGGATATAAAATGTACTAAATCAGTGGTTCCCAACTGGTGAGTTGCGGTCCGAAAGTGAGTATAAAACAACTTTTGAAGTGCAGTGAATTTCCGGCACAGAGCTTTTATTTTAACAAGCTGTTCTTTGCTGTGGAGTGAGCAACTAATGGACAGCTACTTAACCGAGACAGCAAACTAGTTCAGCGACATGTTCAAATGCAAATATGACACTGCAATATTAATCTGTGTGGACCTTGAATTAATGACTAAGGAGAAATCTGGACCCTGTGGCTGGGAAACACTGTACTAAATAGGTTAAGTATTCAGTATTGCTCCATCAGAGCTGTGATCATGGCGGTGCGGAGAGGGCTTTGGAGTAGAATTTAGATTTTATGTTGAAATAAAACAGATGCACTTATGAGCTCTTTCAGAGCTTGCAACTGCTTCTCACAGTCCGTTTTATCTTTTATTACCATCTCACACTTTATTTTATAGATCTGTTTCCTAATCATTTCCTCGGAAGTTTCCCTGACAGAACTATGTAATCTGGTACTAATTACAGGAAAAATAGAGGAAAAGCTCCATGACAGAGGTTTTTTGTTTGTGAGTTTATATGTAGTTCATGTTCAGACAAATTTCCTTCAAATTACTGCTCCATTTTACCTCAGCGGGGACTAACTGCTGGAAAGGATGTGTAGAGCTAACAGCAAACTGTACTCGAACCATTTTCCCCTGCCCAGTGTTAAAGCCCTTTTGGGACAAGGTCAAGAAAACAATACAATTCATATTTGATTAAAAAGAACCCTTACAGATAGAAAACATACTCAGGGTGAAATTATGTGGACAGATTCAACAGAATGAAGTGCACCTTTTTAACACACTGTGTGTGGCAGCCATGAAGCTGGTGTCATGGACATGGAAAAATCCAGTCACACCCAAATTAAATTCATGGATATCAACAATAGAACAGATTCTTGAGATGGAGAAATTTACTTTTGCGGTTAGAGACCAATTTGAGAAATGGAACAAATTATATCCTAACAGCAGAATACAAAAAATGATATACTGACACACACACACACACACACACACACACACTTTCCCAAATATTTTGTTTTTCCTCTTCTCCTCTTTCTTAACTTAAAGGAGAAGTCCAGTATTTTGCACTTTGAGCCCCATTCCTGGTTGTTTATGATGAAATAGAGTGGTTAAGACCAAAATCTTGACGATTGCTCCTTCTCTGACAATTTGAGAGAATTTGTCTTTCCCCTGCCTGGCTTAACAATGCTGTCTATGGCCATGTGTAAATCTGTCCTAAAACCACCTTAAACGTTGGTTTTCAAAGCCATGAAACTCACCCAGTGGTCAGTGGTGTTCCTTGATGTTCCCACATAAAAATCGTAGCAAACTGTGGTTTCCATCCGTGTTTTCACTATTCATCTCGATTGTGGAACTATTTTTTCAGCTGCCTCACACCCGTGTGTAAACTTCCGCTTGATCGTTCGTTTGACCCTGAAGTGTTATACACTCCAGCCCACTTGATGGCGATAATGCTCCTTTACGCGAGTGTCGCCAACCGGCAGGAAAACATTGCAATGTAATGGGACACAGAAAGAAGCAGAAGAAGAAGGCTGGTGTTGTGTTCAAAGGCATCGTACTGCGAAGGTTGTTTACAAGCGAGTAATAATGGGCAAGTTTTGTGTGATCAGCGACTGCGGGAGTGAGCGACTGTCAAGCCGGCACTTTCGCTGAGCTAAAAGACTACAATTACTACAACCTTGTCGTAAACAACCCCCTTTCCGTTTCCGGTGGCGGATTACTACCAACGGACAATGATGCTTCCTATAGGAAATCAATGCATGGACAAAATGTCAAATAAATCATCACGGAAACCACAGTTTGCTACGATTTTTATGTCGGAACTTTAACTATGATGTTCCGACATAAAAATCATCAACGAAACGTTGCAATAAAGTATTAAAAAAATACTGCTCCATTTAAATAAAACTTGCAGAGAACAAAACACTTAACTGAGTGAATTAAATACAAAAAATCCAATTCATACATTTTAGAGATTTAAATGCTTCTGAGCCGGGGAAACCATCTGTCCGTCCCATTCTAGTGAACGCAATATCTCAAGAAGGCCTAGGCCTTCGGACAATTTCTTCATTTTAGGTTTAACTGTCCACTCGGACTCAAGGATGAACTGATTAGAATTTGATCAAAGGTCACTGTGACCTTGTGGCCGTCTCATATGGGGCTGCCGTATCTGCAGAAGGCCTTGGGAGAATTTCTTCAATTTTGGCACAAACGTCAACTTGGACTCAACAATGAACTGATTAAATTTTGTTAGTCAAAGGTCCTCAAAAACATTTTTTTGGCCATAACTCCAAAATTCTATGCTAATTATGACAACATTTCACACAAATTTCTAATAGGATATAATGATGAAGTGGTGTAATTTTACATCGAAAAGGACAAAGGTCAGCTTCAGTCAGACACTGGATTGGTGTCCATCTTGAAACAGTACTGATTGTGGAGATCTTTAAAGATGGTGAAGATGTGTTTGAAGCATCCAAGTTTTAAAATATGTAGCTTCTTTGCAGCAACATCCATATTTAAAGCATTGTCCACTGTTGTGGCTGCATATACGCTTGGACAGACATGGATTTAAACTGCAACTACACTGGTTCGCGGAGGCGTAAAATCACAAGGCGGTAATTCTCTTTGAAACAGTTGCAAAGATTTCGATCTGCCGGCAGCCCTGTGGCAGCGTGGCCTGTTTCTCCAGTTCGCTTTGGTCCACTTGGGTTGTATTTGTGCAGCCAGATGCTGCACCAGCAGTTATGAAAAGGCATCTGTTCAGGTTCAGGTCAAGCTTTTGTTTAGTGGTCCAGAACCAATACAGCTCTGAGCAGGGAATGATCAGAAGTGGACAAAATAGAGGATTCAGTAAATGTTTATGATTTGTGGTGAAGAATACTAAGCGAGAGCCAGGCTGCTGGTCAGGACCTGGCCGGAGTTTTATGTATGTAAGGGCAGTGGACGCGGTGCACCAAGGCCAACCAAGGCAGTGGCAGCTACTGTTTGGACAGCTGTGGACTTGTGTTTTCAGTAGCTTAGCCACACTGCCATGCCTCCAGCGCCACAGTCAAACTTTCAGCCTCAGGCTGCGCATTAAGGTCAAATAATAAACAACCACTGGACACCACAGACTGCAAGAGAATCAAAAATTTGATCCATCATCAACAGAATAACAATTATTTTAGTATTCAGGATTTAAGGCTAAAATTCACAACCCAAATTATAGATATCACAGGCTGTGAAAGCCACCATAATTGAACAGAGTCTGATCAACAGAATCTATCCACTATAATACAAGTTTAAAGTTAACCTCACATTCCTGCATGTGCTGTGTGACTGACAGGTGACCTCTGGGCAGCCAAGAGAAGAAACACAACAGCTCCTGAATGCACCCAGGAGAGCAAATAATACCTTCACCAAAGCTATGCATCATCAAGATAAGATATTTCTACATGTTGGTTTTCACATAAAGTTAATAATTACCTCTTCAGCTCCTGGAGAACATGTTTATGACCGTACCTGAAAAGGGGCATGAGATATTGCCTGTTAATATGATCAGTGTTTTAACGATTGATCATTTGGTCTGTAAAATGGAGGAGTATGACAGTATCCTGAAACTCAACGTAATTGCTTCAGATTGCTTGTTTTTTTCCGACAAACACTCCAAAACCCAAAGATTTTCAATTAATTATTACATACGCACAAAGAATTCCCCACAAGCTGGAGTTAGGTTTTATGTCTGGTATCATGTTTGGTAAAGTGAAATAAATATAAGTCTAGTGGTCCCATGTTGTTTGAGGGGAGCAATAACACCGAATGAGTGACTGTCTCTTTCATCATAGAAGTTTTGTTTAAGGCGTTCCAGGGATTAAATCTGTGAAACAGATGTACTATTATCATCAATCACTGTGGCTGCTGTCATCGCTTCCCAAGAATTATTTCATTATTTACTATCTGTTGAGCAGTTTCAGCATTTGTCTCTTACATGACATCATCATCACAGTCTGTGTGACCTGCTGTTGGGGGGGAAACAGACTGTTGTTTGACATTTTAGGAAATACAAGTATTTGCTCTCTTGCCAGGAGTTAGATAAATACAGTAAATATGAAGCTGGAGCCAGCAGCGGTTTGCTTGAGGACTGGAAACGAGGGGAACTACCTTCCTGGGGTCCCGGCAACTTTGTGTTGACAACCAAACTTCAGGAAGTCACTGCTCTGAGAAATAATCCAGCACATAAACCTCTTAGTACTTGTCAGGGTTATTTTTTTTACAGATTAAACAAACAAGATAGAAAGTGTTAATTGGTGGGTTTTAGAGGTACTTGTAGGTGGATAACTTTGGACAGAGCCAGGCCAGCTGTTTCCCCCCTGTTTCCAGTCATCATGCTTCATGTTCACTGTACACACATGAGAGTGATGTTGATCTTCTCATCTAAATCTCAGCAAGAAAGTGAATTCATGCATTGCCCAAAATGTTGAACTATTTCTTTTTGTATTAAAGCATCCAATCAGGCTGCGAAGCAGGTCAAACAGCTGGTATTGTGGTAATCACAGATGGATTACTGAACGGGCCTACAGGGCACAGGCCCAGGGGCTCAAAGTGTCAGGAGCTCCCTGGCCTTTACCTACAAAATGCCACTCAAATTAACACATAGCAACCAGGAAGAGACTCAAAATGACCACAAAGAGATGTGAAGGAACTACAAAAAAAAAAAGAACAAAAAAGCAGGCACAAAACTGGCTACAAAAAGACACAAATTAAACAAAAACGACACAAATATATATCACATAGGCATAAACAGAAACCAAAAAGATATAAAATAAACAAAAAGGACACAAATATATGTCAAAAAGACACGAAAGGACTACAAAAAGACATAAATGAACAAAAAAGACACAAATACAAGTCGCATAGGCATAAACAGACAACAAAAAGATATAAAATGAACAAAAAGGACACAAATATATGTCAAAGAAACATAAAATGACTAGAAAAAAAAGGAAAATGAACACAGAAGACACAAATTTACATCACACAGGCACAAAATGACCACAAAAAGACACAAAATGACCAAAGAAGACGTATATGTAGTATATGTCAAAGAAACATAAAATGACTACAAAAAGATATGAAATGAACAAAAAAGACACAAATATACATCAAGCAGGCACAAAATGACTACAAAAAGACAAAAAAGTAACAAAAAAAGACACAAATATATGTCAAAGAGTCACAAAGTGACCTTAGAAGCAACACAGAATGACAACAAAGATATGCAAAGGACCTACAAAGAGACACAAAATGACCTCAAAGAGACACTAAACAACTACAAAGAGAAGCAAAATTACCATAAAAGACACAAATATACCCATAAGAGACTCAAAATGACCACAAAGAGATGTTGAAACTACAGGAGACGCAAAACAAGAACAACAAAAAGAGGTAAAGCCAGCACGAAGTCTGTGTCTCTTGCTCCTACAGTATGTAGGAGAGGTTGATGGGGCCTTTTGAATATCTGTGCCCAGGGGCTCATTGTCACATAATCTGCTCATGCTGGTTATACTCACCAACTGTGTTTTACTTTCACAACTTGTTTTCTTTTACTTGACTGCAGCCTCACCGCGTCTGCCTGAAGGAAAGTCAGCTCTTTTTATTGAACTATAACTTTTCCTTTCTTGTTCTGCCCATGCCAGTGTTACATCAACCAAAACAACACAAATTCAATTTATAGCTACCCTGTATACACAGACACACACATAAAAAAGAAGAATCACATTAAAAATTAGGAGACAAAAGATTTATACAGCAGACAAAGAATGCATCTTTAGGCCTCATAAATACAACAATAAAATTTTAAATTGAGACAAATGCTTGTGAGGGGTTGCGTTATCTGATCGGGGATATTTAAGTGCCTTTTAGGCGTCTGTGTTTTGGATTTGTTTGGCTAACAGCAGAGCTGAGACATTTGGGGTACGTAACCATTTGGAGACGCCATAAAAGTGCAGCAGTAGAGAGCAGTTTATACTGCAGGGCACCAAACATTCCAGCTGAAGATTTTCTGCCCCTCTGGCTCTAAACAAAGTTAAATTAATCTGGTATGCATTCTGTAAACCATTAAACCAATTGACACATTAACAAGCATGTGTGCCAGCCTGCATGTCTCTGCCCTTATGTACAAATGAAAGCCAGCTGAGGACGTTCGCACATGTCTGCAGAAACACTGAATATACAGCGCTCTCTTTGCAGTGACTACTGTGTGTATCATTCGTAGGTCAGCTCTCTCTGTTATTTTATCAGTTACCACATGATGTCTGTGTTTATATGGTTGGCTAGCTGTTTTAGCTAAAGCTAACAGACCCGACTATCTCGGCCTGATAACAGGCGCTGAAAGACAGGAGTTCTGTTGCTAATACGAGGTCAAACGGTAGAGAGGGGAGCAGAGGGAGAGTCATTCACTGCAGGTTGTTAATGGGGCACGGTAGAGTGTTTTTTGCCCCATTAACACTGTAGAGTCATCAACATTCCCCTAAATTAAGTCCATCGCTTGGAGGTAGAGAGAGAGGAATGTAAAACTGTCCAGGTCTTAACAAAACAATTTGGTCATTATCACCAAATGTTTGGAGCTTTTTTAAACAACCAGCAGAAAAGATAATCAAACCTGTCTTTTTTTTCTAGGACTATGCTCTTTAACCCTTATGTTTAGTTTAGTTTAGTTAATCTATGCCAATACTGACCTTGTAAAGTGGATGAGCCAAAGCATTACACACCCCAAATAAAATACAGATTCTTGTCAGCATCATTACTGAATTCGATGTTTCTACAATCGCTTACATTTATTTAGTCACAGCTGGCCACAGACTCAGTTTTCAGAGCCACGGTTATCCCTTGCTTACGTTCTTTCCTAACAGGGTGGTATGCATTTTAAATTGGGGGAAAGAGAGCGGTGGTATTGGAACTCAGTTTTGGCAGAAACCCTGATCTGAACTATGAGTTAGTATCTTTAGATAAAAACTTTGATTTGTGCATCCCTACTGAGTCCATGTGGGGAGGCAGCATCTTTCGTCCTAAGTCAAATCAATCAAAACCTGGTTTATGGTTGGGCGATATAGCAATATAAAGCGTACCATGAGACAATCTAGATTCGCCATATTATTTATACTAGGTAACAAATCCCAAGCTATGTGTGCACGGAATTTACTTCCTAGACGTATGACACAAGAAAACAGTAAAATTTACTTCCTCTCTTTTTAACTAGAGACATTGAAATGTTTTTTTTTTTTTTTAATAATGCTACTTGATGCTCAGGGGTTGTGTTGCTTATGTTTTGCTTATGGTGCTCTTTTGTGTGCTGGTGTTATGTGCAATACATGAGTGACTGATGTGCAATACTCTTTTGTGTTGTATGTGTTTTTATGTTTTTATGGCACATGCTTCATTCCTTCTTCTGGACTATTATTGTAAGGCAGTAATATTTGTGCAGCTCCTGAGTCAAGGGACAATGAAGTATCGCATCATATTGTATCATATTGAATCGTATCGTAAAAACTAGTTTACTAGAAACTAGAAACTTATTTTGGCTAAGTTTTGAACAAAATACAAATGTGAGTTCAATTATGTGTCTTGTGGCTGGAAAGTGGGATGGAAATTAATTACATGAATTAATGTATTTAATACTATGGTGAAACTATGATTTGCAATGTGTCGGGGTCACCGGACTGTGTTATGTGTATATTTCATATACTCTGATAATTGAATTGTCAGGACCTCCACCTGTCTGTGTGTTTTAGTATCATCCTGTTTATTCTGTAATGTTATGTGCTATGATGTAAGTTGTAATCGTTGCATTGTCATTATGTTAAGCTGTTCTGTTGACTCAAGGAAGAATAGCTGCTGCAATGCTGTCGCTAACAGGGATCCTATAAACTAAACTAAACTAAACTAGAAGGCCATGTTGAAAATGAATGAGCTGGGCTGCAGTGTGGAGAAATTTGGATTTTTAAGATTTTTATGCCTCCGCACTGGCGACAGCTGTGGCCAAAGGTATTATGTTTTCGGGTTGTCCCTACATCTGTGAGTCTATCCCATTCTCGTGGATGTGATATCTCAAGAACACCTCAAGGGTATTTCCTCAAATCTGACACAAACATTGACTTAGACTGAAGGAGGAACTCATTAGATTTTGGTGATCGAGGGTCACTGTGACCTCATGTTTTTGTTCATAATTTAAGAATTTATATGGTAATCTTGACAAAATCTCACACAAATGTCCCAAAAATAAAATAATGAAGGGATGACATTTTATAGCCAAAAGGTCAAAGGTCAACATCATAATATTTTGCAAATCTTCTGGCCATTATTCAGTGTCATAACTCAGGAACAGAAGAGGAGACATTTGGTCAAATACTGAATTGGTGACACTAATCTTGGGTGTTCATCTTGAAACTGTGCTGACTGCGTAGATCTAGTGTGCTGCCAGGTTGAAGATGTGTGTGAAGCGTAGCTTATTGGCAGCAACATCCATAGAAGCGTTGTAAACTGTCATGGCTACATGTACATCTGAGCAGAAGTGTATGTAAACTGTTACTACAACTTGACTGGTGCACACAGGCATACAACTGTGAGGCAGTAATTCTAGTTCACTAATACTGCAGTTTAAAATAATCATGATAGAGTATTTTATCTCAAAGCCCACTCCTATCCCTCCTACTGGGTGTGTGTGTGTGTGTGTGTGTGTGTGTGTGTGTGTGTGTGTCTGTAACCCCTGATCTAATTTATTCATCCTCTTCCTTTAGGTGGACTTCTGGCAGCCCAACAGTGCCACTCTCATCTGTCAAAATGTCACTGTGGACGTCCATGTGAGACGCAATGACACACGAGGCTTACGTGCACGCTTAAAGCGGGAACATATTGATTATCGGTAAGACTGTAAAGACTGCCAGCAATAAATACAGAGACATATCACATTACACATGCATGCTCTCACACATTTGGCAGTCTTGTTAGCAGCGTGTCTACACCCCGAGACACATCTGTTATCCAAAGGGCGTCGCAATTACCCAGCTTTCCCCAGCCGGAATATATGATGTGCACATGCAGAGTCGGGCCATACTGTGCATGCAAAAGAGCTTCCTCAAAGCTGGGACACATAGAAACACACATCAGAGTCCCTCTCCCAATCTGCTCTAAAAAGCCGCCCTTTCATCTCCACACCCCATCCCTCATCAAAATTAACGTTGAAATGATGGAGTTTATCAAAGCAGCCGCAGATAGAAAGAATTTCATTGTCATCTCTGTCCTAAGGGAGGAATTGCAGATCTGAGGATGAGGTTTTTTTTTTATTCTCTGTGTTGATTGACCGAGAAAGTGGTTTACACTGCAGGGGATGGTCTTTGGGAGGTGGTTGAGTTTTGAGGGAGCGAAGTGTTGAAGATCTCATTTTACTCTCAGGGAAATGATGCAGCTTTTAAATGTTATTGAAGCAGTTATGGATAGAAATGCACATAAAAGGACCTCATGAGAAAGTGTATTTTAGGAGAGTCTGGCTGCCCACATAGCGGCTACAAAAACAGATTACACCGTCTGTTTCACGTTGGAGTGGGAAATGAAGAGGCATAGGGTCTGAACAGACGCGGGAGCAGTCTATGATGGGGATAATTATAGTTTTGGCTCATTTACAGCACATTTGATTTACTGATAGACAGCAGTGTTATAACTAGTTTGTGCTATTAAACCGGGTGAGCGCTGATGTAGAAAACTGGTTTGGGTGTTGGATAAGAAGAGGGATGAGTGAGAGCAGTTGCATAATCGGTGTTAAGAATGAGTCAACAATACATTCAGGACCTCTGATCCACCACTTCATACCAGCCCTCAACACCCATCACCATATAATATCCACCTACAATGCATTGCCACTACAGCCAAACAGGGACCCACTGTAACAAAGAATCAAAATGGGAGTATCTGCTAATTTTATGTTCTCACATCAAGTTAGAGTTAATGTTGTGCACAGAAACATGAACAAAAACTGCAGTAATGTGACATGTTGCAGATTTATGTTTTACAGTAGCTATATGAGTACCGCACGCTTATTAAGCATGTTTTTGTAAAGGGTTTTTAAGTTGTAACGTAATGGATAATTGAGAAATTGATAAGAGCAATAACAACATTTAGGTTGCCAGGTTGTAAAACACACTTGTCACATGACCAAAATTTAGCATGTAACCACACAAGTCAGCTCTATTCAATGGCTGAAGACAATGACATGCAAACTAAGGCTTAAAAGCACTGGAAAAAGAAACTTTTTGTTTTAATTTTAAAAAGTAAGCACTGGCTGCCTTAATTTTAAATTAATGGAATTTTAAAGAACAATTTGAGGTAATTTTGACTGAAGCAAATAAAATTTTCTAGTCAAATAAACTTGATCATAAGTAATTAATTTCAATTTAGTTGCCGGGATTTAACTACAACTGGATTAAGATCTTTTTTTTTTGTTGTTGAATTAGAAAAGTTTATTTTCAATAATTACAAAATTACCTCAATTTGTTTTCTCAAATTCAGTTCAATACTTCAAATTTTAAGGAAACCTGGGTGCTAATTTTTTAAGTTAAAACAAATATTTCTTCTTACAGTAAAGTACGATGAACTTCAAGCTTAGATTATTTAGTTAAATATACAGAGCTGAATCAATCAGTCAATCAGTTGATTAGATGATGAACAGGAAAATAATCAGCCACTATTTTGATAATCGATTAGTTGCTTATGTCATTTTTAGAGTGATGAAGAAATGGCAAACTTTCCAGCTTCCAGCTCTTCAAATGTGAACATGTGCACCTTTTTTTGGGCATATATATCATTGTTAACTGACTGTCTTCCAATTTTGGACTTTTGGAGGAATTAAAAAAGGCATTTGAGGAGTTTTTTTTTTTTTTTTTTTTAAGTATGGACTAATGAGTAATAAAAAAAAATAATAATTTGCAGATTGTTTGATAATCAAAATATATATATATTTTGCAGCCCTTATTACTTATCACTTTTGCTAGTCAACAGTTTATCTTCCTCTACCATAATTGTATCTTTTTGTTTTTACATCCAGCTCTTTAACTAAATATGCATTTTATGACATGCAAGTGTGCGTATAAGCTTTAGTTTTGCTGTTATTTACAGTTGTTCGACTATTTGAACTGTCATGAATAAATTAATAACCCTTTTTTTAATGATGAACACTTACTGCACATATACAGTAACTTCAGGCTTGGTGCTCTAATATGACATGGGGCTCTTTCTTATTGAGTAATTATTGATTCACTGACTCACTCATTTAAAAATATATGATGTTATGCAAGAGATGGATATACAGCAACGACCCAAACAGGCAACCCAAAAGTGTTCATTAATGGCTTTTTACATGGTAAAATTTTAACATAGTAGTTAAAACCTATAATCTTTTAAAAGAAACCTTTTTAGAAAGTGTCACAGATTATGTACAAAAGGAGAAATATTGTAAATACTAGCATTAAAACAATGTTCTCCTGGGAACACTATGACTGACATGATCTAATCTTATTGGTAAGGCGTTACGGTTGTGGGCTATCATGTCTATCATGTGTCTGTGTGACTCTGTCCCATCAACAGGGTGTTTATCTCCAATCTTCAGAAGGAAATTGAAAAGCAGACGGGATATCGCTCCTCTCGCAAGCGGAGGTCAGAGTCTCAGTATGACTACGAGGTTTACCACTCACTGGAAGAGGTAGATGTGAAGCCCACCGTCTACCTGCCTGCCTGCCTGCCTGCCTATCTCTCGCTCTGCTCTGCTCTCTAATCTAATGCACACACTGAGTAAACAAACATCCTCTCTAAGGTGCTCTCAAAACTCCCAATTACCCCATTCCACAGGTCTCTCTCCCACAGCCTCGCGCTCTCTCACACAGAGACACACACTCTACTTCAGACACTTCACAGCTGTAGAGTGTTTATTTTCCCAGGTCGATCAGGCTCCCGGTTCACGAATCTGTCAGGCCCTATGAAGCAGCATGAATTCCACACGCAGATCCTGAGAGCCTCCACAAATCTTTAGTACTCTGAGCTTTGATCCTCTCCTTCGCTGTAAAACGCACACTTAGACATGCATGTGTGTTTGTGTCTGTGCGCAGACACATCATGCAGGCAGAGACACAGCCCGGCACAAATGCACATACTCCATAGGCACAAGTCTTATTGTGTTTCCCCATTTACTCTTGAAAACTTTGTAAACAAATTTTTGAGTGACATTCACTCTTCTTTTTTTTCTCTGTCCTTAAGATCCAGAGCTGGATGTTTGAGATGAACAGAACCAACTCTGACTTGGTTGACATGTTCTCTGTCGGGAAGTCGTACGAGGGAAGACCGCTTTATGTGCTTCAGGTAGGAGAGGAAGCATGAGACACACGTTAAAAAAAACCAAACATACGAAGCACATGCACATGCAAACCTGTGCTACTCTTGTGTTTGTCTCCTGTCAGATAGGAAAGAGAAGTCGTCATCAGAAGAAAGCTGTTTGGATCGACTGTGGCGTCCATGCCAGAGAGTGGATAGGACCTGCCTTCTGCCAGTGGTTTGTCAAAGAGGTAGCCTTGCTTTTCCAGCAAATTTAAATGCCAAAACACTGTTTGAACTTTGTGCGTTGTTTGCATCAGTGCATGTTTCAACAGTGTCTCATATCTAAATGATAGCCTGTAGCAAGCAGTCTGTGATGTTTGGTCTCTGGGGTCCTCAACAAAACGTGAACATCTGTTCGCTCGTCATGCACGGTTATGCAAATACTGAAGAATACCCTTTATTGTTCAGATGTTGAACATAACCCAGACGTTCACACAAGTTCCGTCACACCCTTAAAGTCTTAGTTACTACCCTCTGAAGTGAGGACGGTACCAGACCAGAGCCAGACATTAAGTACAAGAACCTTTAATGGCTTGTTTTATACTGCTTAGATGCCAGATGAGTGGGATTTGCACACAGGGCCAGAGCGTTAGGATAATTAAAGGAAAAGTCAATGAATATCAATGTAGGACGCTGAGTCACAGCCTTTTATAAGGAATTCTCGCATGAAAGACCTCAACTGACAGGTTTTTAAAAAAGGCTTAAAGGGGCTCTGTGTAAAATTCAGAGCGTATGAGTTGTCTGGACACAGTTCTCAGCGTGGAGGGGTCCCGAGCTGGCGGCTAGCAGCTACTGGTGCTAACTTCATAAACAGGGCTAAACAATAGCAACAGTGCTAACAAAGCTAATGTTGTTAAGCAGGTGGGAAATGGATGCAAATTTCCACTTCCTAAGATAGCAAAGGCATGACTTGCCCTATTTCACCTTAAACAGGATTTATACTTGTGCATCAGCTCTATGCTGAGCCTATGCCATAGCCTACGTATGTGGCCTACGCCGTTGTGAGCATATTTATAGTTGTACGGTGGTGTGTCTGTGTCACTCTACAGTTACACCTCCAAAACTAGTTGGCGTCGGGGTTTCTGTGAAGTGCTGTAAAGTTTAGTTGATTCAAAACACACATTAAACACACATTAAACATGGCTTAATAGAGACAATTTCAAACACAAGTACACAAATCGGCTTCACTATAACTCGCAGCATTCACAGACAAAGCACTTGTCTTTATCTGGACACATTTTCCCCACAAATACAACATGCTAATGTTTTTAGCACAAGCCTATGGCATTTTACATTGTATAAATTAGCCCAGCGGCTAGCAGACTTTTCCTCTACTCATATGACGCCAGGGACAACAGCAACATTTACCAAAGGTAACGTCACAAAATTTGGTTCCATTAAAACTCACAAGGTTCACAGACTAAACAACTGTCTTATACTAAACACGCTTTCCAAACAAATACAAGATACTAACATTATTAGCACACGCCAATGGGATTTTACATTGTATAAATTAGCCTAGCGAATATAAAGCCATGATGAATCCCCGAAGGATAAATCACACACAAGCTATTTTTGTGGAGGCTTTATTGTTTTTACAATTTATTGTTTATCTGTGAAATTAAAGCAAATAAAAGGTTCATTTTCACTGAGGGAAATGGTTTCAGCTTATGAAAATAGACAGGAGGTCTGCGTCGTTGCAACGTGTAGTTACGTTTCTGTGGAGGTGCATGTCAGGCTACGGTATCGGGTACGGTGATGCAGAGCCTACACTGTCGATTCAGCGCAGAAATATAAATCCCACTTTACTCTGCCTCTGATTGGCTTACCCTTACAATCTTACCCCTAACCCTAATCAATGTCACTCCTCTTGCCGAAACCTAACCAATCCACCCAACAAAGACAACAAGTGCAAAGTAGCAGCAGTGAGCTATCAAGTGGGATACTACATGCACTAACATGAACACACAGCTGGACCAGCTTACAAAACAAACCACAGAGAAGCTCGAATTACAACACACACAGAGGGAATGTGATTTAATTGTCCGCTGAGGACACCATTACAGTATATACTTATGTAGAAAATAGTGGTTTGCTGCTACATTAATGCTCCGAATGTCACGTACAGGTAGTTTAAACAAATGCAAAGAAATATTTCATACTCTAGTGACCAAGTGAACCGCTGTTGAGGAGACAAAAATGTAAACATGTGTTACTACAAAGTGGCACATGTGCATTCTAAATCTTACCTTTTCTGAGGTTCACTGGACCATAACATTTACAAAACAATGTGTTGTTGTGCTCCACAGTCACTCTGTTTGCAGACACATCTTGAAATGGCCTCCAATGTGACGGTTTAAACTAAAATGCATGACTAATTCACCTTAGGCTTTTACATGGACTTACAAGTTCAGTAGGGAATTCTTCAAAGAAGAATAAAGTGGGAGTAGGAAGTGAGTAAATAAGGGAGGGAAAAGACAAACAGCAGCAGGAAATCAGAAACAGACTGACATAAAAAATGAAGGGAAAAAAGAACAGGAGGAAACATTTGACTTGGGAAAAACACTCAAAGATGCTCCACTTGGCTCAAATCTGTGCACTAACATGTGAATCAACTGTCATGTAGTAACTGAGGTTGGCCACTGGAGGTCAGGGTGCCATCTTTGTTTAAGGCTTAAAGCATATTAACCTTGGCCTGAGTCTGATTAAAGAGCAGGTATAAGCAGTATTAGCTCAGTGACCAGATCTTACCACCTCATTTACAGTCTGAGTATTAACCTGCTGTAGTTATGTATTTAAAGAACTGTGACAGCAAAATATGTGCAAGGTTACAAAATAATGAAAACACAGCATAGTAATTACATGCAATTGTATTACCAAGCCACAATCTAGATCTGTGCTCTGTAATTATACTGTTTTTGTGTTGTAATTCAAGGCCATCAACTCATACCAGTATGACTCGGTGATGAGACGACTGCTGAACCAGCTCAACTTCTACATCATGCCTGTCTTCAACGTAGATGGATATCATTTCAGCTGGACCACGGTACTGTAGGTCTTTCTACATACACAATACAGACACATTTTTTAAACAGCATGAGTCAAAATTTGTTATTGTGCTCTTGTTTTTAGACATTTTTCCTAGAATATTCTGATAGCTTTGCAGCATGTTGGGCCCAGAGGAGACATGCCTTTATTATATTCATGCATGTATTCAGAATAAAAACTGCTAACACATCACTCCTGTGCAAATATTTAGAATATTGTGGAGGTAATATACAGATTATTTTGTGTCCAAGTGGATCAGAATAGAAAAACTAAACACCAGAGAGATAATGATGCGGTCTTTGTAGTTAAGCAGCCTGTATTTCAGTGAAAAATGCTCCTCAACTATTGTTTAAATATCTCTTAGGAGCTGATTGAGTGACAGATGGATTATTTTGGAGATGACAGGAAGCTCCATTTGTTTGATAAGTCTGACAGTAAGTGGACATACGCAGTGACAACGTCTTTGTTTTTCGTGCAGGATCGGTTCTGGAGGAAAACACGGTCCAAAAATCACAAGTTCCACTGCAGAGGAGTGGACGCAAACAGAAACTGGAAAGTGAAATGGTGTGGTGAGTTCAATAACGCTGAACTTCAGCTGAAATCTGCGGAAAATCAATTGAATCACTCTCACACATACAGCACACGGAGACACGCTCGCTGCAACTTGGCAAGGCACTCCCTGTAGTCTGTTGCTGATGTGGTCTTTTCTGACTATTAATCAAAGTAAGCTGTGGATAAAATATTTGTGTGTTGACAACAATCTGTGTTTCATGTCATTTAGTCTCTGGTGGGAGACGGGTGGGGGGGGGTTCTGCTGAATCATCATCACTCCAGGAGGGCTCTGAGAATATAGCAGAGATGTTTGTGGTGCAGAAAGACATACGGAGATGTGATGTGAGATGAGAAACAGAGAGAAAACAAGGAACCAAATTTTGTTTTTAAAAGGAATATTAGCGTAAATATTGGCTATTTGGGTACTTAAATTAAAAGATTTTTATCAAGGGAACTTACTGTTGTTGAATATCGGAATAACATTGTAATTTGTGAGAAATAAACATATTATAGCGTTTCTTTTGCTTTTCTTATGCTGCTAAAATACAACAAATTGCTTAAAAAATTAAGGAAATTATTGCATTTTTTTTTATTCACAAATTGAACTGAACACAAAAGGTACCAATAAAAAAGATAATTACACCTTAAAGTGCAGTTTTACTCTCTGTTAACTAACTCAGAAAAATCCTGAGTGCAATATTACAGTCTTCCGTGTTTGTAGTGCAAGTTGACATGGCAGTTCAGATAAAAAAAATTAATAATAATATATCGTGCAGCCCTACTGTCAGCGAAATGTTTATGTAGCCATGCGGTATATGCTGTGCTTAAGAATTTATTCATATGAAAGATGGCGATTTAACATGATTACATGAAAATGCCCTGAGTATATGCTTAGGTAGTGGACTACTATTTGTGGCAGTTCAACTTATGACCCAAATGCAAACACTACCAGGAAGCTGGGAATGGTTTAAGGCAGTTACTCTAAGTTTGAAGATGGTGGCTGAAGGCTTGATTGAAACAATGGCTGAGGGGCTGAAGACAGAGCAGCGCAAATCCGGAGGTAGGGGACGAGAATGAGGCTGGACGTGGCTGGTTATTGTTGAAGCTGGCGTGGTGAACTTGAGACACAGAACACAGTTTGAATTGAGGTCCAAAAGCACAAAAAGAGTGTCAAATACCTTAAAAGCTGGCCTCAATGTCTGCACCACAGAGGAGACTGAACAATCTGGCCAAGTCTGGATGTCTGAGCCGGGGTTTTATACTGCAGTGGCTTGGTTGTAGATGAGGTTCAGGTGTGCAGGTTCAGCAGCTGCTGGCACTCAGGAGGATTGGCAGGAGGAGGGAACCAGAAGGCCACGCCCAGCAAACACATCGAGACAGACTGAAAACAAACATGAGACACTAGGAAGGGGAAACAGGAAACACAAGAGAGAGGCAAAGCTGAAACCCCAACACTATAGAGAATTGCATTAAACAGAACAAAACCAGCTCTGTGATAACTTTCAGCCTGACTGAAATCCATGCTAATTATTTACATTATTGACCACCACGCCGCCTCTGCTATTCATAGATATGAGTTATTTGTAGAGGACTTTCATATGCAAACATCAGTGCAGCCTATAATGTTTGGGACTGTTATCCTTGGCATTATAATGTGACTTTGCTGATTTCAATCTGGGCCTGCATTAGTTTCTCCCCGACAATATCACTCTCCATCTCTCTACGCTGCCTGCTTGGTCACTGAATATAAAGAACCAAGATCACAGCACTTAACTTCTTTTATATTAAGTTTGAATGGAATATGAGCCACGTTTTGATTTCTGCATCCAAAGTAGTCTCTTAATGCATTCTAGTGTGATTAAGAGATTGGCATTATTTATTTTCTCCTGTCCTTTCCCAGAGGAAGGTGCCTCCTCTCATCCCTGTGACGACACTTACTGTGGTCCCTTCCCTGAGTCTGAACCTGAAGTCAAGGCCGTCGCCAAGTTCTTACGCAAGCACAAGAAACGCGTCAAAGCCTATATATCCATCCATGCTTATGCCCAAATGCTGCTTTATCCCTATTCCTACAAGTATGCCACTATTCCCAACTTCAACTGTGTGGTAAGAGCTCGATAATACACCACTGATCACAAGTCTTTATTTAAGATAATATTTGTATCCACCACCTTCGGCTTGGTTATACTGTATGTTAGAATTACTTAAAGGAACACTTCAAACCCCAAACGACCTTTTGTATATCAGTTACTCACCCTGTGTTATGTTGAATTCAGGAAGAAAACTTTTTTTTTCTTGCATGCATCTGGTGAACAAAGAATCCAAAAGCTACAAAAGCTCTTGATGAATTGATGTCGTTGGGGTCCAGGTTTACCAATAAATATCTGTTTACAAACTCTCACACAACTTGTGTAATATAATCTCATTTATCTGGTCATACATTCAGTACTTCTCAAAGAGACAGCCCTTTCTAACAGGGAACTTATCAATGTTCTCTTCAAAGCCAGACTCCATTGACAAAAACAGTAATTTTACCTCGCTGAACACCAGAGCTGCTGGTCTACCCCTGCCTCGACCAATATGTTTGTTTGTTTTACTGTGTTACTTTGGCGAATCCAAAATAACCCCTTTAAAACACTGACGTCAAATATAACACAAACTAACTAACTGATGAAGGCAGCGGTAGACCAGCAGCTCCAGTGTTCAGCGAAGTAAAATGACTGTTTTTGTCAATGGAGTCTGGCTTTGAAGAGAGCATAGATAAGTTTCACTTGTAGTTTAATTCCTTGTTGGAAAGGGCTGTCTGTTTGGGAGGAACTGAGCACGCAAATGGAAAATTGAGACTTGGATCATACTGCAAGAGTTGTGTGAGAGTGTATACACAGATGGTTTGATGTAGTTTTGCAGACCTGTATGCCTCCATTTTTTGATTCGTTGCTCACCAGATGCATGTGAGAACAAAGTTTTCTTCCTGACTTTAACAGAACACAGGATTTCATATCTAAATGATCATCTGGGGAGTAAAGTGTGGCTTTAACTAGAACGACTTGATATGTAAATCCTACTTTGCAAACATATGTACACTCACTAATGAGCTGGCCTTTTGTTTTCCCTGTCCAGGAGTCAGCAGCTCATAATGCAGTGACAGCCCTGTACTCTGCCTATGGAGTGAGGTACAGATACGGACCTGCCTCCACAACCCTGTGTGAGTACTGTTCTTTGTCTTCATTGTATCCTCCAAGTTTAGAAAACGAAAACAGAGTGGATTATTTGTCATGTCGTACCTGCTGCTGCGTGCTCTCCTTCCAACCTCATCTGTGTTTCTTTCATTTGCCGACAAGGAAAATGGATCCTCCTTCATGTTATGAAGTGGGGAGAAGTGCCAGTTTTCTATAAATACACGATCAATTTAGTCTTGCACTCAGTGTACTGAACGTTCCCCTTGAGAGGAGCTAAATGCAGAGATGTAACACCAATAAGAATGAAATGCTTTCAGACTCACCTAAAATTGAATCAGTTTGTTGTCAGCAGTGCTGAAAGACATATTCAAATCTTATAGTCAGGTTAAAGTAGCAATACCACACTTACAAGTAGAAGTCTTGGATTCAAAATGTTGCTTAAGTGAAAATATATTTATGAATGCTTATGTACCAAAATACTGTCCTAAGTTTTTCTCATTTTGTTTGTTTAACTTTTCCACAGATGTCAGCTCAGGCAGCTCTATAGACTGGGCCTACAGAAACGGGATCCCGTATGCGTTTGCATTTGAGTTGAGGGATACAGGATACTTCGGCTTCCTCCTGCCTGAGTCCCTGATCAGCCCGACCTGCACGGAGACTATGAGGGCAGTGAAGGCCATTGCATCAGGTCTGCTTAAGAAGTGTGAAACAGACAGGGACAGATTTCCATATATATGAGCGCACTGTAGGTCCCCGGAGCTCCACCATCACAGTTACTTATCTCAACACCTCATATTCCCCTGAGATTTCATATTCCTCCAAGATATTATCAGGTGAAGAGCTGAGGAGTTCCAGCAAAGTATGAATTTTAATTTGCCTTTCTCGTGTTTGGGGTTGTTCATCTTATTTTCCTTTTCTGATGAAATATGAGCGGATGGTGGCGTGTGTCAATAGCCATGAATCCAATTAGTGACCAGCCTGTTTATATAGGGTAAGATCCCACATACAGTGTCAGAGATGATCACTCTGGATCAATCCAATAGTCCTGAGCTTGAATCCTTTCTAGCATGTAGTCCTCTCCACCTTCCCCAAATACTTCATTGCTCTTCATTTACAAAAATATTATTAATGCAGACTGTCCTTAATATAAGCTGAATGGTGGTCACGTGAGCACTTGTCACAATACAACAGCACTTTCTTTTAAAGAGACAGCTCAGAGTTTAATGTCTTCCAAAAATCACAAGTTTTTAATGACCCTATCTCTTTTTATTCGGGTTGCTTTTTATTTTTAAATAGTCCTACCAAGTGCCAGTATCTTAATATTAAATGCCTTTTAACTGCAACATCGTTGGTGTATATGATATGCTATCATCTGACAATCTTGGGTTTGGTTTAGATTGAGATATTTTTTGTTCGATTTCTTTTTCATTTGGTTCAGACTGAGATTTGGATTAAATGACCTGTCACTTCAGCAGCTCACTGTGTCATCACTCAGGTATGGATCAATGACAGAGTCAGAAATGTTTACTTTTGACAGCTTATGTGCTTAATAAGAGATTCTAATAAATGTACGATATCTGACTTGAATAGATATTGTTATATAACAATAAATGTTCATGTTTTTACAGTCATCTCATCTTTACATCTCTACTATTTATTTGAAAGCAGCATAATGTCACAGCTGTAGCCCATATTTGTGTTTTGTACATGTTTTGTACACATGTTGATAATAAACATTATTTTACTGACGTATTTTTTATTATGATAAACTCACTGAGCTATCACAGGTCAGTGAGTTTATAGCTTCAGGCACAACACTTTAAATCAAACTCTCTCTTCCAAACGCCCTCCTCTTTCTCTTTTCCACTCTTCATATCCAGTCTCTGATTCTGCAGCTCTGCTCTTATTTATGGATTCAGAAATGGTGGAACTGACACGCAAGACATCCCAAAGTGAAAGTGAACTCTGCCGCCCACAACTGCCAAATCTGTGTTGTCAAATTGCCAGATTTTCTGGATGTACTTGCTGTCGGACTATGCTAAATGTTGCTCAAGGCTGCAAAAGGCTCAGCAATACCAAACATGCAGGTACACACAGTTAGAGATGAGGTGAAGCAAAGTGACTGCAGGATTAAATAAAAAGGTGTAGTGAAATTTCCAACATAATGACCATGGACAACAACTAAATTTGAGCTATTTATGTTTTAAGATTATGTTTAAGGTTGATAATATTGATGAAACAATATCTGTTAATCCTAAAGCAGGGGTGTAGGTTTTGTTGATACACTGGAGGAACACATGAAACAGGGGTTTCGGGGTCCTTTGGCACAACATTTTTAGCATGTAACATAATTTCCTGTATTCTGGTGATTTTTTAATGCACCAATTTGTGCCTTTTCTGCATGTTAACATCAATAGTTCTGTCAAAACAAACGTCCTCTGCTACTAAATATGCTAAATATGGGTAAGAAGGAGATATTTCATGTGTGTTTACATCAGTAATATTTCTAAATTTTGGAGTGTAACATCTTTATTTCCAATTATGATGATCAGAGAATCACAAAAACATTTATTTTTCTTATAAATGTCGAACTTTTCATTATATTTGAATATACCTGTAATATGTCTGTTAAAATAACAAAAAAAATCCTATTTTTAATTTTCCTGTATCCCGCGTTTTTACACAACCTCAAATTGTTTAAAACAAAATACAGGCTTATACAGGGGTGTAAGTTTCATTTCTAGATTGAGGAGGACACACATGAAACAAGGGTTTGGGGGGGGTCCTCTGTTACAAAATTTTGAGAGTCAAACATGTAATTTCCTGCGTTCTGGTGAATTTTTATGCATCAGTTTCTGCCTTTTCTGCATGCAAACATTTTTACTTCTGTTAAATAAAAGTCCTCAGCTACTGTGTTTTTACTCGAGGGACAAATGCTCATGTTCTAAATGTTGAGGGGGACATGTTGCCCCCCTGAGATTTATGCCGATGTCCATGGGTAGAAAAAAGCCTTTTAATAAATATGGGTGAGACGTTAGTAATATTTCTAAATTTTGGAGTATAACATCTTTATTTTCAATTATGATGATCAGAGAATCACAAAAAGACTTATATTTCTTGTAAATGTCAAACTTTTAATCATATTTAAATATATCCGGAGTCAGAGGTGTAAGGTAGTTACAATGGGCCTCAAAAAAATACCTAAGAAATTAAGAAATTGTCAGTTAAATTTAACAAATTTAATGGTTGGTTTATTGTTATAGAATAGGCATATAATTTTGTTATAGATGCTACTGACAATTAAAAAAATCAATAAACATGAATGATGATGGGTTTGCCTTTTTCAGGGGCATATATAACAAATGACACTGTTTTAAATTTAATGAGAGTTTGTCTCTCAATACAGGCATATTTTCAAGGTGGCAATCACTCATAAGGGCCCATTCTCCACCCAATACATTATTGGAGGGCCCAATTTCTCTATGGCCCCCCACCTTGGGGGCCCCAATGCAACAACACTGCCGACACTGTCTATATTTACGCCCCTGCCTGTAATTAGTCAGTTAAAATAACAACAATTTTCTTGTTTTCCTGTTTACTAGATTTTTTACATACACTCAAATTGTTAAAAACTAAATACAGGTTTATACAGGGTCGAAAGTTTTGTTTCAAGACTGGGGAGGACACATGCGGAATGGGTGGTTTGGGGGTCCGCCCCTGGACATTTTCAGCATCAAACACATCATTTTAAATGTATAAATTGTCTTTAATTTGTCAAAATAAAAGTCCTCTAGTACTATACTGTTGTTACTGGAGGTGGCAAATTCACGTACTCTAAATCAGGGGTGTCTAACATACGGCCCAGCAAAGAGTCCAATGCCACCTACTAGATGATTAGACTAAGAGGTACCAGTTTTTTAGGAGCAAGTTAAACAATGCTGACTTGTAAAATTCTGCTTCGGAGGCTTTTCCACTGCAACCAGAACACAGTTCTCTGATATAACAATGAATACTTACTGTGACCATGTTTAAAGATATTGAATATTGTGCAAAATATCCTTTTGAGACCCAAACTTTTGTTTGGTATGCATTTTTAATGTCTCTGAGCTATTTGGGATCAGTAAGATCTAATAAGTATAAACAACTAAACACTGTCAAAGATAATTAAATCCCAGTGTCTTCAAACGAGTACGTCCTAATTAATGGTGTCTTCGCTTGTTACTGTTGCTAAAATTGGTCCAATTTGTTGTCACATCAAACTGCAAACATTATTAATCAGAAATAAACACGTTTCAACCATAAAATGTGATCAGGTTTTGGAGCTTGTCCACTTTCGTGTCGGGGTCAGCTGCAGACTGACATGACAGAGATGGCTGCCATCTTGTTTTTACATGGATTAGTGTACTGTGGTCTAACTACCCCTAAATGGCAAAAAAATAAAAAATAAAAAATGTCCATGAATGAGGACAACAGGTCTAAGTTAAGCAGAATGAAGTATAAGGTCAAGTAAACCCAAAATGTGATGTCCTCATATGAGGACACAGGGTCTCAGGAGGATATTGTCGATTAGCAACTTCAGTTTAAAAGAGTATATGTCAGAAAATGAATGGACAAATGCGCATGAAATGACTGGTTGTTCATCTGTTTTGTAAAAAGATGAAGGTCTACAGAATGTACCTGCGATTCTTTACACAAAAAAAAGGTAAAATATTGCAGCTGATGTTACTTACAGGTTGTTGTGCGATGGTTTTATTGGTATCATCTGAGATCAAAATGAGTTTGACACCCTGTTCTAAATATTGAGTAGGAGGTGTCCCCTGTCGCTCCATAAAAATGTGCACCTACGGGCTTATAAGCATGCACTTCCATCTCACACATAAGTGTAATGTGTAATGTGCATATATTGCCAATATGTAAATAGAGAAGTGACATGTTTTATTCAGCAAAAAATCCTGCACACATTGAAGCTATCATGCTCTGTTTAATTCATAACATGCATATATTAACGCCAGTCATTTCACATGTGACTTTAATCAGCCCATATAGGCTTATACACAAGGCTTAGCTGTAAGACTACACTCATGACATCTCTCCTCTGTCTCTCTCCCTGCTGCCTCACTGCGGCCGTTCTCAAACGTACGTGACGTCGTTTCCTCTCTCCAACATGGCGCAGGAGGCAGATCGTTAATGGAAATCTGAGGGATTTACCCCACCTTCTGTGTTTATTTATGTTTGTCTGTTAGGGGCTCTGCGGCTGACATTTGTAAAGGAATACATCTCTATACGAGGCGGCTGCAGCCCCCCTTGGGACCAGGCACACCTCGCCCCAAATTCCGGTGCGACATGTTTGAGGGCAAAAAGACGAAAAACATGTTCCTTACACGAGCTTTGGAAAAGATCCTGGCCGACAAGGAGGTGAAAAAGGCTCACCATTCACAATTGCGCAAAGCCTGCGAGGTGGCACTTGGTAAGTTGTGTTGTTTTAGCTCCACATTTTTCTTGTCTTGGACTCATTGATTTAGACACGTCATGCAGCCTTTCACTTATTAACCGGTTATCCTGCAACAATGTCGCAGTGTTTGGCAACACAGCGGATTTTCCATTCATTACGTGCTGGTTGCTGTTATTGTCTTATTGTCTAGCGTTATAATTCAGCAAAACCTGCGTATTTATTTGACGTGGCACGGGCTCTGTGGAAATGATTCCGTATAAAACACGGAAATGGTGCAGGAGGGGTGGGTGTTTGCAACACTGGAGCGATGCTGCGAAACTAGTAGCGATGTGAGAACAGGCCGAGGACTGGACAGAAAACAAAGTTGTTAACGGCTGTATCCTCCTTCAATATCAAGCCAACCAACAATTACACCTCATACATTCGTCAAGTGTAAACTATATTTATCTAAACTGCTTAATTTTATGTGTTTAACCCCGTAAAGGTGGGATGTTTGTGTCTCTTCCTGGTACACAAGAAACGTAGCCGTGCCCGCTGAGCACAGGGAGTATTACAGTCATATTGTTGCATTATTACATATTTTATTTATCACCCAGTGTGATTATTAAACACTCTGGGCTTTTTCTTAATTATTATGTTGTGAAACTACCTGTGAAGTCCGGACAGTGAAGGTGTCAGCTGTCAATAGCACATCTATGCTAGAACAATGTCAAAATGCCGGAAATAAAAAGATATAATTTCCGGTCAGATACAAAAAAATAAAATTAAATTAAAAGTTAGAATACACGTATAATGATCAAAATACCAGCGAATAATACTAGCCAAGTGAAAAGTATGCGTTTAAGTAATAAGTAATATGAAATGATAGTTTTTCTTTCCGTATAGCGTGTTTAAAGACCACGCCAACTTTTGTCACACTTTTATTCTGAAGCCAACCTCACTTAACATCCGGTTCTAATTTAACTGCATGCGGTAACTTCATTAAACTATTTGTTAGCAGGTGTATTTTCCGGAACACGTCCTTGGAGTGACTATTAATAATAAATCAACATTTTTAAGTCGATTTACACTACAAAAACTACAAAAGGCCAGAGTAGTTAATAATATACCTTTTATAACACCATAACCAATAATAACATGCCAGACTCTTTTTTTTAATCTGCTCTGAGTTAGAACAAGCTGGGTTTTGTCCTGCAAAGGGAGTAATCTGACACTATGGAGAAACAATGAGTCCATGTTGTGCAGCAGTCAAACATCCTACCTGTCCTGACAGTTGCTGCCTTTATCCACACACTCGGCTGTGGTAGGGTTTTAAAATGGCCTTGAAGGCTAAATACACTGATCTTGTTTGACTAGGCTTGCTCTAATGTTTTGTAAAACCAACCCACCTACACACAAATGATATATTCCTTCCCCCACTGGTTTGTGTGTGGAGCAACAGAAAAAACTGTGAGTGCAAGAGGTAAGCGTTTAGAAGAAGAGTGAGGCTCTCTGTGGCAAGGGTTTAAAGGGAAAGTACACCCTAAACTGCTCCAGTGATCAGTGGAGAGTCAGTATTGTCTCTTTACTGAGGAATCAGAGCATAAAGACACGAATCAGGTGACACTCTCTGTCTATTTAAGTGGATTAGTCATCCTATGGGTTTTATTGAAATGTAGGCCGTCCAACTGTGAGTCAGAAAACAAAAAAAAAAAAAACGGTTAAAAAACCCATCATGGCTGCTGACTGCCATATAGCATCCAGGCAGTTATTCACTGTTTATGGAGCAGCTCCATATTTTTTGTCCAGATGACATCACCACTACAGTCTGTCTCTACTGATTAATATTCATCAGTTAGCACTGAATCCTATTTGAGGTTGTTCTTCCCCTTTAAAAAGCAGTGTTAGTCACGCAGTTAGTGGTTGTAGGTCTCCTCAGGTCAGAAAATGAAATAACAATATTCAGATAAAACTCTAACCACTGTGAAAATGAAAATAGTATAATATCTCATCACAATTTACCGTCTATGCTGATTTTAACTTTACACCGAGGCTCAGACATACACTACAAATGCACGGCATGAGAATCTCTGTAATGAGTGTAGCAGTCGTACAGTAGTATTGCATATCAAGAACGACTGGGTGACCCAGTATACTGAGTGACTTACATAATCCCCTACAGCTCTTGGGGCTGTGAGACATCTCAGAGAGAGTGCCTGTGCCAGCGTCTCCTCTTTGCTGTCACTGAAAGTTCTCCTGTTATCCACTGTGCAAAAGTAGGTATTGTTTGAGTTTTTTCTTGCACAAAACAAGATAGTATTTTTATCTGGCTTTACATGCCTGCTGGATCATATTTGGGAAAGAGATTCAGGCTCAAATTGCTCATCATTGCTCGGTTTAATGCATAGGAATGAGGGAAAAGGCTGCCTATGCCAGATAGTACACCCTCCTCCTCACTCCCAAAACTGACCTTTCTCTTGGATTATCAAAATGTCGCTCAGCAGTTTCCCAAAAAGATCTCAATTTCTCACACGCTCCAAACCATAGCAGTGTAGGGTCCTATTATCTTTGGATTGCACCGTCGGCTTCTCTGAGAGGAGCTGTCTGACACCAATGAATAGACAGAGGGTGAAACCGACAGTTAACTCAAAAATATCAAAGACCCTCAGGCTGTATCTGCCTATCACCTCTCAGAAGCGAACATAGAGGCTTTGGTTCATTGTTACCGTGCATTGCAAGCTTCACATGATGCTGCCTTTGTGGATGGTCTCATTGTTTTTAAACCCAACCTGTCCTCTCCGACTTGAGAAGTTCACACAGCTTTACTTCTGCTGCTGCAAAACAGTCATACTGTGATTGTAACAAGCTAAATCAGGGGACTCGGTACAAGCTACCACGCTAAGAGGAGTTAGAACTTGTATCCAGGATAGTAGTCACTTAAAAGGAATTGAGTCCTGCTGAGCACATTGCTCATTATCTCTCCCCTTGGGGTGTATGATCTGAGGGTCAGCTGCATAGGTCACAACAACCTGGAAACCTGCTGCAGACGCATTCTTGATTCCTCCTTGTAGTTTTATTACCTGCATATGCATATACAGTTCAGGCTCTGGAAAGAGAGCTCCATCATGTCTGTAGCTGTTTGTATGTGCATTATGTCTTTGTTTTCCTGCCACTGATCAATGAAGATAAATTATTTGCTCAATACCTGTGGCTGTAGCCTAAATTTATTAGTCAATATGATGTAGTGTGGACAAAAGTAATATGGTGATGATAGCTGTTCACTAGGACCACTAATATGTTAGTGAAACTTCTACTTCTGGCAACTTGGACATCCCATTGGATTCATCTTTGCTGCCACCTGAAGAAATCTATTATTCAGCTGGGTTTTGTTCCTGGTTTGATCCACCAACTCTTGAGAAAAACACCGGCTCTCGTGGCTTTGTAAATGCTCGATTTTCTTCTTTGATTCACTTCACCTCTTCCTCGCTGGGCAGGTAAGGGTTGTCTGGGGTTATTTGCTGAATAAAAGTCTGCCTTTGGTTTGAAATGGGCGTATGTGAGAGCACCGTGTGAATTTTTATGCCACGAAGTTGTGTTTTGTGAGCAAACCTTGTCAATTGGCTTGTCAGCTTGCTTGCTCTCTGAGATATTGACAGTTTGAGTGCCTGTGGTTTGTTCCTGGTGGTCTGAGGGGTTTGACATTCATTAAATCTGAATGTTTTTGCAACATGGGGAGGATATGAAAAAGAAATTACAATAAACCAGACGCTAGTAGCTATATTGACACGGTCCACTGACTCTTGGCATGCTATAGTGTTTGTTTCCCTTTAATTTATTCATTAGTCCCCATCTCCTCCTCCAATGTCATCAACATTATCCTTTTTTTTCTTAAAAATGCAATGTTCGTGTTGTAGATGTTAAATGCTCTTTTGTTCCTCAGTCTGTAAACCTATTAAATCAGAGTATGGCGTCTAACTAGCCTCAGTGTACCTGGGCCGAACACTGAATGTAATAGGAGTGATTCATTTGTTGCACTGCATCCACTTTTTTGCAGTGTCTAATGTGAGTGTTTGTAGTATGGTTTTCTTATTACATATTTTTGTATTTATGTGTATTCATGTGAAACAGTTGACATCCTGGGAGGTTAGACAAATTTCAGATTGTTTGCGACGATAAAGTGAAATCAACTCAAATCAAAAGTTGGTGATGTTGTTAGGCGTTTTGTTATCATATCTTTTCCAGCTCTGGTGTAGTACGAGAGCTCCCAGACGTCTGGTTAAATCCATTTAAATAAAGGTTAACAGTTCTAAGTAAGATAATATGATGTCAGTTTGTTCCTATACTTTAATTTATAAGATCCAAAGAATAGTTTTCCCTCTGACGACACGTTTTTCATGTGCAGCGGCCTCTCAGTGATATCTGTGAATTAGTTGTTTTTGCACAGAAAGCTCTGAAAGAGAGATTTTAAGCAATTTCTTAACTGATCTTCTGCCACAGCATTATCAGTGATCATTTAATAACCAATAAATCATTAGCATCCCCACTCACAAGGTATGTAAATTTCAACTTTCCATAATTAAGAACTGTTTCCTGCGTTTACGTGAGATTTTTGCTTCTCTCTCTAAGATTTAGTCCAAACCACGCTGTTTGACAGGTTTGACCAATGCCATTGTATTTTTGGCAAAACATTTTCCCATCCAAGGTCAAAAGATCCTTGAATAAAAGCTATAAACACACAAAATCAACAAGAGTTTGCAAGCTGCTCTCTTGCACAAAACTCAAGGCCACCGCCTGCACGGGCCGCCTTTTCTTTAGAGTTGGCAAACCTGGCAGGGGAGCCAATGTGACAAATGCACCTCTGATCATTAAAGATGGTGAACACATGCTCCTCCATGATAAGCTGCGCCATAGTCACCACATGCTCACCCATGATAAGCACCAGGCTATAAATGATCCCGTTTGTTAATTAAGGTTTTCACCACGACTCCCCAAAGAGCCACACAGCCTTCCCAAAACATGAAGTGCAGCAGCTGAGGGCTGCTGTCAGGGCAAACCTCGGATGTTTGTGCTCTTACTGAATAATAAAAGCTTTGCTGATTTGTGTACCTGACAACCTTTTTACCGGCATCCTTCATATTCCTGTCAGAAATTCTTCAACCAAGAAGTTGAAATCAGGCAGCTTCATTCTGCTTTCCATGCAGCGGAGGCACACCAGGTAGTCTGCTGATGAAACTGGCAGGCGTTGCCAGGGATGAGAAAGTGTAAATGAGGGCAGAGATGGCAGCCCGCAACTGCATTTTTATTTCACCTTTATTTGTCAGGCTGCTATAAATTGGCACTAAATGTTTTGCTTTAACTGGAATCAGATGTGTATGTATGTACACAGGTCAGTTTTCTATTTAATAGTGTAATTTTTAAATAGAGCTGGGTTGATTTCAGGTTTTGCTGGTCTGGTTTGTTGTACGAGCTTAAACTATTTTGATTTAATGCAAACTGGCTGAAATTTAAAAGCAGCCTACGTCAGCAACCTGTGCCGACACCATCAAGGTGCTAAATCCAACTTGTATTAAGTTAGTGATGCTATGACAATATGATAAACACAATCATATTTACCTATAAACAGACTAATGGAGCCTTTAGTATCTGACAGGGCGTGAGCTGAGCATGGCAACATGAAGGAGATCACGTATCAGTTGAGGTTGAAGGGAGAGAGCGACACATGTATTGTTTGTTTTCTAGAAAGTTCATGTGGTTTTTGGGGTGACGAGGAGACATGGCAGAGTTAGTCTCTCAAGACAGCTAGAGCCTCGCCAATATGGCAACTTTTTGGATTTGAATCTGACGAAAGAGGTGTCCTACCAGACCTTGAGCTACGCAGTTTTGAGCCTAACTTGTGTTGGACATCCTGTTTCGGTTTATTCCTGTTGCTTGCTTTAATTGTGCTGCAACGGGCGTTAAACAGCTGATTCATTAAAAGTTTAAATGAGGAATGCCTCCTTATTTCAATACAAAACCTGATCCCCAGGGAGCTTAAAATTTCGAGTAAATGAGCATCGCTAAAACAAACAACGTGCTGTTCACAGTTGTTTCCTTTAAGTATTCCAATTTAAAATGTTTTTCTGTTTGTAAAGAAGTTAGCAAGTAGGCTACTCACTTATCTTTCACTCAGGTACGTCTCTAGTCTGATCTCGAGCGCACAGCTGATATATACATGGTTCGTTTACATGACGTAACACAAATGCATGTTTAATGGAGTCAGTGTGGACAGAGTGCTCCAATGGTCAGACGTTTGTTTGCTGTTGGGATATGATGTCATCATGTTCCACTTGGGAGCAGCTGCCGAGTCAAGTGCAACACCTACTGGTAAAATTCAGTATACCGGTCAGGTCCAGCTCTTAATATCAAACCGGTTTGAGAATGTTTACACCAACCCAACCCTATTCTTAAGAGTACAAAAGACATGCACATCCTCTTCCGCAGTGGAGCTACAGACAACAAATAGAGACCAGACTAGAAACATGCTGTAAGGCCGTGTCTCCACTTCTAGCCTGTTGTCGGGCTGCAGCTAATGATTATTTGCTCTAGTTATTAATCCACTGATTATTAAAATTTGTGGAAATAGTGATGAAAGGATGAAAGTTCTCAGTCCACAGGCCAAGATCTAAGGTCCTAACTGGATTTTCAGTGTGCTGTATGTGTTAAACAGTCTGTTCCAATCACAGTCGTGTCCACTGCTACATTGCCCCGATGGAAATTAGAGACATGAGAAAGGGTGAGGCCCTGTGCCTGGTTTCTGTCTCATTTCTCCCCTCCAGACTAAGTGCAGACACTTAAGCTGCTTGTAACCCCAAAGGTTGACTGGTATTCAGTTAATGAGCAGTGGAGTAGTCAACATGGCAGGGCCAGTGCTCGCTCTGAAAGCATAAATAATCCTTTTATCTATACAGACGAGACGGTTTAGAATTTAGAAGGAAGAGTCTGTTTTTTTTCCACCCCGTCCTCTTTTTTATTTATTTTCTTACACTGATACCACCATACATAATACATTATTTCTCTCCACTGATGTCCCGGGACAGGTGATAAATTAATTATACCGCAAACAGATGAGACGAATGAAGAGAAAACCCTCCCCTTTCTCTCTTCCTCCCAGTTTCTGTTTCATCTTGTGCTGCTTGTATTTATTTGTATTATCTATCTTGTATTGATCTATCATCTGTATTCATCCAAGGATAGTTGGTACCAAGCAAATAATACATCACCATTACTGAGGGAGACGGAGGGAGGAAGAGGCAGTTTAAAGAAGGTGTGAGTAAGGAGGCAGTGTTACGCAGAAGAAATTGTGAGCATATACTTGAACTGAAATCAAAATACATTTTTGCTTCTAAATCAGTGTATATATATCCTTGGTGTGTGTTGACTTTTGTACTTGGTCAAAATTGCTCAGTGGTCATCTCCAGTGGGTGTGAATATGAGCCTCCCCTGCCTTACTTTGCGGTGCTGTTCATCACCTCATATCCTAATTCAAATAATGTGGTAATACAGGGTGTGCTGAGGTTACAGAACTGCACTGGTGTGGTTATTTGTTATCACATTGATGACAAGACTGTGCTGTTGACTCAAAATAATGTGAGTAAAAAGTAACATCCAGAAGACATGTTAACAAGGGCAGCTAACTAGTTCCCACATTCCAAGTGCAATACAAATTTAACAGCATGATCGGCTCATGTTTAGGCTTAGGGACGTGTTTAAATCACTAAACTGTACGTATCACCTGATAATAACATGAGCTTGGGAATCTACACAAAACTCATGCTACTCAGAGAACTGTTATGAAAGTACCATTAACCTTAAGTTTTTTTCCCCTTCCACAAACCCACATACACAGCTCCAACGTCCTTTAGGCAGCAGCACACCATGGAAGTTGTCAGTGTGTCTCCTAGCAATGTCAGCTCAGTCACTTCTATTAACGGGACACCCTAAAAATGGGGTATTTCACCTGGATGGGTTTGGTTTTGCAAGACACAGCAGTGCACTCACTCTCAGCCCACGCTCTGAGTGCACAGTCATATTTTATATAAGAACCTGTGTGTACCTTTGTAAGAATGCAAACCATCGGGCGCCCAGTAGCTCACCTGGTAGAGCAATTGCCCCATGTATAAAGGCTGTGTCCTTGCCGCAGAGGCCATGGGTTCGATTCTGACCTGCAGCCCTTTGCTGCACGTCGTCCCGTTTTCTCAACTCCCCTTTACACTCAACATGTCCTATCTAATAAAGACACTAAAAGCCATAAAAATAATCTTGAAAAAAAGAATGCAAAACAAAAATCCTGAACTATTTTGCTTTGATGAAAATGCAAAAGTCGACAGAGTGTCTAAGTATGGGCTAGTTTTATTTCTAAAGCTTGGAAAATTAGGCAATCTGAATAATACACACGTACAATATAAGACTGGTTTATTGGATGCATGTTGAACATAAAGGCATACAGGATATGCTATTCATGTTTTCCCATAATTTGTATGTGAATAGACTTTGGCTCCTTCAGCCAAAGTGCCCCTTCTCACCCACCCTGCCCTCTTTAAGGTCCCAGCATGCTTAGCAGCAAGCTTTGATGGAAATTACACCAAGGTGCTCCATAGGATTGGTATATTCATGTTTACTTGTAATTTGATTATGTATACAAATTATGGGAAAACATGAATAGACCAAATGGTTGAACATTAATAAACATGGAAACTGATAGTCTGTCTTGTAAGACTGTTTGGGCATCTACTGATGCAAGATACCATATTTACATCAGCATACAGGCCCCCCCTATCTGAGCAGATTTTTGTTGTTGGACAAAGTTTAGTCCAACTAAATGTCAATATATTTAAGCATTACTTAGTCGTACATATTTTCCAGTATAACTTTATGATGGGTAAAGTGAGAATTTATCAGCATTTGGAAATCCACAGGGAAGTCTAGTCATGGTTGCAGCCATGTCAGCAGTACAAGGAGCAAAAATCTAAGTGTAATCATATCTATGTAAATAAATGATCACAAACAATTAAAAAAACATCTATGTCTGACGTTACAGTAAGGCGTGAGGTCTCCCTTAGGTTTAAATTTGGGATTAAAGCAAAGATTAGATTAATAAACAACTTTTTGTCTTCAGTTTTGCTAGCTTATCCAAAAAGTGAAGAGACGACCCAATGTGAGCCGATGAGACCACGCACAAGACACCCAACACTTAAGGCATAGCCCTGGGTGAAGTACCAAATTTTTAGGGAGTCCTGTCAGTTACCTCTGGAAACTTCAAAAGTGTTTTCTTAGATATGTCCAGAAACTATTATATTCTCTTCAAAATATGTAACAGTATGGGCAATACTTGCAGTAGTTGTCTCACATATAGAGCACCTCGGTGATATTTCCATCAAAGCTTGCTGCTAAGCATGCTGGGACCTAAAAGAGGGCAGGTTGGATGAGAAAGGGCACCTCGGCTGAATGAGCTGAGGAGGATGCAGTTCACAGTGCACATATTTATCTTCCATTGACTGGCTATTATCTCCAGCTTGTGCAGCACAGTCCTGCACAATAATAATAACCCCATTTCAGAGGACAGAAAGTGCAATTCATAGCGTTGGAGCAGAAAAGTGCCAAATCATGTATCAGCAGCGGCGTTATTAAAGATTAATTCATTTCAATAACAAAGCCAACAGCTGAGTAATCAAGGCCGTGTGGAGGCCGAGTTTTTTTGTGTGACTTTTTGGCTAAAAAAATGAGAGCCCTGATTCAGCCATGGGAGTGAGACTAGTGATTAGACACAGGCTTATGCAAGTGTGGCTGAGGGGGTGGGTTGGACACATGCACGCAGACGTAACGCACACATACAGGCGCGCACGCACACATTAGCGCGCACACGATTAGGTAGCCCAGACAACCTCTGACAGTGTTTCCTTCTTCCCTTCCAAATGTAATTACTGCTGTGCAACCTTTCCTTTCAGCCTGGACAATAGAAATGTCAGGGGTCTGATTTTTCTCAGGCTCTCCGTGGGGTCGCAGCTGCCCCGTGTTTATCTATGTTTGGTAGGAGGTGGAGAAACACCTACACATAGATTCATCCGCTGATTAGCCAGTCTTAGTGGCACAAAGCTACAGTGTAGTCTTTATTATTATGCCAGTGGACATTGTCTTATTACAAACCGTTCTCAAAATGCCGTTGCTTGATTAATCAATACACCAGAGATGTAATAATGTTCACAGCCTGGATAATGGGGTCAGCGTTGGACACTCAATAGAGATAAAACTTTACTTTTTACATCTTGCACCATCATAAAGCCACAGTTTATGTCCATCTGAGTCCTGAGGGGCCTTTTCTTGTCTCCTCAGCTTATTTTTCTTATCCGGTCCAGCCACACTCACACCTTTTTTCTCTCTACCTGCATGAACATACTGCACAGTCAGTGGTCCATATCTGGAGACACACAGCAACCGTGACCACCGTGTTTTACCGAGGTGAAAGCATTCGGGCACTGAATTGAATTTTAGCTGATAGCTGCATACGGAGTGGTTAGAGCCAACCATGGGATCCATGCCAGATGCAGATGGGCTCTCTAAGCTCTTTGAAATGGAAATGGTACTGCGGGATGCAGGGATGCCCTTTCTCAGTCTCCAGCTCCTCGCTCAGGTGACAGAAACTGAGTCAGGGAATGACCTCTAACCTCTCCTCTGTGTGTGTAAAGACTGTTGGAAGCCTATTAAGAAGGAGTCTGTGTTATCATATTGCAGATTCTTTGCCCACCCAAAGGGCAGGGAGTGATTAGGAAGCAATGAAATCCTTTCCAGTTTTCCTGCCCTGGGCACTGCTCTTTCTTTCTTCTGTCCTTTCTGTCATACAGGATTTTATTGTGAAAGGCCATACGCAGCACAAACCAAAACATGTCTCTCTACAGTGTTAAAATGAGACCTTGCATACTGTTCCCCTCTAGTAGCCTTGTAATATGAGCACACACAAACACACACTCGTGCAGCACATGGACACAAACCATGGAGCTGGCGAGAGACAGGTTTATATAGCGGATTTGTTTTGGAAGCCAGCCTCGTCCTTGTCGCTGCTTTCTCTCCCTTTTCTCCGCTCACTCTGTGTCTGAACCGGCCGTCCCCTCCCAGCGAGCTGTTTTCTTGCTGCTGGTCTTGTGACGTACTGCAGAGCGTCTCCGGAGAGCTGTCTGTTTATCTCTGTCCCTCCTGCCAGGGGAGCAGCCGTGTGCAGGCTCCGCCGTGTCTTAATTGATGAAATGTTAGAGCTCACATGGGATTTTTAGTGTGTGTGCATGTATATTAAATGTGTGTGTGCACTGTATCTGTGCATGTTTGATTGTGATTCTCTGTGTGAACATCTTGCTGGCAGAATGTCTACTTATTGAATTAGTGTTGATCCAACAGCTTTAGTCAGCAAGAATATTTACCCAGGTGTGTGCAGACATCTCGGCCTGTCATTGCATGGCTCTACCTGCTTTACACACTGTTGAAGTCTACTCTGATAACAATTATATGAGACTAGCAGGGAGTCCAGTAAGTGTGTAGGGGTACTGTGTCAAACAGCTCTTTGTTAGGCTTTGGTAAGCGATATCTCCTCAACGTTTTTATTTTTAAGTTTAAGGAGTGACCGAGGTGTTTTGAAGTAGGCACATATCTGCAGTATTACTTTGTTTGCTGTAAACAGTTGCACCGTAGATGCACTATCTCTTTTTGCACACTTTTAAAAACCAATAATGTATTCCTGACACACAGCTTTGCAAGAGAACTGCAGGGCTGCATGAACAAGCAGCCGGGTATTTTGAATAAAGTGTCCACACTGACAGCATGCACCAGCGAGCAGAGCCCCCTTGGGTTGAAATAATGGTCGCTTTGCCTCTATTTACACATCATTTTGCAGATGTACTGCACCTCGGATGAGCTGCTGCTGGTTGCAGACAGCATTTGGACTTCTGTGTTTGTTTATGTTTGGGATGAAAATGCAAATCCTGTCCAAACAAAAAAAAAAAATGTTTTCAACACACTCACACTGACACTTCACTCTCCTCGGGTATTCTATATATGACCCTTCACAAAACACTATAGGAAAGCTGGGATGTAAGCTACCTTTTCTAATGGCAGTCAAGCTATCAAGCATAACAAAATTTGACTGGTTTACAAATATAATACAGCCCTGCTTTAGGCTATGGCAGCAATGTGCAGCTGTATCCTGAAAAAGGATGGCTGGATCGATACTCACAGTGAAGAAGTAATGAAGCTTTGGACTTTAAGAAATGTAAGCAAAACCAAAACTTTTCATGTCTAAAAAACTAAGTTAAAGGTGCCTTGTGAAGTTTCCTTGCAAACAAGCAAAAGTTATGTTTACATCAAGCGCTACTCACCAAAACACATTGTGTGCATCCTTAAGGTCTGACTGACAAATGTGCTGAATGCATTTCCCTCCTCATAAAACATTTGCATACAAATTCAGTATTTCCAATGGTGCATTGCTAACATGAATGTTTACAAGGGATGGGAATCACCTGACGATCCACGATACGATATTGTCACAATATTATCATGATATTCAAGTCACAATTCAGTATCAGTATCAGTATATTTTCAGCATCTGTTTTTCAGTCTGTTCATCTCACCTCAGTCATTCTTTTGCAGCGGTAAAATGTTACTGTGCTGTATTGTTTTTTTTTTTACTACACCCCTAATGTTTACCTACCAGCAGTTTTCTTCTTCCCTGCCTTTACTGACACCTGTTGATCAGCGGAATAGAGAGAAACTATTGGCTGGACTGTATCACATCACACACCAATGTGCATCCTTGTGTGCATGCAAGAGATAAGTTAACCTAGTAAAACAATTCTGAAGTGCTTCCTAAAGTTAAAGGAGACCTATTATGCTTTTCCTGACTCTGTCATGTAGACACCAATCAGCCAAAACTTTGAAACCACTGACAGGTGAAGTGAACAATACTGATCATCTTGTTACAGTACAATGCACTGTTGGAAATCTTGGGTTCTGACATTTGTGTGGTTGCCACCTGACATGCTCCACCCACTGAAACACCAGTGCAGACCAGGCACGCCCCATTATGGCAGTGGCACACCCCAGTAGCTGTGGCCCCCCAGCAGGACAGCGCGCCATGCCACACCACAAAAACTGCTCAGGAATGGTCCGAGGAATGTGACAAAGAGCTCAAGGCATCAACCTGGCCTCTAGATTCCCCAGATCCCAATCTGCTATTGACAGTGTGCCATGAGGAGGTTTATTTTGTCTGCAACGGTGTTCGGGTGGGTGGAGCACGTCAAATAGCATCCACATGAATGCCAGGATCCACAGTGTCCTAGCAGAACACTGCACTGTAACAAGACTATCGACGTTATTCACTTAACCTGCCGGTGGTTTTAATGTTTTGGCTGATCGGTGTATATAATGGTACAATGTTGGATTTAGATATTAAACGTGGCCAAAGTTTCAAATAACGAGGTTAACATATGTAAAAGTAATCCCTGTGAGCAAAAACCTCAGGCTTCAGACCGTTCTGAACAGTTTTTGACTGGATCACAGAAGTGAGGCCAGCCCTATAGACACATATGTCTGTCCTTGAGTGAGTGTTGGTGTGTCCTCCATTGGCTGTTGCTCTTTCGAAATGAATAGACATTGACACACTGACAGAACCCTGGACAGCAGTGGGCCATGATAGCATGGTGGAATTAGTAAGCAAGATAGCTAACTAGCCAGCTGGTACGTGAGTAAAATGTAACTACTTAATGATTCATCAAGACACTCTTGTTGTCACAGTGTACTGAAGCACATTGCTATCGTAAAATTAGCGACAACTTTGTTCGGCTCATATTCTCTTTTTTCAGTGATTTTTTTTTTTTTTTACAGTAGAGAATGTGCTGCTATAGTCTGTTACAGCCATTTACCTGGGTTAAACGACAGTGCAGAGATACACAAGATCATTCAAGATTAGGAAGACCCAGATGTGCTGAGCAGTCAGAGCAGACTGGACTTTTGTGGGAGTGAGGATAACAGAGACAGGCCCTAAAACGGGGCGTTTTAGACAGATGGGTGAACACAGGTGTTCCAACACAGACAGTCTGAGGAAAATAAAGTGTTTTGTGACCATTAAAGCTTATAAACATGTTCTTGGAGAAACCCAAAAGCATAATAGGTCCTCTTTAAAAACTCCATGGGGAACCTTTAATTGGAGAGCTTCAGTTGTGCCAGAGTAACTGTAGTGGTCACTTGCAGCTAGAAAAATAACATATTAAAAACATTTACACTGTAATTTCAGCACTGATCTAGGTACAGAGAAGCTTTTTAATATTCCTTTGCAGCACAAGTAACTGATGGCATTACATTTCCTTAATGCACTGTTGCACAAGCACACATTACATGACCGCAAACACACCCGGGGAGGGAATGGGACCTGTGATTGCAGTGTTAATGGTCCTAGCAAGCAGTCATCCTTTTGGCGGACACTCCCAGCAGGGTGCTCTGCCGCTGCCGCCGCTGCTGCTGCTGCTGCTGGCTTAGGAATGCTTTGTCACGCCACTAAGGCAGGGTGGTGCCCAGGAAGACTCGAGTTAGCCTGCAAGCAGCTCTCGTCAGCAGTGAGAGACGGCGAGCAGGTTGTTTTGCCATGCTGCCTGGAGAAGCAGTTGGACTTTGATGTGATACATCACGAAAGCAGACTGCCATTCTGCTTGTATGTGTTAATGGATGTTGTAACTTCTAAAATGCATCATCATGTGTTGTAGCTTCACCCTCTAGCAAAGACTGTATAGTTGTAGCCTCTCTCTGCTGTTTATTTATTCAGTGGGGGTTTAATGAATATGCATGCACATCTTTTAGCAACACTGTTTACTTTTATCCAGATACATAAACTCACATTTGGAGCAATAGGGTGTAAACTGCATGGCTCTAGGGATTTTGGTTGTAGTTGCTGCACGAGGGGAGCACATTCCTCGTTCACTCGGCTCAAATTTTCCTCCAGATATTCCCGGGATTTGAAGTATTAACCCTGCTACAATCCCACTTCCAACCTTTGGCTCAGGGTTCCCAAATACTTCCTTTGCCGATTCATCATCCTTATCTGTTAACAGCTGCACATTTGCATCCTAAGAGGCTGACTACAACATTGTGCACTTGATATCTAAGCCATGATCAGCTTTTGCCGTAGCTCAGTGTAAATGTGATTGAAGGGATCACTGATAAGCCCCTCTGTAACATGTATTATATAAAGCACTGCAGAAACCTTTCTTTGCTCCCTGTCAAGTTCAACAACTGAGTGTGACGTTGCCGTCTTTCAGTCTAAATCAGGCTGTGTTTATCCTGGCATCTCAATCTGACACTGTCACCTGAAGCTGTGAGGTTGTTTACAAAATAACTTTCCATAGGATTTCCATAGCTGTCATACGGCTCACAGTCTTCGTACAGCACAGTTCTGATAACGTGTATAATGCATGTCGTGTTTTTCCATGCAAGTGCAACATTGTAGCAAACAGAGGCGGCATTTTGTTGTTTTGCGTGAGCTGACTTCGAGCTGAGGTGCTGAGCTTTTGTCTTGATGTCGTCATCAACTCATGTATTTTTCACAGTGGGCCTTGTCGTGCAGGTGTCGTATATCGTTGTTGTGCTGAGGGACCGAGGCTATTATGTTTGCTTTAATAAGTCTGCCACCTAGGCTGACGTACAGGGATGTTTGTGCAGTTTCGTCTCCACTAGACATAGAGATATCTAATAATAAGTTCCAAGGAGGATATGTTTCATGAATTAATCATGTTGTAAAGGTTGGCAGCATTGACTCAGCAACTATGTGTGTGTCATGGAATCAAAACAGTAGCTGAGGCTGCAGGTGCTGAATATTTTTTGAAATTTAGGAAGTGTTTTATTTCCCCATCAGATAGACAAAGGCTGTTAATATGATACTGGAGGTGCCACAAAACCAGTTGACAGTGGGGAAGTACCTGACTGGTGTGTGTGCCTTCACAGGGCTGCATTCATGCATGTCCATTTTGTACACTTGCTGGCTCTCAGAAATCTCCCTCTGCCCACTCTCGCCTTTATCCGGGCTTGGAGACTGCAGTCACTCCAGAGCAGAGTGGAGAAATGATTAGCCAGCTTTTGACTGACCTTCTCCCCAGCTTAGAGGAAGCTTTAGGGGGGCCCTTGAATAGATGACAACCTCAGGGTATATGGGATTCAGTACAAACTGAAACCAGACTAAAAGGCACACTTATCTGGTCAGGACTGGATTGGTTAACTGCCCTTTTGTGGACACTGCTGCTCAAGTACCAGCTGCAGCAGCCCAATGCAATAATGCACCGGAGAAATAGGAAAATTCTACTTGTATCTGACCCACTTGTCTCTCAAAAGTTAAATGTGGGCCTAAAATGACTCTCTCCAAGGGGGGATTTGACATGTTGGCATTAATGCTCATTTAATGTCATACTGTCATCTACTGTAAGGATCTGGGTCAAAGTCAGGGTAAGAGGGAAGGAGTACCTTGAAGATGAGTGAAATGGTGGAGGTGACAGAGGGCTTAGCAGGCTGCTCTCATACATTATAGAGCTCTTGTGTCGCGGTCTGGTCTGGGCTACAGTACGCAGGAGAGTAGCTCCTCTTATGTATCTGGTCAGTGAAATAGGTGTATTATGTATGCTGCTTCCCCACTGGGGTTTGGTAAAAGCAGTGTTTCAGCATCAGTGTTTGTTTTAAGTGGAGCGCCATGAGGCACAGTAATTGTGTTCTCACTTGCTAAAGCAACAGCACAACACAGCAAGCCTGTAACTGAGTATTAAAGGAATACTTCACCCCCCAAATGATTGTTTGTGTATCAGTTACTCAACCCGTGTTATGATGAATTTGTGAAGAAGACTTTGTTTTACTGGCATGCCTCAGGGGCACAAAGAGTCCAAAAATGGTGAACTTTCTTGATGAATTTAAGTTAACGGGGTCCACTTTTAACACAAAAACTAAACTTTCAAATAACTCGTGCAGTATAATCTAGTTCTCAGTCATCCAGTGGTATGCTCAGTACTTCCCTAGCAGAAGCCCTTTCTGACAGGGAACTGAACAGAAAGTAAAACTTATCTGAGCTCTATTAAAAGCCAGACTCCACTGACAAAAATATTATTTTTACCCATGTCTCCTAACACAGGAGAGAAGTGGCATGGTGGTGCAGTAGTTTGCACTGTCGCCTCCCAGCCAGAGATATCCCTCTTCAAACCTGCTCGCCGGCTGGGGTCCTTTTGTGTGGAGTTGCATGTGTTCCCTGTGTCAGCGTGGGTTTTCTCCGGCTTCCTCCCACAGTCTAAAGACATTCAGGTTATATTAGGAGGCTACTTTAACTTGCCTGCAGGTGTGAATGTGAGCATGAACAATGTTTATTTTCACAAAATAGTTTCAACTTCTTGGAAAATATGTATCTAAAATGTGAGATGAACATTTCTGTGGACAGTACAGTAATTTTGGGCTTTGTGGGAGTCAGTTTCTGAAGTTTCAGTTTCACATTTTAAAAGTTTAACTTGATGATTCATAAAAACCCCTGGTCTTTTTCATGTGGGCTCATTAATTTAAAAAGTGGTGAGACATTCGGTTTCATCTGCATTGCTATAGTTGTGTGTGTCAACAGTGTGGAGGAGGTTTTACCCACCACACTGAACTACTGCTGGTGCTGTTGCTGTTCCTTGATTATACAAAGGTCCTGGGACAAACCAGGGCACAGAACACAGCGTCTTCAAGGTCAGCTGTATTTGGTGTATGAATGCGGAGGTAGAGGCAGAGTGGGATCGGGTTAATAAGTGACAAAAGGCTGCCATTTGTGAGCACATTATCACCAGTACAGAATAAATTCTTTTTTTTTGTAAAGCAAGTAACTTAATTTCCACAGAGCACCAGATATTTTAGAGGAGTTTAGGGATATTTTATACTTTTAAGCTGCTTTGGAACTTTGCTGTTAAGTGTTTTATCTAAGTTGTCCACTAAGTGAAACTTTTTCTCTACCAGTAAAGTACTCCTGGGCTGCTGTGCAAGTTTTTATCCAGAGCTTGGTTTATTTTGGGACACCTGATCTGACTATGATTAGCCATTTTGTGATGTCTCTCCCTGTCTGCTTCGAGGCAAATGCAGACTAAAATATTTGTATTCTCTTTCACATACTAGGTTCATTCATTGCAGTGTTCCTTCGGATAATATCGTGGCGAAGCTGATAAAAACAGGAGATAATTTAATAAATAATTGTTTAGTTTTGCATGTGTGTGTGTGTGTGTGTGTGTGTGTTGTAGTCCCACTCGGCCGCCTGTGCCTGCCTCCCGGCATATGTCTGCACTCTATAACTGTGTGTGTTTGTTTTGAAACCGGTAGCTGGCAGATCAGACGTGATTCCACTGCTTTAATTTGCGGCTCGCGTCTGCCCAGTCCCAGGAGTATCCAGCACTTATATATCTGTTCTTTCTCATCACCAACACCACCCACCGTTACCATGGTTTCACTGTTCAAATCCTTGGGTGACAATTCCTCATCAACACTCCTGACACACCAAGCTAATTATCTGACGGTTACTTACACAGACAATATGACAATCCCCACCCCTCCCATCAAACTGGCTGCTTGTGTGCCCACCTGCCTGTCTTCTCCTTTTGACTTGTGTGTGTGTGTGTATTTGCATAAATCTGATAACCCTGTGCTGCAGAAATCATTTGACGTGAAGCTGATATTAAAAGCGTAATAGCCTGAGGTCAGTGCGTGTTTGTAATTTCACACATCCTGGAAAAGAGACCTCCGGAGTCCTGCTGTAACTTTTATGTTATGGACTACGAAGTAGCAGACTCACACAGACACTAAGCAGAGCAGGAGAGAGACAGACATGCAGTTGTGTGCAGTACAGTGTGATATTGCTCTAGTTTCCTCACGGGTCCAGTTCTATGATGTCGGGCTTTGTCTAGCACTCGAGCTAAAGTGAAAGGGTAGCTGGGAGAGATAAAAGATCGGACTGTGCTGATTATTCACTTTGTAAGAGAAAAAAATGCTGATTGGTTGTCAAGAATTTCAAAGTTTGAAGGGAACACACAGAGCAAGAGGATTATGTTGATGAATATTCATGGGTATTATAATGCAGCATTTATGATAGTTACGATTAGTGCTGAAACAAGTTGTCAATGGATTAGTCAGTGAACAGGAAATTAATCCACAACAACTCTGATAATAAATGACTAATGGTTGCGGTGATTTATCAGGCAAAAATGCAAAACATTCTTAAATATGAAATTTCACAGCTTTTCTCTGTTTTCTATCGTTATCTGCACCGGGCGTAAACCTTGAAAGAATCACGTGTTGGTCGTGTGTGTGTATCGCTGCATACTACTGGACCAATCAGCCTAATATTTTGTGTGCACATGTACGGCATGCGCTCAAGGACGTCTCATCGTTGCAGTGATTGAACCTGTTTTAGTGACTGCTTGTTGACTCATCACACCTCTTTACTGGCTGGTCGAGGCTGCAAGTGATCAACAAAATAATGTAGCAGAAGCACAAAGTGAAATACATTCACAGCAATTGGCTCGCCCAAAAAATTACAAGCTGTACTGTCTGTTGCAGGCATGGAAATATAAAGAGAACTGTACACAGAGTTGGAGGCGTGAAGCCAAAACAGTTCGACTTCCGTGTGTGAAATTACTCCCATCTTATGCTCTACTTCCACACGATTGGGCACAGAGAACAGGTGCACTGGACAACATTGAACATCCATCGAAATTTTCAGTCTCATTTTGAACTGAAGCATTTGCATATTAATTCCACATGTAATATATTATGATCCACTAAAGTTAGGCATGATACGAGATGAATAAATCCCAGTTTTTGTTGTCCTTGCCACCATCTTTACTGTAAGGGAGCCAGGAGGAAAAGCAGCTGCCTGCTCTACTGAGTGCACTGTTCTAGTTTTAAATTATATACTGTTTGAGTTATGGGCTGTTGGTTAGATAAAACAAGCTATTTGAATTCTGGGAACTCTAAATAATTTTTTGATATGTCGTAGAATAATTACAAAGAGGTCAAAGTGATAAAACAACTGACCTGAATTATGTATTTAGTAGCTGTTATACGCTGTAATACAGCTGTGGTCAGGACAGAAAGCAGCAGTAAGAGTAGTTAACAGGCACTTACTGTTTAAGTCAACCCCTCTCACTTAGGAACCTAAACATATTCATACAATTATGGCTTTAAGTGTGAGATTTTACCTCGGAAGAAGAAAAACACCCACAGTGAGACAGGTGCAATGGCACGATCAAGAGGAAAAGACATAAAACAAACACAATATAATGAGAGGTTTTCAAAAAAAATGTCCCTATAAAAGAAATCAAAAGGTCAAAGCTAATATGAGAAAGTTGTCATCATTATAACAAGTTAATTGGCAGTGCTTGGTATCTCTCAGCACATTTACACCCGTCCATCCATCCCTCTGTTTTTGTTTGCTCCTGTTACATTTGATGCGGATACACACTGACGGCATCAGTCTGTCGGCTTGAGCCAGAACTTCCATTCATTCCAGATTGAAAGCTGCCCCTCCAATTACTCAAGAGAATCATCTTCAAATATTAATCAATAAGGAAAATAATCTTAAGTCGCAGCCTTATCATTAATTGATCAGTCAGATTCAGAATCTGGTTTATTGCCAAGTAGGTTTTTACATACAAGGGGTTTGCTTTGGTGATTTGGTGCACTACAAAAATAGTAAGAGAAAATGAAAATAAAAGCAAGTACTGCAAAAATCAAGTAACATAAATATAGAATAGAAAGACATAATGAAAAAAATACAAAAAATAAAATTAAAAAACAAATACCTGCAGCTTCTAAAATGTGAAGATGTTCTGCTCTTTTTTATTTCATTGTATTATTTTAATATATTTGGATTTTGGATTAATAATGGGACAAAGCAAGCAATTTAAGGATGTCACCTTGGACTCTGGGCCATTTTATAAACTGAACAGTTAGCTGATAAATGGAAAATTAATCAACAGACTAATTAGTTAGGTGCATTGCAGCAGTCTGTGTGTGTACAAGGCTTTAAAGGCAGTACAGCAAACACACTCAGGATGATACACAAACACACACACACACACACGTTAAGGCACATAACGGATAGACAGATGAGACTTGGGTCAAGGCTCGATGATCCCATTCAGTCTGTCTCAGAATAATGACATGAAAAGATGACAAGGTCATACGTGCTTGGCGCTCATGTCACATTTGGATCCACAGGGAGTGGAGCATTTTCACTCCTGCAGGCCAGTTGTGACTGCATGTTTGTAACGGATGTGTAGATTTTGAATCAAAAACAACACCTGGCTTTGCTTTTTCCCCTCATGACTGTTTCCCCTGCATGTCCCTAATGGGTACTACAGTAAAACATGGTTAAAACCAGCCTTAATTTAATTCCACCGAGTGTTAAGTGCTAAATATTCTCGCCAAGTGGATTTCTTTGAAAGGACTGTTAGCCTTCCAGCAGTGAAATAATTGGGCTGTCATTGCATTACTGGGGTTTTTCCCAACCATCACAGGCTGGTGCAATTCTGTGAGGACTTTGCCGATTGCCACTGTGTTTTAAAAAGCTTCCTCATTGAAGGCCCCCTTTAATGTCTAGCACCAATTGGCCTCTCTATCGCTCTCCCTAGCTCTATTTTTGTCTCTCTATCTCTCTCATCCCTCCCTCTGTGTGTCTGTCTCTTTTTTTTCTGCTCTTCTGTGCCAGTGCTCAGCAAGTTCATACAACTGCTTTCATGCCTGGAGATCTGTGAAATAAACACAAATGTTGGCCTGGCTCACGGACACGCCGCTGAGTGAATAATGATTACATTTTTGGGGCTGAGCTGCAGCTGAGGCAATACATTAACCAGGCTCCTTTCTGTGCTGCGGTGGGACGTCAACAAGACCATCACCATGACGACACGATGACAAAAAAAAGAAAAACACTGTGTGCATTTCTCTGCTTGAATACTTTTTAACACAAGTGTGTGTGAGAACTCTCTCTGTCCTTGCAGCCATGTCAGATGTGTGCAGTTATATGTGCTGCAAGTGTCAGCACAGTGTGTACAGTATGTAGCCTAATCCTCTGGGAGTGAAATTGGTGGTTGCACACACACAGCTGCAGCTAAAAGGCTCTGGCTTTGAAAAACATTACTGATCTGATGTGCAAACACTTAAGTTGTGCATTAAGGAGTTTTTAGAGAAGATTCTCTTAAAACCGTCCTTCATAAATAAGTCTAATCCCTACAGTGTCATTAGCGGAGTAAAATACTGCAGAATTTACATTCCCCAAAGCTTGTACTTGACTAATTTAACTTCTCTTCCCTGTCTTTTTTTTTAATTTCAGAGGAAATCAAAGAGGAATCAGAAAAATTAAGGTAAGCAATTGATTAATTACATACCACAATAAGGCATCGAGGGTCATTTAATTGGTTTTGTTTCTCTTTCTGCATGTTCAGTCACTGTAAAATTCATGGCTCAACTGCAAGCCTCTCTGTTGCTTTCCCCTGTGTTCAGACTAGTAAAGGGGATTAGCACAGTGTGTGTGTGTGTGTGTGTGTGTGTGTGTGTGTATGTGCGCGTGCGCAGCCTCTAGTGTGTTTTTGTTTGTGTCTCTCTGCCTGGCCTGTTCCCAACAGCCCCTTGCCTTCTCATTAATGGCTTTCTTCACGAACCCCTGCCTAATGCTCAACTTGTTTTTGAGAGTTTTGTGTGTGTGTGTGTGTGTGTGTGTGTGTGTGTGTGTGTGTGTGTGTGTGTGTGTGTGTTTGGTGTGCTCGTGTATGGCTGCCAAGTAACGTGGGCATGGAATGAAACATAGCATGAGTGCCACCTCTCCTTTTCCCCGTCCTCTCTCCCTCCTGCCGCTTCATTTTTATTTCCCTCTCACATTTTTATCCCTCGCCGCTTACCCTCTCTCACACACCGTCCCTCCCTTCATATTCACTACCCATTATCTCTCTCCAGCTTTTCCATTCTCTCCAAATTAGCATTACCAGTAACCAACTTCATCCAAATTTTACCCTTAAGGTTAGAACTGCTAGATCAAAGTTAGATAGGCGTATGTGCGGCCACACTCAGCTCACACAGACGCTGCTGCTTCTGGATTCATCGCAGGCACTTTACAGCTCTCAACTATTTTTCCTGTTATAAACTGAAGATGCCATTGTCTCGCAGTGCTACTCAGGAATACAAATATACTTTCTGTGTGAGCCTGCAGTCCTATTTAAATTGTTTCCCTATGTGCATTCATTCTGCAGCTCGGCTGCCAAGAGGCCAGATTTAACAAGGACATCTTTAAAATCTCAGCAGTAGGGATGGGCAAGATCCATCACAGTATCACTCTACAAACATACATCTTGATATCATATTTACATAGTAGAGAAAAGGACCAGATGGGAATGAGCACTCAAACTTAAACACTGTGATATTCAACATTCAGATATTGATACAAAGAGATAATGAAGAGTGCTTTAGGGGATGCTTTCAAAATAAACTGTGAAGTGAATGTAATGACCCAAATAAAGGGAACAATTAACTATTAGTTTTATTGAGCTAAAACACTCAAATTTAGAAAATGAAATCACCTAACTGTAACACCACTTTTAAAGACAGGGAGACAAAAACATTTCCTAAATGCTCCACACTCAAGGTCCCGTCACCGTGAGGTTGCCAGGCAACCAAAGGAGACTCCAGGTGGTATTGATCTTCTCATCTTACTCTTGAGAGGAAAGCAAATCAGCATATTTCCCCAAAATGTTCAACTTTTCCTTCAACAGTTTCATGACAAATAAGTAAAACTTCAGCTTCTGAAGAAGACGGTGTGATACAGTTCTGTTGAAAGCTCCAGGGTAAAGGGAGTAAGGGGACCTTGAGTGGAGACAGGGGTAGACTTTTGATGAAGACTGTTACCAAAGTTAAGTATGAACCATCAAACTCAATATTAAAGATACATGTCAACATTACTATAACCAAATACCACATAGAGCTGCAGTGATTCATTGATTTATTGATTTGTCGTCAGCTATTAAAATTAATCGCCAACTAATTTGATAATCAATTAATTGGTTGGAGTGATTTTTGAAAGATAAATATTCGAGATTCTTTGATTCTAGCTTCTTAAATGGGAATGTTTTCTGGTTTGTTTACTCCTCAGTGACAGTAAACAGAATATCTTTGGGTTGTGGACAAAACAAGACTTTCGAGAACGTTGTCTTTGGCTTTGGGAAACACTAATTGGTACTGTGAGGGTTAGAACCCACAACTCTCATTAAAGCCTATACAGTACATCCTTATATACAAGCCTTCTCAACTGGGAGCAAGCTGCTATTTGAGGAGTGTCTTTTAACAGGCAGGCTGCCCGTTCCATGTTCAGCAAGTTCAGGTATTCCCCCAGCCATGAATCCCCAGAGAATCAGGCTGGTTTACTCTCTTTCCAGTTTTAAAGAATTAGTCTTCTAGTAGATAAGCAATCCAGGGTACACAGGAGGTTAACAGTGGCCCTTTTTACATAGAGATTGTGCTATTGGGCCGCTATTAAGTCCCTTCTTTATGCCTCCTTTGCATTTTTACACAGAGTCAAATGACGATGGCATCATTCTGCTCTAGCGTGTGACTTTAAATGGCATCCCGGCATTGCGGAATCAGAAGAGGCATGACAGGCATGACACGTAACACAACAGCATCTCGTCCTCTGCTCGGAGGTTAAGGAGCTCCCAGCCCTCATTATCCCCTTTTTCACCAACATTTCTAAGAACTTTTATTTCCAGGAATTTATTCACCTGGGTAAAAGAATTCCTGGTAACCTGTGTGGTTTGCGTTTCCACCGCACCACAAAGTTCCGGAAAATCTATTGAAATCAGCTGACGCTGAAGGCCAAACAAGCACGATGACGCCATAAACTGCGACCAACAAGCCTGCATCGTCATTTGTGCGACACAATATGTCAGGATGGAGGACGCTCAAGTTGTTCTGTTGTTCCTCGTGTTTTACTACATCGCATATAAAACCATGCAATCTGCATGGAAAAGACGACAGGTGTTATTAGCAAAGACAATTGCAAACGCCCGAAGCTTCTTAAAATCTTGCTTAAGTTTCTTCAACTTTTCACGAATTTGTTTCGGCATGTGCACTATATTTAGCTCCGCCAGCTTGTCGGCTATTCTTCCACAGACTCGGCAAATACGCTCAAAAGAGCCTGGACCTCGTCATCCGTCCACTTATCGTAGCTTCTCTTCTTTGGTTCCATTTTCCAAATGATCAAAACACAAACAAAGTGAAGCTTGTAGAAACGAAATAAAGTTTGCAGCCACACTGGCCACACGCTGCAAGTGTGTGTTCCACCAATCAGCGTTCTTCAGCACACTGCTCTGTCTCTCAAGAATTCAGGGAAATCTGAAAAGTCCTACCCCCCTACTAGGTACTTTTCTCAGGGAAAGTTTTTCCCCCAGGTAATTTCGGTGGAAACGCGCCAAGGTTTTTCAAAATCCTGGTAAATGATAAAAGTTCCTGTGGTGGAAAAAAGGCTATTGTCTCCCGACATTTTCAGTGGCTCTTCTTCTTTGTTGAGTTAGCTGCTAACTGCTATTGGCTGCTTTCTAAATCTCCCTCAGTGGATCACATCCATAACATGACAACAAAACGTCACACCCATCCCGCCAATGGTCACATCCTGCCAGCTGTCTTGTTTATAGACACTGTTTCAGCACTGTTACTACTTTCCATAGCAGATTAAAGGCGAGACAACTCTTTCCCCCCATTCTGCGATCGCATCTTTTATACAGAACAGCGTGGCATCATACAACATGATATTCTCGTGTTGATCAGTCAGTCTAAAAGGAGCTAGTGACTCCAACATTATTGTCTGATTTCAGGCCCAGCAGTAAAACACTGTAACCAGAGTGTTTTACAACTGGACAGTCCCAGAGCAGATGGAATAATGAACCTTGATTGCCGCATTTGTGCCAGCATAAATCTTGGCTTTTGTCGTCCATTTTGAATAATCTTTTATTCATGATTTATGATTACCTTATTTAAGATTTTTTTGTTGTTGTTGTTCACTAAAGAAAGATGTGTGTCCTGTTTGTGATGCCATTAGAATACTGGATTCTTAACGAAATGTAAGGAAAGTGAATCCAGTATGTTGTTGCCATTTTAAGAGTTTTATTCGGATAGTTATCAGGATAATATCGTGAATCGCAATTATTTCAGCTTAAATAATTGTGGCATTCAATTTTCATATCATCCCATGCCTATTTACTGCCACACAAATCTGTCATCCCTTCCATGACATAACCCATGCCGCCTCAAATGAAGCACCCCACGACGGCACCAGGGAGTCGTACATGCAGACCTTGCTGTCTGACTAAAACCCAGTTAATGGCTGTATTATATTTTATAAGCAGGCTAAGTCTGACGTTGGGCTGATTATGAGGGAGAGAGCAGGCCAGCTGACATTAAGCAGGGAGTCCAGGAATAAGCCAGAGGAGAGGAGCTCCCTGCAGACGCACACACACACACACACAGACACAGCACAATAGCCGAGAGAGATGGAGGCTGGGTCAGACCGTACAGATGAGCCAGCCGAGTGCTCTTTGCTGAATCACAGCTCGCCACTTTGATCTTGTTGTCCAAAAGGTTTTGAGAATGATGAGAAGGCTTTTAAATGGATTCACCTTTTTCCCGTAATTTCTGTTTATATAATTGTATCATAGCTTTTTCTCCACTCTAGTGTCTATTTAATTTGTGGTACTTTACGCCTGTCTCCTCTTTTGTTTTCAGATAGCTCTTGTAATTTCTTCCTTAACCAAGCTCTTCACTCTTCCTCCCTTCTTGTTTCTCTCCATGATCTCTTGATCTCGCTCTAATTCCTCTTTAATACATACTACTCGATGCCTGCTTCCTCTTTTGTTTTATATTTTCTCCTTCTCCCCCTCCTTTACAAGGCACTTCATCCTTCCTCTCTTCTTCTGTTTTTCTTGACGACTGTGCCCTGCTGTGAGGTCGTCCCTCTAAAAAGAGCTGAAGTCATCCTTTTTCACTGCCAAGACATAAACAATGCAACCCCTCCTGCTCTATCTGTTCCCCTCCTTCCATCTTTTGCCCCCGCCTCCCTCCCTCCCTCCCTCCCTTTCTATTTTCCTCTCGTATTCCACCCAGTGCAGTCTGGGTGTGGTGTTTGTACTTGGGGATGCTGTAGACACATGGCTGCTGAAAGCAATGGTCCATATTTTATGTCTGAGTCTCTGGTCTTAAAAAATTCAGAAAAAAAATCGCTGTATCGTTTGAGTTAAGGCCAGGAGATGCTTTGTCAGCATGAGCACAAGGCTAAGCCTGAATAACAAACCTCTGGGATTAGTACCCCTCCCTAAGAGAGATCAAGTGAAAAATTTGAAGCAGTCAGGCTCTACATTAAATTCACTGTAATAAAGATTTTGTTACTCTGCATTTTCCTCCAGGAGCAGGATGCAGGGCAGCACGTCAGAGGCTGTTCTCCCCAGTGAAACATGCCATTCTTTGCACTCACTTCTTTAATGCTCTGTTAGTCAAGGGGAGTGTGAGTGTGTCAGCCTGATTTTTGAGCCCTCCTTCTTTTCAAGTGACTCCAGCTGACAGACTGGACCGTGTGATCGCTGTGTTTATCTCACAGTCTCCATCTCTTCTTTTTTTTTCTCTATTGTTCCTTCCTAGTCCGCCCAGTGGAGATGGCAAATCGGGTTCCAGCACTTTACCGCCAATCAAATCAAAGACCAACTTCATTGAAGCCGACAAGTACTTCTTGCCGTTTGAGCTGGCATGTCAGTCCAAATGTCCCCGCATCGTCATCACCTCGCTCGACTGTTTACAGGTCAGTGCCAGGACAAGTTGGACTGCAGAGCCCTAAATTTTTACTCTGAGATCTTACGCCTAACTCAACCAAGTCATGTTGAGAGACAGCCAAAAAAGTAGTAGTATTTTCAAAAGGTAATTGTACAGACAGTGACGTGACACATACTCCCAATGTTTGCACATGTTTCTCACCTGTAGAAGCTGATAGCGTACGGCCACCTGACGGGCAGCGCCCCGGACAGCACTGCCCCGGGCAAGAAGCTCATCGACAGGATCATCGAGACCATCTGCGCTTGTTTCCAAGGGCCGCAAACTGATGAGGGCGTGCAACTACAGATTATTAAGGTGTGCTGCTGTCCTTGTCTCCTGAAATGTCACAGCTCATTACGCAGATACTTTACATCGCTTTAACTCAGCATCACATTTATAATGTTTCTCAAAAGCAGATCACTGAATCTCTGTATTACCTTGATATGAAGTCGGTTTAATATTTTATTTCACCACACTACAAGTAGCTGCTTTTGAAGGCAGACATAGTTTTCGCTTATGAATTGATATGTCATTTGAAAAGACTAATTTAGTTGGTGTGTAATTATGGTATACTTGTGATGATTTACAGGGAGACAGTGAGCCGTATGATCTGGTCTAAGATGAGGCGTACTTATATCATCATTTTGATTCCTCTAATTTGATGTTTCTGGTCTGTTTTCTTTCTATCAGGGCTGTTTTGACAAAATAATGTATGTAGAAGTACTAAAAATGTTTGAAAGTGATGCACCTACCCACGTTTTGTATTTTTATAATTATGTTATCGATATTTTTGTAAAGAAATCGATACCAAATGAGTAGCTTGTGAGGATCGATCCAGTAGTATCGATCTGCTCATCCCTCCTGGATGTTTATCCTGGAAGCTGAATGGTTTTTTTGTGTTCTTTTGTAGTGCTGCTTTGTGGGAGGGAGTCCTCAAAGAAACACATATTTAAGAATACGCTCACGTCTTAAATAACTTCCCTTAGAAGTACAATCTGTTAGTAATTCACACAGTGGCATGAAAGTATTATCCAGGGCCTGAGAAGTTAAAACTAGGCAAAAGACTCAGGGATGTTTTTGCACATGACACTGATGTGTAAAATTTCCAGAGCAGTTATGGAGTGAGGCACATGTGTGAAAACGCCTTCGAGATATTGACATTCGACAAATGGTGAGGTTAGATGTTTAAACTTTTCCATGGCCCATCTGGAAAACTTGAAAGTAACTTTGTCATAATAAAACATTCCTGTAAAGCACTGTAAAGTAAGCTACAAATAATTGTTTCTTAAAATGTAAAGTCTTACAACTCTGCTACCTTTTGACTTTTTTTTATAACCTGCATTAAGAGCAGACAAAGTGGAATAGAATAGAACTGGGTCAGTCATTGACCAATCAGCTGGCCCAAGTTAACTGAACATTGGACTCTCTGCACTGGCTTAGATAGATTAGATAGACAGATTCATTTATTGTCATTTGCACAGGCACAAAACAGTACAGGTACATTGGAATATTTGGCCAATGAAAGGCAGCTACAAGAGCAGCATAAAAACAGAAGACACACTTTTTTAAACTTTAGATTATTAAAAAGAAAACCACACACCCTTAGGATCCTTTCACACCTGCCCTGTTTGGTTTGGTGTGGTTCGTTTGTGGTGAGAACGTGTTCCGACTTCAATCTGAGCCAACTGCAGTCACATGACACATTGTTTGGGTTAAACATGAGCATGTTACAGTCCTGGAGGATTATTAATGTGCGCCTCCTCCTGTAATATGCACCTTCAAAACATTGTTTTCTAGTTGGAGCCGCGCCTTGTTTTCAAACTGTATGGTTTGACTCAAATGAACAATGACAGCAATATAGTCCACGATGAGCAGCGCTAAAATCAACCTGCGTAGTTGTCCCTCCATTGTGACATTAGAAAGTGTCACATTTATCATACTCTTCTTCAACATTTTGTTTACTTCCTGGATTTTTCCTCCTTTTCATGAGCAGCTTTCTTGCACAAGGCATTTTATCTGATCTTCTTGTAAATGCTGCCGTGAGAACACGAACCAACTCTAGGAAATTACGCAACTTTGTAACAAAATTAGTCCCTGATTCAGACCAAAGCAAGACAACTCTAGGTCTGAAAGCACCCTTTGTGACTTACTGTCAAACAAAATATTTTCTTGAACAAGATACTTTTGTTATTCACATGTATCAGTATGATGTTCATCTCATCCACCCCTGCCTCTTTGACACCTCCTGTCTTCTTTCCTCCAGGCTCTGTTGACAGCAGTGACCTCCCAGCACATAGAAATCCACGAGGGCACTGTCCTGCAGGCCGTCCGCACGTGTTACAACATCTACCTGGCCAGCAAGAACCTCATCAACCAGACCACGGCCAAGGCCACACTCACACAGATGCTCAATGTCATCTTCGCCCGCATGGAGAACCAAGCAGTATGTCCGACCCTTTGGAAACATTATCACACATAATCCTTTTTATGTAGAGAGACGCACAGAAGTGAAAGAGAGGACAACTCCTCCCTTGAGCCATTGTCTGATGAACTAACAAAAGCCGATGTAGCTGTTTATAGGATCAAACAAACGGCAAATTTTTAGGCTCAAATCTCTGTGAGGTTGCAGTTTAAAAATGCTGCAACAAATTATGTAAAACTGTTTTGGCATGGGGTCAGATTGGATTGTAATACAATGAAAGACATTATATTCTGTGGGAAAGCTTTCTGCTTGATGGTTTCATTAAAGTCTACTGTTTGCTTTGTGTCCAGAGGGACATTTTAGGTGTTGCCTTAAAAAACAAAGCTTGCTCTAATGTCATCTTTTTCTTTTTGAATGACACTTTTCCCCCTCCTCACCTGCCTCCCTCCCTTCCTTTTGGACACATAGCTTACAAATCACAAGCTATCTTGGTCTCTGGCCTCCAGAAAGCGTGACCGCCAGGTAAAGCGTGCAGGACTGCCGTGACTTGCCTGATCAGAACTCTTAAACTCTTCTTCTGTGTATCTGTGTTTGCGCTTTTTTTCCCCTCATCCATTCATGCACTCATCCGTTCTCTTCCTTTGCTCCTACACTGCACAGGAGCAGGTATGCTGTGTACTTTTTTCCACCATATGCTTGCCGTGGCTTTTTGTTGACTTGCCTACAAATCATCTCGCTTCTCCTGCACTAATTTACATTTTGGTTCACATCCACACCTGAGCCTGGTAAATGTGTTATCGCAGGTCAGCTACGCCCGTCTCATCCCTGACAGCTTTTTGTTATGTTTTGTTCCTCCAAAGGGTCTAATACAGTTGTTTTAGAACAATGAGCGACTGGTATTGAGTCAGACACAGACGGGGAAATATAAAGAAGCAGTCAGGGGTGGAGATAGAGAGACAAGGCAGACTTTGAGGCAGAGGCCTATTGTTGTGTTGTCACTCCCCGTGTAGTGTTGTGCTGCTGCACAGGGAGATCCACTCTCTGTGTTTGTGTGTAGATGAATCCTCCTGACTGCTGCGGCTCAGCATGGTATGATCACACACACACACACATGCACACACACAGTGTTTGTCTGGCTCACTCTCACAGATTCAGCCTTCACTATCCGACTGAGGTGGCATTTAAATAATGAGCTTAGTTTGTTTGCGCTGCCTCGCCCGTCCCCTCCAGCCGAGGTGCGTTGTCTGGCCTTGTTACCGTTGCTCATATTCAATACTAATTGTTTCATTCTGAATGCTGTGTCATTGAATTGAGTTGCTTACATTTAAATGTGACAATAGCAGCAGGCTCATTTAATTAGATTGGGGCAGCTTCTGGAAGTGTGGTTTTAAAAACAAGACATAATGAGTTTAATAAAAGGAGTTTGTGTATGAAGTAGGTGTGAAATGCTGTTTTTGGTTTGCCTTGTGGGAGAGAGAGAAAGTTTCTGTGAAGAAATAGTATAAAACAGATTGCATAATTGTGACTTGTGGCTAGGAAGAGAGATGAGACAGACTACTGCTACCACCAGTGTCCCTGCACTTGGCAGATTTATTCTGTTAATTACAGTTATTAATTGAAAAGCAAGTCTGCTGTAGATAGAAGAAACACCATCTATCATCACTGTTTTGTAAATGTGTCACACTGTTTATATTTCCATCTGTAACCCATACATCTCTTTAGTTACTGTGCTTTTTCTCTTCGAGTCACTCAAGTCTATTTTTTTTTTTTAACATTTATGCCCGACGAATCTACAAATGCACTTGGATTGAGAATGCACCATGGGCTGTTGTTAATTTAGCTTGGCTGAGAGAACTTCCACTGCTTGTAATGTTTGCTCTCTTTTTTGGATTTGTATTTGCCATGAAGTAATAAGTGTGTAACTGTGCATATGAGTACTGTTTTCCCCTCTGAGATCAGCAGTAGAGATAGTGTCACTCTGCTCGAAACCAAACTTTACCTCTGCCATGAAGCAATCTATTATCTCAAACAGGGCTGGGCAATATACCAATTTTAAATTGAAATCGTGATGAGAGTAGATATCGTCTTAGATTTTAGATATTTAATATTATAAGTGTTGTCTGTTCCTGTTTTCAAAAGCTGCGTCACAGTAAAGCATACTTGCCAACCTTGAGACCTCAAAAAATTGGGAGGATTTTGCAAGTTTCACAAGAAGGAGGTCTTGTAACACAGCTCAGCTCAACTCAAATGTATTTAAAAAGCACATTTAAAAACAGCTCACGTCGACCAAAGTGCTGTACAAAAGGAATAAGATGCTAGAAACACATACATGAGAGGCAACTTAACTGTCAGGTACACAGCTCATACATTCAGAGACACAATACACAGGCTCACGTCAGAGAAATCCACATCAGGGAGACTCAAACGCTAATGAATAAAAGCAAGTTTTGAGACAGGACTTCAAAGAGTCAGTGGTGGGGGCGGATCTGATTGGTAGGGGATGCTGTTCCACAGTTTGGGGGCAGACACAGCAAAGGCTCGATCACCCCTGAGCTTAGGTCTGGAGCATGGGACAGTCGGGAGCCTCAGGTCAGCTGACCAGAGGGATCTGGGGTCGGAATAAGGGGTTAGGAGGTCTGCAATCTAGGATAGAGCCAGACCATTAAGGGCTTTGTAGACAAACAGGGGAACCTTAAAATCAATTCTGAACTTTACAGGCAGCCAGTAGAGAGAGGCTAAAACAGGTAGATGTGGTCTCTCTTCTTGGTACCTGTGAGGAGCCTGGAAGCAGCATTCTGAACCAGTTGGAGGGAGGACAGAGAGGACTGACTAACACCAGTGTACAGCAAAGAATGAAAATAACAGAATAATAAGTATACAGCAGCAGCCCTGTGATAGTCTGGCGACCTGTCCAGGGTGTATCCCACCTCTCACCCAATGTCAGCTGAGATAGGCTCCGTCCCCCCCGCGACCCCTAACAGAGTAAGCGGTTAAAGAAAATGAATGAAAAATGAACTGCATCAGCATTTATACAGCTACCCCCAACCCACAAGGCACCCCTCAAACCCCCCAGAGCATCCTGTAAGACATATGCATATGTAACATGGTTAGCACAGAGAAGAGACGTCCACCCGCAGCTACGCTCGACTCCTGCAGGCTTGGAGGTTTGGAGAAGGAGGGAGAGGGGGGAAGCGCCAATGGATAGGAATCAGTACACATTTAGCATTGTAGGGCTTAAATTTGTTTACAATGCCAGGAACAGATTTTGATTATGAAAAGAAAAAAAAGCTGCAAAAATTTGTCAGCAATCTGGAGAAATACAGGAGAAGTGAAACCGAGGGAGGGCAATGAAAAACAGAAGTCTACCAGGGAAAACAGGAGGGTTGGCAAGTATGCAGTAATTTTCTGAACTTACCAGACTGCTCTAGCTGTTCTAGTATTTACCTTTACTCTCACTGTGTAAATATGTTTTCAAAGCGCCAATTATCAACCCTACAATATCGCTGCAATATTGATTTCAAGGTATTAATTAAAAAAATATTGTCATGTTTCTATTTTGTCCATATCGCCCAGCCCTAATCTAAAATAACGCAATATTTACTAACATCCCTGATTCTTTTGGCCACAACTGTACAAATGTGTTGTGACCCACTTCTAGCTCATGACCTACCAAGCTAAAGCATAGCAACACTTTCCAGTACTCCATATCAGAAGCAGTGGTAACACATGTCAGCCATGACGCATCAGCCGGGACATGGCTGTATGAGCCATTTTCCATCAGAAATACCTTCTGCCACCAGCCGACTGAAATAGACCCAGTTCACACGAGCCAGCATGAATCAATTCCACAAAGTTTGTCTCATCGCTGTCTTAGTAGCATGTCCTACTTCTCAGTGAGTGCGTATTCATATACATTTCCATAAGAACACTCATCTATTGTATGACACTCTAGATGTGAAAAAAATCTGTTAAAAGAGTCTTATTTTCTCTGCTTTGACATCTGGAAGTGTTGTGGCTCTGCTTTTGGTTCAGTGAGCCCTCAGGGAATCTTGACAGGTTGTTCAAACTTGTAATTGCTGTTATGAGTTTGTTTACATAGTCTTAACCTGTCTTTTTCTGTGTGTGCGTATGTGTGTGTTGCATGTGCTTGTTCTATGAATGCTTTTGCTGTTCTTTGTGTACTGTCCGTGTCTGTGTGTCGTGTTTTTATTATTTTGTATGTGTGTGTGTGTCTGTGTGTGTCCCACAACCCCCCTGGCAGCTGCAGGAAGCGAAGCAGCTGGAGAGAGAGCGGCACCGGCAGCACTCCCCGGTTACCCAGCACACCGAGCCAGACTCCCCTCACATCCACCCGCCGGCCAAGGGTCTGTCCCAAGAGGCCAACGGGCCCGTCACCCCTCCAACTCCCAGCATTACCATCCCATCCACCCCGTCCACCCCCTCGACACCCGCCCCGGAGGGCAGCAGCAGGTCTGTGTCTGGGGAGCAGGAGGAGCAGCGGGAGCAAGAGGAGCAGGGAGAGCAGGGGGCCGTCTACGAGAGCCCAGATCCAGAAAATGGTTCGGATTTCTGTGTGGCTGAAAATGAACAGACTGAGGCAGATCAAGCCACGGCAGCAGCACAGAGTAAGACCAGGGATTTATGATTTTTATATTTTGTATTCTAACTTTACTCAATTATTTTCCTTTTATCTACCAGCAGACAAGGACAAGTTTCTTCTGCCCCAGTTCCCTGTTTAAAAAGTATAAAATGTCAATATTCAGAAAACTAATGCTTAATTTTAAAATACTAAAACACTTAGAGCACAACTTTCCCTACTGCAATCAAAAAATAGACTTTAGAGCATGACTATCAACGCTGCAATCAAAAAAGGTTTTATTGCAAGTAAAATAAATTTCATTCATTCATTTTCAGTAATTGCTTATTCAGTTAGGGACCGTGGGGGGGCTGGAGCCTATCCCAGCAGACACTGGGTGAGAGGCGGGGTACACAAGTCGCCAGACTATCACAGGGCTGACACATAGAGACAGACAACCATTCACGCTCACATTCACACCTACGGACAATTTAGAGTCACCAATTAACCTGCATGTCTTTGGACTGTGGGAGGAAGCTGGAGTACCCACAGGAAACCCACGCTGACACAGGGAGAACATGCAAACTCCGCACAGAAGGGCTCCCAGGAACCCTCTTGCTGTGAGGCGACAAAGCTAACCACTCCGCCTACATGCTTCCTAAATTTGTGATTTAAAATGTATTAATATCAGTTTAAAACTTTTAATTGGATATCCAGAAGTTTTGTTTGGAAATCCCGAAGCTGTGGGTGGGGCCTATTCTGACAGATGTGAGATACGGAGTCACTGTCATCAAGCCTGTCAATATGGCGTTTCAACGATATCGGTGAAAGACAGTGAGTATTTCTGGAATAATAGTGAACTATCAGAGAGGTAGACAGAAAGGACAACAACATGCATCAAGAGCAACATTCACAATACCATTTGTTGGTGGAGTAGGACATTAAAATTGAGGAAAAAGCTCACTGGTTTCAATGTAAGCTTCAGGCCCCCCACATCTTGGCAATGCACATGACCGACAAACATATACAGGAACAATAATGTTTTGGACAGCAGGGTGAGTCAATATATTGCTTTATATTAAGCTAACGTTTAGTTATGACTCCCTGTAGTTTTAATTATCAAACACACGTGTTAGCCCAGTGCTAACAAATCTAAAGTATTTTTCTTTTCTATTTGTTTTGAGTGCAAACAGCCTCAAAGGGGACACAACCACCTACCTTCAAGTAAAACATAAGTAGCTTATAATAAATATTTAATATTTAACTGTCTTTGTTTGCTTAAGTGCTAAACCAGCTAACTTTAGTTAGCCTAGTGTCTTACCTCGGAGCAAACAAAGGAATATTTGTTGATCTTTCTTCTTTTAAATCCACATGACATCTCTTCTCTTGTGTTTTTGGCTTTGTAAGAGTGAAAAATATGACACCACCTTTACATTTGTAGGGATATCTGCTATCGGACGTGCAGGTTTCATATGCACACAGATTCAGCATTTTACTTTGTCCTGAAAGGGGACAGGCCTTCTGTGCTTACTTACAGCTCCTAACGTACAGTTACACCAGGGGTGAGCAACCTGCGGCTCTTTAGATGTTCTCCATCGGCTCCCTGCGTCTTTGACATAAAATTATATTGAAATGGATAACGGTTATTTTTCAACATTCAGATTTTCATTTGTCATCGTTGTAGGCCTAAAGTGTTCATTGCATTCTTCAACTGTAAAAATGTGTAGTCTGTACATTGTATTAAAAAATGTTTTAACATTTCATCAACTAATTGTGCGTCATACGTCTACGACCTGGTGCCCTTTCCTCTAAATTTAGCTGAACTTCAGTAGTGGTGGCCTGGAGTCTCTCCAGCAAAGCTAGCTATGAATTCCAGATCCAAAAATGGAAAAGTATTCGAGGATAATAGAAGATTTAATAGTGTGTGCACAGATTCATTTGCTTTCACCACCAAAGTTAAAGTACTAAATAATTATAAATAGCCAACTGCAGAGGAGCCACCTTGTAGTAAATCATATTAATGAATGCTCATTTAGACCTGTTCATTATGTTGATTGGCTAATTTAGACTTATTAAGCTGTTACCTTTATTCAAATATGTTGTATGCTCCAGACAGATTTTTTTTTGGCCAGTAATGGCTCTTTTAATATTAAAGGTTGCCAACCCCTGAATTAGACAGTGGCCTTTCCAGAAAGGGGCTTAGCAAAGGGTTAGTGTGACTTGAAACAAATTAGGGCTGTGCACACACACTTGATAAACAGCTACAGAAATGTTTAAGGTCACATACTGTAAACATTTCATATCTCTTGGGCTTAATGTGAAATCTTGGCTGGTGTGTTTGCTGATAAAGAGAGTAACCCACTGACTATGCTCGATAAAAGCCTCGCTCTTGACATTTTGTGCAATTACATTCAAATGAAAAGAAAAGCCGCCAGAACCAGTGTTTACCGTCGCAAACATTTGATACCACATTCAGCACTACAATGGCTCATTCACTGTGAAAGCTGGTATAGAATATGAACAGCAGGATTAAAAACAGTCTGTCAATGACATTGTAGCTTTATGGATGCTGGCCCAGAAAGCACTATACTTACTGCATAACGGATGTTTTGACTGCCCTCGGCACCTTTTTCAGTCAACAAAGAGGTTTAATGTGTTTTCTTAAAATGTGTGTGTGTTGTTCAGATGCAGCAGCTCAGCAGCATCCAGAGGCAGGTGAGGAAGAGGACGAGGAGACCCCAAACTATGAGGAGAAAGCCCAGGAAATCGTCCAGAGTATTCTGCAGGAGGTGGTCAACACTGTTGCAGGAGGTGAGATGTGTTCCGCATACTGTGAAAGAAAAAATTAAAGGCAGTGGCTAATTATTCTCTGAGAGTGTCCAAAAAACATACCTAGCTTTATTTATAAGCACATTTGTATTGCTAACGTTGGAGTCATTCAGCTATTTTCAAGGGGAAATAAAAGCACAAGCATAAAGAAGGGATTACTTGTACAATCCACCTCAGAGTCAAGTGAGTGTATTTGTCATGGTGCATTAGCAGCTCACTGAACAGCAAGTTCAAGTACTTCAGCCACAACTATCCCCTCTGCTTTCTGTTCAGGGCAGCTCCTATGAGCCCTTTTCAGTTTGCTCACCCTTTGCCATAGAAAAGAGCTTATTTGAATTTGCATTTCCCCACCATACCTGTGCAAATTTGCACATGCTTTTGTGAGTTCTTTTTTTTTTAATGCAAATCTGACCCCTTGCAAATTCAGCCTTCCAACAGAATGAAGCTCAGCACTGGAATCAGCCACACATTTAATTTATCGTCCCATTATTTGCTAATTCTGTGTTTTAGGGCCCTGACACACCAAGTCAGGCTGTCAGTGAGCGTCTGGCACCCTAGTTTTTGCGGCGTGTCTCACACCATTGGCACAACTCGACGATTGTCAGCTGTCTTTCGGTCGATTCAGCATGTTGAATCGGTGTCAGAGGCGTCGGAGCCCGTCTGTGAGTGAGATCACTCTGATTAGCAGTTCAGCTCAGTCGCAGAAAGGAGAAACAGAAGTGAGGAAAGCAAACAACTAAAGTCCAGAGGGTGTGACATCGAAACAAACTTGTTTTACAAGATTATTTTTGTTAGCCATAAAGATCTTTAGCAGAAACAGTTCCTAATTGTTTGTGTTACTGTTTGCTAGTGCTTGGTAAACACGCGATATGCAACATCTCATTTGACGATAACCGATACTGACATTGATATAACTTTAGGTTACAAAGGTAACCCTGGTTCTCTGATGACATGAGTGAGGTATCTCACCAGACTATAGTGAGACACAGGCAACATAAGGCGACGCAGCAGTTGACTTCCATTGCCACTAGTTGTTCGATGTAGGTTTGGTGTGTCTGGGCCTCTCAATGCATATGGAAAAAGGAAAGAGGTGTGTTCTCTATATAAGCCCTACCTCAGTGACAAGTGGACTGTGCTGCCAGGCTGATGCCCATTTGATAGATAACAAGCGCCTCTCTGGGTACAAAATGTGTCTGAAAGGAGATGCAAAAGTCTCCAACCCTGGCCCTCTGCTGAGAGATACTTCCCAGGAAAGTACACTATAATTTTAGGTCGTGTCAAGCTCCCTGAAGTTCCCTTAGATGCTGACAGGAAGAAGGCAAAGCACTCTGTCTTTGTGTGCAAAAGTTAAAAGAAGCTTTTATTTTTTCTATGGCTGCCAAAAAAAGCTTCATTAACTTCTACACACAAAAGATATAGTGCTTTGGCTTTCTCTTTCAAATACTCTTTTACCCTTGAGCAGCAATTTGACAAACAGGCTGTAATGGTCGGGAGGAACACTGAGCAGAAATGCACTCTAGTATCCTCTTTTAACCTGAAAGGTCTCTTAGATGCTGTTTGCTAATGTGCCGCTGTCATTTTCTCTCTTTGTACTTGACCAGAACATCATGTCAAACTCCAGATTAAGATCTGACAGCTAGATGTCACCTTGCTGGACATGAAACATGAAGTCCTGGTAGTGTAGTTGTTCTAGACGTGTCAAAGTGTTTTAAGGGGAACTGTTTTGCTTTTTCTTATTTTTTGTCATATACATATATAATGTTATAATGTTGGATGTTTGTTCCAAACATTTTTTTTTATACTTTTGAGAGGGGCTGACATTAGCGCTTGATGAATTTCCTTTTGTGGTCATCTGCTACAGGCATGTTACTGCAAGTGTTTACATTAGCCTGCGCTGCTACATGTAGCTACATGCTAACATCAGGGAAACCTGTAATCTTGGTTGCCATGGTTGTAAATTTCTCCCCGATTTCAGATAATATTCCTGCTGTAAGATGTCTAGTTTTGTTAAGAAGCTTATATTGGCGATGTTTCATGGTATAAAGTCCTGCATACACCATTTAAGTCATTTCCATGCTGGTCCCCTGTATCTTTATATTGAGACTGGAGGTCAATGCGTCGTCCTTGTCTAACTCCTCCATCATCACTACAGGGCACTGCTTGGATCCCACAAACCTTTGCTCTGACACCAAGGAGTCTGGCGGCGAAGGGGAGCCGGCGGAGTCGGAGCCGACTGAAGCGGTGACAGAAGGCACTCAGAGCTCCCTGGAGGACGAGGGCACCCTGGGTAGCGACAGTGAGCACGTCCATGCCAACGGCATCCCCGGCACGCCTATTTCTGCCAGCTTCACCCCCTCGCTGCCTGATGACAGGCTGTCTCTCTCGTCCAATGACACTCAGGTAAGCAGGAAACATAGCAAATATTTTTTCAGTGCATTTCATATTATGTTAATAATTGTTTGATGGAATTCACCCCTGTTTTCAGATGATTAAATTCTTGTTTACGATGTAACATTGTGACCCTGCTGAATAGCTGCGCTGGCTGAGAGTCAGAGGAAATGAACAACTTGATTTAATCAGAAGACAAAATAATGAAAAGTCTGTCAACACTTGTACTGTGAGGTCTACTAAATCCAGGGTCTTTAATTAAGGTGAATATATTTCCTGGAATGTCTTATGCAATCGCCCCGCTTTCAGCTGTATATGAAGTCTGCAATCATGGTTGATTGCACTCCTCGGTGATCAAGGTTAAACACATCTAATAGACCGGGAAGCTTTTAATCATACCCCTTTTATTATGTTTCGTTAGCTGAGAGTCAGTGAAAGAAGATGTTTCTAGCTGCTCACTGATTTTACTGTTTTTGTTTCTCTGTAGGAGTCAGGAGCAGCGCCGGGCCAGCCGCCAGGTGCAAAATTCTCCCACATCCTCCAGAAAGATGCCTTTCTTGTCTTTCGCTCACTCTGCAAGCTGTCAATGAAACCTCTGTCAGATGGACCACCTGATCCCAAGTAAGAGTTCATTTCTTGTAGTGTGCGACATCAGGATTACAGTATTATTTGTCTGGTCACTTTGGCTCAGTGTTGCAGCTCAGTGAGATATTTTTTGTGCACAAACAGAAGGCATGGAAAAAGGCTTTAGTCTAACTCAGAAAAGACTCTATTTTGTTGTTTAGATATTTTTCAGCTTTTGTTGCAAAAATGCACCAGTACTTGAAGGTCATGTTCTACTCTGAAACTTTTATTTTTTGTTGAATGGCTGATGAATTATTATTATTTTTAAATATGTTTTTATTGTTTTTTGAGAGCATACAGGGTGTCTGCAGTTCCTTGAAAAGTCTTAAAATTTCTCAAATTAAATTGTATAAATATTTGGCTGTAATAGTCATGAGATAGTCTTAATTTGTGAATTTGTGAGGTCGTAATTGCCACAAAAGATAGTTTGTCCAAATGGTTAAAAATGGTATTAAAAAGCATGAGATTCAAGTGTCTGATATCTGTCGAGACCCTGACATAACAGGAATAAAACCAAACAAGAAATGAGAAAGCAAAACACATAATTTGATTGCAAAAAAAACTCCTGAAAACATAGCAACAAGCCTTGCATTTTTTTAGATAAAGCTGCTGTGAAATCAGGCATTTGAGGCCCCGACAATCCCCCCAAAATCTCGCAAAATCCTGAAGGGACTGACTTATTGACAAAAGATAGAGCTTGTTGCTCCAAGGATGGCTCAGAGCAGATCAGGTTCCCAACACTTTTCAAAAGCTTCTGAAAAACAATGAAAGATGTTTTCCCAGTATGTGACCAGAAAAAAATGTGTTAAATCACTGATGATAGACGCACACTGACATCAACACAAACTTATCAGTAGAAAGCTGTGTGACTTTTAAATGGCTGAATTATGAGATTAGTAATATGCTCTACAGTTAGTCAAGTCCCTGTGAAAGCCCCCTCTATTGCCTCCGTTATTATTCAGTGTGTTGGGTATAAGAATAGACGTGAGTCATGGTTTAAAATGAGGATTGCTCCAATGATTACGGTAGTGTTTTGATAAATGGTGATGAGGGAGACAATGAGGCATCGCTCAGCATTTTCTGAATCACTTCCTGGTTTCATGAATCCCTTTTTAACGCTTCCCCTTTTCGGAGCACAAGAGAGGGGAAAATAATCAGATTTTGCCATCATGCAATATTGCCTCTGACCATGCTCTCTGGTTTGCTGAAATAGAGGCATCTGATTGGCTCGTCCTGATAGCAGCAGCCTTTGTGAAACAGGATTTCCTGCATCTGGTTTCTGTGTATAACTCAATTCACACAGTGTGTGTGGGGTGGCTTTGATACGTGTTTGTTTGCTTCTTTATTTATCTAATCTTTTCCATTTTTTTAGGTCAGCTGGTAAAATGTAGGCTGGGTCCAGTCTTGAATAGCATTTGAAAATGGATGTGGTGGAAAAGCTGGAGAGCAGTGTGTGTGTGTGTGCTTGTGTGTCTGATGAAGGCCACGTCAATTACCTCAGCACTGATGTGCCATGTCACTGGCAGACAGAAACCTTTTACCCTCCTAACAAGGCTGCTCTGCCTGTTTCACTCTGTCTCACACACAAACACACACATAAAACACACACACACACACATACACACACAGGCTGAAAAGCTGTGTTATTGTTTCCTTGACTATCAGAAAGTACTTTCTGTCTTCACGGTGGATTAGAGGGTACACATATGGTCTCAAGAGGGACCACCGTGTGCCTGTTAGGGGACATCTGTGATGATTTATGGGTCAAAATGTACGACACTGTCCTCCAAACGAGTGTAAAAGTTGTATATTACATGTGGATACATGACCAGTGCCAGATCAGTCATTTGTCAAATCTGACATAATTCTCTCTGTGAAGTCGTCACCATACTCTGTTTACCTCAGTCATTGTGGTTAAAAAAATATGACTGAAATGAAGTTAGACTCAAGATTTCCATTTGGAGTCCTTACTAGATCAATGGGCTCAGTTAACACATGTCAGCCTCTATAATGACGTACAAGTGGCTAGTTTGATTGAACTCACACCAAAAAATTAAACTGACTGGTAAATTCACAAAAGGATTGCATGGATTTTGAGGCCACTTAACCCTGAATAAATAGGACTCAAGGAAATGCATCCCTAACTGTGCTGCCAAGCAAGTAGCATCTAGATGCTCCCGTGCTATTAGCATGCATTTAAATTAAGTAACATGAATACATTTGGTGCAAAATTAGCTTTCTATTAGAGCTGCAACGATAAGTTGATTAATTGATAAGTCGATCGAAAGAAGATTAATTGCAAAAATGTCAAATATTTGCTGGTTCTAGCTTCTTAAATTTGGGAATTTGCTGCTTTTTTGGTCATTTATGAAAGCTGATGATGTGTGATGTAGTAAATGTATCGTAGTCTTTGGAGAACAGAAGCAATTTTAAGACACATTGGGCTGTTGGAAATTGTGACTTTTGGAGTTTTAGCATTTTGATTAATTGATGGTGAAAATAATTAGCAGATTAATTGATAATGAAAATTACTTGCAGCCCTACTTTATATGGAAATTACGCTCAATGCAAAAAACAATCCAAATCACAAAGATCAGCACTTATAGCCACACACAGGTACAGTGACACTATATGCATGGGGCATCTACAGGTCCTTAAAATGTCTTAAATTCAATGTTACAACAATGAGGCCTTAAAAGTCATTAAATAGTCTTAAATTTGAATTTGTGAGGGTTGAACTACGACAAACATTTTATCTAGTTTCATTTATACATGCTTTAGTTTGTTTTTGTGAAAACAAGTGAAGCCTTCAAAGTTAAAAGTTCACATTTCTAATGTTATAAATCTTTAAAAACTATAATACTGTCATTTTACTTTATACTTGCACTTAACCTGTTGGCAAAATATAGATCAGCGTAACTCTAATAACCATTTTCCTACTTACCTCTGCCGATGCTTAAATACTGTAAGTAAAAGGTGACTTGTCCAAAAATCTGTCCTAAGTTTGGTTAAAAGGTGTCTCGAATGGTCTTGAAAAGCATTACATTTAACTGTCGGATACATGTAGACACCCTGATGCATCTTCATAGAGTTGGTGGTAACCAAAATCCACTGACAATCTTTGATATAATATACAAATACAGTTTCTCTCAGTCATGTCTAAATTCCTTTGCCTGAAATTTTGAGGAATGTCTCTGCATGTCTCAGTCAGGACCTGCAGCTCACAGTCTGAATTTTTCTGTTTTCTTTTTCTCTCTGCCGCTGTTCTGCCCACTGTGTTCTTGGCGCAAAGGCAACATTTGTACTGATTACAATGAGATGCAAAAGAAAGGGCAAATTGCACTCAGCTGCACAACTTTGTGGGCGTGTTTGTGCTGTAATATCATCAGTGCAGTATCTGTGCAGATAGCGTTACCACGTCATGCTCAGTTCATGGTGCTATCCATTTTTTTGTGAGTTAGCTCCTCAGTCTTCTCTCCTGTTTTGCAGAGCTATAGGTAACGTAGTTTTTTATAAAACACTTTGGATTTAGATTTATTTATGCACCCTATTACCACTACTTAACATTTAAATGACAGTAATATGCGTAGCGTTTTTTACTTTTAAGAGTTTCTGATAAACTCATGTCATATTTACCAGTAGCTTTCGTTTCTCTTTTGTATTTCTTGCTCTATAGACCATTAACCATGAGGATGCAACTGTAATGTTTTGACAGACATAGTCCGTTTCTGGGGAAAAATGTCCATATTTTTGGGCACTTGCAGAAGCAGTCGAGACACATTTTCGTTGTGCCACATAAATCCTACTTTGTCTGCTCGCCAGAGATGGAAGACATTGCAGTGAAGCAGCCAATCTCAGCATATAAAGTAGCTGAAAGTATGTTTTTTTGAGCTCCAGTTTTTCTGTCCTGCTGCTGCAGAGAAAACAGTTCAGACAAGCTGAGGCTCCACACGCAGAGGAGCTTTGATTTAGTTGCCCTAGCATTTCTTTGATGGCTGTTGAAGATTTTAACTCTCAGATGGAGAAACACAGTGTGATGTGGTCTCAGTGTGCATTACGCTTCTGCTTCTTTGAGGCGTAACTTTTCTTGAAGGACAGATAATTTCCCTATAAGAACTCAGTTATAGCGAGACTTCTTTGTTTTTGTCTCGCTGGGTGTATGGTACGTCTGAAATGTTAATGCTCATCCGATTGGACAATGTGTTCTCAGAGTCTTGAGCAGATGGCTGGAAAAAATCCCTCAAGTTGTTTTATGTAGGAGCCAGCTTTGTTCCCAAAGGGCTAGGATACACAATACAGTGCAAGAGCTAAAGATACAGACATGGACCTGCTTACTATGCACAAAAATACACACTGTCAGTCTTTATCAATGTATCATCATGCCCTTCCCTACTGAAATATTCAGACTGACCCTCATGATAATACCACTAATGTGTCTTATACTTCTTTCTCGTACTTTACACGAATAGTTTTAATAATGTTACTGATGAAGCTGTGCGAAAACACTGCTTGAACTTCTTCCTCCTCTCTCCGCCTGCCTCAGGTCCCATGAGCTGCGATCGAAGGTCTTGTCCCTCCAGCTGCTCCTGTCCATCCTGCAGAACGCCGGGCCCATCTTCAAGACTAACGAGATGTTCATCAACGCCATCAAGCAGTACCTGTGTGTGGCCCTGTCCAAGAACGGCGTCTCTTCCGTGCCTGAGGTCTTCGAACTCTCGCTCTCCATTTTCCTCACTCTGCTCTCCCACTTCAAAACGCACCTCAAGATGCAAATCGAGGTAACGTATTTACGGCAGCATCTTGTGTCTATTAAGAACATTCCAGGTTTTTGGTGACAGTTTCTCAGACTGAACGTGTGACGGTAAAGAAAGCAATTTCTCTGCTGACAGCCTGAGCAGACCTTAACGTGATGAAATCATAAGAGACACATTTTTCAGGGTTTTTCAGGCTCCACACCTGACGTGCTACTTCTGACCTACTACAGACTATAACTCAACACTTTACGCAGCTGCTTCACAGTAATCAGATATCTCCGCTGGAAAGCTTTTAACGTGATGCAGTGAAGGTCGTCCACACTACCAAAACACACACTTGCTTTCCGACAACAGTTACCTGCTGCTCTTCAGCAGTGTGCTCTCCATGTGTTCGATTTTTTTCTTTTCATTCTCTCCGCAGCTCTATTTCGATTCATATATGCAGGGAAAAACCGGATAAACCAGTTGGCTAATTACAGTTGCTATATTTATATATCCACCCACCACTTCTTGATGGAAACAACAGTTTCACACCTTCTCTGGCAGCTGACAGTCTTCCAGACTCAAGAGGAAAGATTGCAAAAATACTAAATGACAACAGATTACAAATGCAGTTTAAAATTGTTCATTTAAGTTTCTACCGATGTGTGCTGGAGAGTTTCCCTGTCGAAGAACACCACACACTGTGACACCAACAGTCTGACTCCATTTCTCAGTGCAGCAGGCAGCTGACACACATGATGTATGGGAGATGTGGTTTCTCACAGAGCGCTGTAACATTCTTCCACTTCGGTGCAATTGAGAGCTGCACTATGACCTCCTTTCTGCTGCCCACAGTTTATTGTTCTGTTTGAGTTGGTTCAAAGTTTCTAACGCATGACATGACCACCCGCTGTATTTGCTGTGTCCACTGAAGGAAAACTCATGTGGGCTCCCGCAGAGTGTTGTGTGTACTTGTGTTGTCCATGCAGGCAGCTGATGGTGTTGTCGCCTCTCATAACTTTGTCTGCAGGTGTTCTTCAAGGAGATTTTCCTGTATATTCTTGAGACATCCACAAGCTCCTACGACCACAAGTGGATGGTCATACAAACCCTCACTAGAATATGCGCAGGTTTGGGTCTCTAAATTCTTCTTTTTTTTTTTTTTTCCATTTTTCTGATGATTTGCAAAATACATGTCAGCAAAATGTGTTAATATCTTATTTCACAATCGCAGCATGTAGCTTCATGTTGCCACATACTTGTAGTCAGGGGAATGATTGTAACGAAGTGTAGCCAGGACCAATAAAAGCTTCTAAACTGAAATCTTCACAACAGGACATGTTTCCAGCAGGAAAATGATTCAAAATGGGGAAGAAATTAATCCGATGACATCAGAAACCAAGATTATCCTGACGTTAGCATGTAGCTAACACCTCCAGTAGTGTGTCAGGAGCAGACGACCATTTAAAAAAAAATCTGTCATGAGCTGACGTCAGCTTCTCCGGCACATTTAAATGCATCTGACATTGTAACATCATATACCAGAGGAAAAAGAAAAGCATAATAGGTCCCCTGTGATGATTGTAATAAACCTATAATTATTCATGCTTGTTCAGACTCAATAAAAGCTTTGCGCACAGCCTGTGTTTGTTTCATTGATTCTCACTGATGAACTCCATCTGTCTCTCTCAGATGCCCAGAGTGTGGTGGACATCTACGTCAACTATGATTGTGACTTGAATGCTGCTAACATATTTGAGCGGTTGGTCAACGACCTGTCGAAAATCGCGCAGGGTCGCGGAGGCCATGAGCTCGGCACAACACCCCTACAGGTGACATTTTTTTCTTCCATTTTCTTAAAATATTTAGCTTTATTTGTTTTGTTTTGTTTTTATAAAGGTCAAAGAAGCATTTTGCTGTTGACAGTAACTTAAAATAACGTAGCATTTTTTGTGTCCCTTTCTAGGAGCTGACCCTGAGAAAGAAAGGCCTTGAATGTCTAGTGTCCATCCTGAAGTGTATGGTAGAATGGAGTAAAGACCAATATGTCAACCCCAATTCCCAGACCAGCCTTGGTAAGACACGCTGAACATGAATGTGATCTTGATCAGTGGAAAGTAGAATTAAACACATATGAAATTATCTCTTATTTGTAATGATACCAAAACGTTATCAGAAGTGAATTTACGTTAAGAGCTTAAATACAGTTGATACTTGCTGGAATTGTTTGTGCACCTGCAATATTACTCTTTGTTGGCTTTGCTCATAAAACCCCAGACTGTTGTTTTTCCTCAAGAGTCTGTGGAGAGTTGAACCTGTGTTGAGGAAAGTGTGTGTCAGAGATGAGACTGCCAAGGTTATAACCAGACTTTCCCCTCATCGGCCCGGTTTTTGGCAGCAGTTCATCATTGAGGTTAACTGGGGTTAGCGATAAAGCCCACATCTATCAGCTCGGTTGCAATCAGTTGTTGGATTGACAGTTGGCATTCATCAGGGGAAGCTACCGCTCAGAGGAGGAAAGCGAGCATTCGTCAGCTCAGCTCCAGCCAGAGGAGGTAGTGAGGTAATGCCCACAGGCCAGTGCAGACAGGCTAATCCAGAAGGTTTAGTCTTAAACAGAGCGATACCTGAAGCCGAGCCGTGATGAAACGCCCGTCTACAACATACACGGCACATCCTGTGTGTGAGACTGGCCTCTGGGTCTTTTGCACACCGGAGGATTTCAGTTGTTTTCCAAAGGAGGAGCGCAACATAAGGAGCAAGTGCAACTTTGTGAAACGGCTGGAAAAGATATCCCACAAGCCCCAGGAACTATCCACAGGCTAGCCTCAGGCTAAGCTGTCAAGGCTAACCAGCAGAGGCAGTTGTGTTAACTCGCGGGGACGTTATCTTGCCAAAGTTATGATGAGTCATTAGTAATCTAGCAGGAGCTCATGGGTCAAGGTTTAAATGTTGAATGTTCAACTCACCCTGCTGGCTGTTGGGGATTTCAGACGAAGACTTTTTTCTTCCTTGTGATAATATTTATGATTACAGAACATTGAAATGTGGAGTGCATTTCATCATCAGTACAGTATATCGCCTTCACTCTTTCAACTGTCCCTTGTGTCATTTTCTCCCCTTTTTGTATGTCTTCAAAGCAAGAGCAGGTAATACTGGTAGAAAAGTAAAGAGTTTTTGCTAGAATGTGTTGCTGTGATGAGAATCTGGTGTTTTAAACATGTTGTGTCTGTAGCTTTAGATGACTGGTTCTAGTCCTGCATATTAAAACCTGTGTTGTTTGTAGGGTTACACACTTATATTGTAACCAGAACCATGTATGTTTGCATTAATTAAACTAATGGTAGAAACACTTTCTGAATTCAAAAACTGTCAATATATTATAAAGTATTTCTCCAGTGCACATCTTAAAGGAGCAGTGTGTAGGATTTAGTGGCATCTAGCGGTGAGGATTGCAGATTGCAGCCAGCTGAAATTACAAACTATGTGTGCAAAGCGTGAACTCCTGGTTAGATTTCTGTCAGCGTTCTCTGTGCAGGAGGTTTTTACAGGGAGCCTTGGATGAGGAACTGCTCCCAGTATAGATATTAACAGCTCATTCTATGCTGATAAAACACGATTCTTATTTTCAGGTGATTATACACTAAAGAAATCATATTAATTATATTATACTCCATCTCTGCCAATATATCCACCTAAATCCTACACACTGAACCTTTAAACTTCCATGTAATTTCCCCCTCTTCCCTTTTTGTTTTCCTCTTTATACCTACCTAACTATACCTATTCCTCTGTATATCTTCCTCTCTCGACGCTGAGACTAAGCCTAAGAATGGGGAGTATGTTGCCAGCTCACATTACGGTGACACTGTCGTGAATGTTTTAAAGAGTTTCCGATGGGTAATCAGACGCCTAGCCTCTAGCACAGGGTTACAGGGTGGACCCGCTCCGGCAGCAGCAGCAGCAGATCCCCGAGTTTGTCTCAGGCAGGCTTTAAAAAAAACACTTCTCTTGGCCTCTTAATTCCGGCTGCTTCCTCTTTGACTGCCTGGAGCTTTTTTAGATAACCCACCTTTTGTAAAATCCTCCCCTCATACTCTGCCGTGCACCTGCTCTGTGTGAATAAGTGTGTGTTTTTTTGGAGTTCGTTAGGCTGCGGTCTTGTGTGCATGTGAGTAACACCAGCCTGCATACCCTCCCTGCCAACAACAATCATTAATAAGGCCTCAGGGTCATTTTGTTCTCTGTGTTGAAGTTTCCCCTTTCAATTACTGAAGTCTCTCTCCCGCAGTACTAGCTTTAAGTTAGCTCATTTTTTAAGCCCCCAGGCTGAGTTTGTGCCAGCGACAGAGTTTCAATTAAAAGCTCTCACCTTTTTTCAACAGTTTCAGGGGGATTGCCTCTTACAGTAACAATAGAAACACTTGGTTTATTTCCACTCGTCTGTCATCTCTTCTGGGTTCTATAATGTGGTGTTCTTTGCTCTTCAGGTCAGGAGAAGCCGTCAGAACAGGAGAGCACAGAGACTAAGGCCCCAGAGACTATAAACCGCTATGGGAGCATTAACTCTCTGGACTCCACGGCCTCGTCTGGCATCGGCAGCTACAGCACCCAGATGTCAGGGACTGACAACCCCGAGCAGTTTGAGGTCCTCAAACAGCAAAAGGAGATCATCGAGCAAGGCATTGACCTGTGAGTGTCACTGACCACACTTACATTTAGCATGTCATCCTGTTGTTTGTGTGATGTCGCATAGGCTACATATCCTCTGTGTCTCTGCATTCTGCACAGGTTCAACAAGAAACCAAAGAGAGGAATCCAGTACCTTCAAGAGCAAGGCATGCTGGGTACAACCCCAGAGGATCTTGCTCAGTTCTTGCACCAGGAAGAGAGGCTTGATTCGGTAACAATTCAACCTGTTTTTATTCGATTTCGCAGCCAAAGCCAAGTGCTGCTTACAAAACAGAACATGAGAGTGCACAAACTACACAACTAATCTCAGACAAGGTGAAGTGATAACAAGATTATTCCACTTGGGGAAATCCGAGAGTGGGAAGAGCCTGATGATCGTCTTGTAGATTGAAACGTTGCCTTAAAGAGAGAAAAAGAGAAGCAGACTATTTGTTTGGAGCTGAAGAGTGTGCAGACCTTTTTGACCTGCACAATTGGTCCCTCTTCTGAACTCTTCTGAATGATTGCACTATTCAACAAAGACATGTGACAAGTCACTGTGGGGCAAATTTTTAGCAGATGTGATGCGTCCATCCCCAAACACGTACCATGTAGGTATGAAGTTTTTCACTTTGAATTATACAGTGTTCATAGTTTGTGCGGGTACACAGCTCTCACCTCGGATGTCACAAGCAAATATGAAGGTTTCCAGCCAAAATGGTGGTGGCTAACAGCGCAGTGCTAACAGTGGCAACAGCACTGACAGAGCATACAGTGTTTTTGGGGTTAGCTCATATTAACAGGCTGACCTGGGGGATAACAGCAGGGTGGGCATTATGCTTCTGCGACGAGCCACACGACAGCCTAATGGCTTTCAGGTACCATGTGACATCTGCACCACTGCGCTCGGAAACCCATCATTTCCTGTGGCTTGTGCTGCGCCACGATAGTTTTTGAACCCACTGGCAAGTGAAGCTCAAACCATGTTGTGTCTGAAAGGGGCCTAACTGCTAACTACGTCAACAGTGCTGACAAAACTAACAGTGCAATCATACAGCGGTGCTCATACCATCCTGTATGAACCCTGTATGATGCAGGCGTGCAATTCAGGAGAGGCAAACCAGGAAAATGTCTTGGACCCCCAAAAGAAATTGAGAAAAGGTGCCCCATATAGCCGCTCCTATTGGCACATTTTGCAATAACAATTATAAACCTCCCCAAAAAAAAAACCCTAAGTGGGGCTCCTTTTGGCTACCATATGACCTTGATTGGTGTATTTTCCTTTGCATCAATGTCATCTCCAGTCTCCGCCTTTATGCCCACTTGAGGACTTTCGTCTGGGGCAGGTAAATCATGGCCTAAGTCTTGTAGTCTGCACTAGCTTTAATGGACAATAGACAGCATATTCTCTCCAGCATGTTTGTTGGATTTGTTTGTGGAGACTTCCTAAAGAAAATAAGCGTCTACCAGCTAAAGTAAAAATCTTGGCAAATAAAATGAACGGCCAGTCCAGTTAAACAGACTCTGCACCTTCTGCCTTTTGCCTCAGCCAGCCAAACCCCACAGAAGCCACAGAGTAATCTAATGTCTGTCCACCAGCAGCGTAAATGTTAATGAGGAGCACACTCGCTTTGATTGGACAGCCTCGAGGGTGTCTGTGCGCAGCGGTAATCAGCATTAAAGAGTGTTCATAACATCTGGTTAGAAACAAGGGCCCTTAGATGCAGTAGCTCCGTGGCAGAGGCAAACAGAGTGAATAAACATGAAAGTCTAACCTGTGTTTATGTAATCCACGCTGACTGAACAGGCAGACAAATATGTTGCTCTTTTACAGTGTTGAAATCAATTTCCTTTGTCTGCTTTTACCTCTTAAGACGAGAGAAATGTTAGTTGAAGAGCAACTTATTGCAATTCCAGGGAGAGCGTGGAGCACTCAGTCAGTTCCAACCAAATTGGACACATGGGGTGTAACAGCGCAGCCTTTCCAATCTTTTGGCAGGCTTTTCTGTCTTGTTCTAATTTGTATGCTACATTGAAGTATGTTAAAGCAAAACTGACCTCTAACTTTTGCTCCACCAGACTCAAGTGGGAGAATTCCTCGGAGATAATGACCGTTTCAATAAAGAGGTGATGTACGCCTACGTGGATCAAATGGACTTCCAGGGCAAAGACTTTGTTTCTGCACTACGCATGTTCCTAGAGGGCTTTCGGCTCCCCGGAGAGGCCCAGAAGATTGACCGGCTCATGGAGAAATTTGCAGCGAGATATCTTGAATGCAATCAGGGGTGAGTTTTCATCTCTGGCTGGAAAATCCTGCCTATGGAAATAGCTGAATTTGATTTAACATGACCCACATACAACATGCTGCTATTAATATGCATTCTGCCTTTCCCTACCCTCCTCTTCCCTTCAATTTTCCAGGCAAACCCTCTTTGCCAGCGCTGACACCGCATACGTCCTTGCCTACTCGATCATTATGTTGACAACAGACCTTCACAGTCCACAGGTAAGCACTCCACCTCAGCGAGGCGGCAGCCTTTGGGAGTGTTCTGACAGCAGTCATTCCCTCAGATATTAGTGCAGCATAAATCACCCGGATTGCACGAGCAGCTTTTGACCCGTATCCTTGTTGTCGTCTGCAAAGGTGAAGAATAAAATGACAAAAGAGCAATACATCAAGATGAACCGCGGCATAAATGACAGCAAAGATCTGCCTGAGGAATATCTCTCTGCCATCTACGATGAGATTGCGGGCAAAAAGATCGCCATGAAGGAGACGAAGGAGCTCACCATGAAATCCAACAAGCAGAGTGAGTTGTGCTGCTATGGGATGTCTCAGAGATGTGATTAATTCTCAGGCTAGGATATCAGTTATTATCCAGAGCTGTGTACTTGATGTCTTTGTTAGGCTGAGATGATTCATTGATTAGTTGTCAACTATTAAATGAATCGCCAACAAATTTGATAATTGATAATCATTTTACGCAGTTTAAAAAACGTCAGAACTCTTTGATTCCAGCTTCTTAAATGTGAATAGCTTCTGGTATCTTAATTCCTCTATGACAGTAGACTGAATATCTTTGGGTTGTTGTTAAAGACAATGGAGGATGTCATCTTGGGCTTTGGCAAACACTGATTGACATTTTTCATAATTTTCTGTCATTTTATAGATCAAACAACTAATGGGGAAAATAATCAACAGAGTAATCAACAATGAAACTAATCAATAGTTACAGCGTTAGTCTTTGCTGTAATGGTTTTGAATGAGACTTACCACTGTGAGCAGACAGCACACACGGAGCAAAGACATTACAAAAACACAGTGAATGGAAGAATTATGTGCAGTGCTGGAGCTCTTTTTGAAGCCTAATGAAAACATACAATAGACAGTACATTGACTTGTTTGTTTACCATCAGTTGTTTGGTGAAAAACACTTCAATGACTGGCTTAAAAATTCAATGAGGCATGAAGAGGCCCATTGTCACTTTTTGTCTCTCGATAATTCAGTCTCCTTTTGACACTTTGCAGAGCTTTTCAGATGAAATGCTGCAATGCTTTTTCTTGCTGAGATTGTTTGGTTGCTGTGAAATGCTCTCAGTGTGTGTGACGGTGTGTATTTGTGTGTTCTTGCTCAGGTGTGGCCAGCGAGAAGCAGCGGCGTCTTCTGTACAACGTGGAGATGGAGCAGATGGCCAAGACGGCCAAAGCTCTGATGGAGGCCGTCAGCCACGTCCAGGCTCCTTTTACCAGCGCCACACATCTGGAGCACGTCAGGCCCATGTTCAAGGTAGCAGACATAGACACACACACATCTATGAGGCACATTTTCACACGCAATTTGTACACCTCATCTGTCTGTGTTTCCTCAGCTGGCATGGACACCCTTCCTGGCAGCCTTCAGCGTGGGTCTACAGGACTGCGATGACACTGAGGTGGCCTCCCTGTGTCTGGAGGGCATCCGCTGTGCCATCAGGATAGCATGCATCTTCTGCATACAGGTACTACAGTCTTCACTGGAGGATTAGTGTCTTGCCGTATCTCATACCTGACAGTATTTTGACACACTGCCTTCTGTTTTTGTCTCAGTTGGAGAGGGATGCGTATGTGCAGGCCCTGGCGAGGTTCACCCTGCTCACAGCCAGCTCTGGTATCTCAGAAATGAAGCAGAAGAACATTGACACCATCAAGACCCTCATCACTGTGGCCCACACTGATGGCAACTACCTGGGCAACTCCTGGCATGAGGTTTGCTCTTCTTTCACTCGCTGTATTCTCCCATATCTCTACTGTCTTACATCACCTTATCTTCCTTTCCTGATCCAAGCAATGAGCCACAAAAGGCCTCAGTTCTCACAGGGATATGTGCTTTTTTTTTTTTAGAACAGCTTAGACAGTCGTTGCTAGCCACAACATGAAACAAACTAACACAACATCTTGTGGATTATTACTTCAAAAAGGCAGTACAGGTTTCAAACTACAGCTATGTGAAAGAGATGGACTGAACAAAACGACTGGTATGACTTTAAATGATTTCATGGTAGGGCGTTGATACTTCATTTAACTGTTATCAGGGGTGTAAATCACCAGTAAATCATCAGTTAATTACATCATGATTTGATATTATATTGATTCTTTAGACAGCGATACAGTATTGGCTGACATCTAAGGTAACGAAGACAGTGTTTCTTTTTTTATGTGATTTCAAACTAATGAAAACACTATTATATACCATTTCTGCCAATAGATGCCCCTAAATCCTTCACACTGGACCTTTAAAGATGACAATATGTATCAGTGTTTTCACTTTGCAGTAATGATATTGGATCACTGATTATTGAATCAATATATCGACCCAGATCAGTGTATCTTTGCACCCCTAACCGTTATACAGTCATAGCTGTTTGTTTGGTTTTTGGATATTTTACAGCAACCAGTTGGGCTTTGTTACTGGATCTCTCCTCACACTCCCAGTCCACATAACTTCCAATCAACCCTTCTTCCATTCTGTCCTTATTTTCCCTGTGTCCTTTTATTTGTGCTTGTTTCTCTAAATATGCCCCCGTCTTATCTTCTCCAGATCATGAAGTGCATCAGTCAGCTGGAGCTGGCTCAGCTGATCGGTACAGGAGTGAAGGCACGCTACATCTCAGGGACAGTGCGGGGCAAAGAGGGCTTCATAACAAGTACCAAGGAGCAGAGCAATGATGAATACCTGGGTCTAGGTCAGCACCAACTCATAAATACGTATTGTAAAGTAAATGCACAGTTAAACATTGCTGTTTTACCTCTATTAAATTGGTCAAAACTGCTCTAAATTTGTTTTTATATTTTGTAATCCTCTGTGCTTTGCTTGCTCTCTAGTTGGAGGGACGGTGGACCGCAAGCAGATCGCCAGCATTCAGGAGTCCATCGGAGAGACCAGCTCTCAGAGTGTGGTGGTGGCTGTGGACAGGTACTGTCTTCATCCTGAACTGAAAAACTCCATCTCAGTGCACCGCACTGTCATATGGAACAAATTATTATGTTGTTCATAAAGTCTAGTAGAAACTACGGCAGTAGAAAAGGACAAAACATTCCATATGTCTACAATAGGAAGCACTTCTTATCTGAAAAAAACATCAGATTCAAAGTAACACTGATTAAAAACACACTGAAGGGCAGTTAAACATTAACTTGGTATGCAGTGTGTGTGCAGTATGTTTGGAGCAAACATCTTCTATTCAGACATAGTTTACATCACCCTGTGTTTGTGGCAGAAATGCTAATCATTCCACACAATGAAGCTTTTAAATAATAGTTGTCATGTTTTTCTGCTGTAGGATATTCACCGGCTCAACCAGACTGGATGGTAACGCAATAGGTGAGTCCATGTGATCCAGCTACATACTTTTATTCTTATTGCTTCAAGGACAGGTAAATTCAGGCTGTTTTATATCATCGTGCATCACTTTGCTGGTACAAAGCACCCTTTCTTTGCTCATTGCCAACGTCTTCTATCTGTTCGTCAGTTGATTTTGTGCGCTGGCTGTGTGCTGTGTCCATGGATGAGCTGGCCTCGCCCACACACCCACGCATGTTCAGCCTGCAAAAAATAGTCGAGATCTCCTACTACAACATGGGCCGCATCAGGCTGCAGTGGTCCAGGATCTGGGAGGTTATCGGAGACCACTTCAACAAGGTGGGTAAAGACTGGTCATCCCGGGGATGGAAATGAAACAGAAGCACAGTTTTAAGACATGAATGCAGCGCAGTTCTGTTGTATAGAAAGATACTAAAAATAGTGTCATTGATAATGAGTGAAGATAAACTTCTTCAGTAGAGGAGTGACTGAGTGAGCTGCAGAGGACTGTTTACTTTCTCTCCCACCTTCTGTTTTACAGAAGGCTGATTTCAGTCACTGATAAACACAAATTGTTGCCAGAAAAGCTTTCTGTTAGTTTGTTATTCAAGGACACATCTCTCACTGACGCTCTGCTTCTCACTGAGTCGCTACAAACTAGATTTAGTCTGTGTAAAATCAAAATACTCATTTATCATGTTTGAAGGTGCATTTTAAGGTTTTTTTTTTCCTTCTGCAGGGTGAACTGTGCATCTACAGTAGATGCTTATTATTCAGTTGAAAGGAAGCTGCACTTATTAAATTTAAGAGATTGGTTGATTATAAAAAAAAAAAACAGTGATGTTACTGAAACGTGTTTTATCTTCATGCAGGTTGGCTGTAATACAAATGAAGATGTGGCAATTTTCGCGGTGGACTCTCTCAGGCAACTGTCCATGAAGTTTTTGGAGAAGGGGGAGCTGGCAAACTTCAGATTCCAGAAAGACTTTCTGAGGCCTTTTGAGCACATCATGAAAAAGAACAGGTAAAGTTGAACATTCACCCATAGAGTGAGCGCCTCTGCTACTCCTCCCATGAAAATCCGTGGTGCCGGGTGGTGCAAACACAAGGCCTGCACTGTGTCTTTGAGTAGTTACTATTTCTGGGCTGTTTCTCACATGGCTGCAGACTCGCACTCCCTTCCTCCCCTCAACCTCTGTAGCAGCTCTCTACCTCCACTGTTATTCATTCTCTTTCTTCCTCTGTCTCTACTTTCTCTCTCATAGCAGTGAGTAAGCGTACTGTTCACTCAGAGCAAACAGCATGCAAACATTTCGCTTGACCCATTTCAGTCTGTTTGCATTACCCTTTCAGTGAATTCATGTAAAAAGCCTTTTTTTAAAGCCTGCTTGGTCTGAATAAGTCTTGAATGGATTTTAAAAACAGCTATCAGTTATAAATTAGTTTGATTTTGCCGTCGTAATTGTTTGTGTGTAACGCATCAAAAGGCAAGCAGTTTTACTGCAGCACACTTTTCATTCATGTGAAAGAGGGAGTAGCAGTGTAAGTATAAATCCACCCACAGATTGAACAGGCTGAGAGCTTCAACAGAGAGGAGAGATGGCAGGCAGCCACGTAAACCCTGCAGCGCAGTGTGTCCATTAGACTTGCTGCCCTCCGCTGTGTTGGTGTGTGCGTGTGCAATGCTAAGCGGAGGCAGAGCTCCTCTCTCATTCATAACTACTGAGCAATTAGGAATGCTCCTCACTATGGCAACAGTAAAAACCTGTCATGGTAAGACTAGCCAGTGCTGGATTAATGATGCTGCCTGAAAATGGCTTATCAAGAGCTTTTAAAGATAATTAACATCAATGAAAAGATGAATTTCCGTCTTTTTAATTGATTGGCTCTCATGCTTCTTACTTTCTTTCCTCCTTACTTTTTTCTTGGCCTCTTCATCATGCTTCTTCATCTGCGGCTCTGCCTTTGACTCCCTCTCGCCCCTTTCATATACTCCTCCTCCCTTAAACTCTCTTCCTCTTTGTTTCCACTCCTTTCCTCCTTCCAATTTACTCTTCTTATCCCCTATTTCCTGTCCAGGTCTCCCACCATCAGAGACATGGTGGTGCGCTGTATAGCACAGATGGTTAACTCCCAGGCGGCGAACATCCGCTCAGGCTGGAAGAATATCTTCTCTGTCTTCCACCTGGCTGCTTCTGACCAGGATGAGAGTATTGTAGAGCTGGCCTTCCAGACCACCGGCCATATCGTCAGTAAGTCCAGCACACAGACACCTAAGACAGATAAGTAATAAATAAAATGACAACCTTCCTATATTAGTTTTGTTAACCTTTACATTCATCTTGTGGTCGTCAGATTTTGGATTTGAGCCTTCTCTCTCTTTCTGCTTCATTTGTTTTTATCTACTTCCACCCAACCCTCTGTTATTCTGCCTTCATCTCTCCCAGCGAATGTATTTGAAAAGCACTTTGCAGCCACCATCGACTCCTTCCAGGACGCCGTTAAGTGTCTGTCGGAGTTTGCCTGTAATGCCTCCTTCCCAGACACCAGCATGGAAGCCATCCGCCTCATCCGACACTGCGCCAAATACGTCTCAGAGAGGCCACAGGTCAGTGTCAGGCTGTGCTTTATGCTGAACAGTTTATTACTTTCCGTAAATGTGCCATGTGCATTGTCCCGATTGATTATGAGAGAGAATGCATTGACTAAACTGGGGCTGTTATGTTTATTTTCTGGTTCACACATATTTTGCATTCTTACTAGAACATGTTTATATGTTTTAATGTTTAAAAAAACACTTTATTTTCCACATACTATCTGTGCTGGGACACCTGTATTCACCCTCTGTCGTAGACGCTCAGTTTTAGGGCTTGTTTCCTTAAGCCCGCCTCCTGAAAAAGATCAGCGTTTCTAGGTCTTCCGCATCTGAGTGACTTTCATTGCAGCTTGGCAAAGACTATAACGGCACTTTCCACAGTGAAAAATCACCAAGAAAAGCTTTTAAACACAACTAAATATATTCCAGCGGGAATATGATCCAAAACAGGGAGAAAATAGCAACATTGGCAAACAGGGTTACACGTTTCCCTGACATTAGCATGTAGCTACATGTAGCAGTGTAGGCTATATAATGTAAACACTTGGAGCAGATGACCATATAAAGAAATCAGTCACAATCATCTTGATGCCAAAGCAAAAAACAAAGTTGGAAACAGTATTCAGAGCTGTCTGAAGCCTGAGGTTTTTCATCACGGGGATTACTTTTACATACATTTACTGCTTTATTTGAAACCTTGGCCACGTTTACTACGAACATCTGACACTGTGACATTACATATATATATGTGTCAGAAAATGAGGACAAGCACAATAGGTCCCCTTTAACTGTGCACTACATTAAATAGAACAAATATATTACTGGTTTGAAGCTATGGCTATGAAAGAAGAACGTAGTTTTTATTAAACAAAATTCACCCAAGCAGCACATTCATACATTCTAATGAACATCTAAAGACAGAATATTGGCGTGTTGTGCTTAAATCATAAGCTGTTGACTAAAGGATGGATTAATGTGCGTAGTACTATATCTACCCCACATCTGTTGACATCATCCAGTGTGTATGAAAATGCGTCTTGTGTAAACGTTTGCTGGTACAGCCTTTGCATACTCATTTTCTCACCCTTGACATCACAAAGAGGGAGAATGTGTGCATCAATAAAGCGTGACAGAGAGTGGGTGTGTATAGTGCAGATCAGGGGCACGTACAGTATGTATGGAAATGTGCATTTGTTTAGGAGGGTTAATCCTCTCCCGAGGCAGAGATAGTGAACACGGCTCGTATTTCTCTGGCAGGCCTTCAAAGACTACACCAGTGATGACATGAATGTAGCGCCTGAGGACCGTGTGTGGGTGCGGGGGTGGTTCCCCATTCTCTTCGAGCTCTCCTGCATCATCAACAGGTGTAAGCTGGATGTCAGGACCAGGTAGGCGGGGTTCACCTTTGGCCTGCTATTTCAGATGGTGGGCGTCATTAAAGGCACTTAACTGTATATTTTAACACCTATTAATTTAGATTTAAGATAGGTGTGAAGGCAGCAGTAAAGGCATGTTACTACACGTCCAGTGTTTGTAAGATGGAGAAGACTTTCATGCACTTTGTAAAAAAAAAAAAAAAAGCAAATGTCAGCTATAGCATCAAGGAAAGGACAAATCTGTGTGTGTGTGCATTTCCCAGGGGGCTGACAGTGATGTTTGAAGTGATGAAGACCTACGGACACACCTTTGAGAAACACTGGTGGCAAGACCTGTTCAGAATTGTCTTCAGGATCTTTGACAACATGAAGCTGCCAGAGCAACAGACTGAGGTACACAACAAGTCTTTCATCCTCGACACCTGTTTCAGATCCTGTGTTTCACAGCTGGATATCTCAAACATTAAAGGAGCAGTGTGTAAGATTTAGGCAGATTTAGTGGCATTTAGAGGTGAGGTTTGCAGATTGCAATCACTGCAACAGTGTTCATTGTTCTGGAGGACGGGCCTCTAACTCATAACTCAATGTATGCTCACCTTATTTCTGATCCAGACGTTCAGGAGGTTTTTACCATGACACAAATTTTCCGCAGAGGTCTCCTCCTCTCCAAAACAAAAGGACCTGGTGATTCTCCAGTAAAAACACAGAATAAAGCAGTTTCACATTAATAAAATCAGTCTTTTTCTGATGCTGTTCAGCATGTCAAGATGGGCCACTAGCCTTGCACCTGCTAGTGTGTGCTCACCTTCTTTCTTTGATAACTTAAGATCCAGATGTTCAGGACATTTTTACCTTCTTTCTCACCATAACAAACTTGACAAATAAAACCAGTAAAAACACTGAATAAAGCAGTTTCATGTTAAAAAATTCAGTGTTTTTTCGGCACTGTTCATGGCAGTGGGGCTGCTAACCAAGGTGGCTTATGCAAAAACACAAAAGGCTCCTATCTGGAACGAGTGTTTGGTTTTATCCTGTCTGGGCTAATGTAGAAACATGGTGGTTCAACATAGCGACATAAATGAGGACTGCTCACTGTAGATAGAAATGTCAGAACATGTTTATTATATTATGTTCCATTTATGCCAGTATATCCCCTTAAATCCCACACACTGGACCTTTAAAATGAAATCCCTGAGATGCAGTATTGTCTTGTAGTTCGTGTTCTCACATTGTTGTGTTGCACCCTCAGAAAGCAGAGTGGATGACCACCACCTGCAACCATGCACTTTATGCCATCTGTGATGTCTTCACCCAATACTTTGAGTCCCTCAATGACGTCCTGCTGGATGACATTCTGGCTCAGCTCTACTGGTGTGTGCAGCAAGGTGAGCACGCAGCATCCTTTTCTGGTTTTCTGCCATATTTATCTTCATACGAGTATCTTCAAGTGAGATTTGTGTGCAGTGTCCTCTTGTCTTTGAGCAGCAAGACAAAGGAGAGGAGGAAGTGTTGCATTTGATGGAGATTATGGAGGTCAATATAATAAGAGGCATTAGGACAGCTTTTGGCATTAGACTTGAACTGAGCTTGGCTGAAGTGACAGAACTTAAAGATTGCCTCTGAGCTTTAATGTGCCGCATCAATACTGGTCCAGCACTTTATAAAAAGACGAAGGTGAAGCAAAAAGTCAATAAACGTTTTTAGTATTTTGGGGTTGTTTATGGGGTAAAAAAAGGTTCTGTAGACTTTATATATCGTTACATCTTACCTTTTGTCCACTGTCTTTTTTTAATTTACCCCTCTTTTGTCACTTCCTATTCTGGCCCAACCCTCCCCTCCTCCTCCTCCTCCTCCTCGTCATCTGTGCATATTTAGATAATGAGCAGCTCGCCCGTTCAGGCACCAACTGTCTAGAGAATGTGGTCATCCTGAATGGAGAGAAATTCTCCCCGGAGACCTGGGACAAGACGTGCAACTGCATGCTGGACATCTTCAAGACCACCATCCCACACGCGTAAGCTGCTGCACTGAAAATAAAAACAAGTCCTTGTCAAAGCCAGAAAACAAGCCATGCTTGTACATTTAGATGTAAATAAACTGGCAGTCTTAAACTTAGCAGTGACTCTAATTATAAACAGGGACATTAGTTGCTAAATGAAAGTGATAAATGGGAAAACAAACCAAACAGATATGGACGTATCATCCAACAAAGACTTAAAATAAATTAAGACTTTGTTTAGCTTGATGGATTTCCTAGCTCGGGTAGTTTTCTTGCTCGGAAGTTGTTGGTTGTTTGTCATCCTGTCCAAGAATGAATGTGATTTACTGAATAAACTGTTTTTCAGGCTGTTAACATGGAGACCAGCAGGAGCAGAGGGAGAATACTTGACAACACAGAGCCTGTCAGACAAACAGCTGGTGAGGAAAGATGCCATTTTTCTGTTTTGCATGTGAATGAAGAACTGTTTGTTCAAGTTTTTCTTTGCCATATTTTTTCAAGTTTATTTCAAAATCTTTTGCATAGCTTTTTGGGAATTTTACTGGCAGGAAACGAAGTATTTGCCTCACTTCTTTCACACAGTTTCCATGTCTTATACATAATTTATATGCCTGTACTGTTTGTATAAATTCACATACTGCATAAACATGTCCAGGCTTTGCAGTAACTCTGCCGTCTTTGCTCTCAGGACTCCATTTCCCAGAAGTCAGTGGACATTCAGTCCCGCTCTGACGACCAGCATTCCATCAGCAGTGCTGATAGGGTTGCCTTGGAGAACCGTCGGCAGAGTCAGTACAGCTCCACCTCAGGCATGTGTGAGGACGGCTCCAGGAGCAGGACCCCAATAAGTAAGCCTGTCGCTTGACTCAAAGACGGACTGCTCGTGTTTTTGTCTGTGTATGTGCTCTGACGGAAGTTTCACTCTATGTTCCACAGAGGTCCAGGAGCAGCGCTTATTCACTGCTTTGCTGATAAAGTGCGTCGTGCAGCTGGAGCTGATCCAGACTATTGATAACATCGTGTTTTTCCCTGCCACCAGTAAGAAGGAAGATGCTGAGAACTTTGCTGCTGCTCAGGTACAAACACTTTCCTCTAACAAAACAACAGAATCACTGGGCTGTGATTAAAACCAATAATAATCTGCCGTGTGTTTGTTTGTTAAAGCGAGATGCCTCGTACGCAGCAGACGTCCCAGTGGAGACCCAGGACCAGGGCATGTATCGCTACTTGACCTCTGAACAGCTCTTCAAGCTGCTGGACTGCCTGCTGGAGTCACACGGCTTCGCCAAGGCTTTCAACTCAAACAATGAGCAGAGGACCTTACTGTGGAAAGCAGGTACGGCAAGAAATCACTTTACCTCAGGTTGTGTTGCTTCTTTGGGCAGTTTGAGGTTAATAAAAAGTAGGAGGGCACTTGGAGAGCACAGACCTCTGCCAAGGACAAACCCTCCATGTCACAATGTCAACAAAAGTGAAAATAATTTGTGTATCCGGCACATGACGCCACACCCTTTCACCAAGTTCAGTAATCCTGTTGTCAACAAAAAACAAACCAAACTGCAAACATAACCTCCATTGCAGAGGTAATAATTATCATCATCATGGAAAATTTTAAATGGCTTTGACTGTAAGTGTGCGGCTATGTGTTCGTGTTCAAGGTTTCAAAGGAAAGTCGAAGCCCAACCTGTTGAAGCAGGAAACCAGCAGCCTGGCGTGTGGCCTGCGCATCCTGTTCCGCATGTACACAGACGAGAGTCGCCAGGACGCCTGGGAGGAAGTCCAGAGACGACTGCTCAAGTAAGGAACAAACATGTGACACATTCATTGCCCATTGCATCACATCTGCAACTGCTGATCCTTCCATGGTGTTGGATGGTCAGGGCAGTCAGCAGAGGAAAATGTCGGCATTGTGTGTTTCTGCAGAACACGTAGCATGTTACATTTCTGAAGTGACGTAGTTCTGATTACATGTATATAAGCTGAGTTTGTCATTGGAAGGTGGAGGGGATAGTGGATTGTGGTACACCCAAGTGAGATGGCTGCCCAGCTGAGGACCACTGTTTGAGACCAACAAACAACAACACAACTCACAAAAGTCACTGTTGCATTTCCAGCGGCAATTTTGCCACCTTTAGGTTACTTGCGTAACCCCGGTTCTCTGAGTAGCATAAGTGAGTGTCTCACATGCTATGAAAGAGAGCCACACATTAACCACATCATTGTTGGTACATGTTAACGTACAAATGTTACATATCCATGGTTTGCAGAAATGTACAATGCCCACATTTACTCTGTCAATTAGGTTAGAATGGCAGAAAGTGGATCTGAGAATGAACCCTTCTCCGTTACCTCTGTTAAAATTTAACATGACATGCCACACTTTACTGCAGTTATTCTGACACTTCTCACCATCATCGCTGAGCAGCCCGCCAGCAGGAGTGGCAGTGTAAATTCCCTCAACAGGTTAAACTACTGATCTTTGTGATGGTTTCTGTTGTGCCGCTCATTTTCATCCCACTAATGATGCTGTCTGCACAGAGCACTGCACTACTCCTGCCCGTGTTAAGTGACAGCTGGAACAATACATCCTCGTATGCATATGCCTGAGAATGTTGCTCTCAGTTTGACAAAATTCAGAGACTAATTGGAGGTTTTTGTTGTGTGTAGTTGGTAGATGGAAACATGATGAAGGCTTTTGGAACAGGACATCTTTCTGCTAAAACTCTGCTGGAGTAAACCGGTTTAGTTTTTCAGTTTGTTGTGTGCATCATATAGGTGGATGTGGGAAGTTTTGGTTGGATTATGTTAACGATTTCAAGAGTTCAATATGAGGATAAACAAGAATAGATTAGTGACTTTAATAATAGTGAAAGTCTTAAGGGCAGATTTTAGTTACTGAAAATGCTCCAGATCTTTAAGACTCCTTTTAGTATCTCTTTTAACCCTTGAAAGCTGAGCAGATTGGCTTTAATAAAAAAAAAACAAAGAAGAAGGAAAGAAGGCAATGAGAAAATTAAGAAATGACCTACAAATTAGCAAGATGTTAAAACATTATAAGAAGTAAATATAGTAACTAAGAAATTATCCAAAAGTGAGCCAACACAGAAAAGGTAAAAAAAAACATAAGAAAAACAAAATAAGCAGAAAAAGTAAATAAAAAAACAAAAGCTGAACAAGAAAGTTACCTGATAATAAGCAACAAAGAAAAAGAAACAACGTAATATGTAATAAGAAATGGACTTTTCCAATAATGCTTATTGCTTTTGTTCCTATGTTTTATGTAGAAATCTAACTTATTTCTTCAGGTTTGGATGCTTGTGAAAGACATTTGAATGCAGCACAAGAAAATGTCAGTCCAGGATTTAAAGGGTTAAATAATCAGTTTGCACCGTATCAAGGTTGTGGCCAGTACATCTGTGAAATAATATTATTGACTGATAGTCATCAGTTCGCTCCACCCCTGGTCTGTGTGTGTGTGAGCATATACACACGTTGTCTGAGCTGAGGCCTTTTTTAACTGCTCAGAGCCTAACACGCGTCTCACACATTCACCATCACTAGCTTCAATGTGGGAATAAAAAAATCACACTTCTCCGGGCACAGACGTCAATAGTTTCCTCAGAGGAAGGAGAAATCAAAAGACACTGACCCCCGAGAGGAGGGGAGGTTGTTTTGATGTCACTACAGTCAGTTACTCGTGGCAGGGGCACAGCGAGTGCACAGCGAGGCAGTTCTCTGTAACGGATGCTTGTGCGCCGTATAGATCCAAAGGAATCAGCACACTGATGTTTCATTGTTCAGTCAGCACCGCTGTCATCGCTGCATCTTTATTCAGCGCCTCACAAACAGCCGTCACCCCCTCTCTCTCCCAGCCTCGCCCTCGAATTGATGATGATATCAAGATAAAGCAGAATCATCGCCTGTCTCTCCTACTTGCATTCATTATTAGAGAGAAGATGAGAAAGAGTAGTGGAGGAGGAGGAGGAGGAGGAGGAAGGATGGTGCCTCCGCGTGCGAGTGGCTCAGAAATCCTAATTCATGAAGACACTGTTATGTGTCATCACGCCTGTACTTTATGTTCCTTTCCTCTCTCTCAAACACACCTCATCCTGTCATCCCGACGCCACACAGACGCACATTTATTCTTCAGTTACACACACAAACAGATCCCTGTTTACCACAGGCCAGCCATGCGCAGCACACATGCGAGTTTGATAAGTGCAGGGTGCAAAGCTGATTGGGAAGGTGATTAGGTCACAGAGATAAAAGTGCAAGAGAGCTGCATGCGAGGGAGGAAGAGAGAGCGGGGTGATCGGCTAATGGATGCTGCTGATGTCGAAAGAGGGCCGCAGGGTCGAGGGAGAAAGTTCAGAGGTTGCGTCAGTTTCCCTCAAGCTTAAACTGTGAAGAAAAGTGTCTAATTGTTTTCATAATAGCCTCAGTCAGTGGCTTTAATTAGCTGTTACTGATCGAAAACAATCTTCATCATCCCCGTCCCGGCAAATTTGTCATGTGACAAGCAAGGCAGAGAAGCAGATGCTTTCTTGCTGCCATACATTACACAAAAACACTTTTTTTTCTATCATAATATTCAGTATTTTTTCTGTTCAAAGTTCTTACAAAGGGTTGATAAGCATTTCTGAATTGTTTCTCTCCGTCTCTGTGATGTAGTGTGTGCAGTGAGGCTGTAGCGTACTTCTTGGCTCTGACCTCAGAGAGCCACAGAGAGGCCTGGACCAACCTGCTGCTGCTTTTCCTCACCAAGGTGCTAAAGATCAGCGATGAAAGGGTAAGGAGCCGAAACACTTGATGAGGCCTTTCCTGACAAATACAAGATAATTTAAGTTGAGGTCTGATATCCAGGAATAACAGATGGGGCTGTTATTTTCTCCATCTTAACACTTCAGAGGGGATTATCACACTGCTAACACTGGTGTCACAGGCAAAAAATAGGGGTATTCTTGCACCATAATCCATTTTTAAATCTTTACATCTTGTTGTGTTTGCAACTCTTTTGCAGTTAAAGGGATAGTTTGTATTTTTTAAGTGGGGTTGTTTGAGGTACTTACTCATAGTCAATGTGTTACATACCACAGATGGCGGTCAGCACAGCCTCAGTTTGGAGAAACACGCTGGAGTACCACATGGAAGCTAAGCAGTGTACTGCTGTGGAAGGGTCAGCAACAAAACATATGTTAGCCACCTCAAAGAATCAATATTAGTTTAAGTATATGCTAAATTAAGAATATTTTAATGACATTACCTTGCTGTCAGACAATGATTTATGGCAGAGAGCTGAAGCCTATTTTTAAATCCATTGACAAAAACAGTTATTTTACCTGGTGAAAACGGGAGGTGGCACGATGGTGCAGTGGTTAGCATTATCATCTCACAGCAAAAGGGCTCCTGGTTTAAACCTGACATGGGGGAGGCTGAGTTTGCATGTTCTGCCCGTACTAGCGTGGGTTTTCGCAGGCTCCCTCCCACAGTCCAAAGACATGCAGGTTAATTGGTGACTCTAAATTGTCCGTAGGTGTGAATGTGAGTGTGAATGGTTGTCTGTCTCTATGTGTCAGCCCTGTGATAGTCTGGCGATCCATCCATGGTGTACCCTGCCTCTCGCCCAGAGTCATCTGGGATAGGCTCCAGCCCCCTGTGACCCTGAACAGGATAAGCAGTTACGAAAATGAATGAATGAATGAATGAATGAATGAATATTGGAGTTACTGGTCTGTCACTACTTCGATCAGTTAGTTTTTGTTATTGTATGACTTTCGCATTTTAAAGGGTCAGTTTGGATTCACCAAAGTCGCACAATAACACACTTACAGTACCTATAGACCAGTGACTCCCATGTTCATCAAGGTATAAATAACTGTTTTCATCAATGGAGTCTGGTTGCCTTGACGAGAGCAAAACTAAAGCCATTCTCTGTCAGAAAGGGCTGTCTTCATCAAAGTAAAGCGGGGAAAACTCTCAATATAGCATACACTTCAGGTGATGTTGATTTTTTTAGGTGGGTCTTTTTTTAGGTAGCTAAAATACATTGTGATGCTGTCCCCGTCCTCAGCAGTACATTGGTTAGCCTCTAGCAGTATCCTTACCTGCTTCTCCAAACTGGGGGTGTGCCAACTGACATCTACTGTAGGTAATACACTTAGGGCGCATTCACACTGGCGCTATTTGGTCTGCTTTAAACGAACCCTGGTCTGCTTCCACAGATTGTTCGGTTCATTTGGAGTAGTGTGAATGCTCATTCGAACTTTGGGTTCACTTGCAAGTGAACCCTAGTGTGGTTCGCTTACAGTGGGAAATGTAACCGGACTATCCACCGAACCAAAGAGAGGAAGTGACGTAGAGCGCAGTGCATACGTATGATTTACGGACATATATGTGATCTGAAAACTTTTAAATCCTTGCTGTACCTTGCTGGCAGTTTGGTCCGCTTTAAAAAGTGCATTGTGAAAGTGAACTGAACCAAATGAAGGTGTGAAATTTTTCGGCATTCCCCGCCCAATCGAACCGAACCCCCCCTGACTATCCTGGTGTAAATGCGCCCTTATTATAGATCATCAAACAAACCCACTTCAAAAGATCTGAACTATCTCTTTAAATATACCTTGCACGCTGATTGAAACTGTTTACTGGGACTATGTTTGTGGTGTGCTGTTACGCTGTTTTACCAGTTAACAGCTAGTCAGAAACCTACTAATCAGAAAAAAGTTTTTTGTGGCCATGGAATTTTTATAGTTTAACAATGAGGGGGAAATCTGTGGGGTGTAGATGGAGCAGATTGCAGCCGAGCATGAGCCAAACTGATTGCATTTTTGGATTAAAATATCACATTGGAACCATTTCAGTATTTAGATTCATAAAACTGATAAACAGCAAAAATGTAGAAGTGCCACTTTTGATTCACTGAGCACTATGTTTACTCTAGAGCTCTGTTAAAGTTAGCAGAAAATTATGTTTGTCACTTACAGCCATTTTGTACCAAACAGCTAGCATGCAAACAAGATTTAAGTGCTTTAAAGACTGTCTTCGTCTCACTTCTGTCTCTGTCTCATCCCACAGTTCAAGGCACATGCGTCCAGATACTACCCTCTGCTGTGTGAGATCATGCAGTTCGACCTGATCCCCGAGCTCCGGGCTGTTCTAAGAAAGTTCTACCTGCGCATCGGCCTCGTGTTTCACATCGCACAGCTGCCTGAGCCCGAACCAGGATCTCAGCCGGCACACGTCGAGCAGGAGGCAGACACAGAGGTGGGGGAGGAGGCTGGGGAGGAGGCCCAGTGATGCTGCACCACAATCAGCCTGGAACACAGAGCTCTATTCTGAGGCCTCCACCTCAGATCTGTGCAACTGCGCTGTGGCTCTGCGTCACCTCAGGGCCCTTCACGTGGTTTATGCCTGACTTAAAACAGCTGATTATCAATCGGCTATCTGCTACCACCCACCCGCACCCTTAACCCTGTCACCACACACACACACAGACACAGACACGCCTATACACACACAAACAGCCCAGACAGAGTACTTGATATCACAATGAAAACAGTAATGTCTTGTACAAGGTGTAGCGATGCCTCCACTGGATAAAACTACTGATTAACAACTGACAGTTATCCATATCTCTGATCTGCTCAGAAGGAATATATTTCAAACAATGTGTGCTTCTTACTGTATATTTAAAAAGTAAAGAATGAATGGTTTCAACAACATGCAAAAAGACATATTTAGTAACTATGAAATGTGACATTTGTCACACACTGATAGTAATGATCTCTCTGTCTGCACCGCAGATGGCTAACATTAGTATTGATAGCCTCTTGGATGAAACTAGTTGTACAGATCTGCCGCTATGTAATATAATCTTATAACACTAGATTTCATTTATTTTTGTTTATTGTTTTTCCTCCTCTGGATTTGCTGCACTTGATCTCTTTTTTGAATGCACTGGAGATTTTACTTTTGTGATAATTTATTTGACTGTACCATCTCCTGCAGATTGTCCTATACAGTATGATTTGTAATTGAACATGACCGTGGAAAGTGAAGGGTTAAATTATTCCATTTTATATGTTCTTAGGTTTTTATCGGAGGAAGGTGATAACTGGGCATCTGAAACTGGAAGATAAGAGAGCAACCTGATGCTAGCTGCTTTTGACTCACTAGTCTGTTTTCATGTTTGAGTTTAGTTTTCACTCTTGTGTACAAAATCAAAAGTTAATAATATATTTAATGTTTTTTTTTTCCTTTGGTTTGGGGGAAAGGTATATGTATAGAGAAAATGACAAATGTTAGCTGTGCTTTAAGTATGAATGGGATGCATTCCTGCTCATGGATGTAGAAAACAAAATGTATATGATACAGCAATGTAAAGTTTTCTATGTTGCAAAAAAGATTATGTACAACTTTCTGTACAATACATCATCTGGCATTCTAATCAGGTTCTAGGTCAATAAAGTTTTTGAACTTGGTTGATTTGAAATGCTGAATCACTGACTTCTAAATGACAAACCTGCCCGCTGTTTATTTTCTCCATTAATGATCGGCCAGAACAACATCAAAATAACATTTATTATAAAATAAACTCTCCAGTGTGTAATTATGTTTTAAAAAAAAAAATACATTAAAAAGTAAACATATTTATGGTACATGTACAGATATGAGACTTTACAAAACTTTTATGGACTAAATCTAAGACATTCATTCTGCATTACAGGGTAAAAAGTGCACTTTTCATGCTGAAAGGTCAACAGTTTTAAAACTGGCTCTTGTGTAAACTAACAGACATTAATATTTTTACAGGCAGACGCTGGTCTCTAACAAACTTTGAAAGCTATGTAATCTAACAAAGACCCACCATTAACATGTTGGTCAGTAGTGGCTAATGGGAGCTATGTGACGCGGTGTGTGAGCCAGGGTGGAGCATCCATCCTACTGTTTGGCCTCTCCCTACAGCCGGAGCGTTTTACAGTATCCGACGTGCCGGGCCGCAGCCAGGCATCTGTGGCAACAGTCTCCATGGAGACACGCCTCTCCAGGGCAGAACACAGAGACAAGACATCCACTTCATCACCAGACAGCCCCTCTAGAGAGGAACACAGGGTTATCCATCACACATTTCTTTAGGCAGTCAGAAAATAAAGGATACCCAACATAGGCATCGTCATTCTACAATTTGTTTTTGACCGTTCAGAAACAATAGTTAACATCTGTCTCATCTTTGTTGAAAGCCTCCCTGTGGGAGGAAGCTGGAGTACCTGGAGAAAACCCACGCTGACACAGGGAGAACATGCAAACTCCACACAGAGAGATACAAGACAACCAGGAACCCTCTTGCTGTGAGGCGATAATGCCAACCACTGCATGTGAAGTTACATGCACTTTATTTTCTCTGTTAAAAGGAAATATACCACCTTTTATGTATTTCCCATCAGTACTGACAGTAAATGCAGTCAGTTGGAGCAATAAATTGCGTGGGAGAGATTCCAACATCACCATGTATCACCACCCCAGCTAATAGCTATTACTTTGTTGTGAGGAGTAAAATTTTGATCCATAGTAAAGCCCACAAAGGTTCCTTCAGGATTGCCGTTGGTGACAGCATCCAAAAAAATTGTTCATGCTTAGATTCATTGTAGCAGAATGATTGAGTTTCTGTTGGCACTGGAGGGCAATATGAGCAAAGCCGGCCATATCTTCTTACACGGCTAATGCAGCCTCAGCCTCGGCCTCTGCATTTCTTTGGCTGTGTACTCTGGCTTAAATAAATTCGGATGAATATCCGAGTCAGCCAAAACACTTAAATTTATCCTCATCCATAAAATTCTCTGTAGTTTGCTCTCAACTTTTGGGATGCTATTTTCGCTGTAGGTAACATAGCTGCAATACAAGCAAAGCGAACAAGAAATCTCTGTTTTTTAGCAGCATCTAGAGCAGTGGTTCCCAGCTGGTCCAGCCACAGGGTCCAGATTTCTTCTTAGTCATTAGTTCAAGCTTCACACACTTTAACACGTTCAGCATCATATCTGCGTTCAGCAATGTGATCGAGCTAGCTTGCTGTCTCTGTGCAGTATCTGTCAGTTAGTCACTCAAACTACAACAGGAAATGGCACCTCAAAATAAAAGCTCTGTGCCGGAAATTCATTGTACTTCAAATGAAGTGTGTTTTTTACTAACTTGACAAGCTTGCAAATCACTTGTGGTCCATTCAGAATGGACCCACTTTTGGACCGAGACCCACCAGTTGGGAACCACTGATGTCAAGAGCGCCCCACATGGCGGACATTAGTAATCCAAGCTGAAACAGCCTGTAGTTCTTGCTTGCCCTGACTTCGTCACTGTCATGTCAAATGATGGAGCTGGATACAGGAAGAACAACAGATTTTGCAGCTGGGAACTCACTGCACTGAGGAATCTATTGCGTCAATCAACTACATTTACCATGAGCACTGAGTGGATACTCACATAAAACATGGTGAATTTTCCCTTTTATTTAACAGTGACAGATGTATAAGTAGAGACACAGACAGATGTAGTGGACCAACACTCCTTCACGCCCTCACTTGCTAGACTTGTTATGCTTTTGCTATATTAGCATCTCGCTTACTTAAACACCTCTGATATAAAGTGTTACCTCTCACCTGATCTGCCGTGGTGATCACCAGCGTCTTGTCTTGAGATGCGGTGCTGGTTGTTGGCTCTGACTTTAGAGTCAAGGTTCAAAGTAGTTGCTGACTGCAAAGACTGAGCATCTGGCTGAATGTTACGGCCCTTCTGATCCATACACACAGACACCTCCTGTTCAAAAGAGACCAGAAGGAAGAAATCTACGACACCTCTCATCTGTTTAATGCTGTAAGATTAGAGAACTAATGGGACGTGAGTAATACAGTATTGAAAGCCTCAGCTCTGGTACTGTAGTGACTCAGATCGTTTTGGCCTGAAGCAGACAAAAGAATCCATTTACTGCTCAGCACCATACATCATAGTCACGTCTCCTCCGTGGGGCTGTCCTCTCCTGGCGCTCTGCTGAGGGCTGACGGGGTCTCTGCTGATGAACCCGCTCTTCACATGCATCACCGCTGTAAACATCTGACAAAGCCATTCATCATTACACTCAAACCTCTTCACAGCTGGACAGAGAGCAGGGACTTAAAAGTTCATTCAGTTCAGATATATGACAAATAATGGAACCAGTCCATTCAGCAAAACTTTTTACTAGAAGGGGTTTGGATGGAAAAGTATAAGAGGTTTTCAAAAGCCTCCCTTCTTGCACCAGGCTTTTTAAACAATTTCTCTACTGCCCCCATCCCCAATGGCTGGCACTGTGCTATCTCCACCCTGCAGCTGGCATGTGTGCCTTGCACCCAGCACTGGCACCAGCTGCAGCACAGAGACAGGAGCTGGCATGTGCCACAATTAGCCTGGCACGGAGGCACAGAGCTAAATTATCCTGGCGCAGAGGCTGTTGTAGTGTGGTATTGTGAGCGTATATGTAGCTGACCTCCCAGGCCATGTCACCTTTATGGAAAATGTCTGGAGCTTTGGAAAAAGGAAAATCCCAGAGCATATTGTGTCTCCAATGCTGTTAACACTTTCTTTGTACTTGAAAGAAGATGAGGAACAGGGACGGTCTTTACAAACAGACTATGTTTAGCCAGGCTTACCAATAAAAGACGTCTCAGATGGCAAAATGGAGTCTCTGTGGATGTGGTGCACAGGTTTGTTCTTCTGGGAGAAGAAATGAACACAGGCAGACACTAATTAACTTGCCCTGAAGAGGAGCAAACCACGCAAGATCCACTTGACTAGCCTGACAAGTCTGTCACAATGAAAATGCGTATTTAAAATGTGATCACCACTCACAGAATAATAGAGGCTCGGCTTCTGGTCCAAAAAGTCTGTAACGAAACACAGAGCAATCAGTTAAAGAGTACAAAAGTTTGAGGAGAAATTTGAGTGTGTCTGCTTACTGACCGGGCTCCTCCTTTCTCTTCATGAGCCAGATTTTTCGTTGTTGTTCACGAAGAAGTGCCTGCTGTTGGATGTCCAGACTTTGTGCATCAGTGGGAGGGTCGGGGAACATATGACGGACCTCCTCACGAGATGCTGTGTCTGACAAACAAAGGAAAGTTTCCATATCAGGTAGCCTTGTTGGACTGATGCAGCAATAACAGATGCATTAGCACAGTAATAAAGAATAAGAAAGATAAGGTCAGCAGGAGACACAGACCGTGTTTATGTTTGGTAGAGTGATTTCTGATTGTGCCCTCTCATACTGTCCCCCTCTTCCTCCACTCTCTGCAACAGCAACTTGGCTGTGACTCAGCAGCTCCACAGCCTGGTTACATCCTTCCAACTACATCCTATCAAGGTTTGACTGTGCACAGAATGGATCTGACGCAGCTCTCAGATGTAAGGCTGGCATATATCCATTATTTATATGAGGAAGTTTGATATGTGATTTGGTCAATTCGTCACAGACTAGCATTTCTTCCTTTTTTTTTGGTTTTACAAGCTGGAGCTCCTGCATTAACTCTGTCTGGGAACCCATCCAAAGCCATTTCCTTGGTTGCTTGCATTACATTCTCTGTTTACGCTGCCAAAATGCCTGTCACTGACGGACGCCTCCCATGACCTCATGAGATTAAAGTTTCAGTGCGGCTAGAGGGAGACAGAGGGCTGATGAGGCTCTGGAAAGTCTAAACCATCTGGCAATGCCCAGCTGGCTTAGGACCACAGTCATCCTCGTCTCTTGTCCTTACATCAACACCATGACCAAGGCAATTAGAGGAGGGTTTTTCAATCACTTTCTTAAAAGTTGGAAAGGGGGCTGTTTCAGAGTACAGAAAGAAAGTAACCTGTGTCCAACTGGTTTCAGCTCGATGAGATTAATTGACTTCAGTTCACCACTATTATTTGAATGATAGAAGTAAAATGAAGCAATATCTCATTTTCACCAAAAAGTAACCACGATAAAAAGTCTCACTGCAGTTTGTGAGTGCACTGTATGACCCCTTCTTGCAGCCATGGCTACTTGTGACCTCTGGGTCATACAGGTGAACTGCCACCAGGGGCGTAGCACCAAAGTCTGGGCCCAGCATTCTTTGTGTTGCCCCAGCCCTTCTTCTCTCGATCCATAACCCCTTTTCCATTACCACTTTTGGAGGTGCCGAGTCAAACCATGCCATGCCAATTCTTCTTTTCATCATCGTGCGTGCCATGGCGAGCCATACTAGAAATGGACCTTCTCCAAAACAAAATAATGGGGGACTTTTATCGGAAGAATGTATAGGAAATGAAATGTGTTTTTCAGTGAATTAGCAGAGCTTTGTTGTGACTTTTCTTCAATGAAACAAGTCGGAGGAAGAGTAAAAGCAGAAACAGCCACAGTGAGACGTTAGATGAAGATCTGACAACAGGCTCTTACTGCACCTCTGCAAACAGCTCACCTCCAACATGTAAACCTCCTCTACCTGCCCTGCTTGTGATGGAAACACACTTGTAAGGGACTATACCTGTGGATCAACCTACTAATTTTAAATGTCATCACTCAAGACGAACCTGTTATCAGTTAAAGAGGAAAGACCCGACAGTGAGCAGTGTTGCACCAGCAGCATATGCAGTCACTCACTTGGCTTTAGCTGCGTTTAGAGAGAAATCCTAGCACAGGGGTGGATCAAACCATTTTGCATGTGAAAGCGGTGAGAAGGGCCTTAGAGAGGCTTTCACTGTTTTTTTTTATACAAAGTTCAGTGTTTCAACTGATTTATTTACCCAATTTAATTTCAGTTATGACACCAATTACTTAGAAATAAAATATTTTGAACAAACTTTTAATTTCAGGTTTTTCAAGGGCCTCCCTTCAACTAGGGCCCTGTGTTTTCAGTCCCACTTTTACCCCCACTGCGGCGCCGCTGACTGGCGCCAGCAGGCAGAGGGTCACTGCTCATGATGCTGCAGTCTAGAGCACATTGAAGGCATACAGATCACACAGAAAACTGACTAAAGGTGTTTTTTTTTCTTGGAGTGACATAAGGGTGATGTAATTAGTAAGAACAAATGTTGCCTCATAAAATGAAATCAGTCAAAGTGCCATACCTCTGTATTTAAGCTGGTTGAACTCCCTGATATTTTGTGTATTAACACATGCTGCACCAGAGGAGGGACTCCTGATTGATGGCTGGACAGCTTGCTTGTGTGTCGATTCAAAGGCGTGCTCTCTGGGTCGTCCCCTGGGTCTGAGCAAAGGAGGAAAAAACCCAGTTTAAACAGGGCAATTACCTCAAATAACACACAGATGCCTCTCTGAAAATGTCCCAATAGTTCACTTTCCTGAATGCTCTCCAGTTGTGCACAATGACTGCAGCATGCAGTTCCACTTGACACACTGGCCCCCGCAAGTTAGGCTAGATTCAAAAAGAGTTAAGAGGGTATTGTTTTAAATAATAAGGTCGGAACACCTGGTTTGTGTGTGCGTTAAACACTTCCAAATGCTTTTATGAGGCCTAAAGCATGGAGCTTTCTGTGTAAGCAGCTTATACTGGAACCAAAGAAAAGCCGTGAAACTGGCACCAGCTCAAACGCATTTCTCTGATGATTTGCAGTAAACTTATTTGAATATAAGCAGGGACTTTACAAGTAGCTTGTAGTACATTCCTGTCCTCCCGGGGGTATTCTCACATGTGTTTTTTAGGGTGGTTAGATGTCATAAGCAGCCACGTGTGTTGAAGTGTTTAGCAACACTCTGAATCCCTATTGGGCCCTGCACTGCAGGTGACCCTGCTGATCTTGCAAGATGAAGACAGATGAAAAAAAATGTCCCTCTGGGATCGCACTGTTACATTACTGCAGTAATGAGTCCCTGAAACAATTCTGAATGGAGATTAGAGGATAGCCAATTTGACCTGGGTCACTTTCATTAGTTCAGAGCACTAGGAAGCCTCCTTAAATACAAATAGCAAATCAAAATTGCCATTTAACAAGACAGAATTAGTATTGTGTCTTCACCTTAATGTGTCTGGGGGTGTAATAGGTGAAATTGGACCTGAAGGGGGAGAGCACATCTAATAGGTTTTCTAAATGGCTCATTTTTTAGCCAAGAAGAAAGTAATAAAATCCCATCCGTTCTGGGCACGCTATGCAGACACAAATTACCCCTGTTGCTCAGGGGTGTCTGACTGTAATACCTGTTGGGGGGAGTGTAGTGACTCCCCTGTTGATCTGTCTGACCCAGTTGAACCTCCAGTTGTCTCTGCTCTTTCCTCAGGTATCTACGGAGGGCTGACAGCTCTCTGATCACCTCCTGCTGACCATCTGAAGCAAGCAGAGGGAGTGAGGGGGGAAAGAGACAAGAATGGGAACAATAAATATTTAAGTAGCAATTTATGATTTACAAGTAGATAGAAATTTAATTTTTTAAGGGTGGGGTGGTGCGCAAGTAACCCCAGACAGTGTTACCTTGTAGCTGGGGTTTTTCCGCAGGGACTGGTCGGGATTGTGGCGCTGACACAGAGCGCTCCTGTTGTGGAAATTGCGGGGCTTTTTATATTTAAGATTAACACCAAAATAGCTCTGACATAAAAATATTTGCATCTGTTTACTGAGTGACTTACAGTCCTGGTGGAGAGTTGGCTTACAACAGTGGAAGGTCTGGATGCCACAAGATTTGTCTGCTTCCTCTGCAAGGTTGGGATGGGAGGAGATGGCTCTCTCTGCAAATTTACGAGCAGAGTCACATCACTTGACAAAGATGTTCAATAAAACTGGAAGCTACAGCGCCAATGTCATCTCAGGCTTACTGTACCTCATAACTCAACTGCGCCTTTTTCTCTTCTCTGTCCCTGGCGCTCTCGGGCACCTTTTTCTCAATCTCTTCTTCCCGTCTCACCTTCTTTTCCTCCTTCCGCTGTTGTGTTTTAGGTTCATGGATCCAATCTTGGTTTTCCAGCTTGTGCTGCAGAGAGTAAAGAAAACTGTCTCTCAATAGCAAGCCCAATGTGAGGAGAACCCCTAACTGTCAGGAAGAAGGAATGATGAAGTGCTCCTCATCAAAGAGATGAACTCTTCACCTCAATCTTCTTTTGCTTGCTTTGCTCCTCCTCATATTCTCGCTGTATGCGAGCCCTTTGGTCTGCCAGCCTCTTCTCTTCTTTCTCCTCCTCAATCCTCCTTCGCTCTGCCTCCTGTGCCTGCTTTTGCTTATTTTCCTCTATCTGTTATTGATGACAAGTTGCAGGTATCGTTATGTTTACAACTTCTTCAAAGTGGTCTTGAAGTGGTTGTAAACAATAAAAAGTATTCTGATTTTATAATGTGGCCCAGGACCCACCTGTCGTTTAAGGTCCTCTTTGTATTTGTCCTGCATTTGGAGCCGCTGTGGAGTTGGCTTATCATTGAAACCTGAAAGGACAATTGAGAAAGACAATAATACCATCTATAAAGAAGAATGATGTGAGCACACACAAATGCACAGCACGCTGAAATACCCTGGATGGCAGGACACAGTTTGTCATAAGCTTGGCACAATCACACAGAGACTGAACACTACCTGATAGTCGATGGGAAAGGGGAGCCCTGGCTTTATCTCCGGGAGTGTGTACGTCCCTCATTAAAAAGCTTTGTGTCTGTCCACTATCACTGGACAAAGGATTCCTATATGACTCCTCGTTGGTCCTATGCATTTGATTCAGGTCACCTGAGGGCATGGAAACATTACCTAAAACGTGCGGCATTAGCATTTATTATGAGCCATCATAAAATTACCTCAGGTTTGGCTAAACTCATTAAAAGACAAAGTGAAAGCCAACTTACTAACAAGGTTGCCTTTTTGGTCTTTAAGTGGAGCGCCTCCCCCGCTTCTCCCCCAGGGGTTGTACTCCATCATCTCAGCCTCTATTTTGGCATCATATCGCTCCTTCTCTTCTTTCTCTCTTCTCTTACGCTCCTCTCTTTCTTTGATCTGGTCACAAGGAGGGCAGGATGTCGCAAAATTTGATGCACTTTCTGGGGCCACTTTAGTGGAGTGCAAGTAACTGCTAGGCTTGCTACAAGGTACTGTTTTGCCCATGGGAAAATGCTGACTCCATGATCTGGTTTTTGTCAAAATATCTGGGTTTGACCCCAAAATGAGTCAACATCTGGGTTCCTCTGGTATCAGTATGGAGGTAGCAGCCTGTTACAGCAACCATTAGCATGTGAGTGGGACAGTTAACATTTCAGACAGTGAGCTGCTTCTACAATCTCTAAAACATCCAAATACCAGCTGATAGCACCACAGGGTGGGTACAAAAACACACTGCCCAAAACACTTCTTGATCACACACTGTCATCACTTATATGTGAAGCTAGTTATTACACATGAAAACATGGGGTCTGCTCATGGCGATAGGATGGTGTATTGTAGATCTGACGTCATACCTGCTGTCTTAGTGCTTCTTGGTAGCTCAGAGCATTTTCTCTCCTCTGCTTGGACTTGTCTGCAGGAAGCTCTCCAATATCCAGGGGATACGCTCGATGCTGATCAATTGCTCTGGAAGCAAAGACAGAGGGACAAATGATGAGGAGGCATATGTGCAGGAGGTACTGACAGACAGTTATTTTGCAGTGAGGGCCCTCTTCTGGAAGAAAACAAAAAATCTTAAGAACATCTACCTATCTAAAAGCTCTCACACTCTGCAAATTGATTTTCAATGTAAAGAATGGGAGCCACACAAACTTTGAAAGTGTTTTTAAATTGTGTACATTGAATTTATCATCTTTATTAGCTATTAAATAGCCACTGACTTGGTGTGGCCACTGGTTTTGGGAGGAGGTGGTCTTTGAGGAGGACTGTAGAAATTCCATGGCTGCTGCACCCCTCCAGGCAGATCATCTAATAAAGAATATTCAAAAATACAAGATAATAAAACAAACAGTTTCATTAGCTATCTGCTGCCACAGTCTGTCAGCTTATTTTCCCAACACATTAAAATGTTTGTGAGCTCAGACCACGGCTGAAATTTGGCTGCAAAATTAAAATGGAAAGAAAATAAATGTAACCAAACAGACGAGCTGGATGAAATGAGATCCATCTGGATCTGCTGAACTCATATCCAATAAACTGTATATATCCCCTTAGTAATAAAATCAGTTGTGCTGTAAAATAAGATTTATGAATTGTTACGCCAAGTCCTCTTGGCCATTGATATGGTGATAAAGTGGCTCCATTATAAATGGCTATAGTTCTCTCTACAGAGAGGTCTGGGAGTTTATTCAAGCAAATGTGAATTACGCCCATCTGAGGTTAAACTGTCAGATACCGTGAGTCAGTTTATGACTGTGAAGACACCAGACACGGCAATGAATCTGGATCAGCAGTGACTACAAATATGCATATTTTACATTCCTGCTGACTATGTTCCAAAGCCTCATAGATTTTTTATGTTTCTCCTGTCTACAAGAGGCCACAGGTTTCCATACATGTCCATACAACCACAAAGAGTTAAAGGTATCTTAAAGGGACGGTTCACCCCCAAATCAAATGTGCATATATTGTGCATATATTTCCTCTCACCTGTATTGCTATTATCAGTCTAGATTGTTTTGTGTGAGTTGTAGAGAGTTGGAGATATCAGCCATAGAGATGTCTGCATTCTCTCAAATATAATGGAACTTGACAGCAATCGTAAAGTGGTGCTCAAAGCACCAAAAAAATACACTTAAAAAAACTCAACAGCAATGTCTCTTTCCAGAAATCATGACCCGGTTGCTAAAGATAATCCACAGACCTTGTTGTGAACCTTGTTGTTTCATGGAGGAACTATTTTCTTTCTACTAACATACACCCGCAAACTGTATCACCATGCAGAAGGAAGTGAGCATCTACTGCTAGCTCACCTAGCACCTGAGCTGGTTGACGTTACAGCTCAGCCAAGGAGGACACCATTTATGTTTACATCTTCCGCTGTCATGAGCATGAGCCTCTCGTCCATGAGTGGATACATGCTTCTTTCTGCACAGCAATATGGTTGGTGGTGTAGTTCAGAAAGAGAAAATAGTTCCTACACGAAACTGCCCAAAACAAGGTCTACAATTATTATGTACATCTGACAATCAATGTTTATACCACAGTGAAATGAATGGAAACCAGTGTCTGTCTGATATGTGGGAAAAACACAAATCATAATGCAAAAACACTGAAGCCCGCTATCAAAAATGGTTCACAGTAAATCAGAGTATACATGATTTCTAATGAAAGGCAAAGAGGCAAATACAACATGGTGGTGATGGTTGAAATACTGTACTCTGATTATGAGGAAGATTAGGATCTAATGGATTCCTGGTTCCATAGTAGTAATACGCTGCATCGTATGGTGTGTTGTAATTATTAGTTACAGTGGGAACAACAGGAAGAGGAACACCAGCAACCCTGAAAAACAAAGTCACATGAAGTACAATGAGTTTACAGAAGAGTTGGTAACGTCATTCATGTATAGGAACACAAAGCAAAGGTGAGTTACCTTGCGTTGGCCACTTCTCCCAGCATGTTTGTGAAGTCCCTGTGGTAGTCTTCATTAAAATAGTCCAGCGGGGAGACACCTTGTGCTGCTCTTGTTGTGGACCCACGCACTGTCGTTCCTGTCAGCTGACTGAGAGCTGCACTGTAGTCCTTAGGAGACTTTCCTGGGGGGCTTCTCTGGTCTGTGTCCTGAGTGGGTTTCTCATCTGTTGGCCTTGGATTTGGGTCTTTCCCTCCAGCCTCCAGATCTATTCCAGGCTTGTAGGGGACATCTCGTCTCCAGCTGTCATATTGCCGATTTACAGCCCCAAACTGCTTAATTCGGTCAGGCTGGAAGAGGTGATGCATCGTGCAGAGGAGATTCATGAAAGGAAATCAGGCAACAAATATTGAGAAAACCTCAAGATAAAGTGATGCTCAAGGCATGACATCAAAATAAAATATATCATCGACAATGGTGATCAACAGTTTGTGACTTGAGAGGTGTTAATTGTGCTGTTGAGGCATTTCCACAATACTTTATCCAGATACAGCAACAAATACAGGACTGATACATCTGCAGAGTATAATATAAGATCTTTAGACAATCACATTTTGGAATATGTGTCAAAAAACTGTATCAATTTTAGTCTGTTCTTGCCATTCTGTTGTACCTGTTTCTCAGGATCTGTGGCTCCAGTGGCTGCGACCCTGAGCTCAAGTTTCTTCTCCCTGGAAAAAAAATTATCCCATCCTTTGTGTTATGTTGACTCACGGAGATGTGCCAGCTGAAACTACTCTACAGAAAATGTTGATTTAGTGAATAAATAATCACCTGATCTTATTTCTCTGCTTCTCAGCAATTTGTATCAGCAGTTCTTGCTTGTATTGTTCCTTTCTCATCTGAGAGGCCGTCTGCTCTTCTGTTGCTCCTGGGTGACAACAGAGAGCCATAAACATGCGAGTGCTGTCACTTATGATGCTGAAATTCCATCAATAATTACACAATCCAAAAGCAACATGCAATAAAAATGGTATTTACCAATCAATAGTCCAGTAGCAAACTCTGCTTTATCCTTGCTGGTAGCAGGTCTGGATCTTGCAGCCGTCCTCATGCTGTCTGGTATTTGCAGACTATTAAACACAGATACACAGACAGAACCAGACATTCCACAAGAGCCATCCCATCACTGACAGTGTATAAGGGTAACAGCACAGCAATCAGTTCCCATCTGAGCCACACCCAGCAACCATTTTACATCATGCACTGCCTCGTAGTTTGCCTGCAGAGCTTTCTGCTCTCAGTAACAGGGGGTGAAGCCCCATTCTCCAATCAATCCAGCTACTCTGATAGAACTGAGGTGAGTAATTGTTTGCCTGGAGCTGGGCCAAGGCTCACCCTCCACCCTCCATCACTGCCCCACACGTTAACAGCTTATTGAGAGTGGCTCAACTTAATGGCATGAACGGAAACAATGAAAGGCAACAGCAAGTAACAGAAGTGCTGGAGAGCAATAACCGAGTATGGCAGCAATGATCTATGACTGTACTGGCTCATTCAATCAGATTAGTTTATTGATTGAGAAAATTTATGTGACTTTCCAGGAGGATGTTATTGGCTGTCTAATTCTGCATGTGTGCTATCTAGGATAACTCTTTTGGAGCATTGCAAATGTCATCACAGCACTCGACCAGAACTGTAAATAGACACAAAACTTGCTTACTCTGACTTCTGAACCCAATCATTGTTGTTCCAATCATGAACAACAGGAGCCTCCATCTCCTTTATGTCCTGAGGAGCTCTGCCACAGAGATAGATGAGATAGGTGATGAGAAATCAAATTATCATACCTGCTCTTCTGTCTATGGTATACATAACGGGTGAAAATAGCTCAAAATCATACTACAGAAAACAGCTACACCTGTTAGCTCTGTGTTCTCTGGTTCTCCTCTTCTTTTTGTACTCAAGCTCTGGAGTGTATCTGTCTAGTCGCCTCCTGTGTCTGAACTCCAACTCGTCCTCGTTGTCAGTGATTGGCTCCTCCTCAGAGCTATAGGGCTCCTTCAGTTTATAGAGTTGCCATCGCCTTCGTCCCCGATGGCCTGAACCCCATGTTCCTGTGCTTTTTTCATTATCCACTGCCTCAGTCAGAGTGGCAGCATCTCTCCTGGATGCAGGGCGCTCCCTGGGAGGAGGGTGTATGTTTGTATGTGGAGCTGGAGAAGAGATGTACATAGGATCTGAAGCTTGAACCTGTCCAGGCTGAGAGTGAAAATCAAAAAAAAAGAAGAAGAAAACATTTACTTTATACCCAGTTTTACAGCACATAACAAAAAATCTTCTTCAAACCATGTATTTTGTTTAAAGAGCTCCATATATTTGCTATTGTTTTTACAAAAATGTGTTTCTTTATTATTCACATTACCTTTGAAGTGATGGGATGTGTTCCTCTCTTTAACCTTCCAACTTTAGCTTTTTCCTGTAGGAAGAGGTTGTATTCTTTGTTTCTCTCCTCTCTTAGTTTTTCCTGTGAGAGAAACAAGTTCAGTCATGTCTCTGAAGCAGCCATGTCAGTCAGATAGGGCATCAGCCACATCATTTTAATGCTATGTCTGAATCTGACTAAGCTGTACTAATAATATGTATCATACCGTCCCTTTTTCCAACTTTCATTCAGTCATTTCTTTTTTGATGTCTAATTAATAAATAGAAAATGTCTTTGATCAGTTTCAGTGCTCACACACATAACAATGAAACTAAATATACAAAATCATCATTATACAGTAGCTCATTGTCTGAATATAAGACACTTCAGTGTACTTTTCATATATTGCAGTGTAATCTTAGCTTAGTGTAAACCACAACATGGTTTCTCAGGAAATGACACTTTACCATATTTCAAGGCCAGTTTCTCCCTACATTATCAGCATTTTTGACTTGGTGCTATTTGTAGTTTTTCAAAGATGCACAGTCCTCATAAACTTATCGACCCAGGTGGGACTTGAACCCACAATCCCCAGCTCCGGAGGCTGATGCCTTATCCATTAGGCCACTGGGCCACTCCCATCTTCCCATATAACCTCTTGCACCTAGTTAGTAAGCTTTAACGCATCTGCAAGCCTGAAAACAGTTGCCATGAGACACAGAGCCCTGTGCAATCAACAATTCACTGCACTGCTGTACATTTACTCTATTGGTGTTGTTGTGATCAAGTTACATCATGCCAGGGGAGGTCCCATCTTGATGACTATGGAGAGCTAATTGCTTCCTGTTCTGTCAGAGTCAGGGACACACACACACAAAAATGTACTCACTTAAGTACCCACTGGGGCACATAAACACACAGACACACACCTGAACAGATGTTTTCTCCTCAATAGGTAAGGAGAAACCCTGGGGTTGCTCACAAGGTTCACTAGTTTTTAGATCCTTTTTCTAGGGAAAGAGTGTGACAACAAAGGACAGGATGGTGAGTCTGCAAAATGCAGCAGAGCGGCAACATAGTGAAACTTATCTTATTGATTGTTTTCAAATACATCATCAGACCTGGGCAGCATAGTGTTTGTAGTCCTGTTGAAGCTCCAGCTGAAGCTTCTTCTTCTTCCTTTCATATTCATTTCCAAGTGGCAAACTTAAGCCTATACCTGGAAAGTAACAAATATATAACACAAATTATATGACATATACCTGTGCTCACATAATATTATCTGTTAAATATTTGAAACTTGCACAATACCTCTGTCTGGATTAGGGGACATTCTTAGTACTGCTGATGCTGGGGGCATATCCACACTGTGTTATCAGTCCTCTACTGTGGAGAACATTCATGAAATCGGTATATTTGCTCTTTAAAACAACGACATTGTTATCATTAAATACTGATACTTCACATACCTCGATCTGAATTCATGAATGGTGTGTCACACTTCAGTGATGATATATCTTTGGGTGTTTCCTCTTCATGCTCCTCGAAAAATGTCCCATCTTTCGTCCATTAATTACTATGTACACAAAAATCCAGCTTAAACTCTGCCCTGTCCATAGAAGTCATATATCACATTATCATGTTCAATATTATTCAGATTTGCAGACCAAAAAGTGACAAATGTTCCTGTGTAGGTTTCCAGCATGGCGCTAAGCATCGCTCCGTTGCTACAGGCAACCATGACACAAAGGTCCTCCCAGGAGAGGCTAACTAACCTAGCTAACATGAAGGCTGCAAAACATGGAAAATATATCTAAGACACCTAAAACTCGTTGGCTAATTGTTTTTGAATTACCTTGTAAATATTGCTTTTGGTGTAGTTGGCTGCTCAAGTGGTTTTAACATTATTAACATCAGCTGAAATCAAGTTTACTCGCTACAACAAACCTACAACAAACGACAGAAATCAAGTACCAACGAGCCTTAGTAGCCCTTTGAGCTTTGCTTATGGGCTTTGTCGCGAATACCTTAGTTTAATTGATGAATATTAGCTGCATTTTTGTCGAATGGTCTAATACCTTACCCCTCACATAAGTACAGTGCCAAAAAACTAAAGGCAGAGACCTTCATCATCTTCATTTTCTGAAAAGCGCCGCTAGATGTCAGTGCGTCACCAACGGTTAGTTGTCGTCTTCCCGGGACTAAACCATGCATGCTGGCAGAGGGGTGATTGTACTTTAATATGAGTGGTAGATACGGTAAAAATCGCTTCAGATGGAATATCATTGTTATATTAAAAAAATCAGATTCCATTTTAAACTAATTTATAAACCACATAAACACATTACGGTCATGTTCGCTAACATTGTGACAAACGTCCCCTGCCATTACACTTTGGTATTTTGGTATCACCCACTGTCATGGCTTCCTGAGCGAGTGGACATTTAACGTTAGCTCCGTTATGGTAGCAATATCTAAATCTTTGGAGAAACAAAACATTTCTTCGCGTACAGGTGCAGATATTGGGGTTTTAACGACTCGGGGTTGTTTTTCTTAGTTAACTCATCATGGCGGGGAGTAGCACAGCTCAGAAAACATGGGAGCTATCCAACAGCATGCAGGAAGTTCAGAGCATAGACGAAATTTACAAATATGACAAAAAGCAACAACAAGAAATCCTCGCTGCGAAGCCATGGACAAAGGAGTGAGTACAAAACAGTAATGTGGTGTCTAACGTTAGTTTAAGTAATTCTTGAGCTATATTTTCGGTGTCGTGTGTTGTGTAAAACGCTAATGCACTATCAGAACACCCTTCTGATAGCTTAGCCACAACTAGCATTGTTTTGTTTGTCAACAGCAGTAACGTTACAACTGTGTGGTGTGTATTTGCAAATGTATCTACTTCTTAACATTATCCCTAACAAACTTGATATAACTGCTATTGATTTTTTTATCTACTTTGACCCATAGTCACCACTATTTCAAGTACTGCAAGATTTCAGCCTTGGCCCTGTTGAAGATGGTGATGCATGCCAGGTCTGGAGGAAACCTGGAGGTGATGGGCCTCATGCTGGGGAAGGTGGATGGTGAAACCATGATCATTATGGACAGCTTTGCCCTGCCCGTGGAGGGCACGGAAACTCGAGTCAACGCCCAAGCTGCAGCATATGAATACATGGCTGCCTACATTGAAAATGCCAAACAGGTCTGACACTGACTTCTGAAAGGGCATCTTACAGATTTCATGATTGAGAGAGGGGGAACCAAACTCTGCACTCACACTGCTCAGTTACAGTGTTTTGATATGTAGTTAATCTCTTTCTGTAGATGTTATTGGTTGCAATCAAAGTGGACAGTTTTTATTCAAGATTCAAAGTGTTTATTGTCATATGCACAGTGAGGAAACACGTTTCCCTGTACAATGAAATGCTTCCTTTGCTGACTGCAATGAATGCCAGAAAAAAAGATATCAACTAAATCCACACTCAATTATAAATAGATAAAAAAGTAAATAATATAGATGAAAAATATGAAAGAAATATATACACAAAAGAGAAAATATATATATCTACAAAAGGTAAATTAAGGCAGCAAGAAAGCAAGAAACTGTAGTGCAAAAATTGTATGTGCAAAAAGTCTGGATGTGTAAACATGGTCTGAAGTAGTGATGGTAGTTATGACTCCTGTTGGCTGTTAAGGAGTCTGATGGCAGTGGGAAAGAATTTATTTAAGTATTCAATAAAAACACATGTTTATGTTTGTAATTTGTAGGCATACATCCACATGAGTTTTGCTACTGGTACCAAGATGTTAAAGTTTCTTACTTTAGGGCTGGATGACGCTATATGCAGTCAGAATAAATAAGTTTTGTCTTCTGTTAATATTATAGTAGCTATTCTTTTGATTTCCTTCATTGTATTAGGCCATAATGGGCATTGTTGCAAAACAGTAAGCAGGAATAATGTATCGTATGATTGGAATTTGTTTTATAATTTCGTTACTCGTCAATGTAAATGATGAAGTACCTTTTTTGGTAATTAATTTACAGGTTTAGTTAATATCAAGCATTCCTGTCTGGTTATTTCATTCATAAACTGCTAGTCAAATTATTTTAAATGTATTGTGGAACTATATATCAAGATTGCAATATGAAATTATACATATTGTGAAAGTCCATTATCACACCCATCCAATACTGTTATTAATTTCTAACGTGGCTACTACATGGTATGTGTTTTTCCTCCTAAAAAAAGACATCATCCTTTAATCCTGTTGCTTAATTTTCACTTATTAGAAGTAGCACATTCCTTTAAAAAAATTATGATAAAATGCCATTATACACTGCACGACATACAATGCAGTAATAACACTTGGTTGATATTTTCTGTGCTGTTATTGTATGCCTTGGATAATGACCTACATCTATCTTTAATTCTTCAGGTTGGCCGGCTGGAGAATGCTATTGGCTGGTACCACAGTCACCCCGGCTACGGATGCTGGCTCTCGGGCATAGATGTCAGCACTCAGATGCTCAACCAGCAGTTTCAGGAGCCTTTCGTGGCCGTTGTGGTAAGACTGTTGAAATAGTTATCATTTTTAGCGTCAAGCCAAATTCTTCATTTACTATGATTTCTAATTGCACCCCAGGAAAATGGTATGAAGGAGAGTAAAACCATTTCTTTTGTAACCATGATTATAGAAGTGAATGTGTGTGTAACTGAGAAGGCGGTGAGATTGTTGATGTATGAGTTGTAGGTTTCCATGTAGTATTGATGAATATTTTGCTATTGCAACCGTATATGCTATTTACACTTCATTTAGTTCAGCGGTGCTTAATTGCCATCGGCGTTATATAATTAAGTGTGTATTTCCAGCACACTGACAGCCGTAGCAAAAGACTCCTGGTGGCCGGATTTGAGTAGTCCCCAGAGGTTTGTATGACCCCTGACTCTGTTTTCCTGTTCTACTGTATCTTGCTTCATACAGATCGACCCCACTCGGACTATTTCTGCAGGGAAAGTCAACCTTGGCGCCTTCAGGACCTACCCAAAGGTAAAGCAAAGACTGTATTTAGCGGCAGTTCTCCTGAGAGTATAATTCTAATAGTAATATAATAATGTGCAGTGCATGTGTGGTTTGTAGTTTTTTAATTTGTAGTCATTGTTGTGTATTTGTTTCACTATATAAACTAGAATTTGAGATCTTGTAATTGCCTGTCTATCTCATGACTTCAATCCTTGTTAGTGTAATAATTATCTGGTTACAGTTCAGGAAAGTGTTTTTGTTTATTGTTATTTTACAGCATTTCCTCTTTGAATTTTCAGGGTTACAAACCTCCTGATGAGGGACCGTCAGAATACCAGACAATCCCCTTGAACAAGATTGAAGACTTTGGTGTTCACTGTAAACAGTGAGTATTTATTTATTTATATATGTTGCAGTGTTTTCACCAAATTACAGATATTCATAACAGTACTTGTAACATATATGTAATGTAAATTGCATTTTTTAAATTTATACCTTAATTTCAGTACTTGTATACAGTGTACTCTTTACAGTATGGCTGTTTACTGCATGTGGCTCATGTTTTTTCTTTGATTTGTTGTATTCAGGTATTACGCCTTGGAGGTAACTTACTTTAAGTCCTCCCTCGATAGAAAGCTTCTGGAACTCCTTTGGAACAAATATTGGGTCAATACTTTAAGTTCCTCAAGTCTCCTCACGGTATGTAGGCAACTTCAAAAAACTAAATGCTTGCTAATTGTTTGACATTTTGATTAATGGTTAATTATTACACTATAACTCATGGAGACATGTGGTCACCCGCTTGTGATGTAGTGATTTATTGCAGCTTAGTAGCCAAGAGTCCCTGTTTATTGATTTTAGTAATAAGCTTAATTTAAACTTTTTAACAAGGGAGATAAGTATTAAAGTTAGACCCGACTCTACTGATACGGATGCTGTCATGGTTCACCGTGGATCATCTGCTTTCTCCCCCGCAGTTCATTGTAAAGATTGAAAGCCCCTCATGTGAATTCCCATTGTGGATGCAGTCACTCTGTCCCGAGCTTGACTAAACAGTCTAAATAGGCATCAGGCTTATCCAAACAGTTAGCTCTTTGGCATTCTGGATGAAGATGAATTGACTTCATGTCAAAGACGAGCTGCTCCTTGGGTGACAGGCTTTGTCAGTTGCTACACTGTCGCCCTAGTCAGGGGCCCCCATGTCATTGTGTTTTAATTACCTTTTCCACTAAAAACACGGCCTCACCTTAAGTAAACTGCTCACTGGCTTCTTTTCATTCACCACAACACACAAGTGTTCTTACAGCTTGTTCGACAGATTTGCTGCCATGCTGCAAAATTCTTCTTCTTTGTGGAGAATCTGTTATCTGGCTTTTGTTGGCAAATAGTGCATGAATTGGTGTGTGTTTGTGTGTGTGTGTGCGTGTGTGTGTTTGTTGGATGGTCAGAACTCGGACTACACCACAGGCCAGGTGTTTGACCTGTCGGAGAAGCTGGAGCAGTCGGAGGCCCAGCTGGGCAGAGGCAGCTTCATGCTCGGGTTGGACACACATGACAGGAAGTCTGAGGACAAGCTGGCCAAAGCAACACGAGATAGGTAAATATTTCTCTTCGAAAAAAAAAAAAAGGCAAATGTAAATGAACTTCATTTATTTTGGGGACTATAATTACACTGTGCTCCCGTTGTTTACTCTACATTATCGCTCCTAAAAAGAATCATCATATTTTGTGTCATATACAGCCTTTTCCAGCTCATTTATTAATTGATAATACACTCTTGTTATTACATTATGTTATTAATAACATCAATTCTGTATAACATTTTAATGGGCACTGGTGTGAAGGAGGGCTGGTAATATAATGTTTGTGTCAGTTTGAATCTTAAAAGTCAGTCAAATGTTTGATTTAGGGCTATGACCAATATTTTTGCTATCATTTTTTTATATATATAAAATGTAAAAAAATAAATAAAAAAATACCTATTTCAGTTTCCAAAATGACATCTTTAAATGTCTTGTTTTGTCTGACCATGTGTCCAAAGAGATTCAGTTTACAATGATAAAAAAACAGAATGATTTAAACCATTATTTAGTTATCAAAATAGCTGCTGATTAACTTTTTTGGCTATAATAAATGAACTTAGAATTAGCCTTATTTCTTGATCTGTGGTCTGTGGGGTTTGCAAACATTTTATTTATAAGTAGTGTAATTAAAAACAGAAATACAGAAAAATATAAACTTTAAGCACTATTATATTTTTCCATTGTTTTATAATAAGAGATTAATTTAATATGGTTTTGATTCAAACCAACCAAAAGTGCATCAGAACTAAGCCTACAAATCTTTATTTATAGATATTAATTTTAGCAATATCTGATACACAAGTAGAGATATTGTACTATTTATGACTGTAAACTTAACAATTGATAGCTCTTGATAGTCGAGTGATGCTAGTGTCTATGTTACATCTCTGTAAATTGTGTGGGTAACAGAACTAATCTCCATTTTTCACTGCGGTTTGTTTTAGCTGCAAGACAACCATAGAGGCAATTCATGGCCTGATGTCTCAAGTCATTAAGGACAAACTCTTCAATCAAATCAACACGTCTGGCAATTAAACCTGAACTACGAGCTGATGTGGATTTCACCTGGAAGTCTTGTGCATGTGTAGCACTTACTGGTTTATGTTTAACTGCCAAGGGTAGGATTATCTGTGATTTCTCTTGGGGGTGTTTTTTTTCATTCAATTTCTTCTTTTGTCCTAGAGGTAGCTGAGGATTATACAGTCAAGGACTCGTGCAAAAAATAAAACATAAAAAGTGCAACTGCTGTATGTTTGTATTCCATACTAAACAAAGTGTTTTGATTTTATTTCACTCTATATTAGGCAACATAATGCTGGGAATGATTTCATTGGTTTATAAGGTCAATATTTCTATTCACATATTCAGTCCTTTGTTAATTTAGTACAGTATTTTTGAAGGCATGAGGCACTGCAGTATTGTTTCCCGCCATGCTCTGCCTGTTGTTAGAAATCTTTTTGTGTGTAGAGCCTGTGTTCTTCCACAGCCCAACATCTGAACACACACCATGGTTGCATTTAACGCACAGCCTGTCCGAGCACCAGTCAGTCATTGAAGTGCAGTCTGTCACAGCATTACATAATGGAACAACAAACTCAAGCCTCTGCACAGGCTCAAAGGGAATCGGCTGCCATGTGTGGGATGTCTCTGCGGAGTCACTCCCAGCACAGTTTGGCTCTCGGTGGTACACACTCCGGCGGAGTGGCCAGCTCGTCAGGTTGTGGCGTGGCAGTGATGCAGCGCAGAAACAGAAGCCGTACACACTGGAGTCTATTCACCCAACGTGTCTGCTCTCCATCGAAGCAGACACTCACCAAGTCTGCGTTTTTTTTACAGACAGCCGCTTTGGCCTGGGTTTGTGTCATGTCTTTTTTTCTTGTATTGTAATGGCCAAATGTATATTTTTGATGTCATATATCGCAGAGGAAACAATCCCAGTGGGGCAGTGGAGGTGTCTGTTTTTTCTCATGTGCATGAGCCTTGGCACCACTTCTTATAATGATTTTCTTTTACCATTATTTAAGCCATGCCCTAAATTGGAGGGTGTTCAGTATAGCGGTTTAGGAAGAGGAAACTTATTAGATTATATTTAATGTTTAGGAATTTAAAATAGTTGAATAGGTTTTCTGCACACAGGGCCTGCTGAATAGTTGGTGTTTTTGCCAGATATTTAAATGTATTACATGGATGACTGTCACAGTGCTGAGAAAGTATTTAGGGTATGCACTTCTAAAATAGTTTCACCTCATGTTTGGTCTTCATGGTGATTTAAGAATCAGTGAAACATACTGAACTCATTGGACATGTAAATATTGTGATTATCACCAGATGGACATTTGTATGCATGACTAAAGATGGAATAGGAAAATTTATGTAAATTTTAATCAAGTCAAATTGTGGGCAGCCAAAAATCCATTACTTGTGCATTTAACCTTACTCTTTTAACATTTAGCAGTTTTATAATCCCAAAGTATGTTCTCCATTAGTATTAAAAAAAGCTTTCGTAGATTGCAGTGGAATGCCGCTTCTTTGCTGTCCACAGACAAATAAAGGAGTGATTTGGCATTGACTGATATGAGAGCAGCAGATTGATAAGGCTCATGATTAATAGCTATGAGTAGCTACAGTATTTAGGCCCTATCCATGTAATGACCCCACTAAGATCTGGAGATGTTATGTTTAGTTTGGCTCTCAGAGGAATTAACCCCACAAGCATGACCCCATGTGTGAAGAAGTTGATCCCAGCTCAGAGGGCTGGAGGTGCTACACTTCCTCTCCGCCATGTGTTCCCGCATAAGTGGAGGCAAGTCACTTTCTTACAGGAAACCAAGGTCTTGACATGATCTAGATTAACACTGCGGGGGTCACTGGGAGAAGTGGGCCGTGGTCCTGCTTTGGTATGTGGACACTCTAGCGTGGATAAATGTAATCTTAGCTGCAAGATCAGAAAATGTGAACAGCATTAAGTTTAAGTGTACATTTAGTTCAGTGCAGAGGTGTAGATTTTTAGGGGGTCTGGGGTGCAGAGGATATACCCTTAATACTTAGAACATATGCATTTGTTTTGCCCAATAAAAACAGAACATAAGACTTTTATTTTGACAGAGTTATAGACATTTACACCATACATCAATATAGAAAATGCACAAATTGTTTCATAAAAACAATCACTAGAATGCAGGAAATAAAGTGATGCTCAAAATTTCCTAGCGGAGGTCCTCCAAACTCCCCTTTCATATGTGTTCCCCCAGTGTTGAAATTAAAGTTACCCCCTTGTTTCAGTGGATGTAATTTCTGCTAATATGTGAGTGATAAAGCCATTGTGAGAGTTACTATTTACACTGCAGATTAGTTTCTTACATTTGTGAAATTCCTAACATATAACAATTCATTTTAGTTAGTTAGAATTTAGTTAGTCACTCCCTATTACTATTAAAATAAATAATTACAATTAAACAAATACAAATAAATAATTAAAATAATGTACTAGCTACGTACCAACTTCCGGTATTTCCCTAAAAGTGCAATAAGACTTATGAACGTTTGGTTGTAACCAAAATACCACTAACCATAACAAATATCACAGGAATGTAATTATTATTATTGTTGTTATTATTATTATTATTATTATTTATTTGTGTATTTACTTATTAATTTATTTAGAGATGTAATTATTTACTTCCGCTTTACAGGTGTTCCGTAACCAACCAGAATCTGAGACTGATGCGTTGCTTCCGTGGTTTCCATAGCAACGTGATACTCTCAAACCTAACAGCGGTCCGTTTCACAACTACAACTTCTGTAAACCAGTTTAACTAGCACGCATTTCAAATATTTCTGAAGACGCGGAGAGGTAGGAGAATTAAGTGGATATTCATTAAGTAAATTCACCATAATACGAAGGAATGTTACGCTAAGTTTTGTAACAGAATATACCAACACGTTACAGTGTTGCGATAGCTTTTAAGCTAGCTGTGAATTAGCCGTTGCTATTGTCACAATTCGGGGCCACTTTTTGATGTATAACACCCTACTGAAATTTTTCTGGGCCGTCCGTGACTCTGTAAACCCTATCACCGCCTCTCAATGCCAGTCTGCGCTCACTTTAGTGGATACTTCCTGTCCCTCACGTACTGCACACGGACATCTATGAGTGTCGCACTTTCTTTGACAGTGATAAACTGCTGTCCCCGAGTCCCTGGAGAGCTGAGGCCCAGGAGAGTATAAGTTCAGTTAGCCTTTAGCTTCTGTCCAGCTCTGGTTTATCGATCAGTGCCTCTTGTCTCCAATAACCTCGGCCTGATGCCTTGAGATCAAGTGTGGAAAATACCTGCTGTCACATCTCTGTGCCTTCCTCTACCTTCCACCATAGTTCAGCCACACGGTCACTGACCGCCGTGTAATGAGCAGGTGACGAGGTGTGCATGTATAATAATGCCTAATTGCAAAGTACAATCAAAGTGCAAATTTTTATATCTCAATGTCAGGTCAAGCTAATAAACAAGCCCCATGGGTACTGAGTGAGAGGAAGCAGTGGAAGCTCTGCTCAGTCTGCTTGGGGAATTGACCGCTCTAATTACAACATGAATTGAGTGGCCGCCCAACCTTTGGCCTCTTTGCAAGTTTCCTGGAGAATAGTGATGCTTTTTGAACATCAATTATCCAAAATTGTGAATTGACAGCTAGGTTTAGGCCATTTAAAGTTCTGTACAAGGTTAATCTTTACCTGTCATTAATGATTAAATGCTAAAGTAATGTGGCATTAGTAAATAGTTATTCTGAGGAACATTTGTTCGCCAGCGACGATTTATTTCAGCTCACATGGGTCTATTTTCTCCCCGACGGACAGATCTAGTCCCTGCTGTGGGCTGAATGCTTGGCTGAAGCTGAAAAGGATCCTCTCTAAAGCAGCGTCTGTGACGAGCCACCATGGTACGCCTGACCGTAGATCTGATTGCTAAATCTAGAAACCACTTCAAAAGGAAAAAGGGCCTCACCTTCCCAGAGTACCTCAAGACACTCACCCACCTCCACTTTTTCAGCAAGAATATTGAAGATATTGTAAGTAGCCATTATCGACTCCGAGGTTTTAATGCTGTGCTTCTTTTCTTCCTCTTACATGCCTCACTTTTAAATTTTATTTTCAGGGGGATCTCTCCATGTGCAGAAACCTCACTGTTCTTTACCTGTATGATAATCAGATCACACATATTTGCAACCTCGACTTTGCCTCCAGCCTCACTCATCTGTACCTGCAGAACAACAACATCACACATATGGAGAATCTCTCCAATCTGCAGAGGCTCTCCAAACTGTGAGTAGACAAGTTTAGCCGATTGTTGTCCTGTGCTTTGGTAATCGTTTAAAATCTGGCGGTGTGTCTGAACATGTGTGTGGTTTTCCTGCTCTGTAGGTATCTGGGTGGAAACAGGATTACAGTGGTGGAGGGCTTAGAGAAGCTCTGTGAGCTCAAGGAGCTTCATCTGGAGAGTCAGAGGCTGGCACCAGGGGAAAAGTTGCTCTTTGACCCCATGACTCTCCGCTCACTTGCTGTATGACCTATTTTTACACTGCTCAGTACAGAGATAGCGCGAGAAAAAAAAAAGGATGATCCACACTCATAATTTTGGCTTCCTTACTTTAAAATTGTACATATTTTTAAGTAATCAAAAGGTCAGAGAAAAGCCTATTTTTTCTTACACAAGGATATGTGTGGTGTATCAACCTGGCAGGTTGTCACATCAACTTTAAAAGATCTTAGATTTCCCAGAGGCCAGTGATCCATGTAAAAGCAGTATTGTGCCGGGTTTGATGATGTCAAAGAGACCTCTGTTGCTCTCTCTGGTCTGACAAATCAGTTAGGTCTGTTTACTTTGTTTACTGCCCAGGCCATGGATAAACACACCAGAAGTCTCAGCTTCTTGTTTGTTTGGATAATTAAAGAAATTGCTGTGCAAATTTAAAGAGTTCCAGCTTTTTATAAATGTGCCGTTATAGAACTTCAAACCACCATGAATATTTAACAACAGCACTATCTAGAGTCTGATTTGGACATGAGCCGAGAAGTTCAGGCATATAAAATGAACACATCTAAATGCTTAACCAAAAGGATCACAAGCGAAGGAAGAGATAGAAATACCATTAAGTGTACATTTACTGTGGCCACACACAATAGTCATACACTTACTGTTTGGTTTAACATTTGGCTGATAATTTAATAAATATTTTGTGTGCTTGGTTTACACATTAAGGGGCCACAATATATTTATTTGCAATATTCTGTCATTGTATTAACTGTAACTTCTCTTTTTATTAATCTGAATTCTTTGCACAGGAATCTCTTTGTGTCTTGAATATCAATAACAACAACGTTGATGATATCAGCGACCTGACCGTGCTGAAGGAGCTCCAGCACTTTTCTGCTGCTGACAATAAATTGCGCAATATGGAGGTAAATATGACTTTAAAAAGTGTCTGTGAAACCAGTTCAAGTCTTCCTCTCCAGTGTGATAGAGGTAGAAACTGACTGCATGCTGTGCACGATGCAAAGTAAATACCACATCACAGCAACTGCGCATGACACGGTGTATTAAAGTCAACATACCAGCTATTAGTTGATCGGGTCAGCATTAACATTGTTCCATAGCTCTCTGCAGTGATGTGTGAAATGATATGGAGAACAGGGTTCTAAAGAACCAAATCCTGCAAATCCCGCCATAGGTTCCCAGTCTCCATGACTCGCACAGGGTCAGAATTATTCAACAAATCAGCGAGCCATTCCCCTGAGACTTTTCTCGCTGACAGCTTTAAACAAGCACAAGTTTCTCTCTTTCCTTGCTGATTTTTCCTCTCTGCCTCAGAATCCTCCATTTGATACCTTAAACCACCGGTACTTAACTTCACACGAGACTCATCTGAGGCAGAGATAGGATTTATGCTCACTGAATTACTTGGAAAATAACCTGCTTGTTTTTGAGACCCACTCTAATGGATTTAATTTTTCAGTTTGAATATTAATTGAAAAGGTTGATGACTTCATTTGAAGACTTAATTCTTATTTCTTACTGGTAGTAAACACTCGGATGACACATTGAAGCACTACATAATTGACTACACTGCTGAGGCTACTTTCTCAACACAAGTGATTTTTTTTTTTGAGAACGTTGATGCAGGTAATTGCTGTACACGTGTCATTTTTAGCAGATATCTCCTATAATTTATACAACCCGTCTGCCACTATTGATCCTGCAAAGACAGCCCTCCAAAGGATCAATCCCTTCTTCTGCGTCATTTGCACAGAATCCAGAGGAAACATTATGGATTTTTAAAATAGATTATGACAGGCAGTCAGCCAGGGTGACAAATGGGGAGCATCTTCGAAGACCGTTAGCCGTGTGCAGGGCAGAGAGGACAGGGGAATCGAAGCCCTGGTCAAATACAGGTTCATAACTGGCCCATCATTAGTCCAGGCGAGAGAGCCAGCCAAGCTCAGTGAGTATCCAGCCTTTGCTGTTCTCCACGCCCCCGCGTGGGGGGCAATTTGGCGCTGGGCTGCTCTTCGGTGAGGGCCTTCTGAGTGACGGCCCTGACACGATCATTTATCAAAGCCTGGGAGCGCGCGGTGCTCAGGGGTCCCCTCTGAACTGATTGCAGCACGAGCTGGAAAAGTGGAAGCGCTTTGGCCAAGACAGGAAGGCAATGAACAATCAGAGCGTGTCCAGAGAGTATTCATATTTCCAGGCTTGGATTAATGTGCCTTTAGATAAACATACAACTGCAGGCAACTGGCTGGAGGAGCCAGCCTCACACTGCCCCAGGAGAAAACTTGTAGTTACATGACACCGGCGACACTGTTTATTAAAATAGACTGATGTGTTGTTTATGAACTTTCCATTGGCCCTTGTACTTCACATTACCATTCACTTATACCATGTCTTTAAAAGTTTTTGTCTCTGATTAGTAATTATAAATATGCATCATATTTGTTTAAAAGAAAGTTGTGCTTTGTTTCCTGTTTAGTTACTGAGCTGTAGCTGTAGAGACAGACTACTGCCACGTGAATCATTTGCGGTTAAAATGAAAACACAACATACTAAAAGTGAAGGTTCTCTTCTTGTGTATTTTCAGGAGTTAGAGGATGTGTTTAGCCACTGGCCGCAGCTGCTTCAAATGGATTTGGGTGGAAATCCTGTGTGTAAAAGTAAAAAGTACAGAGACCGCCTGATAACTGTGTGCACACGCCTCGGTGAGTTATTATTCATTTCCTTTCTCAATGGCATCCTAATCTGAAAATGTACTTCACTGCTTTGACTTAACCAGGCTAATATTTAAGATGATTTTCATTTCAGAATTTCACATTAAATGCTTGTTTGTTTAATGTATTTATTTATTTTTACAGAGGTTCTTGACAGCAGGGAAATTAATGAGGTAACCAGACAGTTCCTTATTAACTGGAAAGCATCCAAAGAAGCCAAGAAGAGAGAAAACAACAAACATTTGAGGAGCGAGCCGTTGATCTCCTATCCCTTAACAAGTAAGTCTTTAAATTCTGTACTTTATAAATCTACTGTAACATCTTTGCCCACGTTACCACAACTATCCACTTATTTTAACACACGGGATCAGTTAGATTTTAACAAATCACCCTTACATACTTAAAGTGATTTAATGTTCCTACTTTGTTTTTAGTTATATCCAATAATATGGATAGCCATAAAATTGAGAAACAGCCAAATATAAGACATGTAATTTTTTAAAATTTTGTTCCCTTTATTTTGATTTTTCTGTTCTTTTCACATGTATCAGTATTTACTTTATTATCCTGGATTGAATTTTACACATTTGAATTTATTTACCTGTTTGTATGTGTGACTTTGTTTATATTCCAGATGACTTTAACATGGGTCAGGGTCCACATCCTGGTCACAACACCTACAGCCATGCTAACGTGCAGAGGTGGAAGCCACTGCAGCCGCCTCTGAGGTCCAGAATCCTAGTACACACAGATCTCAGCTAATGCGAGACAGTACACATTGTGGTCTCACTCCATTTCATTACTCACTAATTGATTTACTGTAGACCGTTAAATTAGCAACATCACAAACCAGCTGTCATACAGGAGTTGTGTACCACATGATGAAATGTAGAAATTATGAGGGATGACAGCTGCTAATAGGCTGGACCTCACTCCACATCTTACAGTCATCCTCAAAATCAAGATGAAATGTTTTAGATTAATTTTATTGTAAAGTGGTATCAGTTATTTTAATTTCCCTCATTCTTCCATCTTGACAAATTACTTGCTTTTTTTGGATCATGTTCTCTTGATTATCTGAGCTGCCAATCTCTGTTGAACATTCACAACATTTTAGACCACAAAGTTAAAAAAAAATCATCCATGATCTGATCATGCTTGCTCTTCTTTTTCTCTGAAATGGTAGGGCAAAAAAATTAAAGATTCCCATGAGCGGACTTCTCAATCATGTGGCTGTCTCATCACCCCTCTGCAGTTATGTGGATGCTCATGACAAACCTCCACCACCTCCCCCCTCACACATGCAGGACTACCCGTGCCTTTTTCAAGCACCTTGGTCATCAGATTTTTTATCTTTGTGTATTTAGCAGCACAGAGAACAGTCACTGTCACCTGCATACTTTAATGTCCATATAGCTGCAGGTACCCTATAATGGTTTAAAAATGTGGCCTTTTTTTTCACTGCATATTTTCAAATGTTTTGATTTTATTTATCTGTTTTAATAGATTCATATAAATGAATTAATAGACTGGAAATCTCCTACTGTTTGAAATTAATGAAAAAAATTAAAGAGCAAAACAAAGAATAATGGTTTGTGCATTTACTCCTCTCACTTTCACAGCTGATTTATTTCTAATTACATTTTGTTTTGGGGCTCTGAGGATACAAATAATCTATCCAACTCAAACTGTTACTTGCTGATAGTCTTATTTTCTGTGCGTAATTTTTCGTCTGCATGCATTTCAGCAAATAAGTGAACCAGGAGATGCAGAGTGGCACAAACTAAATGATCACTCTGCCCCAGCATTACAAGGCTTTACATAAGCCTCTGTTAAAACAACCGTGATGAATGATTCAGTCCTGTTTTATAGCAGATACAGTAACAATGCGGATGTATTTATTGTCACTGAATGTTTGAATCAGGAGCCACGTGGGTGTGTGACCCCCGAAAGATGCGGGGTTATTAGGGAAACAAGCTTACTTAACCTTCTTTTACTTCGCCTTGTAATTAGTGGCCGGGAGCAAAACTGTTACTCCATCCTTACAAAAACAATGTTTATTAAGAACAGTCCGAGGATATACATATTATGAATAATTCCTTTCATTAATTTGCCGACATCTCCGTTTGGAGCCTTGGAAATCAGAGTGATTAATTTATGAGTCTCACAAGAATTTCCTCAATGCCTGCCTGTTGATTGCAGCGCTGGAGTTTATTTATTAGCTGTTCCAATGAGCTTGCAATTCAAGACACCCTGGCAATTAGTCAAATGTTTTGCATATCACCTTACACATGTCAGCCTGTCTTCATGGTGTGCTGCAAATAGAGTTTTGAAAGACTATAACCTTTATTTCTGAGCATGACGAGCACATTTTTGAGGTAATTTTGACTAACTTTCTTCCCGTTGCCACTTTTTGATAGGCTTATAAAGAAAATACAGTGTCAGGTTCGCAGCCAATTAGAGTGGGATCTGGCCTACCACATATCAGGGTACAAGGAAAAGAGAGTCCTGCCTCTGGCGTTGAAAACGAGCCTCTGCTGCCCTCAGACAGAAATAAGTTAGGAAAGGGAAAGAGCAGTCTTCTCCACTGTGAGGGAGTGCTATGGGGCGAGTGATTAATTACGTCGGAGTGAAATACTTGTCCGCCGCTTTGTGTATCCAATAAATTAAGGGCTCCTGAGACTTTTACGCACACAGGTGAAGTGTTGGATGAGCGCAGGGGGACTGCTGCGCACCTTTTCTGCAGACGCAACACTTTATAAGGATAAGCTGGACGTGGACTGGGACTGTTCTCCATTGAAGAGCAAATTCTCAATCCTATCGAAGCCCTCTTTGGATTGCCTTCATGTCGAAAACAGCGCCTTTAACAGATACCAGAGGTAAACTCCATCAGAAACTGCTCTCACGAGATTGTACACCGGCAATATGCCTGGCAGGGATTTCATTTGCAATGCAGGTCGTTTGACATGTGACTGAGCAATCAGCACAAATACATGTTTTTGGTGAAACTTTGGACAGCTGTCTGTTCTGTCATTTGGCAAAGAATGTGTCTATTTAATTTATTTTTCAATAATTTCAATAATAGACTGCAAATAAGTTAAGTTAGGGTTTAATAAATAAATGCAAAGGCAATAAATTATATAAATTAAAAGTTAAGTTAGAGGTAGAACAAAGGCACATAGGCAACAATAAATAATTTATAAGTTAACTCTGAAGTCTCATCAGTTATAACTTGAGCTCAGTAAAATGTGCAATATCATAACCAGGTTAAACAACTGTGATGTGTCCTCATCCATCTGATGTAACTCTTCAGGTCTGTGAGTGCACCCTGATGGCTGGAAGACAGACGCTCCGTATGGACAGCGGTAATTGCTCCGGGACGGCGGTGGATGACAGCCCTGCATCCAGCCCGAGCTCCAGTCCCAGTCCGGACGGCCGCCGTCAGGACCTGCAGCGGGCCAGAGTGCTCCAGACCGGCGGGCTCGGCGGCAGAGGACGCCCGGCAGCAGCCAACGCAGCGCGGGAGAGGAGCCGAGTGCAAACCCTGAGGACCGCGTTCCTGGAGCTACAAAGGACTTTGCCGTCCGTGCCGCCGGACACCAAGCTGTCCAAACTCGACGTGTTGATACTGGCCACCACCTATATTGCCCATTTGACTCGAACACTACAAGAAGAAGGCACGGAGGAGGGAGAGAGCACAAAACAAACAGAGGCGTTGCACTCACTGAAAGGAGACGGCTATCTGCACCCAGTGAAGGTCAGCATAATAATAATAATAATAATAATAATAATAGGCCTAATAATAATAAAGGCATGTCATCTGTTTTCAATGTCAATTATTACCCATTATTTTATTGTGAAATGTCTCTTGATAAAAAATTCTGAGCTGAATTTTTCACTATAATGCAAAAAACATAACTTAATACCCAGTGATCACTCATACTTAGTTGATGTAACACATTTCTAAAGCATGCAACATCATCCTCGGTGGCCTTTGGGCCTATTTTAGAGGTTGACTCACATACAAATTAAATGTCTTTGCAGAAATGGCCCATGCGATCCAGACTGTACGTCGGAGCAAGCGGACAGTTCCTCAACAACACAAGTCCTTCAGAGTCAGAGAATCAAGGCCCATCATCGTCCACCTCCCAGTAACAGGCTTTAAAATCACCGTATGAAATAATTTCATATTTGCATGAGTTCATGCTGTTGCAGCAGCATGTGCATTATGATTGTAGATCTGATTTTACTTCCACTAAAAGCCCTCTAAGGAAGACATTGTAAATTAATATATTACGTGAATTTTATTGTATAAATTTCGAGAAAGCATACGTTATGTTTCTCTGTTGTTATTTTGGCCAATCCTGTTTGCCCCTGCATCGTGCAGTTCCGTACATGTCCCAGGTATGATATTTGTAGAAATTCCGCGGGGTAATGAGCCCGTCATGCTTGAGGTGTGCACTTTCAGTTGAAACATTTGCACTAAATGCATGTGTGAATAACTAAACATCTGTCATGTGAAGTGGTCTGTCAGAGAGTCAACAATGGAGGCTCCTCATCTCATGTTCCTTCGTATTTTTACATGCATGGTTGTAAATGTGTTTGTGAATAAATGACTTCAGTGAAAGAAGACGAGTCTCCTTAAGATTTGACGATTACAAAAGATCTGTGGAAGTGCCCTTTTTTCATTAGGCACATTTTGAGATAATAAAGTCAAACAAATATAACAATTTAAAGTCTACATGGAGGTTGTCAGGGCGTCATTTATCAAAGTAATTATTGGTATTTTTATGCTGTATTATTGAACACTGCTGGTACTTCCTGATCATTTAAAATTGTCCTTGTGACCATGGGACAGTAACATTCAATCAAATGCATCAAATAAAGCTGTGGTGCTCGCTTGCAGGCTAAATTTAGAATTTAAGACAACATTTAACTGCAGCAAAATGACTGCACCTAACCGAAGAATATGAAGGAGGCTGAGTAGGATGACAATAAATTAAGAAATTAAATGGATAAATAAATAACTTATGGTATTTTCAGCTGTCATCATGTTAGAGAAAGCAAACAATAATTACCTGTATTTATACAGATTAAAGGTGCAAATAAAGATGACTCCACCTAACTAAGGAATATGCAGTAGGCTGAGTAGGATTTTCATAACTGAAGAAATCAAATGGGCTAAACCAGAATAAATATATGTCTCGTTTCAGCTGTGTTTATACTGTCATCATGTTTGAGAAAGCAAAAAATAAATACATATATTTGCACAGATTAAAGGTGTAAGTATTAAGTGAATTAACCTCTTTGTATTTAGCAATTTATTATTTCAGTGGAAGCTGAATGACATGAAGTTGCCTGTCTTTCTGACACGTTTAGACATTTTTAGAAACTGGCTTTATTTGCTTAACTTTGTTAAATTGCTTGATCCCACTATATGGTGAAACTTCTTTGAATATTAATACATGTGTAGGCAAATAAGATTTTTTAGAAGTAACAAAGGGCAGTATATGTGTATTCTGGAGAGTTTGAGAAAAATGAAGGTGGTTATAAGTCTATAAATTATTAAATTTAAGGCACGTGTTTGTTTTATCTGCAGTGAGTTAAAAAAAATAAACCACAGATTCCCAATTCATCACAAACCTGGTGCATTCATGTAATGGAGTGGAGAGACTGCGTTCATTTGCTTTTTTTTATATCTTAAATATAAACGTCAAAGAAATAGCATGTAGCTGGTGCTGACAGTATAATTACTGCTCAGCTGTGCGCCTCATGAGCGTCAGTGCGCAGCTCTGCGGCGCAGTTAAGAGAGCACGGACCCGGAAATACCTCCTCTTGTCTTGGAGACACAACCATGAGCAGAGAGCAGCCCTGCAGCTCCTCGAGTCTGCTGCAAACTGAGAAGACTACAGCATGGTTAATCTTCAGTGTGAAGGTAGGCAATTGTAAGATGACTTTATATGTTTCCACAGATGTGTTACTTGCATGTTTTGGACGTGTTAACATGTTGATTAGCGGTTAGCTCTTTAGCACGACCGGTGCGTGTTAGCCTGTAGCTAAGTTAGCTCATATCTCTGCCACGTGGGAGGAAAGAATAAACCCTAACAGCTGATTTGGAGCATTATTCATGGCACAAACCAAAAATTAACAATATAAATGGTATAATATAACGCACACAGGGAGCTTAAGCGTAACACTGCACGTTTGTTCCTACTGGGTTAGCTTAGCAGTGTAACTAACGCACGTGGTTGTGGATGTGAATTAAACGCAGGGCCTGTTTAGTAATTCTCACACCTGTGTTAACACCGTATTTCATATGCAGAACGTTTCTATTGGTCTATATGCACGCAAACTCTGCCGCAGTGACTGTAATGTAATGTCAACTTTGACGCAGCCTTACCTGCTAATAAACCCATCACAGTGTCTCCCTATAGACAGGTCACATCCCAGCAGTAATGCAATAAATCATTCTTTGAGACAGTTCAAAAGGGAAAACGTCCCCAGTGTCACTCAGCCCCTCACAGCCCTGTCCATATCTGGCTGTGACCAAGGGTCAGCAGGTGAGCTGCTGGTCAGGGAGTTGCCCTCTCCCATTATTTCACAGGGGAAAGTCATCATGGCTCCCACTGAGGACGCGAGGTCATGGCAGAGGTCGTGACCTGCTGTTGAACCCTGCGATGTTAGCCATGCTCCCAAGCTGTGTTACACTGGTACCCTTTGACCTTCGGGTGATCAGTCATCGGCTCTCACCATATTGGCTGTTTCTTAAGTACATCTTATTCATGCGAGTTGAAAATCAATAGATCACTCCTGAGAGTGCTTATTTGTGAGGTTTGGTGAAGTTATGGTGTCAGACATGGGCAGATCTGGTGGGAAAATATTGTAATTAATGTCAAAGACTGAACATGCATTAGCTTTCTGACATATTTGACTTTTGTGTTTTACAGATGTGCAGATGAAGATGGACATTTTAAATAGTGATTGGTACACCTGATAAGGTAAGGTTAAAGCTTGATATAAAGTTTAAGATTGGTCAAACCGTCCTTTATGTAGTTGAATCTGTGTACTCAGTGATCCTTATGTATTACAGATGTCAGGTTACCGCTGCTGACTACAGATGGCCAAACACTGGTCTTCACCACGTGGACCTTAAGGTGAGCCTCAAGTATTTAAGTGTTTGTATTGGGCTTTAGGTTATAGGGCAGTCCTGCTGCTGGAATAGTGATGACTTCACATTTTTGCCGTTTACCCATCAGACAATAAGGTGGTGAAACTGTGACTAACTGAATCACCAGCATATTAAGGATGCATTCACACTGGCGCTATTTGGCCCACTTTAAACAAACCCTGGTCCGCTTCCACGGATAGTTTGGTTTATTTGAAGTGGTGTGGACGCTCATTCGAACTCTGGTGCGGACCAAACGAGTGAACCGTGGTTGGCTTACAGTGGGGAATGCAACTGGACTATCCAGTGAACCACAGAGGAGTGACGTAGAGCGCACTGCATACATATAATTTACAGGCATATGTGATCTGAAAACTTTAAAATCCTTGCTGTACCTTGCTCGGCGTCTGTTTAACCACAGCAGCACATCATAGTTTCTCGCTCTCTGCTGTCTTTTTTGGTACAGCTGCATTAATCTCATGTACAGAGCAACATGCTGGATAGGGAATAGAAGGGGATGGATTTTCGTTATAGGTCCTGGCTAATCGATGAGCCGGGTTCTCTTCTTCCTCATGCTTTTTTTTCCTCTTCCTGGTCAGTGGTCGTTTCTGGCAATACTCCCCCAAATGAGCAGCTGTTGTAACTGCGTGACGTTGTCCTGGCAGTTTGGTCCGCTTTAAAAAGTGCAGTGTGAAAGTGAACTGAACCAAATGAAGGTGTGAAATTTTTCTGCATTCCCCACCCAATCGAACCGAGGCCCCTGAAATATCCTGGTGTGAATGCGCCCTAAGATTGGTCAAACAGTCTGTTGGCTAGTGGAATCTGTGTACTCAGTGATCCTTATGTTTTGCAGATGTCAGGTCACTGCTGCCTACTACAGATGGCCAAACACTGGTCTTCACCATGTGGATCTTAAGGTGAGCCTCAAGTATTTAAGTTTTTGGTCGTATTAGGTTATAGGGCAGTCCTGCTGCTGGAATAGTGATGACTTCACATTTTTGCCGTTTACCCATCAGACAATAAGGTGGTGAAACTGTGACTAACTGAATCACCAGCATATTAAAATTAGTCAGGACTGATTCTGATGTTGATAATGGCATGTAGAATTTTTAAATTTAATCCTGTTATTTCTTGTTCAGGGGCCATGCTGTGGTCACAGGTGATGCAGCAGATGTAATCCTTTGCCTCCTGTGTTGATCAAGAGGTGAGTTACTTGCCACAGTATTTTGTTTTTGCACAGCTGTACATTTATGGTACTGGGACAATGTTTTCAGTTTACCTATCAGACACAATAGGCAGTGAGACCTGAGTGATCAAAATAACTGCAGAAATATGCAGAGCTTCTTTAAAATAATTCAGTTTAATGTTGTCTTAATGAAATTGGACTTTGGATGCATTTCTTAATCAGGCCTACCTTTTAAAAAATAAAATAATTTCCTGAGCATGGCTATTTCCTGAAATGTATACAACTGACTGTAGTAGAGAAATGGCTTGTCTAAGTCTTATATTACATTAAGAGCTGGCACATCTTGCAGCTGTAATAGTGATGAGATCACCTTTTCGCCGTTTACCCATCAGACAACGGAATGGTGAGATTGTGTCTACTGAATTACCAGCTGCAGCCTTAGTTAAACTCTATCCACTGCACTGCTGTCCCAGTGATCTGGATTTATGGTGTTACTATAAAAAGTTTTACATGCCGACAGAAAATGTCAACTTGACTTATGGAATATAAAATATGTAAGAAACGTAAACATTAATCCTCATTTTCCTGCAGATGAGGAGCTGGAGCAGAAGTGAAGCAAAAACACTCTGAGTCTGCCTCTTATATGTGGTAAGTGAACCCTATATTGAGCTTCTTTATTTGCTGTTTGCTGATCCATGTCCTGATTAAAGATGTAATGATGAGTTCACCTTTTCGCCGTTTACCCATCAGACCAAAATGGGCTGCTGAGAATGTGACTAACTGAACTAAAAGTCAAAGTTTTAAAACCATACATATCATTTTTTTCCCCCCGCTTAAACTAATTATATATTTCTTTATTGGCAAGGTTACAGAGCCAGTCGACTGATCAGGCCGTCTGTAGGGACACTTGTTTTAAAGGTAAGGGTGGATTTCAACCTCTGTCAACAAGTGTTGCACTGATATTGAATATATATATTAGCTGTTTACATATGATGCTACAAATTTCAACATGGATACTCTCACTGCATTATCTTTTTAAAATGTTTGGCCTATTTTTTTTTTCTTTTCGGTGTTCCAGAGCTGATGGATCACCATTTGGAGGAAATCTTATTTGCCCTTTTCTTGCGGAGGAAATTAAATGCCTTGCATCATTAATAAAACCTGTCTGCAAGAAAAAAAAGCCTTGACTTGATCTTTTTTATTTGCTTTCTTGCTTATCTTTTCTGTAATATATTTTAGATCTTTTCCCCAAACATGTACTGTATCTAGATCTTGATTAATCATCACAGGCACTTCCTCTATCATCACTGCATTAAATTCAAGGTGAATTGTGTGCCTTTATTGATTCAATGAATTTACAATGACAAAGGAATGAAAAGGAAAAATGTCAATCAGCAGTGTGTGTGTGTGTGTGTGTGTGTGTGTGTGTGTGTGTGTGTGTGTGTGTGTGTGTGTGTGTGTGTGTGTGTGTGTGTGTATATATATATAGTTAGTGGGATTTTTATGCCGCCTACCTGTGTCTTTGAACCATATGGAGGTCTTCACTCCTCTGTGATGTATGTGTCTGCTCCCGGTGCATATGCGTAGATGAAGCGTAGGATATTCTGGTGGAGGTCGTCCAGGGTCTTGTCTCTCCTGTGCAAACCATCCACATCTCCCAGGTCACAAGGAAACACTGCATCAGGTGGGATAATGAGGGCAGAGGCCCCTGTAGGAAAAGGCAGGCATTTCTTGAAACCTTGTAGCCTACATAGAGCCCTCATGATGCTTAACAAAAAGCCAGGGACAGGATTAAATTTACGATGAGGAAATGGAAAAGCTATGAGCTATGTATAGTATTGTATACAACAAAACTTTAGAGCAATCAATTTAGCAGTATATAAAGGTTACACATGCACCAACACAATCGCTCATCGCATCATTCTCAGTCACATACACACACACATTCATATCTATATCGTGTATACTATGTATGTGTCTATGTATAGCATTTTAATTGTTGTATACACACTGAATAAGGCCATGCTTATAAATGGGATAACCATAAAACAATAGCTTTAACTTGCATGATGTAGTTTAACAAGGTGTGTATAGGACATGAGCAAATTTGTACAAACTGTCGGATATGATTTCTTAATATAAGTACTGTATTTGTACTTATTGCAATCAGTAAGAAGGTGACGAAACAAAGTACCATGCTTGAGAGTGACTGAGTTTTCACAGAGCAGCACAGCAATCACAGCGTCTTCCTCCAGCACTCGTGTTCTGAGACATAACTTGCAGTGAGCCTCAGCCAAAGAGATCCTTCAACATCAAAAAACATGACAGTACTATTTATAAGAGAAGATTATCTCCTTATTAGTTAATCTTTTATTCTTAAATATGAACTAAAAATAATCTGTACAACTGCATAAAGTAGTATGGCAATTAAAATTGGTAGGGGCCATGTAAATGTTTTGAGATTAAAAGCTTAATGTGACATTTTTGTCCTCTTAGTTTTAGTTCCACATATAATACATCACCACAGTGAAAAGACTTGTAAACATTTGTCATAGCCAAATGATAGTCTTCTGAGGGTATAGTTTGGATGACAGTTCTCCATCTAGTGGATGATAGTGACATTACACTGAACTGAAAGTAACTTCTTGTCTACATGCAGTCTCCAGTTGTGATACAGAAAGTGAAGACAGAATACTATAGCAGCAAATATTTTTTTAATTTTTGTGGTAGATTCTAGATTGCTTACAGTAGTTTGATAGAGGCCACAGACATCTTGACACCCTGACTCTGTGTTCGGACTCTTCTGCTGGCCATGTAGTAACCGTGGATTATTTTTTCTGCTTCGGGGCTGAGCTCCACGTGCAAACTCTGTGCATGTGCTATCAGCTGGAAGGGAATTAAGAACAGTAATTGCACTCTAAGCTTAATGTATTTTAATGCAACAGCAATGCAAAGGTCTTGGTATAAGAACATGTTTGTTAACCTCCCGGTAATCTTGGGTAGAAAACTCCCAGCAGGATGGGTAAAGGGGTTTTCCAGGCTGCACTGCCTGCTGGAGGGTGTGGACGGTCTGGGCTAGCAGAGCCTGTTCTCCAACCATATTCTTACACTGAATAACCAGGCCAAAGGCGTCTGCTAATTGAATTGGTATGGGTCCCATTTCCTGCTCACAGAGAAGAGACCAGGCATCAGAAAGCTGTCTGATGTGCTGTTTTCAACGTGTAAACCTGCAGAGACAATCCTATGTAGTCAGAAAGTAACCTGGAATTTAAACCATCTCTGAAATTCTATGTGACTGGTTACACAGTCTATTGTCAACGTTCCCCTCTAGGCAAAAGAAAAAAACAAAGCATTAATTATCCTCAAGGGCTCTGCTGTGAGGTAATGTTGTCTGGGCAGGGCACTTCCTCCAAGAAAAGTAAATTGTCTCAACTTCCTGTTTTGTCTGTACTATGTACAAACATCTGAGTTAAATGAAATTTCTTGAACCCAGTGTGCTGTACCACACAAGATCCACCAACATGACAATTTATTTTCCAAAAAATCCCAAAGCAGATCTGCTAGTGCACACTCAGACCACGTTTTAAGCGAGCTATATGAAAGTAACAGAACATTATGTTGTGATTGAACTTACTGCTGTTCCCAGTATGGCACAATCTGCCCTCCCAGACCGTCGAGAGGCATCCATAGAGTCTGTGAAAGCCCAGAAGCTGCATTGGACTGGGAAGGAAAGCTGCTGGTCAGCATCCTCGCCATACTTCTTCCCTGGGATGAACACAGACACTGTGCAGCTCTCAAGAACTGAGAAAAATTCACAGTGGGGGAAAAGAACATTAAAGTACACTGTTTTTTATGTGTAGCAGAAATTATCCATCGTGTGAATTGCTGACAGAATCCTCTCCTTATGCTTTAACTTATTTAATTAACCACTTTGGTTCTTTACCTGACTGAATGGCATCCAACCTGTCCTTTTTGTAACAGCCCAAATCTCCCAACATGCAAATGCCACCAGTGGCTAGCAGGGCAGAGCCAGCATGGATGTTAGCAGTGCCTGCTCCGTGTTCGTCCCGGGATAGAGATGCAAACATCTCCCCTGAGGCCTGATGCCTGACCCCACGACACGCCAAGCTCAGGCTGTATGTCATTAGTCTGGCAAAAACAACAGGGGGGAATGGAAATGAGGAGGATTAAATCTCAGCATTCATCAAAGCTGACTCATGCAGACCATTTTACCTTTCCAGTATCAGAGTATCAGCGGTGACAACTAGGAGATCCAAGTTGTTAGATGTGTCTTTTGCATCTGCTCTAGTCTGCACCATGCTCAGCAGCAAGCCCAGCTTTAAAGTGTTGTAGAGGCCTGGAGGAGCCACGTCCAACCCAAAGCAGTGAGCCACAATGGCAGAGAACCTCCAGTGAGAACCGGCTGTGGCCTTTAACAGCTCCTGGAGGCTGGCACTGACTTTACTGGGATCTGTAGGGAGAGTGTGAGACATGGTAATGATGCACAGTGTGGCAAAAAAAGAAAGGGGTTCAGATTAATCAGAAAATACTGCGTCAAGATTTGTTTAGATTCCCATGTTATCTCAGTATGCCTTTGGCTGGGATCTCTGTGGATTTGGAGCAGAGTTTAACATGAAATCATTCACTGCCTTACACTCTGGCTCCCACGGTTGGACGCTATTTGCCTCTACACTCCAGGTAATGTTGGGCCACTGGTGCACATGCGCAGGAATGCCTAACACCCTGTAGAGCTGACCGATTCTCATTGAGTTACACAGCTCATCTGTACGAACAGGAGAAACAAAGCAATAACACTCAAAGGGGTTGTTCTGTGCTGTCTGGTGATTATTGAAGAAACATGCATGCCACCTACAATCCACTGCCAAGAGAAACACAGAGTGAGGCCTTCAGAACAAAGATTTCTCTGTGTGCGAAGTGCACAGCCAGCTAATGAGTGTTCCTTGCACTTATTAACATATATGTTTAGTAACGGGAACCCAGTGTATTGAATTCCTCTACAGGACTGGGTCAACAGAATATGTTAATCCTGGTGCTGAGATTTGCTAAGCTCCCACGGGGGCTGGCCGGACAATGTTATTAGAGGGGACAGAAACACTTAATATCCCACCATGAGGCACTGTGTGCGGCTGGCTGCACAAAAATCTATTTATTTGAACTCTCCCCTACTAAGTTTGTGTTCGAAAGTGAGCCTCATTTAGAAAGCCGGCGAAAATTAATGACAAACCTCATTGCATCTGACTGTGTGTAAATACAAGCTATTACAACCACATTATTCAGGACTGGGAGTGACTATAATGGATGAGAATATTATTTTACAAATAAATAATACCTCTTAAAATTTTGAGGATATTAATCTACAGTGCAGTATCTCTTTTAACAGTTTGACTTGCAAATGAAATCTGAGTCTTTTAACCCAGAAAAACTTAGAAGTACTCATTTGTTCTTTGCTATGCAAACAAACCTGTTAATCCACAGTCTTAATATACTAATGTCATTTCTTGGCATCTTTTAGCTGTCATACAGCATCAAGCAATCAAATAATTATCAACTCATCCAGGGTGTAGTCATGTTTAAGCTTTAGATGATTATAACGAAGCAGTCAGAGTTGTGTCTTGTTCATAGTTATGTTTTTGGTCGTTAAAAAATATCGCAGACACATATTTTACAGGGGATGCATATTCATACTCCATCAATGAGATCAACTTATTTTGTGCTGTTTAGTTCAGAGGTTGTAAATAAAAGTCCATTCCTTTGTTCTGCAGCTGTTCAGCAGATTGAAAACTGACTTGATGGTAGCCAAAAAACACAAACAAATTAAAATTTGACGTGAGAGAGAAGGTCAGGGGTGAACTTTATAAAGAACTTGTTACACTTTGTACTGTTTATGCTATTATTTTGCATTTTTTTGTTGTTTTAAAATTGAGCTAAGTAAACCTTTGATACGTTTTCCTTTACCCTGAATTGTTGTTAATAATGATGTGCTGTACATGCTGAAAGTACACATTTACACAGGGACAGAATTATGCAATAATAGAGTGTCTGTGTTTGAGCAATTCACAGTGTAAGCTTGTCTGAAGTAGACCTACCTCTGAGAAACAGGGTGACAGACTGGTATCTGAGTGAGCTTTGCTGATGGGCCCTTAGAACATCCAGTGCTTTGACATGGATCAGCTTCACAAGCTGTTTGTCTGTCTCCACAAAAACACATTTGCAAACATACTAATTATAACATTGCACAGTTTTTTTCTTTACCACATGCACCAATTCAGATGTCGTCCCCAGTAACACACAGAGGCTCTCACCTCCCAACACTCTAAACTTGACATCCTCTTTCAGTTGGGAGCTGCAGATCATACAGCTGAAGTCGTTTCTCACGGTGGCTGACTCTGTGGCTCCAGGTGCGTGGACACGGATGTGGTGAAACCCTAGAGTCAGCATCCAGGAAATGAAATCAAACGTGAATCCGATTTCAAGTCTATAAATGCTACATGTCTGACAATTGCTTGAAATACACAACATTTTGTGTGTACAAACTCAGCTGAGTCTGGTCTGTCTTTGTTGTTAGCACCACTAAAAACTGAGTGGAGACAAATGTGTTTCCCAGTAGTACCTGTAGAGCAGGGACAGTCATCATTTATGCAGAGGAACCTGGCTCCCTGGGTGTATTTCGTAATCCTCGTCATGGCAATGACCAGGCCCTCCATGGAGACAGGCCTCATGGGCCCGTACCCACGAGGAAAACCACAAAGGTCCAACGTATACTCAGGGAACGGAGGCAGATGTGTCAACTTCAGAATTACATTCACCTCAAAGGGAACAATCAGATGACACACTGTTACAGGACTGAATCAGGAACAGTGGGGCAGAAACAGCTGTAGCTAGACCAATCAATCATACCTGACTCTCTGTGTGTATTTTTTCAACAAGTGAAAGTGTCTTTATGGCCAGGAAGCAAACCTGAATGAGGAATTGGGCAAATATAATTAACCTTATAATAGAGGTTGACAATTTATTTTAGCTGGCTCACAGTTTTCACTTACAGACTGAAACAAGGCTGTTGCATGTAGGGGATCACGCAGAATACAGTCACCCAGTATAGGATCCACCTCTATCACATCGGAGGGATTTACACTGATACAAAACCTGTAGACTGCCTCAATCTGCTGTGGGTCTGCAAAGGACAGGCACAATTTGAAATCCTTACTTAAATGTAGTTTAAGTGATTTAAACGTCCATTCCTACTAGCTAACAACGTTAGCTTGTTAGGTTATGAACACAGACTGTGCCGTGAACACAACAGATGTTAGCTAGCTGGTTTTTCCATTTTCCTCACAGCTGCCCTACCGTTGAATGGTTTGGAATCTTCGGCCAGTTTCTGGAGGCCACCACTTCTGTCTAAATAGACCAGAACTGACTCTTTCAACGACAAAATGTCCGCCATTTTGAGTTAATGCTAAAAGACGTTATGACATTCTTTGCGTCTACAGGTTGCATTGGCGCGCGAGCTTCAACCCCGTTGTCACGGTGACCAGAGGGACCAGGACGTAAGGTTAGGGACTGTTCATGACGTATACAGGAGAAGAAGGTGGTGCAAATAATTTTTTAAGCACTTGGGGAAGGATTTATGTTTTTTATTTTTTATTTTGGCTAAAGGGAGGGGAGCACAAAATTAAATGGTTGTATTTTGTATTTATTTTACTGCAGATTTCTGCTGAAAATGTCATCCAGAAGGCAGATTTTCTTCAAAAACTGCCAATATTGCACCATTTATCATAGCCAGAAACAGTAAAAACAGAAATTATAGTTGCATTTTTAAATTTCCAACAGTCCTTAGCAGTCCCTCCAGGATCTCACAGCAAAAAACCCTTCAATTTGTGGCCAATTTTGTCAAAAATTGCGATAAAAATTGCTGCAATTTTATGTGATTTTTTGCGGGAAATTGCAGGCAAATGACAAAAATTGTGGCTACTGGCAAACATTGCAAGTCAGGATAAAAAATGAGATTTTTTTTATACCACTTCCTCCAAGAAATAAGTCATGTAATCACTTGTTATAACAATCATACTGAATATTACAAAAAGAAATGTTTCAGTTCTCTTCTTTAGTTTTATCTGATTAGTTTCAAAACATGGACTCTAATAATGTTGTAAAAAAATCCTGAGTGAATATTGTAGTTCTCAAACCAGACAATGTGACTGTAAAACATGTAAGCTACATCTGTTCCTTACCATCCCCATCCAACCCACCCCCTCCTCCGATAAGTCATAAACAGTCCCTTATTGACAAACAATAATAATAATAATGATAATAATAAAATAAAAAGTACATTATGATTATTAAACATAAAAACACTCTGAGACTACATCTGTTTTATATTTTTTATTAATGTGCAGGAGTATAAGCCTATTTAACTGCCAAGCGTAGCAAAGCATTGTGTATTTCTAATTTCTGTAATCATGAATAAATGTGTTAAGGCAAAGGACAGCAAAAAACAAATACAAACAATCCAACATAAAAAAAAAAAACAATTCACTCAGTATTTAAAGACAGACTGAAAGGTAACTTAAGAAGTAGAAGACACTTTCTTGTTTACAAATGTGACCTATAAACCAAATGCTTTATTCAGTGGTCTCTCAAGTAATCCCTATTTCCAGCTTAGTTAAGATGAATATGTATTTTTACAGTAATTACATGGACAAACACACTTCCACCTGGCAGTCAAATGGTGTGACTTTTAGTCCAGTGAATTGTTCAAGTTTTCCAGAAAACTGCTTATTGATTTCATTTCAGGGACAAATTTAAGGCTTTAAAAGGCTCATTTTAGAAACCACCAGAAAAACCATTAATAGAGGCTGGCTGTCCTTAAATCCTAAAAATATAATCTGTTATGTATATATAATTATATAAATACAAATTGGTAAAAAATAAAGACATTTCTGGCATGCTTTGTTCCCACCAAAATTTGTTTTAAGTGCCGTTTTGTCTCATCCGCTCGCTTTGGCTTCATAGAACAAGTTAATCCATGGTACAAATTCTTCCCTTTAGTCAACAGAAGTTATGATGGTTAAGGCAATCAACGACCTCACTGGGAATGTTTCATAGGAAAGAGTCATCCGAAGCTGGGGCATAAGAGAAGCCCACAAAGGCATCGTCGGCCTCCATTACACTGGCGTTGACTATGGAATGGTCTTGAGACCAGCAGATGGAGTTGGGGACTGGCTCATCTGTGAACTCAGGATCGAAGTTTGAGATGTCACAGTACGAGCTCTGGAGAAACATAGTGGGAAGAGGGAATAAAAACAAGGGTCATATTAGCATACAAGGAAGAAATTTAAAACAAACTGGATGCGTGTATTTAAAAGGGACAACAATACATACAACTAGATTTCTCAAAGTGCTTTAAAAAGACATAAAACTTAAAAAAAATAAGAGTAAACATATGACAGACCAAATGTTGGTTCTAAAAATCAAAAGTAAGTTTAAAGTTTTTGCACTCTAGTCCCAAGTTGCTGAGTGTTTTCAAGTCAAAAGGCTAAAGTCCAAGTGAAATCACAAGCCCTTCGTGTTAAAGTCAAAGTCAAGTCGCATGTCTTTTTTAATTTTGTCCAGTCTAAAGTCATTCAGTTTTTGACTTAAGTCTGACTTGAGTCAGACCTCTGATTTATGTCTAATAAAGGTTATTAAAATTACAAAACTTAAAATTTTTTTAAAGATTTGCAAGACTAAAAAGGGAGAACTCCAACACATTACATAAAATTAACTCTGTAAAATGCATTTATGAGGTAGTTTAAACTGTTCACTGTTAATTAGAAACACCTGTCCAATCAAACACAATAGCATCACATGGACTTAACATTTAAGATGTTTTTATGCTTAGTTTTTGTTGACAGTACACGAGAGGTATTCATTCAAGACTTTAAAACAGGAACAGAGAGCATTCAAATATGATCAAATACAAGATTAACTCTCTCTAAATCTGTAGCCTGCAAAAACAATGTGAGTTATGATGTATCTTTTAAGTTCTGGGTGCAGTTGTACAAAAGTCAAGTCGCTATTAAACACCTTTAAGTTTCTGATTGCTGGGCAACAGACAAATACTTACCACTTTGGGTATAAATGGGGCAGGGATCTTCTTCTGTTCGAGGTCATCCCAGTTGATGGATGAGAAGAAGCTGTGTGCTTTGATCTCATTCTGAAAATACAGAATAAATAACGACTTAAACATAATTTTTTTGTCTATAGAAAGTTAGTTGAAAAAACTTCATTAAGAGAAATTCTTTAATGACTGTTCATTTGTAATGTATCAGTGACATGATGTACACAGGTCGGCCACCAGAGGGAGCCCAAACACGGGGAGATCTGCTGTACATGCAGTGTCTGTATCTGCACAGTGTGAGTGTACTGATTAATCCCACTCACAAAGTCATCCCTCGACCCCAGTCTGTGTGTGCCATCTTTCTCCAGCAGGCCCTGGAGGATCGACCATGCTGTGCTAGACGCACCAGGACGCATCACCAACGGCTTGTGGAGGATGTTGTCATACATTTCATGTGTGTCCCTGCTGTAGAACGGCGGCTAGAATATGAACAAATAAAGAAATTTAGAGGCATGACGGTACAATGAGATTCATTAACATTTAGCGCTAAGATGAATAGTGAAATCTGGTGCAGTTTACTTATACATCGCAGTAAAACTAAAAAGCTTTGTCTGCAAAAGTAGTCAAGACTGCCTGACTGTTAATTGTATGGCAGGCTGAAAAAAATAAGTACAATGCATTGGGGATATTTGAGGAGACGTGGGCTCAAAATAAAAACTCACCAGGCCGAAGAGCATTTCGTACAGCACTGAACCCAGACACCACCAGTCTACTGTGTTATCATATGGCTGCTTCCTCAGGACCTCTGGAGCTAAGTACTGGTCAGAAAAAGCACACAAACATCACAATATAACACTGACATTTTGTTCTTAGCTTAAAATACACCAACCAAATGTATATCAACTATTTTTGGTTATAAAAGCCTATTTTCCTCTCTGGAAAATGTGACTCATATCCCTGCACAGACAGCAGTATAGCCTTGAATGGAATACACTCACACTTAAATCATTAACCACAATTTATTCCAAAAAGTCTGTTAATGATTATGACTTTCTGACACTAACTGTGAGACTTATTTAACGTGTCTGGTGCAAAATTGGTAGAAATTTAACACTGAAATCAGTGCTGCCATACCTCAGGTGTTCCACAAAATGTAGTGGTGGTATCTGTCTGGGAAATGCCTTCCTTGCACAATCCAAAGTCCGTCAAAATGATATGCCCCTTTAAAGAGAGGACACAGGGACGTTTTTAGACAACATGTGCCACACAAGCAGCTCATTATCCCCGGGGACTGAGGATTCTATTGTTGCCCAGGAATGTTGGCTGCACTGAAGCTCAGTCAGTCCCATTCACCGTTCCCTCACTTTCTCAATAAGGCTAGGCAGGAAAATCATTAGTAAGAGCTAATCCAATCACACGCTGGAACTGGAAATGACACTGTTGTGCACTGGTGGTACAATATGACTGGGAAAGAATGACATTTGTGCTGTAAGGTCTTATGTAATAAATCTGCAGCCGGTGTTTAGGCACTGTAGTTCCATAAATGTATATCTCAATTACACAGCAGTGTGTTGGGTTAAACAACAGGAATACTCACCTCATGGTCAAGGAGGATGTTTTCTGGCTTCAAGTCTCTGGACAAAATCAACACAAATGAATGTCAGTAAAGGAGACACAGGGCCGTAGCCAGCATTAGGAAACACTGATGTCATAAGCTCAAGTTGCACCATTGCAACCCCATATCCTGCAGAAATAACGACTTATTTCTTATATGTGTACCATACATATTCTAAATGCTGCTTCAAACACATTTCTACAACGTGAGGAATATAAATCTGGTGAACAATCAGCCTAATAAAAAAACATTTTTCTGGTCGTTCAAAACCCCAATTTCCCCACAGCAAACAAAAAATGGTTGCTATGGCCCTGAGGACACATTATCATGTGATCGAGCCCAACATGTGTCACACACATGTTCAGTTTATCTTCAATTTCATACACCTCATGGCATCAGTGTCTGATTTATTTAATATGTGTATTAACAGCAACTGAAATATTGTCACGTTTTCTAGATCTAAGTTGTGTCGATTTGCGTCCAATGAAAGTGCTTGTTTTTGCCACTGACAGGCTCAGAATGTTCTAAGAAGTGTCTGACAACATAATAGAAAACACCCTTCAGAGAAATGAACATTTTTCTTGACCTTTCACCTGCTCAGTTTGTTAGCTGTGACCAAGTCTTGCTCAAGAGAAGTATCATTCTGAAATATAGCGAGAGGTGACTTGTTACAGGAAAAACAACGGTGGAAATGTTAGTGAGAGGAAAGCTGGGAAGAGTTAGCTGGGAAAAAGTAGCTTAGTGTTATCTAAAAGCTTTCCAATGTCAGAATATTTAAATTAAGTCCGCTAGATTTCAGAACAAGACTTGTTTACACCTCTAAAAACAGACCAGAGACCTGTACTATGAAGCCAGTTCAACTGACCCAGGATATCTTTTCGTTATCTGGCTTGACTAACCCTAACATTTGCCGTCTGGATAACCGGCACTACAAAGCTGGATATCAACTCCTTCAGTCAACTCTGGGTTTTCGGATCCAGCCACGAGCACGTTCATGTGAAAGAGCCAGGTTGTTAATTATGAGCGACATCATCAGAACCATGAATGAAGTAGGCTGCCTCATATGATATGAGATGTAAACAATACTCTGTACTCTTATAACGGAAGTGCAGAAATATTGAAAATACTATCCAAAAATTCACCGTTGGCTGAGACTTAAACTAGGTGTAGGTATCACTAGACTATATCTGACATTAGTATGGAGTATTTTTTGCTATTTCGTTGGCTGATGATGAATACGTTACATAAAACAGTTTAAAGAAATGCCACACTGTATCTGCTACTGAAGCAAAGGGTGGAAAAGTAGTTAATGACTGATGAGGTCAATGTGACCGAAATGTAGCATTTATAATAACGGGAGCCATTTAACTGTGTTTGGATTCATTTTCAAATAAAATATCTTTTTTGGGCTGCAGTGATGAAATCAGAGTGTAAAATAGCAACACTATCACTGCAGACTAAAATAAACTTTGCACAAGTTAAAATACAGTTAAAATCATGTGTTTAGTTTTGTAAACAATCTCTGTGTTTGTTAATAGCTCTGTTTTAAACCCTGTGGAAACAGAGCCCTGAAACAATGAAGTGACCTCCTATTACTACTATTACTACCTCTTTTTTTTTCCCCGAGACTGCGGACTTACGTCCATGGATACTTTTTTCTTCAGTGATCTGACTGGTCAGAGGTCGGGGTGTTGACAGGCTGTGACCCAATACTCTGACGTTAACCTGCTCTGGAGCATGTTAGCTGTAAGTTACCACAGTGATTTATCCCAGTAAAAAGAGAACAAGCTTCGTAGTGCTGAAAACCCAGAGTTACCTCTGAAGTTACCTCACTAACTTCAAACCCTGCTTTGTAGTACAGGCGTCAGATCAGCGAAAGGTAAAGAAAAACATTTAATTTCTCTATAGGGTCTTTTCTGTTATGCTGACAGATGTGACACATATAATAAAAGTGGCAAAACCAAGCACTTTTAATGGATGTGAATTGATGGTGCACAATTGCCCATAGGGATTACATTGCAGCCTGATTTGTTACTGCCACTGCCACGGTGGCAGCCTCTCTCAATACTGGACCAATTAAAAAAAACTGCTGTCTCCATTAGTCATTTAGACACAGACACGTGGAAAAATAGGGTACGGGTTGAAACACACCAAAGTTTCCCTTTCAGAAACTTAACACTAAGCAAGTGTTCATTTGAATAAACCCCCAACATACCTGTAAACAATGTTGAGAGAGTGCAGATATCCAAGTGCACTTGCCATTTCCGCAACATAGAATTTTGCCCTGGGCTCTGGAAAGGTCCGCTCTTTTTGAAGATGGAAGAAAAGCTGAAATAGGAATATTCCGTTTGATTATTGGAATGTATTACATGGCAAATGTATTGTATGACCATGAGTGCAAAAATCATAGTAACCATGATGTGACTTAAATATGCACTGCCTTTGCCAGCCCTTTATCTGGTTGTGTATGAGCATTACCTTTTACACAAATAACTTTTACTGGAAAGTTTAAATATTAATCTGATTTCATTTTCATGTCACTGGTCTTTGTAGTAAACTTCTCCAGAGGGGCAAGAGGCAGACTGAGATACAGATTGTGGTTAGTCACCCTCAGACAGTCAGTCACACGTGGCAGCTTTAAAAAGGCCGACCACACTTGAAGGAGAAGTGCAGAGGAAGTCACACTGTGCATGTTCTTTATCACTGACGTTGTGATCTCTGAAGAGATTTTCACACACGGAGGTGTGTTGACAAGCAACAGTGGAATTTCATCAGAGCTATTTAATACAAATTTCCTGTTTTACTGCCGTTCTCAGCTTTTCTTGAACTTGTGAGTCATATCTGTGTGAGCGCATTATTCACAAAACTGAAACGACTCACTTCTCCTCCATTGACGAAATCCAAGATGAAGTACAGTTTGTCTGTGGTCTGGAACGAATAATGAAGCCCAACCAGGAAAGGATGTTTCACATTCTTCAGCAGCACGTTGCGCTCTGCCATGATGTGTTTTTGCTGATTAGAAGGAGTAAATTATTAGAAGACTTATAATTTACATATGCGTGCCTGAAACACTGACAGTCACGGTCATACTTGATAGTAAAGTTACCTCTTTTCTGTTGAGGATGACCTTCTTCTGTAAAACCTTGACTGCATAATACTTGCCATCGTGTTTTCGTTTTGCAAGGAAAACCTGCATCACAAGGAAGAGAAAGCACGTTGAACAACGCATCATCAGAGTGATTCCAGATCTGATTCTCACTTCCTACATGGAAAGGCCAAGACATGCAGAACTAAAACTTGTTGCTACCCCTATAGAAAAAAAAACAACAGCACAGAAACATCTCTAAACATAACTAGTATGTATGACAAACATATAACAATTTACATAATTCTACAAAGTTGTAAACTGCTTTCTGTGTACTGAAACTAATACACTGAAGACAATACTTAATCTAAGCAGTACCCGTGAGAATTCTCACTGCAAGTGAACAGAGAGCAACTGTGCTTTCCAGTGTTGTGTTGTTCACATACCTTCCCAAAACTTCCCTTTCCTATGACTTTTAGAAAGTCAAAATCTGTGGGCTTGGCACTGAAATAAGAATAGAAGCACATTAAATTCAGTGTATAAGGAATATACTGTGTGTGATTACACAGCTGCAAGGTTAGAAAAAACAGCGAGCGAGTTTGCTTTGTGCTAACACAGATTTTAGTAAATATAAGTGTTGAGTAAATATACGATAAGACCACATAGGACTTTCTCTATCCTGAGGGAAAATGTTGTGCAGCAGTTGCACTACAAAGTAGGAAAGACTTAAATAAATAGAGATTAGACATAAATATAACGTATCAAATATCAGTGAGGTGCATATCCAAAATATACACAGTGTCATGACATATAAACAGGTTGAACATACTGTGGATTTCCAGAGGGTCCCAGGTTAATGTTTCTGGAGGTAGAGTTGTTCTGCTGACAGGAGAGAAAACATAATGTAGATTAGCTGCCAAAATGTAACTACAGGCTCAAACTGAGACACACTCAACACTGATTCAAGGACAGTGCTTGGGTACAAGTATTAAGTCCTTTATTTGTAGGAAACTTGTTCACATTAGAATGTGGTGATAAAGACATGTGCTTGTTTCCTTGAGAGGCCACTTTGTTTGAATAGTTGTTGTTTTATTGTAGACTTTTGTATTATATTTTGTATTTGTTTCATTGGCTGCTACCTTGGCCAGGTCTCTCTTGTCAAGGAGATTTTCAGTCTCAATGGGACTTCCTGGTTAACTAAAGGTTAAATAAATAAATAAGATCTATCTGTATTTATTTTGAGTCTAGATGGACTATAAGAGGTGGAAGACTTCACTACTCCACTATATCTGGACTACGGCTGCATCTAACAATTATTTTCATTGTCAATTAATCCTGTCAGTTAGAATTTCTCGATTAATCAATTGACTTGTTAGGTCTATAAAATGTCAACAAATGGTAAAAAGTAATAATCAGTCTTTCCTACAGCTTCACACGATGTCCTCAAATGTCGTGTTTTGTCCACAATCTAAACATATTCAGTTTACTGTCACAGAGGAGTGAAGAAAACAGATAATATTCACATTTAAGGAGCTGGAATCAGAGAGTCTTTACCTTTCTTCCTTATAAAAATACTCAAATAGATTAATTTATTACCAAATAAGTTGCAGATTAATTTAAATGTTGACAACTAATTGATTAATCGTTGCAGCTCTAATCTGGACTATCCAACACACCCACTGAAAAGATGGAGTCAGTAGACAAACAACAATATTCACAAAGGAAACAAGAAACTGATCCCTCAATATTCACTGATAAGTAACTCACCTTGTCATCTTCATCCTCAGAGGCATCTGAAAAGTTCTGCATTTTGTCCATCAACAGAAAGGTTCTTACATCTGGACTGTGAAGTTGAAGAGCAAGCAAAAATAAAGTTAGCAAGTAAAGCACGACAAAGCAGAACATTCTGCATCTTTTTTTAATTTAATTCACACCAAGCCTGAGGCATGGCTGAACACATTTGATCTCATTAGATTTTTGGATTCAGATCATTGAAGCCATTCATCCTGATAAAGTCAGCAATGTCGTGTCACATGATGAAAGTGAGAACACCGACACTTACTGGTTGCAAAGCTGAGGATGTGAGACAATTCGCTTGATGAACTCATGCAACCCTGCTCTTCTTTGCTTGATGAACTCTAATGCGCAGAGAAATATATTGTTAAAAAAATACAATAAAACACTAAGCAAACAACATGGATGTTTTTTTTTTACATCAGGTACTGGGTGCATCTCTCATACATCAGCCTACAGCCTAGTGTGAACACTCACCAGGTTCAAAATTGTCCCCAAATATCCTCTTAGCAGGGATTTTCAAGTTCATAGACGGAAACTGTTTCCTTAACTGCATTAAAAGACGGGAGAGCAACAGAGAAGATGACACAAGGGCTGGGAAACATCTACAGTCACAAGTGCTAAACAGTACTGAGAACAGCATGTCACAGAGGCCATTAAATCAAAGGCTAAGGGAATCAAAGACTCGTGAACAGATTTATGATAATGTGTCAGGCATTGGTGTCAAATCAAAATGACATTTCACTACTCACTGTGTTGTAGAGTTTATCAAACTCTGCGTAACGTCTGAAGACAAACCATTCCTGTTGTCCAACGTTGACTATCACTTTGTAAACCTAAAAAAGTGCAAGGTGAGTCCATTTGAGCACAAGGAGCAGTATCACATGCTAATATGGTCGACTGATGCTACTTTTACAGAAATAACACTTACAGACTGACAATGTAACACAGTGAGAATTAATTCTTCACAGAGCTGCAAATTGAACAATAAAGAGAATTTTTGTACACACTGTGTAGCGCTTTTTCTTGTCCCTCTGCTCGTTGTGGCAGGGTATGCTGACGTTGGGGAGACTGGGTTGCTCCTCCATCTTAGCGGCTGTCGGCATTCAAAGGTGCAAGGTCATAAAGTAATGCGTCCTCCTCAGGATAAGACTTCAAGTATACGACTGGCCCATCCCCATCCTGGGTCACTGCTGCTGAGGAGAAAGGAGAACAGAACACTCTGTTATTCAGGAAGTGAAACTACTGTTTTCCCTCTGCTCTCTACACACTTCAGCCTCAAGTGTTGAGGTTGTCTACACCTGACAAACGTTTATCTCAGACAACATATATGTATGCAGTTTTTATTGATGATTCTTTGATATTGTTTTGTTATTGTTGTTTACTGTTGTTTCTTAGATGTCTGAGCCATGGTCCTGTCGATTGTGGATCATGGATACGAGCTGCTAACAAGCCATTAGCTCATCCATCAGTCTACCCCTCTGTTTTCTCTGTGGTTATCCAGAGGCTCACAGGGGGCTGCTTTTATCAAACCGTGCTTGTCTGCGGTACAACAGATAACTTGGCCCCCAGCTGCCTGCCTGCAAGTATCACACTTGGTGTTAGAAAATGGCCCAATCCCTATTTAAGGAAATGTTCTTGTAAAAACAAATAACATATTGACTTCCTCAATGGAGCTTTTCAAACAGTACGTAGTGCGGCCCTTGGCTGAGACCAGTTTAGCATCAGCGTCACCTAGCATGCAGCACAACTGTAATAGTCGTAGCTATTTGGATTTTTTTTTATGTTTAAGTTACATGTTGGTCTTGATACTCATGCAGAGATGTCTTCACTCCTATAAAACACCTTTTTCTTTTTCTTTGGGATGCAAATGTGCAGATTCAAAGACACTGCCAACACGGCCATTTAGCAGAAACAGCAACAATAACTGGTGAGTTGCAAAAAAAAAAGTACGTTTTTGCCTTTTAAAGCATTGCTGGTTGCAAGCCTCGTCTTAAGGTCCCTGTGCTTTCTTGGAGAGTGAAGATTGTAGCAAGTGTGTGCACAGGCAACAACAGGAGGGTCAGTGAGCTGCAACATGACAGCAGGCGGGCCCCCCTCCCCCTGAGCAGCTAGTTAACTCACTCCTTCCTCTGAGCATGAACATCCCATCCTTCCTCTCATCTGATTATTCACTATAAAAATACACATATTATCATACATACATGCTGATTAATCAACTTGTTAAAGCCTCACGTGAGAATAACAAGTCTCTTGCCTTCCATAAGCATTTATCTCACATGTAGCCCTCTTTAGCATGTGAACACACACAAGCCCACACTCATTCACACACAGGCTGACACACACTAGCTCTCGTGCACATGCTGGGTCTGTGACATTCTCCCTTGTTCCGGTCAGTAGAAAGGTATTTTTAAACAACCTTCCAGGGGTCTTTGAAGCTGGAGTTACACAATAGGTTAAGAGTAAGACCCCCGTAGTTGTTCTTCCCCAGCGTTTAAAGAGAGAAATAAAGCTCGTTGCCGAGGTGTAACAGACTCCTTCCCCTGACAACAGTAGTAACAAAAGGTCAAGACCTAAGTTCCCTGAAGACGGAGACGGATGTTAAGTTTATTACTATTGCAAAGAGTCTTATAAGTGAATTATGATGAACTGAAATAGATGTTTTCTCCTTTATTCAACTGACGTTAGGACATGATAAAAAGCTATTATGTGTAGGGTAAATACTAAACACTATGTGATCTGAATTAATCGCACACACAGATCTCTTTTCCTCACCATGAGTTATGTAACGTCTTGTTTCTTTTACAACAAAGCTCTTTGTGTGCTGCCCTGACTCGTCCATTGTTTCATGTTGGTGAGGTCAGCCTAGTTTGTTTAGTAGTTTTTGTTTTCTAACCGCACTCGTTATTACTCTCACTGTCGTTTGTTCACAACACAAGGAAAACCTGCTTTGGGTCAACATCCTCCCTCTGCGTATTGATCCTGAATGCATCCTGAAGGGGTATGTCATTCTGCTCACGTCGGGGTGAGGGTACAGCAAAAGAGTGCCCCTCTTTAAAATGCATGTGTGCGATCAGAGGGACCTTCATGCCCTCTTCATCACTAGTCTCCTTTCTCTTTTGTTCCCTTTAACTTTCTTTCAGTTCCATTTTCAGCCACAGTTATTAAACCACAAAGACATCAATAAAATGAACATTTCCTCTACTACAATTGACTTTCCTTTCATGCTGAAAGTTTTAAAGCTCAGGGCTGTAACTAATCTTTTTTTTTTAAGTAGTTGATTATTTTCACAATAAAATCAATACAATTTTTGGTCTATTAAATGCAAAAAAAAAAAGCTCATCACAATTTCTCAGAGCCCTAGGTGACTTCTCAAAATGTCTTGTCCAATCCAAAAATATGCATTTGACAATGTCATAAAACAAAAATGCACAAAAAATCCTCACATTTGAGAATCTGTAGGCAGAGGAGTTTTGGATAATACGCTTGAAAAATTACTTGAGAATTAGAGAAAATAGTTGTTGATCAATTTTCTGTCGACTGACTAATTGATCAAGTAACAGTTAAAGCTCTTGTTGAAATGGATTTTCAAGAGTGACATGCAGATGCCACATTCTGGCGGTATCCAACAGATTTAACTCCTCCAATAGCTGCTGCAGGGGTAAACAGATCTGTTTGTGTTTTTAAACCTGGCTATTAAAGACAGAGAGCTGTATTTGTGCAACTGTGGCTGGTGTGCACAAAAACGGTTGGCTATTTCCGTGAGCTGCTACACATCTGTGCATGTTTTCATGGTTAACTGACTCTGTACGTCACTGGGTAGGACCCGCTTTTTAACATTCCAGAAATATTTTTTGTTCAAGGGAGAATTAACCTATAAGTGTCTAGTTAAATTAGACTAACATTTTCAACTGACACTGCTACTCCTTCATATGGAATGCTGCAGCTCACCACACCCACGTAAAGGCATTGTCAAGTTTGTAATAAGAATTCAAAACAAAGCTTGGACAGGCATAATGAGAATGAAAAGGAACAAGATTAATGTTGAGCACATTCTCTGGCCCAAGTTTAAGCCCAGCATGCTCTGCACGTATGCCACTACATGAATTAACTTGTGCTGACAGGCACAAATACGCTGAACTACTACACAGGATCAAAAATAGCATTCTTCCTGCTTAGCTCGAACACACATCCTTGCCTGTGGATATCCTATGAGGATGTTGAACATATTTTTTTCTACGTGTGTGGCCATGTATCATACGTGACAAGCAGTTTTAGCAAGAAAACAAAGCACAATTCACCCTACAATGTTAAATCAGATGTGAAAGCTCAATCGGGCTTGATAAACAAGGAAACACAGATCAATGCAAGCTGAAATGGTTACTGGGGACAAATACACAAGAGCTGAAATAGGAGGAAGAACTATTTCAAAAGAGCTATCATTTATAACCTTTGTTATGACCAGGTACTTTTAACTTAACATAAATACAAATAAACTAATTTAAAGGTGTTTAGATTCACTTAAAAACATTAACAATTAACCTAGATAGTTTGTTACTTGTGGAATAAAACTGAATAACATTTTTTTTTCCAATTTAGACTTATCTAATTATAATGCAACAGAGACAGATCTCTGACTGAGGAAGTGCAGCTGGAGAAGCGTGAGGGGCATGAACTCATTCAACCCCCGTGCGTGCAACCGACCTCAGCATCTGGACAAACCCCTAACCTGACCCGACTCTCCAGACAGCTCACAGAAATCCACAGTCTGCAAACTGTGGCGCTGACTTCCTTTTAGAAACAGATCTGAATCAGCGTGTGCACTGACAAAATGCCAGACTCATCAGCCTTAGAAAATTACAGATCAAAGAATGTTGGATGCTCTTGCTGGGCAGGACTAAACAACTTATGGCAAGTCAGGTCTACCTGTGAGATTTGAACAAATGTTGGTTGGTGTTTTTAAACTCCCAAATCACAGTTCTCACAGATGTACAGCTCTACATTAGGGCTGCAACGATTAATCGTCTAATCGATGACTAATCGACTATTAAAATTATCGGTGACTATTTTAGTAGTTGACTTATCAGTTTGAGTCATTTTTCATAGAAAAGTAATATAAAAGTAGCCAAAAATACTCTTATTGCAGCTTCTTACATTCAAATATTGGCAGCTTTACACACTCTCCCCATGAACTAAAACCCTTTGGCTTGAGTGTGAAACAAGACATTAGATGACATAATTTTGGGGTTTGGGAGAGACAGACCGACATTTTTCACCATTTTCACACATTTTTCGATAAAATGACTAGTCGACTAATCGAAGAAATAATCGCCAGATTAGTCGACAATGAAAATAATCGTTAGTTGCAGCCCTACTCTACATGTTATTGATAGCCACATGTTACATCAGAGAAACAGCTGTGAACCCCCTTAAATCATATCAAGCAGAGAGTTAGCAGATTTCTACATAACAGACAGAGTTGAAATATTAATTATTATTTCTTTAATCTCTTTAATCTTTGTTCAACATTTGTTGTTTTTAAATGTGCAATACAAATAAATCTGACCTGACTTGGAGGAAGGATTACCAAGAAAAAACTTGACTGAGTTTTATGTTGCATCACAGGGGGAAAACATTCATACACACATCATCCAGCTTAAAAATGATTGCCTGCCTCTGTCCATACCAAACAGTTGAATCAATATCCATCGTGGGGATTAATTTTGACAGCCGATGAGGTCTGACACATAATTTCTGCAGGCAGAGAACAATTACACGGGGGAGGATAACACGTCCATAGCACACATCATTGAAAAGACCTCGCCTTGTTCTGTTTAATTTTAGCTGAGCTGTTTGGTGAGCTAACACCTGGGGCTATGTGTGTACTTACACCGGCTCAACTTTTCAAGAAATCTCAGCACAGATCACGTGTGTTACAGGAAAAAGATCCTAAATACCTTCACCAGCCGAGGAGAGGAGAACAAAATGAGCCGGGGGAGGGATGAGCTGAGCACATAAACACAAATAAAATACCAACACGCACATTCCCACACGGAATGAGACGGCTGACATGCTGAAACAAGCTCCCACATGTCGCACAAACTGTAAACAATACGGCAAAAGCTCACAATTACACATGTCCTAAGGTCCTTGTTAATGCTACACAGCAAAGTAGCTAACCTAACTTTGTTTATATTAATTTGCTTCGACTGTAAAGTGTCGTCTTCGAGCAGAAAAAGTTATGTTATAGTATATCTAACTGTTATCCCTTTTACTTTTATTTAAAAATAACGTTTTGTTACTTATATTGTTACTAAAGCGTCGTGTGCTAGGTATATGTTACCCAACGGCTAGCCAACACTACGTTAGCAAAGCGAGAACAAGGTAACGTTTACATGGACATCACGTACCGTACAGTATTTTGATCCGGTGTTCATCTATTTTCGCTGGTCCAGTGGGGATATTTCGCTCTACAGCATTTACACCGTCAGTACACTCAACATTTTCCAGTTCTGGTCCCGACAAAAGCCGCTAAAGTCTCAATCTGAACGTGTAATTTCTTGCTGTCCATACAGCGTACTGTCAAATAAGTGAGAGAAGCAGGAAACATCAGTCTTTCCTGGCCGTAGAAAGTTCCAATGAAATTTTGTCACGGGACTTCACAACTGCAGCGCTGTGAAGTCGGACACAATTCACAGGTGCACTTCCGGTACGCCATTTCACAATATAACCAAATAACTTTCATATAACCTGAAAATCTTTCTTTTAAATGTCCATATTAATTATTTTTTCATATTATTATTAATATTAATGATTGTTGATTGATAATCATATTTTAATCTGATATTCACAGCTAGCTGTCATAAAAAAAAAAAATAGATAACAGGCCATCATTGTTAAGTTACATAGATATAGTTTATTTTATGGACTAACTGGATACAATTTGATTTGATCTGATTTATTTATTTCGAACATTTAAAAAAATAAAATTCTTGTAGAAAACAGAGACAAAACAATTAATAATGTACAAACTCACAATGAGAAACATAAATTAATATTTCCTGTCTGAAAAGGAGTAGGAAGAACTACAACATGCTTGCCTAGTACTACCCCTACTCTCACACTATACTAATCTATCACTAATCAAACTGTTTCATACATATCTGCTCCTTTCCATTGATCAACCCCATATTTACATCACTTCACTTCTTTACACTTTATAGCCGCTATTACTTCATATAGGCCTATAATACAAATAGAAAAATACAAGATGATAAAAAACAAAACACAATTACTTCAGATACTATTAATGTTCTGATTATTTGGGGTAAATATCACATTCACACTTGTATATGGAAAGGATTCCTCTTTCACTGTGTTCATAAATAACTTTCACAACTTCTTCAAGCTGCTAAAATATAAGGAATAGTAAAGCTAACATAAAGTGTATATCTAAACTAAACTAAACTAAACTACAAAAGTAAGGAAATTTGTCTTTGGTAGACTAATTTTTTGTTGTTTTTCTGTGCTAACACGTATTGTGTGTTGAAGCGACAGAATAATTGCTTTTATTTTTAGAAGCATAGCAGGTTATTTCCGGTGTTGTTTAGGTTGGCTTCACACAGCTGCTCTTACACTCAGGAATGACAACATTGGGAAGTCAAACAGTTAAACAGTGTCGCCTACTGGTAGAAAGGCAGAACATGCCTAATATCCCAAAAATAATCCACATCCTGATTTTACCGCCAGAAAAATAAATTCAACAATTCAAATAGATTTTCAACCAGGAATGATAAATATTGCCTATTATAATTGTGACTATGTCAAAACTGTGACACAGTGGTTATACAATATTAACTAATTAGGGGTTAATAACATGCAACAAATTTAAGATAATATTATGAGGTGCTTAATGATTTTGACAAAAAAGGGTTTGAACTTCCTGTTCTGTTTTGAGTCTACAGCTGTTTAACTTTATTCGTTGTCGAAATCCACTCAGACGCATTGCACCACTTGTCCCATAAAAAAAGGCTATGTCCTGAGTCGACCTACCTGCATGGAGTTGATAGTGTGCGGGCGAATAAAACCCGGAGATGTTGTGGAAATAGAGAGAAGTATGAACCCTATGTAACATATAAATGCAGCACATTTTCAGTTGTACTAATAATGATATTTTGGCTTTATATGCATGAAACTAATAAACAGTGCAGATGCCAAAGGCTTGTCCACAAGGTGTCAGCAAAACACAATTTTAAGGAGCTGCAGAGTGCACTGTGGATATGCAGGAGCTGCCTGTATATTATGTTATCTATGTCAGTTTGAATGTTGTGGGCTTCATATTATCTGTAACATCGGTATGAATCTGAAGCCCAAACGCCTCGATTTCCTTAAATATGATGCAATTATTGTGTGAATCATCATAATAACAAGGAACCACAATGATGTCAGTTCAAATGCAACAGCATAAAGTAGCATAATCATTGCACAGTGCACTCAAATGTATATATGCACTATCTGATTAAAAAAAGATAACTTTAGGTTCAGTAGAAATATCTGCTTGTATGAATATGTGTTCCTGAATACTAACACAAAATATCATCTCATCACTGCAGATTACAGGGACAAAATTGGAGATTGGATTATCATGCTTGCCTCCAGTGAACTTGTGGTGCTGGGAACCCCCTGAAACCCCCTGAAGGGGCCCCCGAAAGTCCCCGCACCCAACTTTGAGCCACCACCGCCTTAATGAAAAGATCCATTCTGCTGCAGCAGTGCAGAATGTGACAGCACAGTTGTCTGACTCAACGCCCGCCTCCTCACATTCTCAACCAATCAAACTAACCCACCTCCCACTTTTAACCAATCACAGACGAGCCTCTCCTCATTTTCGCCCAATCAGTTTCGAGTACCGACTCCTCTTTTCACAGCCCCATTCCTGACCAATCAGGAGCGAGGCCGCCTGCGCAGAGGGCTGGGCGCGAGAATCGGCGGGATGGACAAAAATCATAACGTCAAACAGAAGTACAGACAAGTAAGATAGAAACAGCCCGGGACAGCGAGTAATGACAGTAACGTGCTAGTCTTCTTTATTTAATATCGGGGTTTTATGTTGCGATAGTGACGTTTCGGTGACAAGTAACAGAAGACATAGTGACGCTTTTCTTTAGAAAGATGTTATCGACAGTTAGTGCAGCTTTCCCAAAGATAGCGTAACGTTATGGACTGTACATTAAGTTAGCTCACTGGCTAGCCGAATGCTGCTAGCTAGATGCTGCTGTGTGTCAGTAGAAACCAGCGATGACTTACAGCGATTTCTATGGATAAACATCTATTAATGCGGGATTTTAAACAGCTGCCAAACCACAGGTTCGTCTCTGAAAAGCTTCAATCATCCTACCGACTGTCATGGACAACGTGAAACAACGCAGGTGAGTGCCAGCAATGAGCTAGTAATACAGCGTTGTTACATTTTTGCACCCTGCTAAGTTTGCCACAGTCACCAGTGTCTCTATGCAACACAAGATAACATCAGATCAGTATCAGTGAGCTTATAACAGGAGCATTCACGCTGCAGGTTTCATCTTTGACAGCATAGCATGTGCACCTGCACAGTCATACTGTAACGAGGTCAGTCTACAAGATTATGAATGGTCACGTTAGCTCATGAAATGCACCAGTTAGTTCACATATATATATTATATTTAATGGTTAATAACCTCTCCAACCAGCCTGAACAAAGTGTGTATGGATAGTGTAAAATATAAACGAGACTATACATCGAAAAGTATAGTTTGCAAGTCCTATTACTATTGTTGGAATAATACAGTATACTTTGCATGATATTTTTGCCATGCATGGAAGGCCCATTATCAGCTCATTGCAGCCTATTGTCAAACAGCAGTTATGTAACAGCAGCATCCTTGGAAACATTACTTAACAAAGCAGTCCAATTAGTTGTCAGTAAATAAACATTTTGCCTGGTAAGATATAGTCTCTTAATCAAAGACAAAATAAAACACAACAATCTGGATCAGATAAAATATTTTCTTTGTTTTTATATTATGATTTTTATCATTTTGGAAAACCTTGTTAATGCCAAGAGAAAAAAACCCAAAGCTCTTCTTTGTTTTTCAAAAACCTCAGTGGGAAAAGTACCTGAGAAAACAAGCAGATGTTGTGGTTTGTGGCTAGACTTGATAAGTTATACTGGCTTGTTAAACTGCATGACCACCAAGGCCGCAGCACATTAACTATTTACATTCAACAGCAGCCAGGTGCACAATAATAAGGTTATTTTCAATCAAGCGTTAGTTTTAAAAACACAATTAGTGTGGAAACTATAAGTTTATTAACTGATTACTTTATCAAAACAATAATAACTGACAATTTTTTTGTTATCAAGCTAAATTTGGCAAACATGGATGAGAAGATTTGTTTTATCTGACTATTGGGTGGACAAAACAAGCTGTTTGAAGATGTGACATGGGGCTGTGGGAATTTTTTGTAGTTTTCAGTATTTTCTGCATTGAGCTTTCACTAACAATTGAATTGTTTATATCTAATTTCACCCCAATCCAGGCTGCAAACTTAGCTTTTTTGTCCGCCAGACAAATGGCTAATACCAGCCACTTGATAGATAACCTATTTGCTTTTGTTTTTTTGGCTGGTGAGAGAAAGAAATCCACCAGCCACTTGCATATTTTACCAGCATTTGGCTAGTGGATGGTGCTAATTTTGTACCCTGCCCCCATCACACACCCCTCCTTGTGTACACATCTGGAGAAAGATGGGTGGCTCTTTCCTCTCACAATTAGAATAGCTCAGGGTGTAACCTGAGGAATGCATATCCTGTATTTTACAATATCCGATGAACTGTTTGTGAGTGATGAAGTAAGCAAACTGACGATGAATGTTTGGTACATCAGTGTCTGTTTGCTTTGCTGCTTCTGAGGCGTTCACGTGATACTAACATTGTTCCTTTTAAAACTTTTAAAGCACATTTTAATACTATGTTGTTATTACTCCAAGTGCAGAGAGGTTATATAAGTCTGCCTGTTTTTTGAAAACTTTTTGAACAACTGGACCGTTAGGACTTTGCCATTCCCCTGACCACACCCCAGCGCACCGCCTCCTCCATCTCAATGACACACACACACTCACACACCTCTGGAGGTGAAAGAGCCTGTTGATGTGGGATTGCTCCTTTCCTCCAGCCCACTTACTCCCCTCCTTCCTGCTCAGCCATAGCTCCAGACTCACTTTCCCACTTCTCTTTGCTCTGGGGAAGAAGTCAGGTCACACCAAAATTCAATTGCCGTGTTCAAATTTCCAAACTGAAGAAGACCTTTCATACACAGTCTGATACGAGACCCCTTTGCGTGTGGTTAAGGGCCTGCGTGATTGGCAAGATCTGCTTTACAGTAACAGCTCTTGTGAACAGATAACTTAATTTCTCCTCCATTTATTAAATTCTTCCTCACAGCCACAAAGAAAGTGTTGCCCAGCAGCAGGTTTTGTGGGAACACAGAAGTACAGTGCTACCTGCCAACTTCTTGTGTCAGTAGAGAGGAATTTCGTGTTCTTGTGTGCAGTCATGTTTCAGTAAAAGTTGTTTCTTTCTTTCCTTTTTATTCTGACAAGGTTTGTTAAAAGTAGTTGTCCCCTAAATCTCTAAAGCGAAGCTCTGTTGTGCTCTTATTGTGTTGTTATGTCTCATATTGAGACCCGCCAGTCTGATAATCCTATTTCTATTCAATCCATAATTATACACAATTTATTTAATTAATGATCTAATTGTTAGTTTACATATTCCCTTACTGTTTACTTGAATCAGCATAGTCTGCTATGAAAGCAAACAATTGCGTCAATGTAGTAAAATGATAATATTTACTGTTATTCATTTCTGTATATGTATATATTGTCTTGCTGTAGTTTCAATGCAATGTTAGTGCAGTGTCAGAGTCAATGCTGTGATATCGTTTTAGTACTTGAATAACGTTTAGACTTAATAGAAGAAGTGAATGCCTACTGAAAGCTGAGCCTATGTAGAGTAATAGTTAAGCTTCTTGCACCTTTCTGCACTACTCTCCTTTGCCTTGAGAACTTGTGCATATGAAAAGGATTGCCTTAACAAGCAGAGAGCTTTACATGTTTGCATTTGTGTAAGCATATATTTTACGGCTAATCTGGATAGTTTTACTAAGCATTCGACTACTTTACGTGTTGATAGAAACTAAGATACTGATACCATTGCCTTAAGCAGGATTTATATTTCTGCGTCAAATTGAAATAGAGCCTACGCCGTAGCCTGATGTGTACCTCCCCAGAAATGCAACTACATGTCGCAGTGACGCAGACCTCCTGTCTATCTTTGTAAACTGAAACCATTTCTTTCAGTGGAAACAAAGCTTTTATCTACTTTAATTTCACAAATAAGAAACAATAATTTGTGAAGACAATAAAGCCTCCACAAAATAGCATTTTAAGTCTTGTGTGTGATTTATCCTGGCTTCATATGAGCAGAGGAAATCTTTGTTATTTGTTGGACTAGTTAATACAATGTAAAATGCCATAGGCTTGTGCTAATAATGTTAGCATGTTATATTTGTTTGGAAACATGTTTAGTATGATAAAGTTGTTTTGTCGGTGAACCTTGTGAGGTGTAATGGAGCTGAATTTTGTAACGTTACCTTTGTTAAATGTTGCTGTTGTCCCGGCTTCATATGAGCAGAGGAAAAGTCTGCTAGCCTAACTTATACAATGTAAAATGCCATAGGCTTGTGCTAATAACATAAGCATGTTGTATTTGTGTGGAAAATGTGTCCAGCAAAAAACAAGTGTCATGTCTGTAAATGTTCAGAGTTATAATGAAGCCAATTTGTGTACTTGTGTTTAAAAAATATTGCTATTAAGCCATGTTTAATGTGTGTTTTGGGTGTGTTTTCAATCAGCTAAACTTTAAAGCAGTTCATAGAAACCCTGATGCCAACTACTGTTTTGGAGGTGTAACTGCAGAGTGATGCAGACACGGCATAGGCCATGTGCGGCGTAGACTCTGCATAGAGCTGACGCAGAAGTATAACTCACACTTAAACGCTTTCCATTCAGTACCATACTCATCCCAGTATTCTTGCTTACAGTCACTGACCTTGTGAAGAGTTCAGTTCAGTTTTAGTTTCAGTTTTACTTTATTAGTCATCTGTAGGTTAATACATGATTATAGGTACAATATAATGCACTGGACGAAAGACCAGGTCAGCACAGCCATAAAATCACTAGTTACAGTAAAGAGAATATAAGATATAAGAAAAGTTTTGGTACCACTAACAAAGCCTTCTCTTCTTTTACTCCCTTTTCTCTTTATCCCTGCATTTTTGTTAGCAATGATGAGGATGAAGAGCTACACTCCACAGACCCAGAGAGCAAAGAGAAGAGTAAAGATAAAAAGACCCTGTGTAAAGTAAAGTGGTCCCGAGATGAGGTAAGTTTATCAGAGGCACAAGTAAGGTCTGGTGGGGTGGTTGGTTATTTGGGTGAAATGGGGACTTTGCACTTCATAAAATTTGTATTTCATCTTCTTGCAAGAACATATTTAAGTGTGTGCTTCACACATCTTAGGGGAACTCAAACCCTAAAGCTGACAATGTGTGAATGTGGATGATGGAAGTTCCTCAGGAAGTCTCTTCTTTCTCCCTTCATCTCAGGATGAGCGGCTGAAAAAACTAGTAGAGCAGCATGGAACTGACTCCTGGAAACTAATCGCTAACTTTTTTCCAGTAAGTATGTAATGTGATGTCTGCATTGTGTAATAAGATGCAGGCAAAACTGTTCATCTCTTTCCATCCTAACACTTAATGACCATGCAAACCATTTAGTAATCTCATAATTAACATCCTTCCTCAATTAGGTGTTTTAACAGTGATGGTAGGAGCAGTGACTGGAGAGGCAGATTTATATACAGCTGTCAGGAGTTGGTGTGACTGTGGTGTAATGAGGTGTTGTGCTTTGTGTGGCTGTGTCACAGGGGAGGACAGATGGCCAATGTCAGCACCGCTGGCAGAAGGTGCTCAACCCAGAGCTGGTGAAAGGACCCTGGACAAAAGAGGAGGATCAAAAGGTAAGAGGAGCTGGGAGTTTCCTGTTGTGGAGGATAAAGTAGGTAAATGATAGGGGAGACAGAAGGAAGCTGCAGGGACTGTCGAGAGCAGCAGAGCAACACAATACAAACACAAATGCTACAATATGCAATGTATTTTTTTTTACCTTCAAACTAATGAGCACATGTGCAAGCTTATTTCCCGCTAAAACCCTCTTGGCCTTAGCTTCTTCTTTTTTCTTTTTGCAAAGTAAATGCTCCACTACGTCATCCCTAATAAAACACAGACTTTCCAAGTCACTAGAGCCAAGCCTTCTTTGTACAGAGCGAAGCTGCAGTATGTTCGCCAGCACTAAGATGAACAATGCATTCCTTAAATGGATCACGGTTCTTTAAGAATGTCAAGAATGGCGTCTCATTTCTCCAAAATCTCGGCACCATAACAGAAACCGAGACCTATCAATAACAGCCCGTGCTGCCAACAGTGACGTCACAACATTTTTCAGCCTTGACGGAGACAGTCAAACAAGCTGCACTGCTGCTGCTTCAGTCAAAGCTCTGTAAACACTGGCGCTGCTGTTGGCTCGAAATGAGAAAAGCAGAATGATGTGATTTCCCTTTTTATACGAGCTTGCAGTTTGAATGAATCCAGTTAAGGCTTTACTCCATCCTTTCCTAATAAAAAAAAGGGTAGCAGAGAAAACTACCAGAAAATGCAGCAGTGTATAAATTTTAAGTTTCTAATTTAGAAATAAAAACAGCACTAAATGTTTTGATGATATCTGTGTAGGTTATTGACCTGGTTCACAAGTATGGCCCCAAGCGTTGGTCGGTGATCGCCAAGCACCTCCAGGGGAGGATTGGAAAGCAGTGCCGCGAACGGTGGCACAACCACCTCAACCCAGAGGTGAAGAAGTCTTCATGGACTCAGGAAGAGGACCGAATCATCTACGAGGCCCACAAGCGCCTTGGTAACCGCTGGGCAGAGATCTCCAAGCTTCTCCCTGGACGGTAATTTAATCCTGTGCACACATTGCACATCTCCGGTTTGCAGTTTTTGCAATGCAAATACAGCAACATTTCAGAGTGGTACTGGCAGCATAATCTATCACCAGAGGAAGCCATGGCAATGAGACAGACGTACCCACACAAGAAGGATAAAATCACAACAGGTGTGCAGACTTAGCTAAAATGTTTTGGCTTGGCACTTCGTGACTGATAAGCCCCATTTAGGAACTGAATGTCGGTGTTTGCATCAATGTTTCCTAAAGTCTCCCTTTCCACCTGTCCAGATGAAAACAACACCCCATAGTTTTCAAACTAAAAAGGGGTCAGCAGCATTTTCAAAGGTCTCCATTTTAGGGGTTCCAAAATAGTGAGTAGTGTGGACACTAGGCATAAACGTAGCAGTAGTTGTGCTCTTTAAAACAAAAATGTATTGCTGTGGATGTAGCCTGAGTCATGCAATAGTGTCATTTGCAAAAATATTGCTGATTATATAATATTTTTGTCCCCAACAGGACAGACAACTCCATTAAGAACCATTGGAACTCTACCATGAGGAGGAAGGTGGAGCATGAGGGGTACCTGCAAGATGGCTGCAAGAGTTTCACTTCCTCTCATGCTGGAGCGAAGAGACGCCACCACAGACAGTGCCCTCCAACTCCAACAGAGTCCCAGCACTGTGATCACAGTCCCCTGCCTATACCAGGACCCAACCAGGTCCAGTTCCCTTCTACACTCTACTCTATATGTAATTGTGATTTACTTTATTTGTTGTCTGTATTTCAGTGTGATCCTTTGTATTTTAGATGGGGGGATATCCTTATGATCCTCACAGTGGACACCTGATGGACGGTGTTCCTGATAACTCAGGCTTCATGTTGGTGAGTCTTTGTGTATTTCATTGCATGCCAGTGGGAAAACTTGTCACCCTCTTTATTTTCTGGACTTTCTGTAATTACCTTTGTGATCGCTAACTCTGGACTTCAAATCAAGCACTTGAATGTCCCGTTATTTTCACCTAACATTCAAAATCTTAAATGCTCCTATAAATATTTTGTGTGTAAATCTGTTTTTTGTCTGTTTTTGTTTTTTGTTTAACTTCTTCCTTTCCTCCTGTCCTCTCGACCTCTCCTCCCTGACGTTTGTTTATTTCAGCCATCCTGCCTGGATGATCCTGACAGAGAGCAAAGAATTAAGGAGCTTGAGCTGCTGCTTATGTCAGCAGAGAATGAAGTCCAGCGACAAGTGCAGTGCAGAGGTCAACGTGTAAGAACACACTCCGAATGTGTGTTTGCATACTTAGTCAGCATAGCCTGCGTGTGTCTGTAGCCAGCATACACTGTAAAAAGTCATTTAAAATTATTAATTTATTATCTAATTAATCATTGAGTCTTAAAATCAAAGTGAGATCAAGAGATAAAATTATGAATTTTCTTGAATCAGGTGTTTTTCTTCACCTTACATTAAGCACTTGTTTACAGAAAATTCTCAGTACTCCTCAGTGGACTTTTCCGCGCTTTAAGAAAAAGAAGATTTTGAGACTAAATGGACTTTTTGCAGTGTATGCATGTGAAAACATGAATGGCACTCACGTATGCTAGCTGTAGCCTGATTTGCTGTAGTGTTGCTATAGTAACTGCCTTCCCCATCTCGCTACTCATTCAGACTGGCCTGAAGCTGTGCTTGGTAGCCGCCCTACCTACCCCCATTACCATCGTTCCAAACCTGCTCCGTCATCCCCTCTAGTCCTCACCCCCATGCCCCACGCTCAGCCAGCAGTTTGAACCAAGCACTCTCCTCTGTCTCTCCTGTTCCTATTCTGTTCCTCCTGACACTGTTTTCACATTTAATTCACTCCATTCATGTGATTTGTCTTCACAGTCAGTGACTTCATACTGAATGATTGACTGGTCAAAACTGATATGTTGTTATATCACCAGTGTTTCCAACACTTTCTTAGTCCCAGATCATTTCAAAACTGATCCAGGTTCAGAGTAATTTCATTCAACATCTACACATCACACCATTTAAAGCTGTAGTTGATAACTTTTATACAAAATAATGTTTTTATTAATATTTGCTGAAACTGTCAGTGTATTCACGCAGCACTAAATGAGACAGATAATCTGAAAAAATCCTACTCCTCTGCCTACTTGATTTCCTTGTAGTGCTTTTAATGGCATTAGAAAATGGTACAGCTGGTGGCCGGTGCTTACTACTGTTTAACTGTGTCCAACATGGCAGCCGGGTCACAACTTTCTCATTTTACAGCTTAACAGTACACTAAAATATGTTTCTGAAAACGTTTTAGGTAAGAAATAGGCAATGCAGTAACAAAATCTTGAATCATATTTTATCAGCACCGCCTAGTTTGACAGTTCAACAACACATGAACAGTGACTGACAGAATTGACGGCTGCATTAGGGACACTTCGGCTCTGATGGGTTGTTGTCCATGCGCTGTCGTGCATTCTAGCAAATGCTAGTATAAGCAGTATGAGGAGGAGGGAAATTATTTTTTCACACATCATCTGCCTCATGTACAGTACTTATTTCAAAATGTAGTGACACTTTCAGCAAATATGACACAAAGTTATTTTCATAAAAATTACCAACTGTAGCTTTAATCAGACACCAACTTGCTGCCGGAGCCAGACATCTAACACCAGTATTCTCTTATCGTTCCCCCTCAGAGTGTAGAGCAGTACTCAGCCTGGTCCGACAGGGTGTCAGATGACACAATGACTAGAAGTAGTAGCAGCCTAGAGGAGCAGGCGGAGAGGAGGCCCTGGAGGAGCCCTGACATCCCCCAAGGACCTCCACCACAGCTACCTGTCTCCCCCAGCAAGTTCCTGGCTGTAGAGGCTAGCACCGTGCTCTCGACCCTGCAGACCATACCAGAGTTTGCAGAAACCATGGAGCTCATTGACTCAGTGAGTAACAGAAGGAGCAGAACGGAGAACAAATGTATCCCAGTGTGAACCTTTTGAACAAACGTCATGAATGTATTAAAGATCTCCTGTAGATGTGTTTTGCTCTGCAGGACCCTGTGGCATGGAGCGACGTGGCCAGTTTCGACTTATCAGAAACAGCGACGCCACCCAGGCACAACCAGGCAGGATACAGCACTCTCCTGCAAGAGCGGTCGATTGACAGTTCAATGGGCTACACAGTCAACACTCCGAACGCCATTTCTGGTCGTGATAAGAGCTGTGCTCCGTTTGGTCTGAACAGCGTCACCTCCCTGACTCCTATCAACTCATCCAAACCCAGCCAGTCATCCATTGGGAGGAGGAGGAGAAGAGAGAGGGGGGAACCGTCTCCTTCATGTGACAGGACCTGCTCCTCCTTCTTGGAGAATATCTCAAATTCCCCCAAGAAAACGCCCACAAAGTCACTGCCATTCTCACCGTCACGAGTAAATGTTTCCACTCTCTCTACACACCCTAATCCTCACCTCAGCTGACTACTTCCTCATAGGCTTGATGTACTGACGTTGCATTAGTCATGTGGCTAATATGTGTTGTCTGTGTGTTTCCCCAGTTCTGCAACATATCAGGTTCAGAGCATCTGAATCTAGACAACCCTGCCCTCACCTCAACTCCTGTGTGTGGCCAGAGGTGTCTGCTCAACACGCCGCTCCACAAAGACACCACACCTAAGCACCAGAAAGAGAATGATGGGTAAATAGATATATAAAAGTGCATCTCACAAGAGCTGGCATAAAAGCCTGGAGATTGCTATGCATTGTGGGAATTTTCCATAAGACTATTTAATCTTAATTTAACCATATTTTCTGTCACCTTTCTAGTTTGCAGACCCCCAAAATCCGTAAAACTATCATGATTCCAACCCCGCGGACACCGACTCCCTTCAAAAATGCTTTGGCTGCCCAGGAGAAAATGCATGGGCCACTAAAGATGGAGGTGAGAAGGTCAAATGTGGCTGTGTACATTTTTTTATTTACCTTTTTAGTGATAACCCTTCCTTATTTTAGGCTATATATGGCTGCATGAGCTTGTGATTATATTTATGTGTATGTTTTTGGTTTTCAGCCACAGCCGTTGGCATTTCTGGAAGAGGACATCCGAGAAGTTCTGAAGCAGGAGACTGGAGCAGACATCTTTAACAGAGCAGACGTCCAACCAGACTACAGAGCGTGGAAACACAATGTATGTGTAACAAGCACATGTTTTCCATCGCAGAAATACACTAACCTTCTCTCTGTTATTTTGAAGAAACAAATACTTCTTACTGAGCTCAATCATAGTACTTAGTCAAAACTGTGGAGCATTTACTGTCCTTTGATTTCAGATTGATGGCCCAGCTAGGAAGGTGCGCAAGTCTCTTGTGCTGGACCCCTGGGGAAAAGACTGTCTAAACGTCCAACTCTTTCAAGAGCAGCTCAACAATGCACAAGTAAGTCTCCATACTGGTTTAGAATAACCACTTCAGATTCTGTAACTTCATGAGAAAAATAACTCGGGCACATAGCCCCACAAAGCTACTTAGTGTCTAACAATACTGAGGTGTGGGTGTACTGGTACACTGGTTTCTGTATACATACTGTAAATGTATGAATTTTAAATGTAGTGTTGTTAAAAAACATGGGCATGCTTTGCTTCTAGATCGATAAACATACGTAATAAACAGGTGAATGTTTAGCTTTTAAAATTGTTGGTAGACATCTCTTTAAAATGCAACTCTATATGAAGTAAAGTATAAGTTAGGTATTTTTCAGTCTGGACCCTATCTTCCCTTGTTTTTGTATCTAATAGACTGACAAGACCAACAGTTTTTGAAATTGGTCCAGTTTTGAGCAAGATGGCTGCAGTCAGAAGTGGCGAAACAGGCTACAGTGTAGCAACTCACTGCATATGTGCACCGCCAATTTACATCTACTAAAACTGCTTGTTATTGCCACTGACATAATCAGATTATTATTATTATAAGTGTCTGACAACATGATGGAAAGGATGTCTACAGAGGTCGACCTTTTATGTTAAAGAGCAAGTTTGTGTTGTTAAACCAGAAACAGCTCTGAAATCATTATCACTAAACTCACCAGACTCCATTTAAATAAACTGTGTTTTTGTCATTGTAAAACGCACTTTACTCATAATCAATTGAAGAAAAATTAAACTTACAAAACCGTCTTAGTTCGTCTTTTCACGGTTCCAACAATCACCAACTCTGGTTTGGTTTAAACAAACCCTTAAATCACCCAGTTAGATATGAGAATATGCTGCCTCTGTACACAGTAAAATTACACTTTATTTAAATAGAGTCTGGTGGATTTGGTGAAAGAAATTTCAGGATTGTTTTTGGTTAAACAAACAGGATCTTACTCTTTAACAAACAGGTCTGTCTGTGTAGGAGTTGTTCACATTATGTAGTCAGACACTTAAAATAATAATCTGAGCCTGTAAGTGACAGGGGAAAAAACACTTTTAGTGGATGTACATTGACAGTGTGGACATGCCCCGAATGGTTACATTGCACCCTGTTTTTCTGGCTGCTGGCTGCAGCCTTCTTGACCTGTACTTGCTGTTTTCATTAGTCACAAAGACACAACATGGGAAAATACGATCAAGGTTGAAAAGGACCAAAGTCATCCTTTAATTCAGCATCATTATTACTTGTATAGTTCATTTTATTTAGCTATTTCATTTTTTAAATCTCGTATTGCAGGTACCAGATGAAAGTCTACTGACGGGCTCTTCATTGGTCACCTCAATCTCTGAGCAAGAGGAGTGTAGCCGTTCTTTGACTTCTGGGCAGGAGGAGACCTCACTAGTCCCGGTTCATCCTCATCGCTTCACCAGCCCTCGGATGAAGAAGCTTCTTTCCTCCCACAAAGCACCAAAACACGCCGCTGTACAGGTATGTAAAGTCATTAAAGGGGACCTAGTATGCTCAGTTTTAGGTTCATACTTGTATTTTGATTTTCTATTTGAACATGTTTACATGCTTTAATGTTCACTCTGTCTGAAACGCTTTGTTTTAGTGGCTGTTTCTTTAAGCTCCCCGCCCAAACAGGTCCAGTCTGCTCTGATTGGTTAGCTTTTCTGGGTCTTCTGCAACGTCATTGCAGCAGGGGAATGACTTTAATGGAGTATAGCAGCACCTGTTTCTGCGAAAAATCACCTATAAAAGCTTCTAAACACAACCAGACATGTTCAATCAGGAATATGATCCCAAATTAGGGAGAAATTAACCACAGCAACCAAGATTAAATGTTTCCCTGATGTTAGCATGTAGCTACATGTAGCAGTTTAGTGTAGTGTGTGTAATGTAAACACTTGCAGTAGTGGAAAAGTCCATCACGAGCTGACGTCAGCTTGTCTCTGATGTAGAAAAAAACAATGGAAACAGCACTCGGAACAGTCTGAAGCCTGAGGTTTTTGCTCACATGATTACTTTTACATATGTTTACCTTGTTATTTGAAACTTAAGCCATGTTTAATATGACAGAAAATAAAGAAAAGAATAATAGGTCCCCTTTAAATAAAACTGTTGATGAGGTGACCTGTGTAAAATAAGTTCATCACAACCACTGGTAATCGTTGGTTGCCTTCTCTGCAGGTGAGTGATTGGGAAGCAGTGGTTTATGGGAAGACAGAGGACCAGCTGATCATGACAGAACAGGCCCGTCAGTACCTGACCCCCTACACGTCTTCTGGCTCTACCTCAAGAGCCCTTGTGCTTTAAAGACGTCCCCTCGCTGCGCAGGCAACACTACTACACCCGTCCAACAACTAAAACCTCCACTGAAACCCGTAAGAGACAATCCAGTGAAGACAAATGATTTTAGTTTTTCTTTTGAAGCAGAAATGCACTGCCACGGACGACCACAAAAAGGCACGGCTGCTTGTTTTTAAACACATTTCAAGGTCACTGCCCAAGTAGTTTTTTGTCTATAGGTATGGCCTATATTTTCCTTTGAATACACACAACCTGGCAACCGAAGCAGTTTTGTACAGATATGGTAAGGCTAGAATTTTTTTTCTGCACTAGTCAGTAATGTTGGAAACAACCTACACATACAGTAGGCTATAGAAATAGAGTGTTTATTAATAGCAGTGGCTGCTTCTGAGTTTTATATTGTTAATATATTGTTTAAATGACAAGAAAGACGTTTTATAATGTAACGCTACTCATTGTGTATCTCCTCCAGCTTGTTTTGCTAAACTGCCCCGTCGCTGTTGTCAGATAAAAAACCACGTACATGCAAAAATTTGGAGCTTTGTATTGACACACATGTATTTTTAAAATCACACCATGGGTTTTTAACTCTCTGAGACCCACCATAGACCTATTTTTGTCTTTTTTAGATGCTTTCAGATGCAACTACTGAGTTGCATCTGAAAGCAGCGATCCTGAAGATTAATTTGAGATGCAGGTCCAGTTTTTCTGGTCATAAATCTGTAATAAACTTGTGTCTTGGTTTGGCACCTATTCCAAATTTGAAAGTTTTGAGTTTTTAAGGGCTCAGAACATTAAAATGGAAGTATATGATGTCTATTCCCATCATCAATTAGGTCCTCAAAGCCTACCCAGTTTATGCTACTCCAAGACTGTGTAGGAACACAATATGCAGAAATTTTCAAATGCAATCGACAAATATTAAACATATATAGTTCATTCATTCATTCATTTTCCATAGCCGTTTATCCTGTTGGGGGTCACAGGGGGGCTGGAGCCTATCCCAGCTGACATTAGGCGAGAGGCGGGGTACACCTTGAACAGGTCACCAGACTATCACAGGGCTGACACATAGAGACAGACAACCATTCACACTCACATTCACACCTACAGACAATTTAGAGTCACCAGTTAACCTGCATGTCTTTGGACTGTGGGAGGAAGAAAGAAGAAACCCACACTGACACGGGGAGAACATGCAGGCTCCGCCCAACCCTAGAGTCTTTAAATGGGAGACTTGTCGGCGTCCATAGAACCCATTGTCGTCCTTGCCGAAATCTAGCTTAACATTGGAGTGTTTTTAGCCCCCTTCTTGACAAGTTACCATGAAGCCTCTAAAGACAGGGATGTCGGCTGGGAGCACCAACAGCCCCATGGGTCTCAGAGGGTTAACTAGTCACACACAGTACAGAATAACCTTTGCTTTGATATTACAGAAACAGAAATGCAGTTACGTGGTTCTTTATGACAGCAGCATTACTTTGCTGAATGCCTATCCATGGTGATGTGAACTTTTTTTGAGGATGTTAGTAAGAAACTGTCAGTATTGCACTACTGAGTTGATTTCACTGCTGAGAAAGGAGCAGTGTGTTTAAGGGCAAACTGGATAGCACTTGTGATGGTATCTTTGTTTAACAACTCGTTTCCTTTCCAAGGCCATAGTGTCCGTCGAGACATCGGTTGAATGTATTTCATTGCAATGTACATGTGTAAGAACCTCAATGATGGAAGGGTACCTTAATGTTTATTTCTGTTTGTTTTATTTATTATCTGACAGCTCTAAAGCTTAGATATTAATATAAATCGGACACCGTGAGGTTTTTTTTTTTTTTTTTTTTTTTTTTAAGAAGTTTAACTTTGCTGACAAAACAGCCTAAAAACCCTCACCTGCTCTAAAACAGTTCTCTTTGTAACAGAAAATGAATGGTCACCATTGCTTCGATACTGAGCAGTTTTCATATCATCAGTGTTCTACAACAAGCATTTGGTCGAGAAGGATTTACTTTTTGTGTGAAGGCTGTAGGTTTTATTTATTTAATGTCTACTAATTTATTTATTTCTAAAAAAGAAAAAAATTTAAGAGAAATTATTGAAGAATTTTATTGTCTTTTCTCTTTCAAAATCAGGATTGGGCTACAGTTTCATTACTCCAAGTTAGAAGAACGTGCACTGCCACTAATTTTAATTTCTTTTCCTGATCAGGCAAGATCTAGCAAATAATCATTGTGTAGTCGTATCTGTGATCTTGTAACATATAGATAGGACATTTTCTTTCTTTGATTCAAATGTGTTCTCCGCTATTAGGTAGCAGGACTCCATCTCCGACCTCTAATCATAGACGAATTGCACTTTTTACTCATCATTTAATTTTAAATGTTTGTTCATTCTAATGATGTAGCTCTTGTCCTCATTTTTGTTTTTGGTGTGTGTTTGCGTGTTAGACGGTTGTCTCCCCGTTTTGTAATGAATGCTGACATTATGATCCTGCTGCTCGATTTTTAACATGTTCTCTTCCCCTGTTCTGCTGCAGAAATGCGTGTTTAAACACACTACACCGAAGCCTTACATTAACATTTTTTTAGACAGATGGCTCTGAGCAACAACGCAGCTAACACAGACCGTCCTATTGCTCAGATATCCTGCTGAAACGCCCTTGAGCAAGACCCTAAACCCTTACCTGCTCGCTCATTATTTGATACTCTGCGTAAGAACAAAATGTAAATATGCACGGATTTGGGTGTGACTCTGAGAAATGTACTGCACTGTGCTTCCATGTTAACAGGCTGATTCATGTCATTTTTAACCCTTCTGAAACATAATCTGTGGAAGGGACACTACAGCTATAAATGGTCCTCTTTGTATTATCGGCATTAGTGGGTCCAGTATTAGTTATAATCTGGATTATCCTGCATTAAGCATTTGAGTGAGAATAAGAAGGGAATCTTGTCAGGGAGATCAAGTGGAAAGATCAGGAGTACACAACTCTAAAACAGAAAGTAGACTAACAGCCACATGAGACGTTTGAATCTGGTGGCTGCGATGTGTCTAATCTGTATATAATTGTGTCGTTTGTTCTGTTCGTTGGTTTGACTTGTGTTTGTACATTCCATTTGTTAAGTCCAAGTTAATATGTTTGTACGTTAACAACATTTGGCCATGTAACATCATAGGTTTTGAGGGAATTAAGTACATATATACAGGATAGTAGCAGCCGTTATATACTACTGTAGTTATGCATGAGCAATACACAAGATGCTGGACTTTGCTTTAACTGACGAGGTGAATCACAGATGTAACACTCGCTCTGTATTTTTGTAGCATTTTCAGAAATCATAACCAAGGTACCATAGAAATCCTGCCAACTGTCTTTGTAACCATGTACTTAATTTGGAAAAATAAATGCATATGTTGCATGACATCTGCAGTGTTTTGAATTCTGTTTTTTTGAAACCGAGCAGAGCGTTCCGTCTCTGCCAACTGCCCCTGTACAAATTAGTACAGGTTACATGCTTTTTCCCACATAATAAAGATTTCTTATGATCCTTTAGTTTCTCTGACATGCTCACAGCAGGCGTAGCAATCTCTTGAGCTCTTGCCAAAAACAGATTCCTTAAAAGCCATTTTCTTGAGGAAACTGGAAATCCAAATCCTCCACCTTTAATCCTATCTTGTCACTTCCTGTAGGTGGAGTTGACAGCCATGCAGGTGGATAGTTTGGGTGTGGGACTGACAACTGATAGAGTGCTTTAAGCTGAACCCCCCTGTCATGTGTGTATGTATATGTTGGGATGCTGTCAACTTGGCCTGGGGTCCAGGGACACGAGCCCCCTCCATCAGAACAAGAGGCCTCTCCACAGGGTCAGCTGCTGGCCCTAAAGGGGCCCACTCACCCATGACTTAATGCCCCCGGGCTCCTTTGTCCTCGGGGCTGTTGGTTTTACAGGCCCATTCACTCAATTGCCCCCCAAATGGAGGGAGGCAAAGGACGTGACGACTTGCCTTATGCTGAAGGAGCAGCAGTGCACATGCATACAAACAATGTGCACATAAACACACGGGCGCCGCATGCACGCCATGTCCACTTAATCAATCTGTCCTCCCTTCGCTCTCGTTCTCGTACAAGAGGGTCTTTTGTTCTTGAGTGACCCGCACTTGAGTTGAAAGATGTCAGCGACCTTTTGCCACTTAATTGGTTATTGGCAGCAGCCCCTCCACCTTATGCTTCATGCTTGTGTTTAAAGGGAGCACTTTTAGGAGTAAAGTGACTTACTGACATGCAGTACCTGTTGTACGCAGACCGGACTTGTTAGATTTATTAAAACTGAATTTTATTGTCCATCTTTTCATTTGAATACACTAGATAGTCTGAACCACTTACTTTTAGCATCCACTACAGGTCTGGTATTTTTCATATATCCTCGAGGTGCTCGAGTTAGCCGTTCATGGACTCAGTAAGGTGTGTGTGCTCAGTTTCGTGTCTACCTTGCACACTGAAGACATGAAACAGAGCCTGCAGGCGTCCGACCAAACCTCCCCTGCCTTCCTCTTCTGAGCACACGCCCGAAAGCAAGCGCACAAACTCTCACACACGCGCTCTGTTTGCCTTTGTGTATGCTAGACAGCAGATGGCAGCCCATTATTGGGCTGACAGAGCAGTCATCTGGCAGGCACCCTGTTACCCTTCCCTCCCCCCCATCCCCCCGAAGACACCCAGCACAACACAGCATGGATAGGACACTTTTAGGCGGGAGAGTCGACAGCCCTGGTAGTGTGTGTGTGTGTGTGTGTGTGTGTGTGTGTGTGTGTGTGTGTGTGTGTGTGTGTGTGCGTGTGTCAAAATTGGACCCTGGCCTTTCCGCCCTATATAGGTCACTGTTTCCACTTGTGTGTGTCAGTGTGTGAGGTAAGTCAGGCTCCCATTTTGAGCGGGCATCTGTCATGTTTTGAATACACATGTACAGTAGATGGTTTACTTTAAAGTGATGTGACCTGATCTGAATCTGAAAAAAAAAAAACTTCCAACCACCTATATGAGAGTACTTAGGCACCACTTATACTCCCAGAAGCTGATACCTTTAGGATAAGTGGCATTTACCTTCTTTATTGCGCGTCCTTTTCATGCACATATCTCATTAAGGGAAGTGCATGTTGTCTTGTTTTATATCCTGTCATATTTGGTCATCGTAGGTCACAAAGTAAACATGCAAAATTCTCAGTAATTCCCTCCCTCTATTTAAAAGTGAGAGTCACAAGCTCAAGATAACAGTAACGGCAGCAGAAAGGCCCACACAAATATTCTCCTCATGAATCAGAGTTTGCTCAGAGGACCAGTGGAGCTGTCTCTCTTTGTAACATTTACACCCTTCCCTGTGCACGACATGCCGCCCAAACCCTGGCCCCAGAGTGACTGCCTCCTACAGCCTTTATTACAAAGGATTATACAACAGTGAATATCAAACGGTGGGGGAGGAGGAGGAGTGTGTTTCCCCACGGAGGTCAAGGCCAAGGTTAGGGATTAGGTTTGGTGTTTGTGTCCTGAGGAAGGAGGTAATCTACAGCCCACCCTATAGAGACCCCGCTACTGGGACACGCTGGGAGGCACCACAGATGAAGAAGACTACATTCGACTTCTGAGAGCTGTTTTAGTGTTGCCCCGACAACCGGCACAATCCCTGGTCCTTTGGCGAGGCTTTCAGCAGGCCTCAATCACACTTCCTTTCGCTTGAGAGAGTTTTTTTTTTCCCTCCGGCACTGTTAAATAGGAGGGAGGCCCAGTGTGTTCAAAGGAAAATGACCAGGAGCTGAAGTATGAGGTAATATACTGAGGCATGTTTCCACTGAAATAAAAATGCGTCAGCCAGTTAGAGTATACTGGTTTTATAATCATCATAATAATTACATATTAAGCAGCAAAATACGTATATATTAACAGCTTCACATGAGCAGATGAAGTTAAGAAACATGAATGATGGAACAAAATGTGCACAGACAATGGACACATTTCTCTTAATCCTCATAGAAAAAGGCTACATTTGTTGAGCATCTTATTGCTTCACTGACTCCCACTAACTCCTGTTCCTTTACACATATGGTTGCAATGATTATAAATTGATTATATATTCAAAGCTAAGCCTGGCATGTCATGTTGCCATGCTGAGAAACAGGGCAGAAATCAGCAGCTGCTCAGCTCTCTGTACATTCAAACATGTTGCACTTGTGGCAACGCCCCCATCAGTGATGTCACATCAGGCACAGTCCATTGAATGTAATGGGAAAAACATCCCTCTGTGACATCGCTGATTTAGGTTTGCGCACTCCCAATTCAACCCTGTGATTCTACAAATACAGCCAAATCAAGAATACCTGACATGGAAATGAGTACCAGCCCACATCAGCATATTCAAGACCTGTCTTTTTACATTTCAGAGGTTCCTCCATTCACACACATACTCCCCCCACCAAAGTGAACTCGGCTCAGCCACCCAGGACAAAGAGGAGGGCCTCTTAGTCGCCCTCGAAGGCCCCGTTGGTAGCTCCCTGGCATTCATTCTTTTTCCGGCACTTGGACAAGATCCTGTGGAGCAGGCCCGGGGATCTGTGTGTCTGAGGTTGGGAGGCCACGGGCTGAGGCACAGGGATCTGGGGCCTCCGCACCAGGAAGGGGCCCTCGCTCTCGCCTTGGCCCCCATCCAGCCCCACTCCTCCTCCTCCTCCAACTCCTCTGCTCCCCCTCCTGAGTGCCTGCCGAATGTGTCCACTGGGGGACAAAGAGGAAATAACAAACACAAAGGCCCTGTTTATTCCTCATGACCCAAATTCCACCGCTAGCAGACAAGACAGGCACGGAGCTGTACAGAGGGCTCTGTGTGGTGTGTGTGTTTATGTGAGTGTGTGAGCAAGGTTCAGTGGCAGGCTGTCAAAAATAAATGCCCCCTACTGTCAAATCAACTGCAGGGGAGATACAGTATCCTATCAAACAAGTTTTGCTACACTCATTATAGCACTGATAAAAAGTTATTTGACGGTACATCATAAAAATATTCTCATTACATTTTGATTGAGCGGTCAAACATTTTCTTATCATGTTGGATAGAAAACTAAAAGGTCTTTCCCTCCTGCTCCTCTTTAATGAGATGCATTGCAGTGAGAGGGGATTGACTAGATAGTGTGTGTGTGTGTGTGTGTGTGTGTGTGTGTGTGTGTGTGTGTGTGTAGGGGGGTTAGTAATCAGTGTGCTTTGTCAACTAATGAGGGACGAGAGGGGCCACCTGTTCAGGGGCGCTGGGCGGAGAGCAGTGAGATGGGATTTGGAGATGGGGGATGTGTGGGGGTTCGCTGGTAGAACAGCTGCTGGGTGTTTGCTTGATGAGTATGCGTGCACTTGTCGAGGGGGACGTGTGTGTGTTTGTTGTTGCTGCCGTATGTGTTTTACACTTACTTTCCATGTCTGCTGCGTATACCTGACTCGTTGTCCCAGGCTGAGCTTCTCAGAGACACACTCCTTCGCACGGCTTTTGGAGGAAGATTCACCTGAGAGGGAACCGTCGAGAGTGTTTGAGTTAAAAATGTCCTGCAGATGTTCTGAAATAAACTGTGGACCTCCTCTGGTATCTTCTCTTATCAAAGGCTACTTTATTAGTGTTAAATCACAGTAGACAGCTCAAATTCCTTTGATTTTATCTTGCTGTTATTTATTTCTTTACTAGCAGTACAGAAATGGAAATTTTATATATTATATCAAGCCTATTTATACAACACAAAAAAACACTGCTACTTCCTTATTTACTCACTGCCCTTAATACCTACTGGCATGTTGCAAGATTGTTATTTAAGACACAGAGATAGACCCTTTAATTTAAGAGAAAGATCTTTTTCGCTTGACCAGAAACAGCCCCAAAATTGCTGTTGTCAAAACACCAGACTCCATTCAAATAAACAGTAATTTTAGCATGTATAAAGCTTACAGGCTCAGATTGTTATTTTAAGTGTCTGACGACAATATGGAAATGATTCCTAGAGACAGACCTTTTTGTTTAAGAGTACGAGCTTGTTTGTTTAACCAGAAACAACCCCGAAACTGCTATCAGCAAAGCCACCAGAGTATTTTTTTGTTTCTGTTGACTTTGAATGAGGTGTGTTTTACAATTATAAAATTGCTGTTTTTTTAAATGGAGACTGGTGAGCATGCTGATGGCGATTACCAGGCTGTTTCTGGTTAAAGAAACGGATGTTACTGTTTGACAAAAAGGTCTGTTTTTGTAGGGATCCTTTCAGACACTTATAATGGTAATGTGAGCCTGTCAGTGGCAAAAACAAGCACTTTCAGTGGACGTAAACTGACGGTGCATAATTGCCCTCAGTGGTTACATTGCGGGCTGTTTTGTAGTTGCTGGCTCCAGTGCTGACGCTCAGAAATGGACCAAGTTCAAAAACTGTTGCTCTGATGGTCACTTAGACACAAAAATATGGGAAAATAGAAGGCAAATTAAAAAAATACTTAAGTTACCCTTTAAAGCCCACGTTTAAAATCGTAAGTATTTCTTCATAACTTTTAAGAGGTATTAAAAAATAATGTTTAAAAGTGAAATAGCAGAGGGCGAGACATGACAATCAACATTTCTGCCTCCTGAATGCCCACTTATTGCAAATGCCACAACACATGCTTTCTAAATTTAATTTTGATTCTCAGGCCAAAGCTGGGGTAACCTAATGACACCACTGTGACATCATCAGGTCATTTTGTCAGACTTCCTTATCGCTCTAAAACTAGCTCAGCAAAACAGCACAGACAGAAATATCTCAGTTAAACTAACTACAATAAGTTCTGACTTGGGCAGAAGATAATGTGTCCATGTTCAATCCTAGTGCTGATTGAGAAACTATATTTCTCATGGTGTTTAAACCTTACATGTCTGTGGAGAAACAGAACAGGAAGTGCAATCTGCCTTGTGACATTAGCAGCAGCAACAACACTGTCCAGTAATGCTGCATTGCTGAGCACATTCATCGGGCAGCCAACCAACCTGGCTCAGCTCCATCACACAGGAGGCGGGGAAGTAACCCTGCTGGCCGTCCTGCAGCCGCCCAAACCACCTCTCCTCCTCATGTTTGGACAGCACCAGGATGACGTCACCAGGAGACAGCTCCAGCTCATCTGGCCAGTGGGGCCTGTAGCTGTGCACCACTACCATCTAATGGGCAAAGGGAGAGTTACAGCCAGTTGTTTTGACTCAGAGCTCTGAATTTATAATGTAATTTTAAACTGAATTTAAATAAGGTGTAGTTCGATGCATTTCCTTTTTGTTTAACTGATTAAAGCTGCTGTCACTGTCTGTGTTGCTCTCTCAGGTTAGCCTCAGTGAATGGAGAGGATTATGTGTCAGAGATTAACAGAGGGTGCAGTTAAATAGAAACCCTAAATCTGGGTCTACTCTTCATTATCTGTTCCTCCTAAATATGGTCCATGTTTGTCAGAGGAATTAGATGAATTAAAGACATAATGGAGGCACAGGAAATTAACCAACTTCACATAACATCAATGTCAAACTCATATCAATCAGTCTCACTTAGAAAACAGTACGTTTTGATTTATAATTCTGCTGTTTAAGATTCACATGACGCTGAACTAACTCTACAGCCAATGCTGCATTATAACCAGTGTATAACAGATGCATTATTGAATGGAGAATGTTTAACTTGCCTTTTCAGCCTCTGCTCTGTATCGATACCTCCCTGTGAGAGTGAAAATGAATCAGCAAAAATGTAAATGTGCACAAGAATTTCATATAAGTATCACTGTAAGCACGTCCTTCAGTAAATGAACAGACCAGCAGGGAGAGAAAACAAACAAGCTACCCCCATTATTTATTAATCGTCTGACACTGATATGCCACCTTGCTCTCACTAACAATGAAAAATGATGTCACACGTCACTGCAGATATGATTCCACTCACCTTGAGGAGCAAGGACAGTGGTGAAGACTTCAAAGTGTTCATTGCTACGCATGTAGATGCGCTGCATCTTGAAGATCTGACACTTGCACACTGACAGCAGCTCCTGCACTGTCTGTGCTCCACCTTCAGATAAATGCAGCTGACTAATCCGCTGCAGCACTGACTGGAGCTGGACACAAGCAACAACACGTCCTTCCTGGGGAACAACACACACAAGCATGTAAAGCACAAGACTGCGGATAAATCAGATCTCAGTGTAAGGAAGAAAAGTGTTTCATTATCACACTAATAGCTGGGTTTTAAAGTTTTAAGGCTAAATTTCACCAAATACAGATCTGTTTTTAATCTATTTAGCTCATTAATTCCGACTCAGAGATCATGCTTGACCACCTCATCTTCATGCCAGTATCTATTGTTCTTTGGCCATCTGGTCACATGCAAGAGAAGTTTAGAGGCCGCTGCCACTGCTCGCCTGACGTGGATGAGAATTCATAATTTCACCTCGTCATGAGTGCTCGATTGATTTAGGGTTATTGACTGTGTCCCATTTTCCAGTGGCCTGGGTGAGCAGGGACAAAGATGAATGGGCTTGGGACGGGGTGGTGGACTGCTCAACAGATGGTGATTGAACCCACCCTGCACACACACACACACACACACACACACACACACCTCCCCTCTCCCGCTCTGGTGCGATGGAGCTTGGCTGTGAGCTTGTGTCAGCGATTAAAAAGCATCCATCAATAACATGAGAGATCGCTCAGCCAGACGATCATCTGAGCCATGAAAGTTTGCTGCAACTCAATGAACTCAAACTGCAGAAAGACTTTATCAACTTATTTTCTGATTTCACTGCCATCAGTGTCAACAGGATCTAAGGCTGAGATCCTGTCAGAAGGGCTGTGGTTAAGCTTGTGTGTTTCTCTGAAAGTGGAAACACCTGTAAATGGATGAGACAGCTATTAACCTAAATTTCTTTGGCCTCAGTAGCTCTGCAAAACACTTATGTGGCCTGCACCCCCTCTGACTCTAAGAGGAGTCTTTTTCAAAACAGGCAGCACATTATCACACCTGAGGAGAACAAAACCGTGCATACTTGGGCTTTTTTATTTTTTTGTTAGCTGTCTCCAACACTTCTGACTGATCCTAATTCAGTGTGATGCCTCCAGTCTAGACGCCAAGGCCAAAGCAAAGCCTTTACATAACCAAAAACCACAGCTAAGCTGCTTAGAAAACCAATGATGTTTACTTCTAGGAAAGAGAAACACATGAACACTGAGCTCCTCCACGTCCATGTGTTATCTGCTAAGACAAACCAGGACAGCTGTTAAAAACTGGGGCTGCACAATATACACAAAGAATCATATTGTCACTATTTTGACAGATATGGTGAAGTGAGCTGTGACTTTAGTGTTTATATAAATTAAAATATATTTAAATATAAATGATGATGATGTGATTTTAGCTGATGTATGTACCAAACAAGCACGTTCCTTTATGTTCAGGGTGTCTACAGCTATCACACAGTTACATTTAAAGTTTTTTAAGACACATTTTAGCTAACTTTAGGACAGATCTTTGCACAAATCATGTTTAACTTTTTAAGCATTGCAGGATAGTGTTACACAGGAATATGGTTATTGGAGTGAGTTAAGTCAGTCTACATTTTGCCAACAGGTAAGTGCAAATATTTATGGTTATAATTTGAGACGAGAATTTAATTTAAAAAGACAATGTATTCGTGCAACTAAGAAGAGTCTGTGTATTTCAGTGTGTGGGGTGGACCTGTGGAATGGGCTGCGTGATGAGCTGAAACAAAACACAAGTGTAAATCAGTTTTAAAAAACCTATTAAAAAATATATTTTTGGTAGATATATAGACTAGGAAAGGTTGTGTGTTGTAAATAAGGAAATAAGGGAATTTGTTGAATTAATATCTGAGTATATAGTATATGAATATATGAAGAAATGTAAGAAAGGGGTAGGGACATAGAAGTTTTTTCTACCTACTCTTTTTCAGATACTGTTATCTTTGTCGTTTGTTTTTTATTATTCTTTTTTTTTTTTTTTTGAAGTAAAATTACAGTATTATAGATTTTAAATGTTTGTAACATTAGAAGTGTGGACTTTAAACCAGAAAGGCTTCACTCATTTTCACAAAAAGAAATTTAAAAAATGAGGAATGAAATTAGATAAAATGTTTGTAGGAGTTGAGACTGCAATGAATTTTAAGGCCTTATTGTTGTAACATTGACATTTTAAGGCTTTTTAAGGACCTGTAAACACCCTGTTGTGACACGTGACCTTTTTCAAAAATGTGCAGCTCCTGTGATTTGGATATCGCACTTGGCTATCGCAGCTTCACTTTGAACATTAGACTGCAATGGCTACAACAACCATCATCACTTGAATAATAATAGATGTAATCTGTTGCTGAGATTCTTTTACAGGCTAGACCTTGCATCAACTGTTGGCTGCTGCAGTTTCATTCAAGCAACCTGATTTAATACAAATAAAGATCTTTCATATTAAAGTTGGCTGATATAAAAATATAAAACTTTATAAACTCTTGATACTGTTTAAACACAACAAATCCCTTTAGTATATCTGGGTGTATTCGATTATTGTGGACAATACTGAAAGTCACTGAGCATGACTGTATAATACAATGTTGGATTTTAATGTGATTTTGACATAAATGCGATCGAGTACTTTAATTTGTCAGGCAAAAAAACAGTCTCTACTTAAAGGTTAATTTATCCATGAACATTTTCCTGAGCTGATTTTTCAGAAAATGCTTTATTTAATCAGCCTGAGCCCATCAGAAGGATTTCTCACAGGTGACACTTTCACACGTCACAGCAGGAAACACACAGGTGTGATCAATGTTTGTTACCAGGTGTGATCTGTTTAGGTGTTCCTGTCCAGTAGAACAGGTTCATCGTTAATGTGCTGCACTGGATTAAGGCGCTGCGTAGTTAGTTATGAAAAGTCAGGTGATCTTTAAAGACAGGGCAAATAGTCACATGAGGATAAGAAACAGTGACTGGCCAGCTCACACAGTGAAACGTTAGTCTGTAAATTGATCAGTGTGCTCCGTTCTTCCTCCTCCCTGCTACTACGACACCTCTCTTCACTACAGATAAAACAATACTCTTTTTTGTTTACGTTAATTAGTTGTCAGTCAACAGAAAATTAACCAGCAGCAGTTTAAGTGCTAATCATGTCAGCCATTTTACATTCATTCATTTAAAGTTATCATTATAGTTACTACATTTTTGATCTGGAACCTTCTACAAAGTGACCCTCCCAACACTGATCACACTTTGCAACACTGTTTTTTAATGTTTTTAGTAAATGTAATCAAAATATTTCATGTTACAGCCTTTAATAAAAACATTTTTTAAATCTTTTTTGTACTAATCTTTGAGTAATGATCACAGCATATTTGTTTTGCTGTGTTAAATCACAAATCACGACCCCACCTGCACTCCTGAGTAGACAACTATCTCCGAGATAACACACCTCCACCCTCCAGGCCTGTGACTGTCTTTATTCAGGTAGAATAAAGAAATATTCCCACGTTTAAACTGTTGTTATGAGAAGAAAAAAGATGCATTAATGACAAAAAAATAATCCGAATGCCACCATAGACCTGCAGAGACGTCACCCTGGACCCTGTGTGTTTGCACGTGCACCCCATCATCAGCTGTTTGAATTCATAAATCCTGCATTTAATTAAAAACTGGAACATAATCTCAATCTGCTGATTTTAATTTGGGCTGCAGTTTAAATATGTTTCCATTAATATAAACCACATTAACCAGTGTGTCTCCATGAATGATGGGACTGACATGTACAGATGTGGTGACAGGTTAAAGACAGACACAGATTCATCACACAGTCATTGCATCATTAACGTCCAGTCCAATGTCCTGATGCCAAGGCACAAACTGATGTAGCAGGGTACAGAGTCCTCAGCGCTTCCCAGGTTTGCCTCTCCTCTTCCCTCCTCCTCCTCCTCCAGCTTTACCTCCTTTCCCCTTCCCACCCTTCCCTTTGCCTTTCCCAGGCATGCCTCCTTTGCGTCCTTTCCTCCCTGCGCCCTTCTTGTGTTTGGCTGCAGCCTCCTCTCTGTCGTCCTCCCTCATCTGCTTGTTGACAGCCTTGGTGATGTCCAGCTTGGGCTTCTTGCTGTCCATGACTCTCAGGAGCTCCAGCTGCTTCTGCCTCTCGTTGGAGAAGTCACCGATGAGGGGCTCAAACTTCCGCTTCTTGCCGGTGTTCTTCGGCGCCTTCTCTTTGGGCAGGCGGTCCTGGAACCTGCCCGCGGATGCTGTGGAGGTCTTGGCGACGCTCACGGCTCTGGCCAGCTCGTCTCTGGACTGCTGGGCCACAGGGGTCAGACCCACACCCGGCACTTTGACCTTCTGCGCCCTGGCGATGTTCTTCAGCCGGTTGAACTCGTTTTTGGCCACCCTCTCCTTCTTGGCTTTGACGCGTTTGGCGAACTGGTCCTCATTGGGGTCTGCGCTCTCCGGCACCTCTATCAGCCACTCCTTGGTGTCATCCTTGGCTCTCTTGTAGCCCCAGCGCCTCCTCCACTCCTTGGCGGTCTCATCCCACACCAGGTTGGTCTTCTTCTTCTTCTGGATGCCCTTCAGTTTGGCGAACTCTTCCCATTTAGTTGGAGGTTTGGGTTTGGGAGGTGGTTTCTCTCTGGGCAGTGAGGTCACCGGGTCTGGTAGTTTGGCCACTATCGCCTCCTCGACCCTCTCCGTGGGCTGTTTCCAGATCTCGTTGATGAGCAGCTGCGTGTTGTCACGAGCTAACGACCGCAGGAAGTCATCTTTCTTCTGCTCTCTGAAGTCCCGGGACTCGATGCGGTTTTTGTCACAGGCTAAGAGGTTCCCGATGTCAAAGTCCAGGTCCAGCTCTTTGTGGACCGTGATGCTCTTCAGTTTTTCTGCCTCCTCCTGCTCAGCTTTGGCTAACAGCTCCTCCACACTGCACGCCGCCATGTTGGTGAGTGCTGTTAAATGTTCAGTAAGCACGTGTGGAAGAGAAAAACACACGAAGTTACTTCCGGGTCACAGTTAACGCGGAGCAGTACCACATTTAACCACAAGAGGTCGGCCTTGGTCCATTTCATATTTCTCTGTACGTGTCTCAGATCATGACATCAGATTTTATTTCAAACATGACAATAAATAGATAAATAAAAATAAAAATAAAAAATACGTAGGAAAATAAAATAAGAATACTAAGCAAAACTATTAATAAAAATAAAAAAATACAAAGAATATAAAAATAAATATAGAAATACTCAATATAGAATACTCAACAAACATCTTACCTAAACAACAAAAGTATTTCATAGATTAGATTAAATTAGATTATAGGGTACAGACTGTTTATATATTCTATAGTTTGTCTTTTGGGATTTAAAAAAAGAAATTAATTTAGCCTTTGACAACAGCTCACAGGCATTACATCTGTACTAAACTATGAATAAAAAAAAAATACAAAAAATATAAATATAATATAAAAAATTATGTAAGAAGCAGTGAACAAAAAAATAATAAAAAAAATAGAAATAAATAAGAAAATAAAATTTTGTTTAAAATTGTTTAAAATGTTAAATTCAGCAAAACTATAAATAAAAAAAACCCCCAGAATATAAAATATAAATCTAATATAAAAATAATACAAGAAGTAGTGACAAAAATAAATAAATAAAAATACAATGCAATAAAACTGTATAAAGATACAGGATTAAAAACAGCAATTAAACAAAGAACATATCAGCCCAAAAAAGGAAAAGTAAAGGGCCACCTGTTATTTTTTTTCATCAGATTTTTAAAATTTAAATTCAGCATTTTAACAACAATGCAACAACATCATCAACATCTGTACAAAACAATATATTATTATTATTTTTTAAAGAATTATGATTATGTAAAATCCAGAAAACTATTTTATAGAAAAATTCAAGGAGCAGTAAAAAAAACAACAACAACAACAACACGACAAATAAAGACACAATGCAATAAAACTGTATAAAAAAAAAAGAAAACAAAAAACATATCAACACATTAAAAAAGGAAAAGAAAAGGGCCATCTGTTTATGATTTTTTTCTCAGAGTTTTTTTTAGGTTTAATTCAGCATTTTAACAACAACGCACAGACATTGCATCTGTACAAAACTATATATTAAATAATTTAAACATTCAAATTCAAAATTATGATGATTTAAAATCCAGAAAAGAATCAGACCATCTTTAAACTGATGTGAGTTCTTCTTTGAGCACAGGTGTAGGTCCGAGATGACAATCTGAATCATTCACAAGCCCCGCCCCCCACACAGGGGCCCCAGTACACTGCCTACATTGTCTGTATTTATGCCCCTGATTGTGATATTATCGACAGTGTTGGGGAGTAGTTAACTGTATATAGATCAATGGTTAAACTACAATTTGCTGTAGTTTGGTGGCTGTTTAAGTATATGCAAATCTTAGTATCCTTTTAGTATTTAACTACTTTGGGTCATGTAGTTTATGTAGTTTATTACAAACTATGTATTCATACTATGAACTTCCCTAGAAGTTTAGCGTTTTCTTGATTCCACCCAAACAACCATTTCCTGTCCTGTCCTTGAAAAATATATGTGGTGTGCCAAAGGTGAGGATGAGCCTGCCCTGCTCCCTAAATCAGAAACGCCTATATTTTACTCAGTGTCAACTCAGTTGTAGCTTATGACATTCGACTTTATTAGGTACACCAGTGGTAGTGCATCCTTTTTCTTTGCGTCATAGATTCAACAAGGTGCTGGAAACATTCCTCAGAGATTTTGCTCCATGTTGACATGATAACATCACACAGTCGCTGCACATCCATGATGAGAATCTCCCGTTCCACCACATCCCAAAGGTGCTCCATTGGACTGAGATCTGGTGACTGTGGAGGCCATTGGAGTACAGTGAACTCATTGTCATGTTCAAGAGACCAGTTTGAGATGATTTGAGCTTTGTGACATGGTGCGTTATCCTGCAGGAAGTAGCCATCAGAAGATGGGTACACTGTGGTCATAAAGGGATGGACACGGTCAGCAACAATACTCAGGTAGGCTGTGGTGTTTAAACCATGCTCAGTTCAATTCAAATCAGCAGTTTCTGAAATACTCTGGCACCAACAACCATGCCATGTTCAAAGTCACTTAAATCACCTTTCTTCCTCATTCTGATGCTCAGTTTGAACTTCAGCAGGTCGTCTTGACCATGTCTACATGCCTAAATGCTTTGAGTTGCTGCCACATGATAAGCTGATTAGCTATTTGCATTAACGAGCAGTTAAACAGGTGTACCTAATAAAGTGGCCGGTGAGTGTAGTTGAACTAGTTTTTGAAACTAGTTTTTTTTTTTGACAAGCTAAATTTTTCTCAGAGAAGTTAAGAAATGGTTAAAGAACTTTTCACTGTGAAGAAGCTCATAGTTTGGTGATAGTTTCCCCCAAACAGTTTATAGTTAGTTTAAGTCTTTGTTTTGCATGGAAAACAAATAGAATATTGGTTAACATAATGTTCAGTTCACTCGCTGTTCTGTAGCTTTTGATTGTATCACATGATCTTCATATGCACATGGAGCTTGCTGTGTCGTCATTGGATTGCAGATGTTCAAATTTCAGAACTGCTGTTTCTGAAGTCAAATTCGGTATTTATATGCATTCCTTTTTAATTTCCACACAAAATCCCAACACTTATCAGTGGTTAATTTGTATGTTGTTTTCTTTTTTGATGTATTATTCAAACAGTTTGCAAACTGTCTAGCTGAGAAGGTACAGCAGAAATGTCAGTGCATTTTACTCCTATCCACTGAACATTAAAATAAATATAATGCAATAATGCACAGACTGATTTGGAGGTGCGGACTATTGTACATGCAAAAATTACATCTGTGACAAAACACCACAGAGCAGGGACGCTTAAGAAGCAATAACTCGTGAAACTAAAAGCTGAAATATAAATAAATAAATAAGTGGTGTTTTCTCTGTAAGTTTCTGCGCTGTAGCTCTTATAATAGCTGCACATATTTTTAGAGTTATGGAGCTGTGATAAACTTCTTAATAGGATTACTATAAGTGTTTTCGTGAGAGATTAAATTCACTGAAGTATTAATATCCTTCCTTGTCCGTCATGTATTCTGTATGTGTTTCTAGATCCAGGGCTCTAATAACTCTATTTTTGTCCTTGTCTCCACTAATTTGGAGGAGGAGATGGAGGAGGTGGTGGAGGAGGAGGAGGAAGACGAGGAGGAGGAGGAGGGGGTGGGGGTCCTTTTACAATTGACTGGCTGCTGGTTGCTCAAAGACGATGGTGTTATTATTTTGGGCTCCAGTAATTACATTCATCGCCACACTTGCCATGTGAATGCTAACACTCTGACAGGCGCAGAGATAAGGTCACAAGTGATGCTGTGTTTGGAGATGTGAGGAGGAAATGCGTAATTAGCGGCCCAAAGTCCCTGTCGTGATTTAGAGAAGGCTATAAGGTCCTCTGTGACGTGAATGTATATCGTCTAAAACGCCCCAATTTAAACATAGTCCACTAGTTAGCTGCTGGCCTCACCGCCTGTGTCACCCACTGTCTCCACAAGTGTCGGAGGGTTTCTGCTGACTTTTGATCCACTGTGAATTCAACCAAACAGGATTACTTTTCCACGGTGTTTCTTTTATGGAAGAATACACAGCACAGGCCGGATAAAGTTCTCTAAGAGCTGTGACCATGGAGCAAAGTCATTCGCACCCTCAGTGTCTGCGTCTCCACAGCTCTTAAATGTGCTTAAAGGATAAGATTTAGAAATAGTTCTCTCCATAACATATCGCTGCTTTCATGTGAAAACCCTCCTCACAGGTTTTGATTTTTTTATTTGTTACTTTCAGCTGAAGGAGCTCAAAGTAGTTTTTTATTCCAAGCTCTTGAAAAATCGACACTTTGGACTTGCAGAGGGTTTTGATCAGACATGGTGAGCTGACTGAGTCCTGCCTGAGTTCTCTGTGGAGCTAACGCAGAGGGTTATATACTCATATAGGTAAAAGTCGTGATACCACCATGTAGAAATGCTCTGTTACAAATAAAAGTAAGCTATTTCAAATTTGACTTAAGTAAGTATTTGTCAAAATTAGGATTTTGTTTTTATCAAACACTGACACAGTAATGCATAAACCTGATTTTTATGTTGCAGCTGGCAACGCTGGGTAGCTTAATCAATATTTAACTGTTATTAATTACATATTGTATTAATAATCTGAATCTGTAAAGTAATTTGTAACTAAGTTTTAACATAAATACAGTGGAACAAAATGCAGAATATTTCCCTCTGAAATGTAGAAGCATCAAGTAGCAGAAAAGGGAAATACTCAATTAAAGCACAAGTATCTCAAAATTGTACTTAAGTACAGAATTTGAGTAAATGTTTGTAGTCACTTCCTGCCTCTGGCGATATAACTAGAAATATAAATAGCCCCTTTTCCACCGCAGGAACTTTTATCATTTACCCGGGATTTTGAGAAACCTCGGCCTGTTTCCACCGAAGTTACCTGGGGGAAAAAACTTTCCCTCAACCCCAAACTTTCCCTGAAAAAGAGTACCTAGTAGGGGGGTAGGACTTTTCAGATTCCCCAGAATTCTTGAGGGGCGGGGCTGTGTGCTGAAGAACGCTGATTGGTGGAACACACTTACAGCGTTCTGCACTTCCGTGCCAGTGTGGCTGCAAACTTTATTTCTACAAGCTCCTCTTAGTTTGTGTTTTGATCATTTGGAAATTAGAGCAAAAGAAGAGAAGCTATGAGAAGTGGACAGACGACGAGGTCCAGGCTCTTTTGAGCCCCCCGTCAACCCATTCCCTGTGCAGGAGGAACCTTGCATCTACTCACAGACTAGAGGCTTGTGCTTATGACAGCGAGATATGTAAACATTAATGGCATCCTCCTTGGCTGAGCTGTAACGTTAGCTAGCTCAGTGGTGTTCGGTGAGGTAGCAGTAGATGCACACTTTCTATTGTGCGATAATACGGTTGTCGGATGTCATTCAGCAAAAAGAAAATAGTTCCTACATGAAACTGCTCACAACAAGGTGTGTGGATAATTTTGAGTAACTGGGTCATGATTTCTGGAAAGAGCCATTACTGTTGAGTTTTTCAAATGTATTTTTTTGCCGCTTTGAGCACCACAAGCTGAGTGCCATCTAATTCCAATATCTCCAACACTCTGCACCTCACACTAAAACAATCTGGATTGATAAATAGAACTACAGGTAGGAGGACAGATATGTATTTTTGATATGGGGTGAACTGTCCCTTTAAAAAGTCATGCTCTCAATTTATGCCTTTCAGATTAAATGTTAATATGCGATAAGTAATGTTTTTTAAATGTGACTCTGTCTAACAATCTTTCATCTATTTCTAGCCTCACTTGCCTTTTCCATAATGTCCTGTGGTTCAGCTCTTTCTGCAACAGATGATGCCCTCCCTGTATTATAGTATAAGAACATGCAAAAGAAACAATCTACAAAAATGTTTTTCTCCACACATGAAGTGATAAAGTTAAACATTTGAAATCCAGGTAATAGCACTTGACTATTTCATCCCCCACCACCACATAAGTGAAGGGAACATTATTCATATTAGTCTGAAAGAGGTCCTGAAATAACTGTGATATAATGAAGCTTTAAGCACCTTTGCACATTTTTTATGAATGAATACAACTTGTGAATGGCTCACTAAGCAGGGACAAACCATTACCTCTAACAGGATCAGCAGCATGCATTATTCAAAGCACTACAAAGACCATTCATGCCACATATCCTATTTGTAGAATACGTGCACTTGTGCAGTTACAATATTGCATCTGTCTTCTTCATTTGAAGCTTTTCATGTTGTTTTTCAAGCCTGTTTTGCATTTCTTCACAGAGGAAAACGTTAGTCGTGTGAAGATCTGTGTGCTTCAGTCTTTGTCATCTTCATCTTTAAATACTCACTGCATGGTGGCTACCATGATCCGTGAATCACAGGGGGAAAGAAAGGACATCCATTCATGCAAAAACCTGCCAGAGGCTTGAAACTTCCTTTTCCTTTAAAAAGTCGACCTGTTAGCATCAAAGACGAGGTGAGAGCGCTGCGGGGCTGGATATAAAAGGAGGGCAAAATAATCTCATCAGCACCATCCTGGCATAAATCAGACGTGATTAGCTGCTGACAGTTTGCTCTTGTATTTATAGTTGTTGTATTATGACATAGAATTCTTAGACCCACTTGGCTGGAAGACAGAGAAGTCGCTTTTTTTCATCTTATTCCAGGATTTTGTGGAATAACGTTTTGTTCACTGTCGTTAATGAACAACATGCTTTATCTTTGTGTGTTTTTCAGCACACTATAAGGTGAAGTCTGCTCTTTCTGCAGGAAAATAAGCGCCTGAGCATGTAAAGGAGGATTTTCAAGCTTCACACACGTCCTCCAAGCATACAGCAGGCTTAAAAATAACCCATGAACAGACAGTGAACTATAGATCCGTCACTTTGGTAAATATCGTGGGTAATAGCTTCACATGACATGATTTCTCAGAGAGGAATCGATGAAAGGGACTGTCTGTCCAAATCAAGTGTGCTCATGCAAAACAAAAAAATCCACATGGTTGAGCTGTTAGCTGATAGGCTTAGGCACTTCTGTAGATTACATTTGCTACTTCCTGTTTCCATGGAGAAAAGGAAATGAATGTCCCCTGGTGAACAGAGTTTAGTTGGCTGACAGTTGAGGTCAGAGCCTTTATTGATCTGCCGCAGTTGGGACAGAAGCACCATTTGGCCCTGTGCAATGCCTCACAGTCGCCTGCTGCTCTCAAACTATCGTCTGCTCCGCGTGGTATCTCACACTCGGAGAAGGACAAGCCAGAAGATAAACTGCATCGTCTGTTTGTTTGGTTTGTTTTTCGCAGGGTAAAGGGGAATCGATGAGCGCTCGCAGCATCACCCTTCACTTTGCTGCATCCCACGTATTTATTTCAAACCATTTAAAACATGACAAAAGAGGGCAAAGCTGTGTTTCTGTGGCAGGTAATTACCTGTCCCACAGGAGCCAGGCCACAGTAGGGGTGTGCTGTTTGCAGGTGAGCGGGAAACACAGCTGTGGTCTCCCGGAGGTGCACCCCCTCTTCGTCCAGGTGACGTGGGTGAGACACATCAGCTGCTCCCCAAAACCTGGCTGGCTTCCTAGAACCAGCACGGCATGGAGGGGAGAGTCCTTGAGATATCATTCCAACCACATTACCACTGTGTGTGTGTGTGTGTGTGTGTGTGTGTGTGTGTGTGTGTACACGATCATGCAAGCCAGTGCATGACGTATGTATCTGCGTGAGTGTGTATGTGCTGCAGCGGCTCCATGCTGGATGTTGGAACCAGACGGAGCTGGTTAGTTCCTGGTGTCATGGCAACTTACAGAGGTCGTCCCTCAGTTTGGTATTCAGCAGCACTGTGGGGGCTTATCTCAGTGACATCATTGGGTACACCCTGTACTCTGTTAAGCCAGGGCCTGCACCGAGTTGCCCCACAACTTTGGGAGAATAATGATGAAATGATTCAAGAGTCTTTGTGTCTCCTTCATCAACAGCGTTTGGTGCATCGACAGGCAGTCAGGATTCGCAGGTCACAGCCTTCTCATTGTTTTCCTATAATCAAAATTAGGATTATTTCAAATCCAGAAGTGCAAATAAAACCATCAGTGTGTAAGAATATAATGTTATATAGTGGCTCTTAACCTGTCCAGAGAATTCAACGCATTCTCATCCCAACTCGCTGAATATATCCTCCTGTCCTTTCAAAATACACTTCCATTTTCCCAGGAAATGTACAGTTTCCGCTCGTTAAATGTTAGTTTGACTAGCTAAAAAAGTACAAAAGACACGCACATCCCAATATCCAATGGAGTGGGTGCTGGACCAAAGAAGCGTCTGGCAGGGATTTTAATGGAGAGTGATGTTTCAAGCCAAGTGGCTCTTCCTCAGACTTCAGCCGTGTGGCCCGAAACATCACTCTGCATTAAAATCCTTCTAAGTGGGAGCTACTTGGTGTCCGCCTTTTTTTTTTTTTACGTAGTTTGACCAGCTAGCCTGGTTCTCTGCCTCTAAAGCTAACTAATTAACATAAATGTTAGTGATATATCTTGTTTGTTTAAACTGTTAAAGACCAAAGTGTAAAAACAACACATGGTTTTATGGGGCATTTTGTGCTGAAACATATAGAGAATATGACGGTGTGTTGTGCGTGGTCTGTTACCAAGGTGCATGCACTCAGTCCAAAAACAAGATAGTTAACAATGTGCAGGTACGTGAGTGGAGGGGGTGCATCAGGGTTTGTAATCCAGCCTTGGGGTGCCAAGTTATATGCTGTTTATCGTGATTAGTTTGTGCAAATACTCTCTCTTCAATCACTGTAGCAGGCAGTGGTAACACAGTGCGATCCTCGAAAGACAGCGCCTCCCTCCAAAAAGTTCGAGACAGCATGACGTCAACTTCACATTCTCTATAGCCAGAAGCAACTTCCTGAAGTAACCTCCTGTAAAACTTTTGTAAAACTTTCATATCAATTAAAAAAGGATGTAATGTGTTAATGAGTGGATTTCCTTTCACCATGGGAGAGCCACATCAGCTGTTTTCCCCTGTTTCCAGTCACTGTGCTCAGCTGAGCCAACAGTATCGGCGGTGGCTTCATATTTAGCTGACAGATATGGGAGAGACACACAGAAAAAGAGAGAGAAGATCAGATTTACCAACTTTTGCCAAACCTGTGCAGCCTAATGTGTCATCCAGCCCCTCGGGTAGAGCCTGAGAAATCCTCTTTGAAGCTTCGGTGCAGCTCCAATAATGAGGGGGCTGAGCGCCGGGCCCCTACGTGAGGGGCATCCAGGGCCCTTATTGATCCCCTGTTAATTAGTCCGTAGGTGCACATTGGCGCATAATTAGACTGATACTGAGCTTAATGAATGCAGACAGCCACTAGTTCCTCGGGGGGATTGCTCACTGCTGGAAGGATGTAGAATTTGGTCAATCAGACATTATTTGGGGAAAAAGCATGCTTATTATAGACAGTATAATGTACACAGATCACATCTGAACAGGATGTATATAATGTCACACACAGCACTGTTTTAAATGCAGTTTAATGAGCCGTGATGAGTCTGTGTGAAAATGTGGGTTATAAAAGCCGCCCTGATAACGTACCCTTCAAATGCTTTATCAAAGACAAGAGGGCTTTTAGCCACTAAGTGCTACTCAACTTGAAGGCGACTGATTTGATGGCAATGGACCATGGGGAATGTAAGAAAAAAAAAAACGATACAGAAATAAATTGTTTCAAACAAAATATGCGTTCTGACAAGTGACAAATTGGCCTTTTCAGGGATGGACTGAGGACACGGTGGAAGTGCTGTTGTCTCTCCCGTGGGCTGAGAGTCATGCACCACTGATGTTTGAGGAGGGACTTTATAGAGTCATTCGGACATTTTATCTGTCTGTTGAACTTCAAAAAGTCTTACTCATTTGCGGCTGCAACTGGAAAGTATTGAGTGGGTGATGCAAGTCGGGATGTAAAGGATGATTCCAAATCAGTGACACAGAGGTCAAGTTTAAAGGAATACTTTACCTACAAAGTTATAATTTGTATTTCAATTACTCACCACGTGTTACATTGAATCTGTCACACGCTTTCATGGTCAATAGTTAACAATGATCACAAAAACACTCTTTCACACAACTCATGCAATATAATCCCATTCTTATTTATCCAGCCGTATACCAAGTTCTCCCCAAACACATGCATTTTGAGCTGGTCTCACTGCAAATATGTCAAAATCCGACACTTGGGCAGTGACTTGTGTCGTCAGAAACCAATGAAAACATCCTTTGACATCTGCACGATATGCGTCCAGTTGCCGTTATAGTTTAATGCCGCCCGGCAACATCAGGAGGGAAGGCAGCGGGACAAGGACGAAAGTTAAGGCGGCGAAAGTCCAAGTGGGGTGGTTGACGGGTCTAACAAATAATGACTTTCACCTGAGAGAGTGTTCTTCACGTCCTGTAAGATTCTAAAGCCAAACCCTGTTCTTTTTTCCTAAACCCAACCATGTGTTTTTGTTGTTGAAGGAAAAAAAAGTCAGTTCGCAGTGTTGTACCGACGTAGTGCTTTTATTTTGAAAGACGCTGTATGTAAATGTTAAATTTCCTGTAAAAAGTGAAGTGTATCTTGAAAGAAGACAATGCATGTAACAGGCAGAACTTGACACAGTGTCCCAGAATTTCAACAACTAATGAACCCAGGGTACCTTGCACGAAGATCAGCTCTGCACTCAGGATTTCAGGTACACAAGCTATACGATGCTTGTAAAGGTTGCTTAGCAATCTCAGTCGCAACCTGCTGCCATGCTCTTGAAAGCTGGTAGAGAAAAGGCACAGGAGTAGCACCCAGCGCCTGACCTCGGGTTTTCCAGAATGTTAAAGACGCAGCATGTGTGCGTCCCCTAATTTCCAGGGCTGGTACCTGCGGTTATTCCACAGGCTAGTTAATAACATGTCAGGCAGGAAATCCAAAGTGTGGGATCATTTTGAGAAGGTGAAGGACCAACCCAAGGTGATATGTAAACTCATCTTCATTGGTCGACTACAAACATGACATATCATGTGAAACATGGAAGTAGCTACATGCCCATTAGCCCACAGCGTCATTAACAGGCGGCTCGCTCAGTGTGTGACGTGCACTTGTAGATAAAATATAGGCCTATATTAATGAAGGTTCATTAGTACGGTTTGTATTTCTCTGTAATGTAGCACAGTGTTAACAATGTTACTGATACTATTCTTTCTCACACCTTCAACTCAAACCATTGTGTTGCCCCGCCCAAAATATATGATTTAATAATTAAATAATATCGATAAACATGTGGGAGACTAGTCGACTAATGGCCCTAAATGATGACTATTGGTCGACTAGGAAAATTATTAGACGGGGGCACTTCACAAATTCAATGTAACACGGGGTGAATATTTGAAATACAAATTATCATTTTGTCGTTTAAGCATCCCTTTAAACTTGACCTCTGTGTCACTGATTTGGAATCATCCTTTGAACGTGGACTCCTATGATGTTGATTAATCAAGAAGGTTGCCATTTTTTCTTCTTTCATCATTGTGGGGTCATGCCAGAAAAAAGTTTCCTCACAAATTAAAGGTAACACAGGGTGAGTAATTGATATTCAAAGGGTCATTTTGTAGGTGAAGTATTCCTTTAAAAATTAACTTTGTTTTCAGCCTCTTTAGTAGCTCACCATCATTTTTAGCTATTTAATTTATTCTGCTAGCAGCTATAAAGCTTTTCCATTTTTTCAATTTCTATCTCTCTAATTGGGCACACCATTAGTCCATTTGTGATCTTACATAGCCTACACTTGATGCCCATTTGCATCTGCAACAGGTAATGCACCTGCACTGTTTGCATGCACTCTTTTATATTATATATTGAGTGCAGAGCATTGCATGAATAAGCTGACATCCATCAGGGAGTAGTGACTTTGTTCCTGTGCCATTCAACAGGAGCGACTCCTCCTGTATCAGTCAATGTTGTTGAATGAGTCAGAGGGGCTCATTAGCAAAAGGGCAGGAGTCACCTTGCTCCCCTCGTCCTCAGGGCCACTGTCACTTATCGCTAACAGAGTGTCAGTGTGTCACTGGCATGCTAAACATCCCTGTATGATCACATTGGTGTCACAGCAGAGAATCAGTGATGGTAATGTACAGTCGTTCTCCTGCACTCATGACCGTGCGCCTCAAAGTGACTCCTGTCAGCCCAGTTTGCTTTGTTCTCCAAAAAGTTGTCTGATCAATGCTGTGATTATATGTCGGTCACGCATCACACAGCCCTTTGGCCTGACATGATGCAACAGTCGCTAATTGCAAGCTACATTCACCCAACTATCCTCTCTTGTAGCATGACAGACGCAGAACAGCATCAGGATCCCAGGGGACGTTCCTGAGCTATAAATAATATGGATCACATACATCTATGCAGGGACCCTCAAGCATCGGTATGCTCGCTTTGATATGTAAATTTAATCTCTGCTTTTTTCCCCTCCGTGCCCCAGAGTTTGAGTAAGTGAAACAATTTAGAAGAATTTCACAAGGCGTCTCAGGTTTGGAATACGCAAAATGCTTCCTAAAATACAGTTTGATTTTAAAGTTAAAGCATCATTTGAATTGTGGTGAATTGATCAGGAACAATTAATACTGAAGTCGCCCATCTGTAGGTTTAGATTAATGAGTTACGATAATGATTTTAATGAGGCTAATTTGACTATGAACTGCCAACTCTCTGATTTGCATTTAAAAGCAAGTCGTATTCATAAGTGGTGTACAGAAAGTAGAAACACCAAATGAAAAATGGCATTCATACAGCATTACAATTACAAATGCAAAGGTGAGTCATTCATATTTTTATTGCTTATTAGCAGGATGTGTCAGGATGTGCACATTTGTAAGGCAGCAACCACAAGAAATCATGGCAGCAGATGCTCGAGGTAGACAAGGTGCATCAGTGAAAAGCAGCACTGGCCACAAATGGACACTCCACAGTATAGTGGTTAAAAGCCTCTGATGTACAGCCTCAAATATGAACACTTAATTGAATGCCCCATCCGTCACTCAAAATCAGTGACACCAAGGTCAAACTTTGAGAAGACTGTAGGTTGCGACCTTCAGCATACAGAGCTTGAATGTATGGAAGGGCTGCTTTTCAGAAACCACTTTTCTAAGTTATCTAATGTCTGTGCACAAAGAAGGGAAACCTGGTGTAAGGAGCATAAAACCTGCCCCCCTGAGAAATGAAAAGATCTGAACATCAATGAACCTTTATGGGGAGTTTTGAATCGGAGCGTGCAAAGCAGATTTACACCTCCTTCACCCTTCAAAGAGGGATTTTTTTTTCCTATTCAATAAACACACTTTCAGACTGTGACAGCATCTGAAGAAGGTTTGAATCTCTTTTCAAAGCAAAGTGTGACGCTGCTCCCCTCTTAGGTTCTTGGTATTATTTGGTGTTTCTGTTATTTTGTCCACACTTGCTCAGGCTCTGAGTTTAGATGTGAAGTGGCGGGCTTTGAAATGTGGGACTCCTGCTGCTCTCTTGTCATTTTTGACATACCAGGAAGTGAAGAAAAATGAGCTGTGATCAAGATAGCAGAAGTCAGTGATGCTGCAAAAAAAGAAATAGGTCTTTCATTGCCATCATTTGCACACACGGAGAAATGTTGGTTCCGCTGCGGTTCTTTGGCGTGGGTTTAGGTGCTATATTGCATCACTGCCACACATACCTCTTCTCCACCTAATTAGCTCTGGTTCTTGATCCAGTTCTGTGCAGGATTCTTGATACCTTGGTGCTATCCAGTAAACTAGCCCACGTTTCCACCGGTTTTGAGTGGACACTGGGATCAAGGATGTGTCATCAACAGAGGGCATTGCACAATGCAAAATGGAAGTAAATGGTAGTTGTAAGATAGAGGATCACATTGATTACCTGTGAGATTTGTTCTGTTATTACAGATATTTGTTTTTTTCCCAAGAAACAAGCACAGACCATCTATTATGATAAGAAGACATAGAGGACTTCCATGCAAGACTGCATCCTTTCTTTCCAACCTGTAGAGTACGACACGCTCATTGATGTTGTCATGGTTCAAATTTCAGGGTAAGAACAACCTGTTACTCTTTTGGTTTCAGCTGGAAACCATTTTTTTTAGGTTCTTTACAACTTTATTTTTGGTCTAAATGCTCAGAACTCTTCAAAATATCAAAATTAGGTATACAAACCTGTACAGAACCTGTTCCAAGATGGTGGGAAAGGGGTAACAAAGAACTTTTAAAGCCCCTGTTTGATTCTTTAGAGGTTCTTCACTGGTTCGTCAGCTTGTTTAGTAGGAAGAGAATAAAAGAACGTTACTTATTAACATCATTAAAATAGCCTACAAACCACTCATTTTGGGCACGCCCAAGGATGGGACAATTTTGGGACAAGATTTTTGAGACATTTTCATACATGTGTAACAAAACCATAGATCTAAAGCCACAGTTGGCAATATTTGGTGTGGCCTGGAGAGATCTGGGTATCTCCCAAGCCCAGGCTTGGGCTGTGGCATTTTCATCAGGGCTAGCCAGATGCCTCATTCTGTACAACTGGATGTCTAATCTGTTTCTACAGTAGCCCAGGAAGGACAAACCAAGCACTGGCTCTAGATAGGGCCATTTGTGTTTTTATGTTTTCGCGTCAGCCACTGTAGGTAGCAACCCCAACGCAACAAGAGCGATGGAAAAACACGAAACGGCTCTTTTCTGTGCTTTTACTAGTTCAAATCACCTGGTCTGTTTGTTTTAGTGAGAAAGAGACCTCTGCGGATAGTTCAGCTTCCTGTAAAAACATCCTGGATATCTGCACACATAAGCAGGTGCTGGGCCAGCTGCCCATCTCCAAACAGTCTCCAATCAGCATTGGAAAAACACTGATTTGTGACGTGAAACTGCTTAATTCAGTTCTTTTGCCCGTAAAGATCTGCTGGTCCGTTTGTTTGGAGAGGAGACCTCTGCAGATAATTTGTCCCCTGGTAAAAACCTCCTGAACAATGAACACCGAAGGAATTAAGGCCCTAAGGCCACTAAATCTCCCGAAATCTTTGGCACTGTTCCTTTAAGTAAAACTGTCATGTAGAAGCATATTGACTCCTCCATGTATTATCTGTCTTCAAGGGCACCAAACTCAAAAATGTAAAACCAAAGTAGTGCTATATGACACTAATGGTTGAGTGTAGCACTATTTGACAAAGGGGCTGTAAAGCACCTAACAGATGGGTGCTATATAGTGCCAAAACAGGTTCCCTTATGATTAAGAGCCAAAGAACCACTTTTGGGTACTGTTTAGCACCATTTTTACTGAGAGTGCTGTGTATACAAACATCCTGAGATCTATCACGAGAGTGCCACACACACAGACGCTCACACGTTCACTATTTGACACAAAGAAGCACCTCCAAGTGGAAGCAAACACCACCATGTGCGCTAATTCTCAGATTTAGAGTTTTTTAAAGACTTTTCCTGCACACATGGTGTCAGCGCCAGTGGAACACAAAGCGACAGCCAGAAGGCCTCAACTCCATATGTACTTAGAACACATAACGGATATCAGATCCTTTTGGTGATTCTTTTCATGCGGGTACAGGCGGGGAGGAGGGGTGCGCAACAAGGCAGCATCGCAACTGTAATTGTGTGAGTCGCCCCAGGCTATGTACAACCTACTTGAGGTTAGTTAGGCTCCTTTTCCTTCTGCCCTGTTTGAAAGTCATTGCCAAACCAAGTTAAACTAAACGACGTCCACCCCGGGGCTCAGTGTTATATCACACAACTCAGTCAGGCAGATGGCTGCGTATACTTCAAGTCTCAGCTCGGCTGGCTTTGTGCTGGAGGTTTATCGGTGTAAAGTATGCATTGCTGTGCACACAATACAAACATGCATACATGCACGTGAACTGGGATATAGTGGAGAGCCATGGCTTCCAGCTCAATACAGAGAAACAGTGTTGTGCCAATATCTAAATCCCTCATCTAATTAATGTTTACATAACTGTGGCTAATGTAATTCATGCTCACCCATGGTGAGAGGGGTCAAGGAGCTCGGGGAAGCCCACCTGAGTTGGCAATGTGTGGGAGTTGTATGCACAGCCCAGTGAACTGGACACATCAGGAAGGATTGAGAGGAGAAAAAAAACCACTCTAATTACAAAACACCTGCTTGCAAACAGCGATCACAGAGCAGTTCAGTAATCACATTTAAAGTTCTTGGAAAACTTGTTGAGCACAGCCTTTTGGCCATGATCAATGAATATCTGGTCCCTGCACCTTGATTAGTATGTAAAAGTGGAAACAACAATTAGCTATGTAAATGCATGTACTCAAATATAATGACCTGAGATGAAATTAATTTCTTCTATTTACAGTATCCTGCAGCAGAACAAACTTGAAAGCAATCACAACCCGGTGCCATCACAGAGCACTTAGCGAGTTTTTTTAAAAGGCGCTGTAATTTAATTGCGAGGAATCGTGCAAGCTAATCTAAATTGCTGTCTCGGCAGGGCAAGGGCAGCAGAGACGAACGTCACTTTTACTCCATGTGACAAATATCATTCTCGTTTTCAAGGAACATAATAAAGAAAACACTGTGTCTATTAGCAGAGTGAGTTTATTAAACTCAAATCAAGTTTAAATATAGTCATCAATTAAATGTTTTTTGTCACAGTGGCAAGATTAATCAGATAGTAAGAGCAGCATATTTAACTGTGCTATAATTAGATATATAACAAACTAACCTTCAGTGCCTTACAGTTATTTTCTGTGCTACATCAAACCTGAACACTCAGGTAAAGATCAAAAACTTCACTGCAGTTGTGGAGATACAGCAGAAAAAAAAAAAACATCTGAAGATGACATCATGATGACGCTTGTCTCAGCTCCTGCTCATGACTGGGAGCATTCAGGACTACAAAGGTTCACTGAGGGTGATGATTGTTAAGGTGAACTGTAAGGTGGAAAAACCCCACCATGGCAAAGATACAATTTTTGGATACTGGAGAGGCTTTTCTAAAGATTAGGGAGATGGTATAATGTGAACCTTACAACAAAGAGGAGATTTAGGAGCTGAGGCGGGATGTGGTAAGCAGCTTAGACTACATACAGAGGTCAGTGTTAGCAAGCAAACTGAATGTTAAATCTACAGATAGCCAGCCACTTCAAAAGTCCAACATCTGATGCCAAGAGAGGCCAAAAGTAAAATGTGTACTGGTGAAAATAGACCCTGTGAGACTGAACAAAAAGAAAACACAACAGGCCTGCAGAGGTCTCGTGCTCTGGACACGGATAACACCGTATGAAACAAAACAAAACAAAACAGGCAATGGGTAGGAGCATCAGTGCATCGCCAGCGGGATATCCTAAGGTCTGCCAAAGCAGCTGAAGCACAACAGCAGATAAACTGAGGCAGCATACAGAAAGCAGAAGATAGAGTTGCTTGAAATCACATCGTGGGCAACCTACAATGTGGCTGTGTGAAGACCACGCGTATCCTCTGGGCTCAGACACAGCGGTGCTTAAACATATCAGGATGCAAAGTCTTTCACAAGGTCAATGTGCTTGGCAGCATAACAAGAGCCTGGCAGCTGCAATTGAGAGCATATGAACAGAAACACATTTTTTACCCTTTAGCAGTACAGAAGCCGATAAATAAAACTTACTTTAGAGGAAGAGTTAGAGTGAAGGCAGCTCAGAGAGGCTAGGCATCAGGAAATCCTTAACTCATCATATAAGACGTATGTTTTCAACTGTAAAACATCCTGTCTAGGTCATATCTTAGTCACAGTTAATAAGTAATCAAATTTTAAAGGAATAGTTTGACATTTTTGGATTAAACAAACAAAGTACTTGTTAGTTAGTGAGCTTTAGAAGTGCTGGTAGGCAAATTTTGGTACCTTTAGACCTGTGCTTATTTCCCAAAAAGTAAAAAATGTCCTTTTAAGGCATACGTCACCATGACCATTTGTATATTAATTTCTCTTTAGTCTTTAGTTCAGGGTCCACACAGTTTAAAACACTCAGCGTCATACTTGCGTTTGGCCACGTCTTTGAGTGGGCATGCTGTCGCCTTTAAGTGGCTGTCCTTTAGTCACTTACTCTACAGCAGGAAACAGCACTTTAAAATAAAGGCTCTGTGTCAGAAATTCACTGCACTAATGAATGAAATGTGTGTGTGTTCTTTTTTCTCCACAAACAACACATTTGTGTCACTTGCGGTCCATTCAGAGTGGACCTGCGGCCTACTTTTGGACCACGACCCACCAGATGCGAACCACTGCTTTAAGGGATCCTAATCTTGTCAACAATGTTGGTTATATTATATGTTTATCAGTGGCGTAAAATAGTTAGGACAGGCCCCAGTGCACGATATTATGATGGTCCCTAGTGCACACTATTACTTGTTATGAAGCACACTCACACGCCTAAACTAGCTACCTAATGTTATATAGTCTAGTCTAGACAGTTACAACTTATTCACTTAAAAGGAATGGGTTTTTTTTAAATACTTAATTTGTAGTTTTTATACTTTACTGTAAAATAAGCATAGAATTTTGTGATACTGACTGTTTTTCATGTTCAGATTTAACAGTCGCACCATTTTTAATTTAACATCAGTTCTTCTTTCAGCATAGGCGTACCTCTGAAGTGGCAATCTAAATCAGTGGTGCCGGCATGAATATATTTCATAGTACGCACAGGAACTGCCCGCCCACTTGTAGGGTACCTTTAACACGAAGGTTTCCACACATGGACTCAGTGAACGAGCAGCAGATCAACATTCATCTTACCAACACAACACCACCATAAAACTCTGATTAGCCTACCATGTGCATTTCAAAGACAAGAAAACAGAACTGATGACAACACTGAATACAATATAATACACTGAATAAAAAGGCCAGATGAGAAAATTAAGTAGTATTCCTACATGTTTGAGGTCCATTTTGCATCTCCCTGTTGCTTCAAACTCCTGCAGAGCGGCCTCTGCATCAGTTCCAATCATGACGACCCCGGGGCTCATCGCTTTGGTGGATCCTGGACATGTAGCTGGCTGCAAGCCTCTGTCGTTGTAATGGTGATGCTAACAGCAGCAATGTTAGCAGACTCAGCACTCATACTGCTGCTCTCTGCGTATTCTTCACTGCTGAGGCTCTGTTCGCTCTCTTATTTCAAAAGCCTGAAAAATGCTCAGTTGTTTTGCTTTCTAACACACAAGATAAGTAACAAAATATTGCCAGCATCACAACTGAGCACCAGAAATGTTTATCATACACTGACCTCTGGACTGTGACTCATGCTCCAGTCATCGGCATCCAAATGTATATGCGTCATAGTGGGTGGACACAGCCAAAAAAATGCATCTCAGGCACCTTCGTTAGTAAACACGAAGCCAGACATGATCTGCTGCTTTTGTCACAATTTGATTTTCAAGATAGGATGATAAATCATTGAAAAAAATGTACGGACAGTGCGTACAGGACTACGGCTGCTGGCGCCACTGTTCTAAATAACTCGTTTTCTGCTCAGCACATTGTTGGAGGTCCTGCTCCCTCGTAAAAAGGCAAATTTCTGCTACCTTTCCTCAAACACCAGTTAGGTTTCTACAGCTCAAGGTATGGCTACATCAGATCCTCTGTATTGCTAAATGTTTGGATGACCTCCCATCATCACTGGATAAAGGGGGCACGGTGAAGGACAGCGCAGTTCCTGGCACCTCTTCTCCATCTGACAGCTGCCTTTCTATGTTGCTCATCCCAAGAAACAATGTCACTCTTGAGCTGTCCAATCACTCAGGCTGATGAATTGACTAGACGAGATCAGCTTGCGTGTCCGACTACCTGCCATCCGCCCTCACTGTACCTGCCTGTTCCTCGTCACTGTCTCTGTTTTCTGTATTTCTAATCATGAGCGTCCGTACTGTATTTCCACACGCTCCCTCTCTCTGGAGGGTTAAGCCTGATGTTGAAAGGCTTCTGACAGAGGAGCAGATTAATGTGTGTATCTCTGCTGATTGATTCATTACATTAGTTTTATTTGACTAGTTCAGCTGATTGATGCCGAGCTCTCGAAGCTTTTAAATTACAGCCACTCAATCGAATTAATCACAGAGAACAATGTTCAGTCCAGCAATGATCCTCTGACACATTCACCGTTTCATTTATTAAAAACATATTATTCATTGTACAGTTACAAAAGTCAAAGGCACACAGAGTTTTTTAATTTCTTTAACTACTTTATCTGGAGTACAACATGATAAGTTTTGTTCTTTCTTTTGTCTGTGTTTTCTTTTCTTGTGCTCTTCTCGGATTTTTCCCAGAGTGCTGCTGCTGTCTGGTGTAATTGTCTGATTTTTGATATGGGCCTGGAGCTGCTGTGTGATCAGCGCCTGTTAGCTCCTCGCTGATGATCAGAAAGGAACCAAGGACGGAACATAGACACCTACACAAACAATTAGAGAAAGAGGAATGCTTCGCAACTCACTGTAGGAAGCCCACAGTCGGTCATCTTCTGATCTTAACCAGTAAAACAGAGAAAAGAAAACAAAGGATGAGTCACTCCATTTACTCAGGGGTAAAACATGCACAGATAAGGAGGTCAGTTATGTACAGCGCGTTTTTTTTATTGGACAGACACTTCTAATTATCCTCTGATGTGATATAAAGACAAAATAAAGATGATGTTTTTGTGGTCAGATTATCTGCACAAGGGCTATCGAGATATTATCTGCAGCTCCATCATGATATATAACACAGCCCAGCCCTTTTATTGTTTTCCTCATTAGGCTATTTACAATACACTTTGTGAAAAACAACAATGCATCTCTTCCTGAACAAACACAGCTGATTTCACTGCATCTTCACTGGCTTGCATCCTGTCTAATGCGACGGAGGACATCCATTACGTGTGCTATGGGGCAAATGCCCTGTGCGGTCATCTGAGAGGACTCTGTGAGCATGGCTTTAAGAGTTTGTACACATATAGATGCAGGGTGACGCTTTCTTGGAAGCTAGCAACTGTCAGTCAATTTGATGAAGCAGTCGCCACTATAGCATCTCCGATTTGTTATAGACAAAGACCAGGAGGTGAGCTGATGTCAAATGTGTTGACTGAACTGGTCGCTGCTGTGTGATGGTAGATGTTTCTTTTATGATGCAGTCTTGGCTCTCCTCATGCTGAACCATAACTTATTGTGACTGCTTTTGTCTGAAAAAAGAAAAAGCTGCAGCTTGGTTGAAGAAAGGAAGAAAACACCACGCTGCCTCCACCACACTGTTTTCTCTCATTAGCGCTCCACTTGACAATAAATCCATCCCACATCCACCAAAACTGTATCTACTCTTCAAAACAAAGCTTGCAACTGGGAAGAGTTTTGCCATACATGTTAGAATATTACATAAGAAAAAAAATGGTTATATAATTGAAGGCATCAGCCATTTTAATCTGAATAATGTCAAGTTAGAGTGGTGTGATGATCTTGTTTTTGTATCTTAACCCAGATAAATAAACATATCTAAAGCATAAACATATCTGAGTTTAAACCACTGATCACTTTGACATTGACAGAGACAGCGATGCGTCTGATTGTGACATGGAATGAGGGGAAGCTGCGTTAAAAAGAAAAGAGAGAGTTTTATGGTCTTTGGCGCTAAAAGTCAAACCAAGTCGAAAATAAAGAAAACATTTGAAATGTTACTTTTCTGTGGGTGTCTCCTGTCACATTGACCTGTGTGATAACTGTCACTGTTGATGCATATGATGTTTGTCAATCATTCTGCACTAAGGCCTGGAGTTATTTTGCTCTCCCCAGCGGATCATACTTTATGGGTGCATAAACAAATGACAGACCCAGCATTCTGACAGAAACACTGAGTTATAAATGATTCAAACCTAAGCCATGAGGTGACACAAGGAAGACGGTATAAGCATTATATGTTCAAATTAAAGGGACAGCTCACCCGAAAATCAAAAATACATAGTCTTCATCTGAGCTGTTGTGCTATTTATCAGACTAGATTGTTTTGTTGTGAGTTGCCAAGTGTTGGAGATATCGGCCATGGAGATGTCTGCCTTCTCTCAAATATAATGGACCTAGATGGTACTTGGCTTATGATGCTCAAAGCACCAAATAAATACATTAAAAAAAACTCAACAGCAATGTATCTATACAGAAATCATGACCCGGCGACTCAAAATAATCTACGGACATTGTTGTGAGCAGTTTTGTGTCGTAACTATTTTGTTAACAAACTACACCCACCAACCGTATCACCATGCTGAAGTAAGCGTGCTCGTGACAGCATGAGATGTAAAGATTAATGGAGTCCTCCGTGGCCGAGCTTTAATGTTAGCTAGCTCAGTGGTGCTAGGTGAGCTTGTCGTAGATGCATTGAATCTGCCCACTCCATTGGGTTGACAGATTTGTCTGGTATTATGACATAAAACAGCAGTTTCTCTGTTGAAATAAATAAACAACCAATGAGCACCACTGGCGGGACTAATGCTGTTGTCAAGCTGTCGTTGAGCTGTTGTCAAGAGGTGTGTCATTTTTTAAATGTCATATCTATCAAAGGATAACTGTAAATCATACAGAATTACAACTGAAACAGTACTTTTCCTTTTATTTTTCTTTCTTTAACAAATATCCTTCCCCATCTCCCACCCATCCCCTCCTGACCCTACCTTGAGAGTCCATGAAGATACAGGTTCAACACATAATGACATCGATCCTATATAAAAAAAAATAAAGCACAGTAGAAAAACAGGGATAAATAAATAAAAGAAAGCAAGGCAAAAAGAGGAGAAGGTCTTTTAAATCACAGTGCGTGAGAGTGGATGTCAATATCCATTCTAAATGGCATGTCCTCTCAATATCGCCCGACATCGCAGTTTGTTTTTACTTCACTCTGTTCCACACTGAAAAACCCGCCAAAACAGGTGAGCTATGCTGGCACAGCTACGCATCAGTGTGGACTTAAAATGACAGATATGTTGAGAAGAGAAGGCAGACATCTCTATGGCCGATCTCTAACACTCTGCAACCCACAACAAAACAATCTAAATTGATAAATAGCACTGAGAAGAGAAATATGTATATTTGATTTGGGGGTGATTTGTCCCTTTAAGGGGCCCCTAAGAGCCACTTATGGTCGGAGTGTGTTTTCAAAGAGCAAAGAAAACTGGGTTACAATTTTGGTAGAATGGCTTTGCCCTAGATTTCTCTTGAGACGGCAATTTCTGTCACATTATGAAGCAGTCAAATCAACACAGTCTCAGAGTGGACATCTGCTGCATCACGCATCTGAGTAAAACATTATTCGAGAATTATTCTGAAATAAAACTTCACTTAATGACATGAAATCATACAAAGAAGCAGATAATTTTACAAAGTACAAAATAATGAAAATGAACTTCTTCCCACAGCATACTAAAGATCTTCAATATACATTAAAATAGAAATGTGCAACAACAAGCAAAGTCGGTGTCATTTATACGACAACTGAGAATATTTCATTCATACTAAATAGGGAGATTAATTTCCTGTGTCAGTGGTGAATAAGGGAGCAGGAAATTCATATTACAGTAGAAATGCAGCAAAAAAAGTTACATTTTAAACATATAAGGCTACGTATTTTTGTCCTGTGAAGTTGTTTAAAGCCAGACGTGGACCAGTGACATAACCTATCACTGAAAACATTTATAGCCCTGTTCCTTTTGTCCTTTTCCACACCAATATATAAAAGGCTATAAAAGAAATAAAATGAAAATGACATTTTATTTCCAACACACACCATCATGTTGTTGTAAACAGTAACTAGCACACAGAGTGTGTGTTATATAGTCCTGAGCAAAGGTAACATTTACGCCTCTTGTTTGAGTAACCTTTGCTAAAAAAGTGCAGGTGTTTTTGGAAATTATTGAGGCTTTAATAAAGATGGAACTCTATGGTGTGACCTGTTTTAAAAGATTTACACCATCACTGGGAACAAACAGGCTTTGGGATGAGTGCCACAGACAAGGTAGAGACATGAGAAAATATAATGAGAGATGGACGGATGCATTGTTGGTTTTGGTGTTTCCACAGGATTTGTTGACAAAATCAAAAATATATAAAAATAATGCCATAGTTTAATGTGGTTAAATGTTGGTACTCACCATCTGATTTAAAGATAATCTTTTTATATTAAGGTTATTAGGATGTTTAGTCGAAAATCCAGCCATGGTTGTGAACAAAGAGAAAAGTTAATTTAGACAAATATTCAATACTGTCCTTACAGACGTTATTTTCCCTCCTCGACCCCTGTGTGAGGAGATTTGCATCCATTATGTGAACAAGCGTTAAGGAAGCGTCTGAGTTTACACCTCCTGAGCTACACATGCTAGATTCATATAGACAGAACGGCCCTCGGGGGCTTTGCTGCATTATGGACAGCTCTGCTTCACACGTTCTCATGCAGGCTGCATACGTACACACTGTTTAGTTGCATGCAAAGAAAAGCCCTGCAAAGCCAGCTGTCTTACATTTAATTTTTCAAAAGGTGATCATTTTAAGAGCTTCAGGGGATTGTTCTATTTTATCATTTCAAATGTCTTGCTTCAGATACGTTGAAACATGCGTCAACACAAATTCACACCAGCTCCTTTTTTAAAAGCAGCTAAGCTGCACTGAGGAATACTTGAATATCAAGTGAACTGGAGGCAATACTGGTCAGCAGCTTTCACCCTGCATAATTAATGAGTCTATTTAGCCTTAAACTGCCATGACTGAACAGTATCATACATCTTAATCCTTATATATCTAGTGTGCAGGCTGTATGGAAGCTTAGTGTAGTTTGTGGTCAGTTGTAAAACCAGAAATGCCATTTCTGTAAAAATTTTCCACGTCTTTTTTCTTAAGACGAAAGGCCAGGCTCCCACTTCTATTAGAGAAGTGTTTTTATAACAGGTTATATCACTGAGCTATAAACCAGAAGGACACCTGAGCTACAGGTCAGGTGGTGGTCTGAGTGTGGAGCCCTGGGCTCTGCAGTCCCAGCGATCAGCACCAGAATACCTTTTCAGACTCATTTAAACAGCCAGAGTGACCTTGTTTATTGAAATGAGTTTGTCAAAGTCGAGCAGAACACCGGAAGTATTAGGAAAAACACAGCTCAATCCGCTGGGGAAAGCTGTGCAATTATTTAGGGAAGGACAGCTTGGCGAGAAGCACTTGTCCCTCTTCTTAGCAGATCGCAATTAGAAAGGCAAATGATCAATTAAAAGAATCTGTTGCCATGGAGAGTTTTTCTCGTCTGACAGTGTTTCTGCGAAATCCTTTTTTTAGGAACACTTTGAAGTGTCTCATATGGAGATTCACTTTTATTCCATCAAATCCAGATTTACACCTAATCATTTCTACCTGCAGGGGTCAGACACAAAGGTCATATTAAGTGGCAACATCCCAAAGTCCCCAAAAGAATCATTAAAGTTTTATTTAATCTAATGGTCTGAGGGACTCTTCCTAATTGAGGAAACAAAGGGATAATGGTTTAAGCCCGAGTCTTTTCCGGTGTGGCGTCACGAGAGAGGATTTCTCTCCCTGTGATCTGTGCAGGGACAGTGATTTGAAAATGAGGTGACATGAGTTGACCAAGAGCAGTTGCTCTCTCATCTGGCGGTGTTTTCTATTTGTGTCAGCCAACATGTGTTTTTCATGATGGGACCTGACACCTCCCTCCGGAGCAGCACGGAGCATGAAGAGCGACAAAGTGGAGAGGCTATAGGAGAAACAATTTCACACCGACTGCAAATTACACTCTGATCACTTAAAATGTCTGAAGATAATGTGTGAATGTTCAAAGATGGCAGATATTTGGAAGAAAAACCAACTTTGTACTTCATGACTACATCTACAAAATCAAATTTTCTCCTCACCTCTCTCTTAAATTGCCTATTTTTTTTATGTGAGTGCACAGTATGCACAAAGTTACTCTGACCTCTGCGTACACTATATGTCTGGAACTTAGTTTTTCCCCGGGCTGAATGTCTGACTGAAATGGATTTACTGTTAAGGATAAATGGGAAGGGTTTTACCACACTGCGAAAGGTGGCTTAACGTTAATAAGGAGGTTATGCTTAAATGGAAAAGTGCCATGTTTTTAAAGGTTTCCACAGACATTAGTGATTAGCATTGTCACTGTGTTGCACAATCGCTGAACTAAGTGTGAAACAGACAAGTGAGAGTTCTACTTTTTATCATCAAACTATTTAAGATTCTAACGGCTGGTACTGGATTAAGCTCTCCATCTTGAAAGCGTGGCTTGGTGGCAGGCCCCTCCGGAGCAGTGGCCGCGGCACCTGGTGGCAGAGGTGGTGACGTAGGTACGCGTAGCAGCAATGAATCATTGGAAGACAATGCCCCTCTCTCAGCCTGAGCTGTTTGCTGATGCACATTCATTGAATACAACATAGGTCAGATGGGAACCTGCTGGGGAATCATTAATGTCTTGCAACGTGCAGAAACAAAGTCAGTCCTGCAGACTGCATCAAAATATACCTGTTGTGCCCACAGCTATTTGATGCTATTTGATTGTCCTGGTTATTTATCATTACTGCATTGTGGCACTGTAACTATTGTGAAACTGGTCAAAAAGAGCAGTTACAGTAGTTTGTTGTTTAACATTTCTGTCATGTAAAGCACATTTAAATCTGATCTGGACACATCATTCTGAAAACATGCTGTGATTGAGAAGCAGGGAAATAAAAATCAAAACTTATTTTGATCTAATATTCAGTCCTTCACCTTTGCTCCTCTTAGAAACCAAGAACCCCTGCAATTATTTTGAACTAACCCATTCAACTGAAAATGCCAGCAGGTCTGGCACCTATAGGCCTATTCTGAAAGCACAGAGGTAGACGCTTGGTGCACGCGCGCGCGCACACTCACATATGACTCATCTCGTCTAAACTAAAGCACTTTGTCAGAGGCGTCCATTCACGTTACACCCATGCAAGAACGCGCAGACTCAATCTCGGCTTGGAGCGCGACACTTGTAGTGAGGTTGGCTATATAAGTCCATTCAGCATCTACTCTTTAAGTAACTATATACTTGTTTCTTCAAGGAAGTGAAGGAGGGCGGCATCTCGCCAACTACCTGGCAACCTGCAAGGCTGTACTGGACCTCCTCTAAAGATTGAAGGTAAGGATTTCTGCACGAATTATTTGGCATGTTGCATTTTCTCGTTTTCTCAGCACGACTTTAATCAGCAAGTGGATTGTTTTTAATCCTAAGTAATTGCACTGTATTTCAAATGTTTGTTTTATAGTGCTAGGAACAACTTTCACAGTTTATCCATTACTGAGCCAAAAATCCAATCTCTCTTTACGCGCAAATATTCCACATTACGGAGGAATTTACAAAGACCCATTCGTCTAACTACTGCAGATAATGTTGAATTACAAAAATCTCCCACAACAACAAATAAACTGAAACACTCTTGGTCATGGTTACCACTCCGTTACATTAATACGATGCCTGTTTTACGTGCGTAAAGTCCTCATTACGCAGCACATTTCACACCAGAGTGGGGTTGGAAAATTAATCCAGGCGTATGTTTTTCTTTTCAGATTCCTGCTGATATCCTGACATGAAGCTCAATTTACTTGGCACCACCGTGATTCTGCTAGTTGCCTTCTTACCGCGCTACGAATGTCGGGCTATTGAGAGCCCTGGCGGTGCCCTGCGCGTCCCAGCTCCCCAAACCCAAAACTCCCAGCAGCAGCAGCAGCAGCAGCAGCAGTCTGGCCCCATCCTGGAGCGGCTTGGAGAGGAGTATTTCATCCGACTGGGCAACGGGGACTCTAACTCTTTCCCATCATCATCCATGTATCCCGGCGGATCACCTGCCATCTACAACAGAGCATTGCAACTCCAGCTGACGCGGCGTCTTTTACAAGGGAAAGTTGGAAACATCAGGGCGCTCATAAGCGGCTTCGGAGAGCGCGGGGACGAGTCGATGGAGAGGGGAAGGAGGTCCGAGGACCCCCCGATATCCCTGGATCTGACCTTCCACCTGCTGCGGGAGATGATGGAGATGTCCAGGGCGGAACAGCTGGCTCAGCAAGCGCAGAACAACAGAAGAATGATGGAGCTCTTCGGGAAATGAAGACCTCTTTCCAGTCCGCCAAAGATCTCCCTTCTCTTTCTTTTCTCTTTTTCTTTTTGCATTTCTACCATCAGCACAAAACATGCTCTGTACAATATAGTGCTGCTTTATCACTCTATTATTTATAGCTTTAACCTCAAACTATGGAGCGTAAACAGGCTTGACTTATAATGATCCGATTGTACCTTGCCATTTTGATGTTGGTGTCAAATCTGTAGATTCACACGTTCTTCATGTTTGAGATGAAATACTTTTGGTTGAGACATGAAATACTGCATTGACAATTTTGTTTTAGATTATGAATCCCTGTATTTATGATATTTATGTTTGTTAATAAACTTATGTGCAACCAGTCATTTTCTGTTGTGCAAGAGAACGTCTTATATTTATATTTTTTAATAAAAAATTAAAAGCAATGCTTACACTTCTCTGTGGATATCCTTACATATAAGTTAATAATAACTCCCATGAAAACTAACTACCCCCAATTACTTTGATTACCAATTTGATTAACACAAACTTTCCTAGTGATTCTTGACATATAATCTTATATAGGAGAATTTCAATATAAGTTTACAGTTGGTTGGTGAGAGCACAAATGGCCACTGCATCTTGAGTGTTGCCTACACAAATATTGATTGATAGAGAAAGGTTTTTCTAACTGAATATAAAAACCTTAAATGGTGTAACCATGGCACTGCTCTGGAGCCAAGTCGTGGGTTAGCACCATGCCTCCTCTCTGACAACAAGAGCTGCAACAACAAAAAAATTACCAAAAGATGTTTCTCAGGGTGCTGTAAGAGCGCCTGCAGTCATGCAGGTGAAGAGCACTCGTACAGCATGCCTTCTCCTAAACCCTTAATCCAAGAGAAGCAATTCTCATTAAACCAGCAAGAGGCAACCACAAACTGCTGAAAGATGCACCACTGATAGCTAATGAGTGTGAAAGACACTGTGTGTGTGCTTATCCATGTGTGTGTGTCTGTGTGTGCATGCTGTGCTGATCCTTGACCCACAGTGTAACTAAACAAGAGCTGTGGGTGTGAGTCATCCTATTCTGTTTGGCCCACTTAGCAACTTGGGGCTTAGTGCTGCATTGAGCCCATTTGTAAAGGATCCAACTCGCTGAGAGACGGTGCACAATAATTAAATGGGACTCAGTGGTGGACTACCTCAATAGTGGAGTCACAGCAAGGTGAGACCATTGCAGGGCAGCAAATAGATAACTGAAGGTTTGAGGCACGCTGCAGTCTTGTATGTGCAGTGGGTTGTAGGCAGGAACGGTGTCACGACCATACTGTAGAGAAAACTGTGAACAAGCTGTAAGAATGGCAGTAATGGCTTTTCTTTATGGGTTTCCTTTGACAGAAATAAATGAAAAGAATGTGAAGACATAAAGAGAAGGAGAAAGAGATTTTTTCCTTTACACATGTGCACACACAGACACATAAATGGGTGGGGGTGTTTTACAAAAACAATTTCATTGGTATTCCAGTCCAGGCAGTGACCTGAAGTACAAAGATACGTGGCAACGACAGTTATACTTTTGTTAATCGGGTAAGATTTGAGAAATACTGCTGTAGGTGTTTGTACAATTCGGTTTTAATGACACATGATATATAATACAACATAACATGGCATGATGTGATGTTTTGTCTATATATGAAAATATACCTGTGTTACACAACAAAAAATATGACACATAATACAGGCTGTTACGTGTGTGAAATACTGAAATGTCACAGTGATAGTTTTTTACTCTGCCGCCCTACTCATAAAGTTATATCAGTCATAAAAAAGTATACGACCGCGAGGAAAACCTGAGGCCCTCTTGTCACGCTCGCTAATGATGTAGTTTAAGCAGTGAGTCACAAAAGGTCAGCGACATTAAAAATGTATGAATTCTGGAAATAACCAATCGGCACCCATAGCCTGTCTGTCATTCAAAAAAGCGACTAAAGAGGGAACTAAAATGTGTATTTTACCCGACAAAAAAGATCAGTCAGTATGCAGTGATGCACGCTAACACAATCACAATAACAGAGAGAGAAGGGAATTCAAACTTCCGTCTCTTCCTTTAGATCTACCTCAGCAACTCAGACTTTCCCTTCGGCGCAGATCTAAATCTGTCTCACTGTTCCCCAATCTGGGAGAAAAGCATCACAACTGACCTGAAATCAACATCTAGGAGCAAAACTTATCCTGCTCCTGGTTTAGGTGTTGTCTGGGCTGGCGGCTGACAGCTAGGTCGAGGCAGAGCTCGTGGCTGTGCTTTGGGAGGAGTTACTCTGCTGGGGGGCAGAGGGTTGGACGGAGGCGGCTGAAACAGCACCGCCTCCTGAAACAGTCTGGGCTCCCTCTCCTTCCTGAGTGCCTGCATCTCCATCCTCATCCTCTTCATCCTCGTCCTCATCATCTGTAGAAAGAATTGTAAGGGAAATAAAAGTCAGATTACGACAAGCCAGAGCTGTAAGCAGTAAATTGCTGCCATCACCAGCTCTGTTCCTTCACCTTGGATGAAGTCAAGGGTGCGCAGGGCCTTGCCCTCTTTCTTGAAGTCGACGGTGTAATGATCCATATTCTCATAGCCACGCTCAACTTTGTCCAAGTGTGCTGTACTGGATGCTTCGGCAAGCCTGAGAGCAAAAGGCACAATTTGCATTATATATGGGGTAAAAAAAATTCCTCCTCAGACAGTCAACACTTGTTACATATCAGCGATCTGTGATGTTTAGCACATTCTGCAGGTTATTTCTGGATGCCACAGCTAAAGATAGTGATTTGCCACATTTCACAGAATTACTTTCGACAGCTCCAAGAGAGCAGGTGTGACCTCGCTGCATTAGGCTGGGGGTTTTAGGTGCAGATGTAAATTCGGGAAACCACGAAAAAAAAAAAACCCCTCTGCAAACAACAAACGGCTAAAAAACAAGACACCAAGCAGCAGCTTTTAATAGTTTTGAAGTGATAGTTTGGATCTTCTGAAGTGGGGTTGTATGAGATACTTGTCTATAATCAGTGTATTACATAGAGTAGATGTGAGTCAACACACCCCCAGTTTTGAGAGGAAAATTGTAATTTAACATCGTTAAACACAGGACCTGCTCGTCTATGGCTGCTTCGATCAGTTTGTTTGTGTTATTTTGCAACTAAGGCTTTTAAATGGGTTAGTTCAGATCCACCAAAGTCACACAATAACACAAACTAACTAACAGTAGACCAGCAATTCCCTTGTTCAGCGAGCTAAAATCATTGTTTTTGTCAGTGGAGTCTGGTGGCTTTGACGAGAACATAGATAGGCAACTGAAGCCATGAGCAGCTTCCCTGTTGGAAATATTCTCAGTATAGAGCACACTTAAACTGACATTAATTTCTTTAAGGTTAGTCCTTTTTTAGGTGGCTAATATGTTTTGTTGCTGGTCCCGTCCACAGCAGCACATTGCTCAGCTTCCATGGCAGTATTCTTGGCCAGCTTCTCCAACCTGAGGGCGTGCCGACTAGCATTTAGTATATGTAATACACCCAGACAAGGACTGCATACAACCACACACTTCAAAAAAAATCCAAACTATCCCTTTGAGTCAGGGAAGATTTTTACCTGAAAATGAAATTGTTGTCTTTTTACATAGCAAACATGCTGTACTATTCATACATAAAGACATGCACTCACTTTTTGAGGAGAGGCTTTGTGTTCTGAAATAGACAGGAGAAAGACAGACTAAATATTCATTCAACTTATATGTAAAATATGATAACTGTGAGTTCACGCTAAAATTATTAACCCCATTTGGTATTGAGTCTGACCTGTAGAAATAAAGCCATTTCCGGCTCCTCCATAGTCTGGATACCCAACTCCACCATCTTACAGCTCTCCTCCAGATGGTCCCCGTACTTCCTGGTCAGGTTCCTGATATAGTTCACCTTCTCTTCCTGCTCGGCTGTCACCTTCTGACTCATCTCCCTCTTCTTCTCCTCAAGGACGGAGTACAGCTGGTCAAACTTCTCACACACCAGGGTCTTCTGCCTCCGACCATTCTCCTGTACATGCATGAGTAAGAGACAGATGGAGACACACACAGGGAAAGATCATAAATCTGAAAGTCCATTCATGTTTATTATTCCTTGCATTTGTGTGAGTGAAAAAATGTGTGTAAATGTAAATCACAATAAGAAGGAAAAGAGTTCAGAATGCAGAAAATTAAAGATAGCAGTGTTGCAATATGTGTATGGTCACGTAAATACTGTACACTACAAATGTTCCAGTCTGCCCATTAGGTAATGCCATATGTACAGGGAGGAAAGTGAAGCTCATTCTGCATGTCCTGTCCTGAGTGACGCCACTGAGGGTGACACATAGGGGGCTGGAGCCCATCCAGCTTCCTCCCTGTGTCCAACTGTGGCACGTGAACCATAGGAAAGCTGTCTGTTCTCCCTCCATCAATTACACTGCTCATTTTTAATGACAATGGGCCTAAGGCAGAGTGGAGTGCACTGCTAAGTGCATGTAGAAGAAAATGTGGAAAAGAGAGAGTAAGACAGACTGAGGCACCAAAACATTAATTTTCCCCTCTCCACATCTCTGTCTAAATCTCACAGACAGATAAAAGCAGACAGAGTGGCAGTGACAAGGACACATTACGTCTGTTTGAACGTCTGTGCAGGTGAGTGCAGGTGCATTAGCGTGTGCACAGAGCGAGGCTTGCTGCGTGAGTGAGCGGCCAGGCGCTGCGGCAGTTGGACACTGACCTCTATGGCACGACAGGCTTCCTCTAGCTGACTAATGATGCCTTGCATCCTGTCGTTGTTACCGACCATCATGGCAATCCCGTCGCTCAGCTCCGTCTGGGGGGCAAGGACATGGCAGAGTAAATACCTGAGATAAACTGTGATTCAAATCTGGGACAAAGTATATAAAGCATGTAAATGTGGCCATATCGAGATTTTCATGTTTATTTTTTAACACAAATAATTAACTGAGTATCTCAGGCCTCACCTTCTTTGTCTGGTAGATGGTGGTGATGGGCGCCACCTCACAATCTTTGTGAGCTCCGAATACCTTACACATGGAGCATGTGGGCACACCGTGGGTCACACAGTAAATGTTGATCTTTTCCTCCTCGTGAACATCACACATGGGCGTTTCTTCCTTTCTCTCTGGCGCTGGCTTGCTGCTGTTGAGGTTTAAAGAAAACAGTGGCATCTTCCTGTCAGGCTGTACATTTCAGTGCATACTGATGTGACATGTAATGTCAGTTTGATAATGTCACAGGTACACATCTCAGTAGTTTATTGATGATCCATCAGTCTTGCTTTGCCATGCAGATGGACTGTCAGCACTGTAATCAATACAAGGCTATTACACTGGGTTATAAGCAGGTGTGGGTGGAGGTACAATAGCGGTATGTCTGATTTCTATGGATTTCTATCTTTTATGAATGCCTCATAATTACATTGTAAGGGCAATTTATCCCATACAAATTATTCAAGATGTCAGTTAATTATCTGCAAAGTATTTAACTTACATTAATGCCACAAAATGTTGGTCCAGTATGAGGCTGAGCATCCAGAGAGTGTGAGTGTTGTGGATCTTATGTCATACAAGCCTTCTGGCTATTCAGCCAACAACTCAGATCAGGAAAGTTCTCTGTGTAGAAAGATGACTAAAACTAAAACCTCCTGTCATCCACTCCAGCTCTCTGACTCAGAAGCCACTGGCACTGAGGCCACACCAGTAACTGCTACACTCCCAGCCATCGCATTAGTAGTTTATCCGTATTCTCCTACCTCTATTCACTGTCCGCAGGGTTAACGACGGCATTGACTGATATACAGAGCTTTTCTCTGAACTGTGAAGAGACCACAAGAGAAACTGAACAGAGCACATCGGAGTATCTGATCTGTTTCACCTGCTGGACTCCTGTTTGAACATGTCGATGATGTTCTCAACCAGCAAGTTCCTCTGCAGCCCGTAAACACCGTGCCTGTCCAGAACCACCTCATGCCTGCAGGATGGGCATCGGAAGCGGCCGCCTGACGTCAGTGAGCCACCTCTCGTTGGAAGGTACGGGTTTGAAGCCTGTAAACAGTCACAATTCAAACCTCAAATTTAGTATGGTGGCGCAAAGTTTAGATTAACAAGTTTATCTAATTTGCAAAAGATTGTTTCACTCAAAAGTTATTAAATGTTAATCCAGTGCCAAACAGTCCATGATACAAAATAAAACCTAATCAGCTGGCAGGTGCTTTACTGAAAGGGACTAACACTTAACAAGTAAATCTTCAATTTCCCAAGCTCTTAATGTTTTCAGATGCTGGTAGTGATTCCTTATATAAGCAGTGATTGTAAACAGACTCATCTGTTCAAATGTTTGACACAGACAATGCTAATTTACTATCAAAAAACTCTTTAATTACATAAGAATATTACATACTGTACATGTAAGTTGTCCCAGCAGTTACTGGTTTGACCTTTCACACCTAAAAAATTGTAGGGTAAGTTGATAAAACTATCAATGGTTTAAATGACACAGGCCGTGGAGATGCTTCTATGAAACAAAAAGTGCTCCTTAGGTTTATACAAAAAGTTTTCCCTTAATGTTAAAAACTAATCAGTGGCATTTCATTCAGTGGCTTACCTGAAAAACATCATTGGCACATTTTCTGCAGAGGTTGTGCTGGCATGGTAGGATAACCACAGGCTTTGTAAACATCTCCAGGCATATGGGACAAATCAGCTGTTTCTCCAAGTTATCCATGGTATTCATTTTAAACAAACGCCTTCAGAGAAACATAAAACACTATCAAAAAGCCGTATTAGATACGACCTCTAAAGCTGGTGAAGGTAAAAAAGAGTTAGAGTCCGTTTATGAAAGTGGTCTACAGTAGGCCCGAGTCAGTCTGAGGAGTAGGCCTGCTGCTCTTGTCCTCGGGGGTGTGGGCTCCTATCTAGCTGGTGTCAGTTCTGTTTTTAGCAGCTATTGCTGTCACGTCTACGGTTGCCATTTTTACCCTGCCCTTATTTGAAACTGAGCAGTGCAATACTGAACAGCTGCCTACCAAAGTGCATCCTTCCTACGCCACTATCAGAGGTGGCTGGGTGTCTGTGCAGTGAGTGCTTTAGGAGGGGGGGGGTGGAGGCTTTACATCACATCCAAAAATTAGTTATTGCATAGCTCAGTGAAAGGGGGCTACCTGAAATATATGGGTTTAAGTAAAATGTAGCAGAAAAATAAATTTAAATGTATTTTTGAGCACTTATGGTGATTTTAATGATGCATCCATGATTTAGTTCTTATAGTCTTCTCTAAACAATAAAACAACTATATCTATATATAAAGTACCTTAAACAAAATATACTAAAAAAAAACAATACATGTGCTTCACCATGCCATAAACGTCTTTTAAACGTTAGCCTGACGCTAATGCTAAATCAGTAGCAGATCATAGCTAGCACCGCTAGCATACGTCAGACGTCGAAAGCGACTTCGTGTCGAAGTTTGAAGAAGCAACGCTGTGCACGATGTCCGCGTCCACCACAGGTAACAAAGTTAGCTATAACCATCAGCTACCTAAATACAATTAATAGGAAAGAGAACGGTACTTGCCGCAGCATTAAACAAACTGTACAAAATTAGTTACGAAGTTGTGGTTCAGTGACGTTATTTGGCTAGCTAAGAGTTCTTTGCACTTCGACAGTTAGCTAACTAATGCTAAAGCTAACGTGACCTTACCACCCATGACGGGTGTGAACAAACTGTCTTGTATTTGTCACGTCATTATTAAAGTAGGCAGTCAAAGTAATGTCATCGGATTATTTGGCTCTCTGTTATTAGTTTCCTGAACACAATGTACAACGAATTAGCATGGAGTTGAAAAGGTTCATTGGAGAATGCGGGCATCGATCCCGCTACCTCTCGCATGCTAAGCGAGCGCTCTACCATTTGAGCTAATTCCCCTTCGGAATGCATGGCGTAGCGTTTAAAATTTTCAATGAACGCCTTTTTTATGTCCGCTTGTAATACAAATACGTGAATATGTTGTTTTATTTGTTGTCATGTGTGACGTATACAAGCTATGGTAGTTTGAGTGTTATACGGAGAAGTAGTTAGCTGACTTAGCATTAATTTCGCTAACGTTAGCAAGCTAGCTAAACGTCTAAAGCGAACTAGCAGCTAATGAATAACAGGAAGATGGAGCAGGCGCGTTACAGCGAAAATTGTTCGACGGATTTGGTACGTTTCTCTACACACTTTACACATATATACAGCCACATGAGTATTGTTGTGGTTATATAAAGATTGTGATGATCCGCATATAGAGCAGCTCCCTTCGATAGCTCAGTTGGTAGAGCGGAGGACTGTAGTGGATACACGGTAATCCTTAGGTCGCTGGTTCGAATCCGGCTCGAAGGAGAGATCTTTTTGTCGCAATACTTTTCGGTATTATTTCCTGACTGTGTAACGTGTATGTATAGTGGCAGTGTTATTACAAACGCCCAGCCCTGGACTAGTGCTACACCCACAAGTCAGGGTTTGTATTTTATTTTATACAAATAGAGTGTAACTTGCAATTAAACTGACAGGATGCATTGCTTAGGAGAAGTTCAAATGTAGTGTCTAATACATCACTATTTTCTTTTCTTTCTGTATTACAGATTTTATCGAGGAAGGAGTTAAAAATATCCTTATTACTTCTTAGCACACCTGTCCCTGGTTAACATTGCAAGAATTGGACAGTGGGTGACAGGGTGAGTAGATACTTTGGTTAAAAGATCTTGGTTTTTAATTACTGGATAAGAAAGTTAGATTACAAATGATCAGCACTACTTTGATTGCATTGGACATCTTTACAGTGAGCATACAGAATGCTCCATACTAGTCGATCTGCATGTTAAATGAAAAATGATCACACCTGCAAGCACTCTGTTGAAAAGGCACTTAAAAGGTGATTGTTTAGTGTCTGATTTGGTGGCAACTAGAGATGAAACCAAACATTATCATTTGCTTTGAGTGTGAAATGTCTTATAAATATGCTACAAACACATTTAAATAAACAATTCAGAAATAGTAATTAGCAGTTGTATTTAGGACTGCAGAGAGCGTCATATACTAATAACTGTCTTTTTCTTCTGCGTGCTGTACACACTTGCTGTCCTCTGTATGTCTGTATGGCGGTCCTTGTCAGCAGCAGCAGTATCGTCATTTAAATTAGGAATGGAAATGTCTGTCCTTCATTAATGGAGTGTTTGATTTTAATAAGTGTTTTAACTTATTTGCATATATTTATGAGGTCTGAATATCTTATCAGTGATGAGCAGATGAAGGAAATTCTTCAAAGTGAGGACATTTTACCTGGTCTTAGTTAAAAACTCTATATTTTTAAGTTTCATTATGTGTTTCGGGCCTCATGGCGAGAGGGCTCCTGGTTCGAACCTGTGCGAAGTTTGCATGTTCTTTCCATATAAGCTTGGGTTTTCTCCAGGTACTCCGGCTTCCTCCCACAGTCCAAAAACATACGTTTCAAAAACATATCAATTAAAGGTACAACAAGTAAACACATTGCTGCTTTTACTGTTGGTGTTTTTATTGAAAATGTTATTTGTTGATTTTTTTTTTTTTCAACAGGAGTCTTACACAAAAATATATATTTCGGCCATTTATTTATCTACCCATACTGTTGGACTACTACAATACTATTCAACGACACAGGGGCCTAGGGAGCTGTACTAGTTGTAAAGTTCACCTCATGGTGGCATCTGAGAGCTATATAGTGAAGATCCTTGAAATTTTTCCAGCCATGTTGTTAGGATGATATTTCAAAGCTTGATATCTGGAATAAAAAAACAGCAAAGATCGATGTGCTTTACTGGACATGATTATTATTGATGAAAATAACATTGTTTTGGCTGACACTTTTGTCCAAAGTGACATAATTTTTTTCTCTACACATATCAGAATTAGTTTGGAGTTCACTGTCTTGCTAAAGGACCCTTCTGTGTACAGACAGGAAGGAGTCTGGGACTAAACTGAAAATAATGGACGACCCCTCTAAGCCAGCAAAGCTACTGCCACCACGTAATAGTGCTATTCCACAGGAGTTTTTACTTTACTAAGCTTTTTAAAATACATTGATATTTTCAACAAATGTCAGTATTCCTGTGGGTTTATTTAGTGATACATTACATTTTAAGATACTGTGTCAGTACACACAGGATCATCAAGGTTCTGGCAACTTATGGCCCATCCAAGCACACCTTATGTGGGTTTTCATCTGACTTATTTTTCCTTTGACTCATACAACATGACACCTGCCTTCTTTGTACCTTTATTGACGTAAAATAGGGTCACATGGCTGTGTGCACAAAATGCTTTTGTCACACAGGCATGTCAGAGTCAGTGAGTCATATTCAAACGTTTTACACAGATGTTATCACTGAAAATGAATGCCTGTCATTCCCCGGCTCCGCTCTCTAATTTGTCTCTCTTTGTGTCTTTTGGTGTCCACCCAGGGACAACAGACCACAGCCTGGGAACTGCAGCTGTAAAGAAACTCTAAGCATGCACCTAGTTAAAGGTGAGAATTATGCCTTAAAGATACAGAAAGATAAATAAAACTAGAGTCAAAAAACATTGCCTTTATATCCAGCTTTGAACTTAGAGTTTCTCGTGATTTGTAAATCTGTTAAAGATTGAATTATATATTTATGTATGGTGAGGAAGGATATTTATTCCTTTCTTCTTTGGCCTTTTGTTTCTTTTGCAACTTGTGTCCGAATACACTTGTCGACGCAAGACATCCCTGTGGCTGATGGCATTGTTCCACATTGTCATATATGTGTCTGCGAGCAATGACCTGATCCTTTGAAGGGCTTCCTACCTGGAAGCAGGGGAAGAAATGCCAGCGGCGGCTCTACTTGGAGGAGCTGGAGAAAGCGCTAGCCCTTCCCCAAATGACCCGCAGGCAATGTCTCCCCCAGATGCTGATTGCTGCTGCCATGGTGGCATGTGCATAGGCCACTGCTCCTGCTCCTGCCCCTGTCCCTGCCCCACACGCCACTGCAGAGGCCTCCAGGAGGCGATGCTTCTACTGCCCAGCAAAAAAAAGGAGAACGGTCACCACCACCTGCCAGAAGTGTGGAAATTTCACTTGTAAGGACCACACACCACACACACACACACACACACACACACACACACACACACACACACACACACATCTAACATGTAAAAGTTGTGTTTTGTCTATTAGTAGTGCTCTGGGCAGAGACAAGGTTATGCTAGTTCTGTTCTGATGAACCGTTCTGATTTTTCCTCTTTGTATATATCTTTTTCATGTGATCTACAACAAAAGATGTTTTCTTGAAACGTTGTAAAGCTGTGGGCACACACCACTTCATTTTAAAGTCTTTAAAAGGGCTGCACTAATATGGTTACATATTCATTAACAACAAGCAAGGACTACTCGAATGCTCACCATTTAGATGGCTCGATTAAGAAGATGTCCTGGGTTATGCTTTTGTGATTGAAGTGAATTCCTAATTTTTAAGCCATTACTGTCTGACTCATAATATTTCAGTGTCTGTCGGTAAAAGTGCAATTAAGATTGAAGATTGACAAATTAAGAGCAGTATGAGGATTTCTTAAAGATGAAAAGTCGATGAGAACACCAGACAGAAGCTGACAGCTTAAAGAGCTCAGTGTGACCCTCCTGTCCCTGTCTTTTGTTCGGTGGCGGTGTTTTGATTATATAGTAAAAGGGTCTGCAGGTACAGCCAAGGCCACAGAATACACACATAACTCACACACAACCACTCACATAAAGGTCTACAAGCTCATAAGCAAGATAAAAGTGTGTATGGGACCAGAATAGGGAGCGGAGCAAAGGGTGCCATCTGTTCTGTTGTATGAATATTTCAGTTAGGTGGAAGTCATATTGTATTCATACAGATGGTAAGCAGTCATTGCCTGTGATTTAAAATGTCTTTGTAAGCATCCTTAGATAATGTGGTCCATTTCTCCTTTTTTTCATATGTGTCCTTAAAAAGACCCGCCAAAATTAAATTATTCACCTTGAAACATCACTTAGGATGCGATCAGGGAAGGAGAATGGACTAATATATCCTTAACAACTTGGATTACTGTCACCAAAAAATTTTATCCTATAAAAATATAACTAGTAATGAACTAATACTAGTACAAACCTCCTAGTCATTGTAAAGCTATTAGTCATTCAATGTGGATTTCCTTGGGATTAACACAAATAAATAAATACTTACATACATAAAGGGAATTCAAAATGTAAGTAGAGAACATTGTTATTATCATACTTTGTATTTCCCACATTATTTTATAATGTCAAGGACAGGGCTGAAACTTGATTCTGAAATTTGCAAAAACATGACGTGTAATTCATGGTAGCAAAAGATTTTTATGATTATGGACAATTTACAGCATATGTAATCTGTAAATACGGTGATTTTAAATGAAGTAAAGTACAAAACACTCTTTAGTACAACTTAAATTGTTTAGTATGAAAGGTACAAGTACACAGCAAAGATTTCAAATACAGTAACAGGAATAAATGTGGTTAATTGATCTCCTGTATTTCTCTGTTCAGGGTCTGAAATTAACTCCTGTCAAGCTCCAAATGCAGGTAGATTTTCTCACCAGGCTATCCACTACACTGGTAGTTAAATGTTTCTACCAAAATAATGTCATAAAAAACTACACTGTGAGTTTGTACCACGTTTTGGTGTCATTTAGAGACGCGCTGCCCTGCAGCTCCTCTGCTCTAGGTGTGCATCTAAAGGGTGTCCCAAAGTTGACCATCTGGAGCACTCCTAGTTTTGTGGCACTGTTTACAGTCTGCGACATTAGCTGATAAGCTTAACTATCACTTGCAGCCAGTCTGCTGCTAGCTACTGTTGCGCCCATTCTTATGAAGGTAATAAGGCGGAGGCTTTGTAGTCTGAACATAGATGGCAACCTCTTTATTGCCTCCCACATTGTAAACGCCAGCATATTACAGCTTCACTCTCTCTATTCTTACCTTTCACAATAAAAGCTCTGCCATATATACTGCATCAAGGCTTACCAGAGGGAACTTATTCCCATACTGAGGCTGTGACGATGAGTGTTTCAGGGTTTTACAATCATTTTGCTTGGCCTCGTCTTAAGTTTGTATTTAATGTAATACCTTATCCTACTTATTCTACCTTATCAAACGTTGTATATGTGACACAAAAGGCAATCTATTGTTTTGTGTGTGGATTTTTTCATCCTTGGCCCTAGTCAAAAAGTTGATTTTGGACACTGTTTCTGTTGCACTACCTTTTAATGGACAATTAAAAATGAATAACAGGGCTAGCTTACTGTAATCTCTCTATACTTTTGGCGAGTTTTGACAAGCAGACAAGTGTGCAGAATATTTAATAGTGTGAGACTTTTTAGACTGTGTCCATGTGTACCTTGAAGACTTCACAGTGGCCTCTTGTGTGCAGGACTTCTGCGGATCTAGAACAGAGTAGAGATCTCCTGAGGCAGACAACCACTCTTCCCTCAGCTCTGACATCCTTCTGTATCATTACCTGCCAAAAAGAAGCTGGGAAAATGACCATGTACTGAAAATCTAACCAGGTATTACAAAATAATACTACACTTTTAAATGAAAATACAGGTATGTTTTAGTTGTATAATCATAATTGTTACACCTTTCTTGTAGTCATGTATTATCAGTAGTTGCCAAGATGGCAGTGCCTTTCTTTCTGGAAGGACTCACTTACAGATCTTACGGTTTATTTCAATGAACTGCAACATTTTTAGGACAAAACTTCTTGTAGAAGCAGCAATGTCTTAGATAATTGGCACATGAATCAAATCCGGAAGGGCAAATACTATATTGGAGTTTGATAAACAAACCCTCACTTCAGCTACAACACTTTATAAGCCAGCATTTTATTAAAAGACATTTAGGTGGACTTCATTTGTCATGTTTTTTCCCCATCAAGCCGTCTTTGCTTGTGTAAGGATACTAAAAACAAACTACACACACAGTACAAAAACTGAAAAAGAGATGTAGCTACCAAAAAAGAGTGCACATTTACACTACATCCTCTTTTACTTAACATACAGTAGTCCAACTACCATACTGAGTGGTCATAGTTTACAAGGCTGCAGAAGGGACTGATGTAAGCTCACGCTGGTCACACTTACCATTAATATGTGCAGCACATGACATATCACACGTGAACCTTCAATTCTGCAAATGCCTGACATCACTGTCATCGACATGTAGTCACTTGATGATAAGAGAGATGAAATCAAACAGACAGATTCCCACATGGAGTTTTATGTAACATCCTCTCCCGTACAATGACGTAAAAGAGACGTCAGTCTGGTTTAACAGGCACTACTGCAGCTCACGGTCATGGGAAACTGAGATGTGCTAAGCATTCAAGTGCCTCTCTTAGCCTGGCTTAAACCTCACACCCTCTGCACCATGAGAAGTGTGATCCACATTGTCTCATCTTTAACACTTTAATTCAAAGTGTAGCGAAGCAGGGTGATTTCAACATCCAGCAGCTGGGTGTGCACACACCGAGAGCCTGCCTGCATCAACCAGGTTACATTAAGGGTACAGTAAACATGCAGAATGCTGGCACTTTTATGAATCCTTTTGCTCTCGGGGATGTTTGAAGTTATTTTTAAGATGTGGTCACATGTACAGCTCAATCACTGCATAGTTTTTTAGCCTGTGGCTGAGACCCTAAGAGGAGAAAATAGAGAGACTTAGAAAGGTGTAGTGCAAAGTCATCAAGAAGTTTTCTTTGATGCAGAGCCACTGTGAATCATGCAAGCAGTTCTCACAGTTTTTGGTCATTTATTCTGTACATTGTGCACATAGGAAGTGTTTGGACAACATGCACCCTTGAAATTGGCCAATTATTTATGATTTGAAGTGTCTAAGTGTCTCAACAACACGTTAGGCATTCCTATCTTCAAAAACACCCATAATAGTGTCGATTTATTTTTTAAACATGTAATATCTGACCATTTAATTAATTAGCACCAGTGATATGTAACAAACATCTCCTGGCTGGACATCCCATTAGTGCTAACTTGTGAGCTTAAGTATTACAGGACATTAATCATCAAGAGTTCAGATTATGCTGTTGTTGCTTTCACTATTTTATTCTATTTTTCTAATCATCAGATTTGTTGTAAATAAATGCTGCCAGTCAATAAACAACCTGAATGTTAATGCTGATCAAAGCAGCAACATACTGTACGTTGTACCACAGAGTTGTGACAGTGAAGCCCACTAGTCTTTAACACAGTAAAAGAGTGCTATCTAGTGGTAGGAAGAGGGCAAGATATGTCCAGTAGATAGACTACTGCATACTGACATCACTGCAGTCGTCACCAAATAGGGGTTACACTGTACTTGTGGTTATGCTGTTGCATTTAGATTTTATGATTCATACTGCTTTCAGTTTGTTTCTAGATGGAAACAAGATCTGTCACTTCAGTAACACATGAATAACAAATTAATCTGCAACACGTTGATGCCATGTGGGACTCAGTCATTAGGTTTAACACTTCTGGAGTTATTAATTTACACTAGCACTATGTACTTTTTCCTTTTGCACATATCCAAGTCCGGAAATACGAATTGGAGGTGTTAGTACATGGTGCCAGGTGTGCAACATTTGTTTTTATTTTGCAGGCATTAAATATAAAGTGTAGTAGTCACTATATCGCAAAACCAAAATACAGTTTCACTGCACAATTAATTCCTTCTGATTACAAACTAGGAATCCTACTCTATTAAAGTATCTGTGAAAAATACTGTTAGTCCTTTTTAATCCCGCAAGCACACTGTTCTTGTAAGCACTCTATTTCACCACAAGGTGGCTCTAAATACACACAATACATGTTTAAAGGTGTCAGGTAAGAGCTAATACAAAACTATACCACAGTATAAAAATGCTGTTTATTTCTTCAGTTTAACTCAGTTCATTGTGATGGTAATAGCAATCCATTTTAGTATTTATGAGTAAGATACAGGTGCAAATGTATAATAAATTAATTGTGATAAAATGTTATTAGTCAAGGAAAATATTAGTCATTTAAGGGGGATATTTAGTTACATTAAATATAACATTTTAAAGCATCAGGGAGCAGGAATGTATATGTGCACATGCGTGTGGGTTAATACATGGCGGTGTCTTTGTTTACAGATGCACATATAGAATCTCTATGTAAAAGTGTACTAAAGGCGGAAAATTGCTGCACAGGCAATTAAGCAATAGATAATGACTCCAGTAATACCCACAGTGTTGTCAGAGGGTAACAGGTAACTCAATTAGGGACACCATGGCGGATTGCTCTCTAGAGAGCTCTCAGCAAAACTAGAGTCAGGACGGTGGAGTTGGGCACTGGGGGCCTCACAAGCAGATACTGTACCTATGACCTCGAGGGGAATCAGCAGGTATGCAGCTCACCTGCCTCACCAAAGCTCCCGAGGCTGACTCTAGAGCAGTTGAACACACCTGCTATGCTGCAAAAGTGCATGTGTCTGCACGTGGTGTGTGTTAGTTTGCATGCATGTGGCAGGAAAAAAAAAAGGTCCGTGGAGGAAATTAATTAACAGAAATGTCTTCCAGATCCTTTTCCCACATGTTTACTCAGAGGAGTGAGTGTAAAATATGTGCTGTCCTGTGCACAAACACACGTGATCTCCCATTGACGTAGACTTATGGCAGATCAGGCAGTTTCGGAGTTGTCTGGCAACAACAGGTTTGAAAACTGTGAATGCAAAAGCAGAACCGCCCATGTGTGGTTGACCTTCTGAACGCTCTGTTTGCATGAAATACTTTTAAAAATCAAGATGTGACATGTTATGCTAACACTTCAGGAAAAGTAGTTGTAAACATCAAATTAGACGGTTTTACTGTGTGTATAGCACAAGGTGAAGTAGTCATTGAGATGTTTTTTTACCTACTTGTAGTTTTTTTTTTTTAATAAATGTATTTTAACATCAGTTATTACACTTTCACAATGTTACATAAATGGACTTTTATGCATTATATTCAGGTTTTCAGAGACAAGCCTTGCAAAGAAAACTACAGTTATGGCTTATTAGTTAAGTTTGACTGATCCTCTCTTCTCTCAAAACAAATTCTCTGAAATCCCCTTCACTGTACTTCTGCAGGGTTTGTGTGGTGTGGCATAAATTATGACGTGGTTTCAGTCAGAATACCAGGTTTACCTCTTAGGTGTATCATACATAACTGAGTAACTGCTGCTGTTACTCATCTGTTACTCAGTCAAAACAGCTATTCAGTAGTTTCCAACACAAGTATTTCACTTGAAATAAAACTAAGTGACATCACAGTGTACCTCTACCTGAGTTGGCTATTCAAGCACTCTTTCCACCCTCGCTGCTGTCTACAACACATTTGTTGTTTTGCAGTGTTGCCGTAGTTGCCTGGAAAGAGATGCAGGACCTCTTTGTGGGGGGTATGACTGTGGGGGACTGCATTCAGACCCATGGAAATGGGGAGGGGATTATGCCTCCATTGGCACTGGGCCTGACTGTTGCCATGGTACGTCCATTGTCCTCCAGCACATGGGCATGGCACAGAAACCTCCAGTTAAAATGTTGATGTGCCGGTCTGTTAGTTCTGTGGGTTTTCTTATTGGGAATCATTTCGTGTGTGAGCAGCTACACCTCATCATTTGATGAAACCCCCCTGTATCGTATGGGCATTTGGTGCAGACAGATAAACCTAAATAATGCATGCAGACAATAAAGTGAGTAACTCAGAGTCTGCTTTACAATGCAATCAGCATGTGTCTTGAGTCACCACAAACAGTCAAATGGAGCAAATTGCCTCAGCCTGACAAAGCTGCAACATTTTGCTGTGTTTCCTCGGCTGTATTTCAAACTCCCGGTGAGTCTCAGTTCCCAAGTAGTATGAGTCATGAGAGGAAGGTAATCACAGGCAATGATGTGGACCGCTGCAGGGCAAGCCCCGTTGTGGAGGAATACCCTTGAGAAAGTCCACGCCGTCTGCAAACGACTGCTCATATAGGTCTTGGGATCGCCCTGGCCGCACAGCCAATCGTGTAATTCGGTTTATGAGTCTGCGGCGCCGTTGTCCAATCAGCGTTGAGGTTATAATAGCAGCCTCGACGCTATTGGTTCATCTTAGACAAGGGCGTTTTTTTGCTCGCTCCAACAGCACCATCTCTGGCAGGTGGTGTGTGCTTTAAAACCATACAGTAGGCTAATGTTTAGGACGGTAGATAGGTAGTAATAGGGAAATAAACACACTTTAGATTGTTATTTTGTCGTCTTTTGGTTGATAGTTTTGCGTTACCTGCCATTACGTTTCCTTTAAACCCACCGGAGTCGCAGTGAATGAGATGAACGTCGGGGTTCCCCTCTTTGAGCCAGACACTTTGTGCTTTACGGTCAGCGGTGAATTAGACAACTGCTCCTTCATCATGCAGCTTCTGAAAAAAGACGGAAAAGCCCTACATGTTGATTATATTTCGCCACCGCCGGTGTAAGTCTGAATGAGAGAAAATCCTCCCGGCCACGGCTGACGAGGTCTCACATCCTGGAGCTGCCTCACCTCATCCGCCGGTGTTGCATACAATATGATATGTTGATGACATTTTTTGGAAGTGGCCGTGCCTTTTGTTTTCATTTCGGGATATGCGATATGCGGATCTGTGAACGCCACGAAACGCAAATGAGCGGACGTTTTTTTCTGCTTTGAAAATGAGGAAGCGTTTTCATAAAGACCCAGAAAATGGCAAGAAGGTCTCGTCGTCCGTGGGCCCGGATTTGAGCAAAATGAGAAGGAAAGGAGCAAATGCAACAGCAGCATGAAATTTTTCCTACAGAATGACACCAAAGGAGGTAAAACGGTGGAGGTAGAGAAGACGCAGCATCAATGAAGGCGATCTGGACAAGTTTTGAGTCGCTCATAATGAACAGAAATACTTTGCAGCTCGATAACAGATCGTTTCCACAATATTGAAATATTTTTTCGGCTTTGGGAGATTTTCTAATTCACCAGTCATCTATTTTCGCATTGCATTTGTTATCTTTTTCATTATATATTTTGATTTTTTGTACTTTTGGTCCGGATCCAGCCCTGACTATTCAATGGAAGTATGTTATCAGCTGCCGGTTTTGCCTCTAGACAGGCCGGTTCCCAAGCATGTCCTCAGCCGGAGGGGAGCCATTAGTTTCAGCTCCAGCTCTTCTCTCTTCGGGGCTCCTGATCCGAGACAGCTGTCACAGGTAAATCATTAAAAATCCTTAATCTGTAATTTTTTTAACACTTAGTCACAGTCGGGTTGGCTGTGGAAATCTCACAGGCCTTTAAACCAGCACCCTTTTTAACAAATAGATGAATAATCCACAGGAATCTTGCAGGTGGTTGTTGGATATCTAGGCCTTAACACACACAGCAGGCACTCACTTGCACAGACGCACACAACATTTTCTTATCTCTTAGCTCTCAGCCTAAAACCACTTTGCATTTGTGCATGTTGCCCACAGATAAAGGCCCTCTTGGCTTACACTTTAGCCAGCCCTGCCAGCAAGATGCCTTAAGTGTACCAGTTTACACCCAGGACCTGCTACATTTGTCAGAGGGAACGTGCCACATTGTTATTTATGTTAACATCCCTTGACACATTGACTGAAGAAACATAAATCATTGAGTCATACTTGAACTTCCTGCTTTCTCAGAGTCTTGAACTCTTGAAATGTGCCTCTGGTAAACCTGCCTCTATATTTTTGCTCTGCGGTGAAAAGAAAAGAAAAGGTAGGCCACAGCAGCAGTCTTCATGCTGTGGGGTCACACTCTTATCTGCATAGAAAAACAGCCACAGCAGTGTAATGCATCTCAAACACATTATCCAAGCATTGAGTCACTGTTGTGTGTAAGCATGTGTCTCCGATGATGTACCATTCACCAGGCCTTTGTCTTGTAAACTTGCCCAACTAACTGTAACACACCTGTGCCTGCAACCTCTGCTCAGAGAAGAGTTGCACATCAGGTCACAACGCAGTGAACTCCTGCCCTGCAGTGTTGCCCTTTTTAAAATAGATCAACATCCTTACAATTGCTTCACTAGTTTTGCACAAAAGCAACATGGTGTCTTCTCATCTCTTTAGGTCATGTCCCACCAGTTGGTCAAGAACAAAAACTCCCACAGCGTTGCATGGCATCCCCCAACACATTAACTAAGCATTAAGTCACTGTCTTTGACCGTGTGAGCGTCCTCTTCAATGGGCTGTCCATTAGTGCTTTATGCAAGATGCTGTTCCACATAACCACCCATGTGTGTCCGCTTTGAACCTACCACACCATCACAGGCAGCTCCCTCAAAGACTAATGCATAGCCTTGGCTATCAAAGGCCCACAATGTTGCTCGTTCTCAGTGGTCTGTTTTTTTTTTTTTTTCGCCAGGTTATTAGCATTTTAGGCAGATGTCGTCATGAAATGCTGGATAAACTGTCTTATAAGACTTTTCTGTCCATCTATTCACTCCATACTTGAGGTCCTTATCCTACCACTCCATCATCATGCTCTGAGTTAGTTAGCAAGAGTTGTAAAACTAATCCGAGGCCCTGAAGCTATCCTGCACCTTGGTGGTTCTTGGACATTGCTTCTCAGACCGCAGTCCAAAGGAGGGATCCCTGGAGAGGTCCCAAAACCTCAGAAGAAAACCCATCTTAGCATAATGCTAGACTGCTCATCCTCTGCATACAAACATAAGTGTAAAGCTATTGTGTCTCTTGGTTGGGTTCACCAGTTGATTTCTCAAGTGGGCCAGAGTTCATTTTCAATCGGCAGGTGTGAGCTGTGCTGTTATCGTGCTCCTTTGTTGTGAAAAAAGGGGTCATTTGCAACAAGCACTGCACTTTGTAGTGGTAAGTGAGTTTCCAGTGAAACAATAATGATCTGCATGTCATTCTGGGGGAAACATTGTTAAATCGCAGTAGGTTTACAAACACTTCTGTGCCAAAATAAGACAGTAACAGCGAGGGATTCGGTAATTTAACATAAAGACCTGCTGACATATTCATTTGTCTTTTTTTCCTCCCGAACAGTGGCAGAATTGGGTGAACATGCATACACGCATACGGCAGTGTCACTCAGCCTTTGTCACAGAGCAATTACACTTCTACAAATATTGTGTTTCGGGCCCTATTTATGACCATAAGGGTGCATTTGTCCTTGGTGGCTGCTGTGTTTTTGTGTGTGGTTCCACAGGCCTGTTGTTTGTGGAAGCAGTTCTGGACTACCATTGCAGAAAGAGGCAGTTAGGCATGTGCCTGGGCTCTGTGGGCAGTGGTTTGGCTTGCTGCCAGACTCACAGATGGCCGGAGTCTCAGTCTCTTTTCTTTCTCTGGCTATCTTGTTCCGCTCACTCACAAGCTCCCTCTCTTTCTTTCTCTTTCTCCTCTACCCCCCCTCCTCCCCTTCCCTCGGAGATGAAGACATTTCCTCTTGTAAACAGAGGACGAAAGAGTAGGGTCGAAGACACGACAGAGTCTCAGAAGAATATGTCACACTGTGGTCGTGGAATGCTTATGATTGGGTGTAAATATGCCGCTGAGGAGGCGTTGAAAACAGCAACGGCATTAAATAAATGGGCTCATTTAACTAGTACAATGCCTTTATTGTTTTTATTACAATGCATGTTGGCTGCTTGTTGACTAATTCCTAAAAGTGAGGTGGAAGATGTTTTGAGTTTCCCTTGTACATAGTGATGCACGCTGGTCCTCTTTGGCTTCTCTGGACTGAAGGGTAAACACAGGACTGAGATAGATTAGAGTGGTGCAGAACAAAGGAACCAGGAGTACAGGACAAGGAGCAGGACACATCCAAAAGTCATGTGGTTCCCATCTAAACTAGAACACACATGCACATAAAGTTAGTTTGGCTTCACTGCACAAATTTTAGAGATGTTACACATGGCTGTACTGGTGTTTATGCCAAGTGGCTGGCTGGCATGATTTGATACTAGTAACACATACACACACAGTCACGTGGTTTTGACGAGGCTGTGTAATTGACATTTTCAAAAAAAAAAGAAGGAAAAAAATCCAGCAGAGATACAAAGATCGATAAACAGATGCACAGTATTGATGAGGCCTGAGCAGTCATATGGCTTGTGGTGATAATGGGAGGAAAGCAGCCTAGACTGGAAACACTGATCTGCTTTCAGCCCAGTCCATCATATCACAGTCAGAGATATCATCAGGAGTATGTTGGCCACTGACTCCAGATCGACTCCTTCTCATTTCAGATGTTTAAGGACAGGAGATGATGATAGGCCTGTGTGCGTAAGGGCGGGAGATAGTGCTGCTTGTTTCATCCACACTATGGATGTTTCTGAGTAGAGCATGATAAGAGAATACACCACAGTGCTTATATCTGAGGGAGTTACTTTGTTGATTTTAACTGAACCGATAAGCTTTTTTTTCCTCTGAGCATTGCCATCTGATTGACGTAGTTTCAGGATGTGGTAAGAATGCTGAAGGAGCTGTTCAGACACTGAGCCTGGTGTTTCACAACCTTTCACAAAAACTTTAACCCTCTCCCTGCCAAATTTGTTTCTTCTGTGAAATTTGGGTGTATGAGCTGGAATGCATGGTACTGTTTACAAAGCGAGGATTTGTATTATTTTGTAAATAAACAGCAGTCAAACCTTACATCCTGTCTTCATGTATACATACACACTCTCCTTGTTTCTCTGTCTACCTCTCTGTAAGGGGGCCCCTCTTATCACATGACCATTCTGTTTTTGTGCTGCAGTGTTGAGTGCAATCGGCCGTGAGATTGTGGCCCCATACATCAACACACTAACGGACACAATGTCAGGAGCCAACTGCTGTGGCTGAATAGTAATCATATCTGCTGTAGTCCTATAGAAATACGAGATGAGCCCATACAGGAAGGGGCAGTTTATTTACCACTGTTACTAGTTTTAAACACCACATAGTTGTCCACAGGCGCACTGGTTGTCGACTTGGGTTTTGTTTGCTCTCCTCAGAAGGTTAAGACTTGCAAGGGGGGAGCATTAAGCTGGCCCAGAGAAGCAATTAGAGCCTGGGGATGATGTTTTAGATGAATGAAATTCCTGTGCAGGGTAGACAGCCAGTGAGAATATGAAGCAAGTCTCACTCTTCCCCCACCCCTTAACTCTACTTGTGTCATAGAGCACTGCTAAAAGCACATTTATACAAGGCCCCTTAAAGCTCTCTGTGTAAAGAGGGCTTAAATCATTTTAAGACACTTTACCCTCGAGTAAAAAAAACAACATCATTGGTTGCAGACATATTACTGCTCGACAAGCATGTTGCTTTGTTCTTGTTGCTTTGTGGCTACAGCACTGCTCCATCATCCGCCGACTAAGGCACTGAGCCAGTTTACCCCAGGCCTCCCCTCAGCCCAAGCAGCCCTCTCTCAAAAACTCACTGCAGCTGGAGTGTGTCAGAGTGGACAGTGTTCTCATAAAACACTTACAACAGGTAGACTCCATCTAGGGCTTTTGTGTATGCTATGGTTTGTGCACACACACACACTCTCCAAACCTGTCCACATTTATGGCCTAACACTCAGTCACTGGAATGTGCCGTCCCACACAGCAGAGCGCTGCAAGAGGTCATAACTCAGAAGGAAGCTTTCAGTTTATGAAACCATGCTGAGTCCAGCTGCTTTTATCTTGGGTATTTACGTGTGTGTGCGTGCACTGCTTTGTTTCTGATATGTCAGTTTATAGGAATACTGCCGGCTTCCTCATTTGCTTGGCCCCAGCTGACTCACTCACTGTGCAATAGGCTTCTCCTCGGGTAAAACCCAATTTAAAGCCAAATGATATCATAAAGGCAGGTTTTATATCTGTGTTTGAAACAAGGAAGTGTGAGAATGCTGCACTGTGCACTGGACCGTTGAATACCATTTAAAGGGCGTCGGACTACAATATCAGCTCGATCATAATGCTATGACGACAAGAGAGCATGTTTGTAAAAGCCCCTGAGGTGAATGTGAGTTCTTGCAGTACTTTTTGATTTTAAACAAACACACACACACAATACATAAGCCTGTCTACTTTAAACAAACATCGTCATGACATGCTGTCAGAATCTGATTAACCATAGGAGTTAAAAAATGGCAAACATTGAAGACCTGGTGTTACTCACAGTCTGACATCACGTGACCTCCTGACCTCAGAAACCTGAATGCTGTGACCCCAGGCAGCGAGACTAAGCCGAGATAAGAAACAGAGCCGTATGTAAACGAGCTCACGTGGAATTGCAGGGAGCACAATGGGCAGACTGTTATGCTAGCAGTAAACTCCAAACAAAACTGAATTTGGTTTGTTCTCAGACCGCTGTGAGCAAACACCAACTGGGTGCAACTCCAGGTGTGCCGTTAAAGGCACCCAAAGCATGTTTTCCTAAAATAAGAACAGAGTTTAGTTAACTTTGTAAACCTTTATGGAAAAGAAAAAAAGAAAAGAAAAGAAAATTTACAAAATCCAAGTGACAGAATAAGCCAACGACATTTTTCACCAAAAATACTTAGATATTGATCTTCCAGCAATATTGTTTGGGGTTGACCATTGGTACTTTCACAAGTTATTTACGCAATATGATTTTTGATAAGTAATCGTCAGTAATGTGGATACAATGATTAAGTGAGTAAAGGCAAATAATAGAACAGCTAGAACAGTCCTGGTAAGTTCAGAAAATGACATCACTTTACTGTAATGCAGCCTTGCAGGAAAAAAACAATGCTGATGATGCGAGGATATCCAAAATCTAAGATGCTATCTAGTCTCATATCTGAGGGTTTGTGTAAGCACTTACCTGTGTACTAGTGAACCACAGCTGTGACTTGAATTGATTATACAGCCTTTTCGTAACAATAATGCATGGTCCAATCAGTAGACGTTTTTAGGCTTGTTGTATTTCTTTAACAGGGTTATCACTGTCCAGGATTTATCAGAAATGGATGGATGATGACTTAATTCCTGAATAGCCCAGTGAGTCAAATTTCACCCTTCACACTCCAGTTTTGCATGAGCCTGAAGGAGAAAAAAAAGCCGTAGGCCAACAGATTGATAGAAATTTTAATCCTGGCTCTGCCTAGTTTGATGCCAGAAGCTGTGGGTCAAATGCAAACTGGCAACCAGCACAGCTCAGCAGTGAAGCCAAGTCTCTAAAGCTGTAATTTCTCTAATAGCCACTAGACGCCAAGAACTCTGTATTTAAGTCAGTGGGAAAATCCAACCATTTCTACCATGCAAAGTTAATGCATTTTTTACCAGTGACTGTATATGAAGATGGATATCATGACTGTCCCCTCAAATGAAGCCAAAACATCTCCCCCTGGTAGCTGGCTGCAGTATACATCATAAACCCACCCCCTCCGTGTTAGGATGTCAACAGTTAAATATTAATTGGTTAACTGCCAAGAATATTTTTGACTGGTTACAGGTTATTTTTGCTGCTCTTCAGTTTACTGCACTGCACACCACCAGGGTCTGGTTGGAGCTATCAAGCTAGCAGTGCAGCTCATTTGGTGATTAGTAACAGCCAACAGCATTGATTTGGAAATATTGTGCCCACCCTTTGGTCTTCCCTCAGGTTGCTCCGGTGAGTAAGCACCTCAATTTTGAACTCTGAAATCCCCTTTAGCATTGTTGACTATCGCTGTTAGCTTGTTTACGAATGTTAGCAGTGTCAGCACGGATAGTCGTGCTAACATAGTTGACAATGCTAAAACGGTTTTGGCGCTCAAAATAAGGCTTCTTGCTCATTGGGGCGACCTGGGGGGAGACTGGAGGGTGGACAGTCGGCATGTTTCCACATGTTAACGCAGCTGGCTGCAAAGCCAATAGAAAATAAAATAAAAGGCAAGGCGTTTCATTGTGTGCTAATGTTCCATGTTTTTGTTTTTCCTCCTCCTGTGTGTCCTTGTATCAGTCTGTGTTACCCTTCTGAATTCTGAAGAGTTTTTTGGTGGATCTGTGAAAGCAGTGCAGGTGGAACTCTTCTTTTTTCCATCAGCAGCAGTTTGTAAAATTTTAAGTTGCAAGGTGGATAATTGATCAATGGATCTGATTAGAGCTGATCAGATCAGATCAATGGCTGAGAGGAGTAGCTATTTGTGTGCAAAAGCGAACTTTTTACCCACAATACTGAAGGTTAAGTTTCACTTTCACGGTGCCTGGCATTGTGCTGCTCCATCTGTGGTGCTCGTAATGTAGTTCCAGCTCCAAAATTAGAAAATCAGAACATGGCGGCAGATGTCTTAATTGTCGTGGCGCTGCACAAATAAATGAACGTGTGGAAAACCCTTCATTTACATTACAAAACATTAAAATTTCACCAAATGGATAGCACTTTGAAATACAGACCTAAAGCTCACTGAGGCAGTTTAGCAGCGGACTAACAGGAAAGCCTCTTCTATTTCACGTCTTTCTGTTTCTTAGAAATTAACAGGCTAGATACTGGTTATTGGATGTCGGCCTTTTGAAAGCAAAATTGACCGAAACTGACATCCCTAGGTAAAAAAAAAAAAAAAGCACTCATCAACTAACTTTTTCCCAAAGATGGTTACTGTCACTGAAGTAGTTTTTCTCACGCTGATGTATGTTGAAGTGTTCGTTTTTCAGACTAAGTTTATGCTCATGGTAAAAGGGGCTGCTTACAGTTGGGTGTAACGGGTGTAGGGGCGGGAACTTGATAACATGGCTCCACTTCCAGATTGTTACTGCACAGACTTCAAACAAAGTCAAATGCACAAGAGGGCAGCACCAGTATACGGGATATTTTGGCTTCATTTGCACCATGAGGAGAAGTGGAGATGCGATGTCTATCTTTGTATAGTCTATGATTTTTTTCTCTCTTGTCAGTTGTTATAACAGGTAAAGTTGATGATGAAGTGTAAACCCAAATCCAAGTATCAACCTATTGATGATGTTGCGGGTGTTTTATCTGTTTTTCAGTTTGGCAGATTGTGTGAACTGTGACCAATCATGATTAAAACACATGATAAGGGCACTGAAGCACTCATGTTTGCGGTTGAGAGGGTTGAGATTTACCTTTGACTGTGCTTAGTGCCAACTTTGTCTTGCTCAACGTAGGCGTGTACCACAGATTAAAATGCTTAAGAAAATGCCCGAGTCAACTGTTTTTATCAAACAACGGAGCTAGCAGTCAATCATTATCCTCAGTAACCAAGTCAGTACCTCCTGCAGCTGCTTTATAGTTAAAGAAGTATTTCACTGCTGTAAGGATGGCCTTTAATAAAGCTAGGACATCTATGCAGTAGAAAGATGCAAATACTTCTGAAATTGGTTCTACAGAACCAGAGAAAACAGAGAAAAAGGAATGCTTTTGCTCAAGGGGGATAAAACCTACAACTACCAAAATGCACTGGCCACACCAGACCAATAAACGCTCCCGCTGGTGGGTGATGTAATGTAAACATGTCGGTATGAAACAATGGCAGCTGGCTGGCAAGAAACAATCTTATATTACAGTTAAACAGTAAGCTGAAATACATTTCTGAAAAAAAAGCTAGACATAGCCAACTTGGTAACAGAATCTTGGTTCATATTTGATCAGTGTTCCGTAGTTTTACTGTCTGATCTCAGTGTTTTCAGCCTCCATTTTTACTGTACAGGAAACAGACTCTTGTTATTACAGCTATATACACCACTAAAATGTGTTTCTAAAAACATTGTAGGCAAGAAATAGGCAGTGCAGTAACGTAATCATGATATATAATCGATCAGCGCTTCCTAGTTTTGCAGTTTGATCAGATATTGGTCCGAGTTTGAGAGAGAGGGGTGGGCCTGTTTCTTAATCTGCTTCTATACTCTTTGTGTCCACGATGGTTGCATGGGTGAAATGTGGAAGTACAACCTGTTGTTAGAGCAACAGCCCAAGAGCCCGCGAAACTCTGCCGGATGACTTAAATTATGCCATCCAGCAGCGTTTCGCCAGTGGGCAAGGAGGGATTTCTAGGCACTGGTTAGATGAGGGGAAGTTAACCACAGTTCATTTACTCATACAACCCACATTGTTTAAGAACAAAGCTGGTTGAAAATCAGAGAAGTATGCCTTTAAACCTTTCCAGTCACTAGTATCAGTGAAGGGCTATTATTAAGAGGCTATACAAAGTTCTAGTTTCTTGCATGAGGATACAGACTGAGCAAGTTGATTTGCTGTTTTATTAACTTAGCATGCACAAACATTTCAAAAAGAAGATTACCACTGCTGCTTCACATTGTTTTATATGACTGAAATTTGTGATAAGCATGTGAAAATCAAACCAATCCAATTTAGAAATTCACATTCATTTGTAAATTTCCTTTCTGTGACATTAAGTTGAAGTCCTTCCTATGACATCCTGCATCTCTCTCTGTCCCTTATTTCCCCTAATTCTCAGCTGTGAAGCATAAATGCCAAAACACAGAGTTTTCAACTGGGCTTAAGTTCATTTCGGACCATGACCGGACCATGGATGTATGGTTTTGCGTGTGTTGGCACCACAAGGTGTGGCAGGGGTGTGTGTTGTGGGCTGGCCATTTCAAGGGTAAAACCTGACTTTCCCCTCCGTTCACAGTGGGAAAGTGACATTGACAAAGTGTTTGCACTGCCGCCTCCTTCTTACCAGCTCACAAGGGAGCACATGCCAATGTCCACTTAAGTGCCAAGTGGTGGCTGGCCCTGTGTGTGTGTGTGTATGTGTGTGTGTGTGTGTGTGTTTGCAGCAAGCTCTGGCCAAAAGGTTTGTTTGGGCAAGTGTTGGCAGGGCTGGTCACTCTTCCATTCCCAGCCCTAGAGCCAGTATTATACAGTTCCCACGCATGTTACAGCTGATACCAACCCCCTTACACACACACACACACACACACACACACACACACACACACACACACACAAACAGACACACAGCCAATGCATATATACACACAATCTATAATATTCACACTAACCACTGGTGCTGTGTGTAAACACAGAGGCCTGTTGACACTAAAATACAGCTTTGCAGATTACCCACCCTGAGTCAAGCTGTTTGCTAGCCAGTAAAATATTAGCTTTGGATTGGCGGCTGTCATGAGCTTAGAGGACAGACAGTGTCAGGTGTGTATGTGTGTGTGTGAAGGAGATTCACAGTAATCCTGAGGATATGAAGTAATGAGTATACAAGCATGCACATTTGTGTTTGCATGTGTTTGCGGTGTGGCCAGTTGACGGTTGTCATGAAATGGCCAGTCATGCAGGCTCCCTGTGGAATGGGTAACCCTAGACGAGGGTAGCCCCAGCAGGGAGAGTAGAGAGCCGGCCCTGAGGGGGGCGAGGATGTGTGGAGTGCATGGAGAGGTGAGACAACACCTCAGTGTAGCCTGGAGCAGCTGTCTGTCGACAGAGCAAATATGCAGTTACCACAGCCGTACCTGCCACAGCCACCACTGTAGTGCTCTGCTGCTGTGGCTGCCTCCTGGTGATGGATACTGTTGGCAATGGATGACATTGTAGACACAAGTAACAGATAAAACGGACAACAACTTTATTTGATGGGATCTTCATCCATATTTTGGCAACTTGTTCACCTTCAACAGAAGCACCCGTCAAACTACATACAACATTGTGTTATTCACAGTAGTCCAGTGGTAACTGTGACTCCAGAAACCTAAATAAAATGTTTGTGTCTAGTTTTGTGTCTGGTTTATACTCCAAAACCATGTTTGAGCTCATATGTCAAAAGAGGTAAATGCAGTACTGGAAACTTTTGGTGCATGCTGAGCTGGTATAAACATTTGGAACATGCACATCTGATGCTTCAAGTGCATGTCTTTAACCCAAGGTTGACTCAAACTTATTTTAAAGACGCAGGGGTCCGATTCGGGGTCCGAAATTAAGACCAGACATCTGCTAAATACGGATAGATTTTCTGTCTCGCGATTAGGCTATCCGCCACACTGACTTGTAATTGTTTGTATCAAATAGTCATGTCATAAAATAACTACGCTGAGATTCTCTCCTGCACCTTGGTGTCATTTACAGGTGTGCTGCTCTGCTGCTTCTGTCTTGTCAGTATCAAAGTTTGAAGCACACACACTCATACATACACGCACGCAATCACGCACTCACCAGACATATGTTTTTACGTGTTTAGCGCTCCTAGTTTTGCTACACTGTTTACCATATGGGACATCAGCCGATCTGCTAAACTATCACTTGCTGCCGTCTGCTGCTACCGGCGTATATGAAGCACAGAGTTGCGCCCGTATTTATGAAGGTAATAAAATAATTACATGGAGGCTCTGTAGTGTGAATCAAGAAGGTAAACTCTTCATTGCCTCCCACACTGTCATCGGCAGGGCATTACAGCTTCACTCCTTCCATTGTTACCTTTCACAATAAAAGCCCTAGACATATACAACCGCAGCACTGCATACCAGAGGGAACTTATTTACAGGTTTGGTATCCATGCTTTTCCATGCTTTGAACAACCATGATCACAGTCTGTAAAGTAAGGGCCCATCCACACGAAGCCGTGTCAGGGTGAATTCGCCAAAGTTTTTAACAGGTTCAGGCCTTTCATCCATACAAAACCGGCGTTTTCGGAGGTTGAAACTTTATCTTTTTGAAGCGGGGTTCCAGAGTGCACAAATCTGAAGATGTTGCCTTTGCATCTTCATGTGTACAGCCAATGCGAGACTTTTGGCTGGCAATGATGTCATAGCCCCACCTCTCTAACCTCTGACTTAACCCTGGCAGGAAGCCGTCCCATCACAACAACAACAACAACAATGGCGGATTACAGACTCGTGTTCCTGCTACAGAACCTGCTGAGACTATTTGGGCAATAGACAACTATTTACGCTACATGCTCTTGGATTCTCCGTGGAGAGCAACAAGCTTTTTGCGCATGCTCTGTGTCTTCTTCTCCGGTTCAGAGCTGTGCGCGCCAGTTTTTTGTGGCGTGCCATCTCCTGGCTGGCATATATACTGCAGCTTTTTTATGCGGTTTCAGTGGCTTGAACCGGCTTCATTTTGACGCCTGCATTCTTGAAGTCGGCGCCATGTTAACAGAACGCTATTGCAATCCGATCATTTTATTTGGCAGGTTTCAAAAAGACAAGTCTTCGTGTGGATATAGCCTAAATGTGGTGGCAACTGGTAGCACAATTGTGGCCTCCATTAAAGATGATGACCAGTTTGTATAGAACTGTGGCTGTGGGCCTCGCATCACAATAGAAGCATTCCCTGATAAGAAATGACAACATTGCAAGGCATTGCCTGAACCCCAACACAGTGGCACTATATACAAAGTAGTTTAAGTGGTTGATAATGCTACTTGAGGTGATAAATCCAATGATTTACTCATCAGTTTTCCATCAACATAGCTTGTTGCTCACAAATACAAACAGTAGCAGGACACTGCTACAACTGCAGACCTCTCCTGTTCACTCTCCAATATGCACAAGGCATGCTAACTCTGTTTTTGCCTTGCATTCGGTCAGTTCTTGTATTTTTTTCCAGTGCTTTTTGGTGTTTCCTCTGCGCACATTTTCTAGGAAAAAAAAAGAAATCTAAATCAAACATCTGAATTTAGATTTAGATAAACTTTTATTGAGAAACAGTTGGACAAGTCAACTGTAGCTACTTCTTAGAAAAAGTCAATCGACTGTTTCTGATGAATAGATTGTTACAATAATATAACAAATACACTGAGGAATGGTATTGACTTGTCAAGGGTTGATGAGCCCCATCTGTCCTGGTTAGTAGTTTTACTAAAGTCCATTCAAATACAAATTCAAATTCATTCAAATTGCATTCACCTGCTGACGTCAGATTAGGGAAGTCTTTTTTTTCAGCATATACATTTTAATCTATGTGTTTTTTTAACTTTGGTTTGAGACAGGGAAGTCAAAATGTCACAGAAAACTTATCAGGAGGGTGGGGACAAATCTATTTGGATGGGACCCAAAGTAATTTCTGTTTATGGGAAACTGTGTGTGTGTGTGTGTGTGTGTGTGTGTGTGTGAGTGTGTGTGTGTGTGTGTGTGTGTGTCTGTGTGTCTACATAACACGTGCGTTTCTCACATGACTGATAGCAGTGGTGTAAGAGCCGTATCAGGCTGATGATATGGAGCTGGAACATATTTATCAGTGTGGCAGTTTGCACACACACACTCACTCTCACACTTGTACACACTCTCTCTCTCACACACACATGCACACACAAACACACAGTAGATTAGAACCAACGGTAGCAACATTTTGTGTTTTTTAGGTGTGTGTTTAGGGGACACGTAGTTATGATACCACCTACATCAATTCTGGGACCTATGATGTCATCGTAATAATACAATTTGAAACATTATATTGGTATAAACCTTAGACAAATGTTGATGATGTTTCTCTTTGTTTGTTCAGAGACGAGGGGCCATTTCCTACGACAGCTCTGACCAGACAGCACTGTACATTCGTATGCTAGGTAAGTGTTTCCCCACTCTCAGTGCGTAGACACACACACACACAGGCATTCTCAGTTGACACACACGTACACACACTTTCCATACATCAATAGGTTTATCTCCTACATGCTCATGTTCATTTCTTTTTATATAATGGCTTTAAAAGCAGTGAGATGGAAAATGGATGGACAGAAATGCATGTAGAGATTAAGAAGAAATGGGGACGCCCTAGAGTGCATGTCCACTCAATCTCTCAATCAGAATAAGCTCAGATTGTGTGTATCTGTGGTGCTGAGTGTCATTGAAGTTTGATCAGGTTTGCTAAGAGCACAGAATATAATTTTAACCCTAAACAGACAAAGGGTTCATTAGCAGAGTGTGTTTTCGTAGTGTTTATGTGTTTGTGCGTCGTATATACTGCATGTGTGTCTGTCCATTTGCCCATTGCTGCCCTCAGCAACCCTAAGCGGGATAAGCAGTTTAGAAAATGGATGAGAGGACGGAGGGCTCATAGCTCTGCCAGGCAGATGGAGTCAAGTGCATCTAGGAAGCAGCCAGAGAAGCTTCCTAATCAATAAGGCTATTGAGGATAATGGTGCGATTAGAGTCTGGGTGGACCCCTGACTTAAGTCTACCCCAAACAGATGTGCCCTTGCATGCAACTTTTGCCACCTTAATTCATAAATCAGATGGTGTTTGGCTGGTAGCGAGCTCGCAGCGAAAAAGAAAGAGAGAAGGTAGAATTGCTCACAGTGTTATCCTGTCAGTGTCGTTCATAGATATCAGATTGCTGCTGTGAAGCACAGTGAGTAGGCAGGGAGCATTAAACAGCAGGGGCAGTTTACTGAACGTCTTTGTTGAAATCCTGTTTACTATAGCTTTCGCATAATATTGCTATACTCTGTTTCTCTTAAGCTTGATAATGCCTATGACTCGACTGCTGCCACGTGCGTCTAGTCACAGTAACAGCGATTTATAGAGCTCACTGAAGGAGCTTTAGCTTTTTAATCATTTTACTTGGCCAAGTATGATGGCAGCCTCATACGTCACCGGCATAAAGCATCTGTGTCTGTAGATTTTATATTAAATTGAGTGTGAGGAGAGGCACGCTAATGCAGACTGGTGTTTGCCTGGGCCAGGGTTCAGTCTGCCAAGTTAATGCTGATGTGCTTTCAAATAGCAGGACTCAGAGCTTTCGCCGCATCAGTTATAATGACATGACCTACATCCACCCCAGAGTGCCAGCACTAATGCACCGCAGGGGAAACATGGACCCCATGACTCTGAAAACACACTAATCACACAGGCACTCACACACGTGCCGAGCCCCAGCACATGCATCTGCAGATGTGACAGATGTATATACATGTGGGCACACACACACATACACACATACACACACTCACTGCTTAGGAGTGCATGAATGTAGTGTTTTTTTGGTCCTCATTTATGTTTTGCACGTGAAATGCCACCGATACGGTTTCACTCTCCACATTCATACCAACAACTTTACAAACAGCTTTTCAAAATAATGTTGAGCACCGTTATGCCTTGAATTGTAATTCTTAGTTTTTGGTATTTTGATAGGAGCTTGTGTAGTATTCAAACAGCTGTTTGCAAGTAAGTAACATGCTGGTTGGGGAAGCACACCTGTGTGACTGCTTTGATTTTAATTCTAATGCACATACGACACAATCAGAAGTGCCATGCTGGAAACATACCATTGCACTGTTTAGCACCTTGATGAGTATACTGCCATATAGAGTCTTGCCGCATATAGAGTGTTGCCTGGAACGACACACTAGCATTTTACTGCATCAGTGTCATAGCACCATCCTGTCACCTCACTACGCTCTCACTGCTCCTGACTGCAGTCTACAAGCAGGCCGGCCGCCGTCTTTTTGGTCCGAGTCTGGAGCCTGTTCCTGTTCCTCTGCCTGACTACTAAAAACAGTCATAGATGTACTGTAGCTCCCTCTCAGTGGCTCTGAGTACTAATAGTAGAGCAGAATGTCCTGACATGGCATTGCATGCTCAGCTGTTTGATTGACTTGTCTGTCCATTGAATTTTCTCTTCTGGGATGTGAGAGTGTGTGTTTGTGCGTGACTGTGCCCGCACATGGATAGTATACACCAGATTTGGGTCAAATAGTATTTACAAAATCACATCTTTTGCTTGTTTCAGTTTGCTTGAGTACCTAAAAGGATGAGTTTTACCACATTTTGACAACAGAGTTGAAGTCCTGCCTCACTTTCAATGCTTTCCTAATCTTTCCTAGTTGTTACAAAATGCTAAAACATGATGTTCAGTAGGCCTGTCAGGATAATTATGTTATTAACTCATCATACAATATACGGACCTGACCATAATCATTTTCCGTTCCTTGACATTGCCTTTTGTGTTTACATGCGCGTTTGTTTACATAAGAATGTCACCAACATTTCAGCCAACATGATGCCAGAATAAACATTGTAAGACTTGGGTGCAGTGATTCTCCCTCTCTCTACTTGTGTGAGTCAGAAGAAAAATAAAACACTTCAAAGATGGCGCAGCGTAGCTTACTGATAACCTGCAGCTGCATTTTTGGAGTGGAAGAGTCATAGTCCTGATAGTCGTTAGCTTGCAACCCCCTGGCAACGAGGCAAAAAGTCCGTCATTTGTAGTTTTACCTTGCCAGCACACCAGCTAGATTATTGAGGTAACTGCGGTGCTCCAGGGGACGTCACTAAGCTTGTCTATTAATCACAAGAGGCATCACTTGTTTTTGTTTTTGTTGGCCATATTTTGTATTAGGTCTCAAACCGAGTACGTTTTGGCTACTTCTATGAAGGTAATATAATTTTATTGTATATATTAACAAGTGTTAATTACTTTGTTAAAAAATAATAATTGTTTTGTCTTCAAAATGATGAATAACTCAGAAAATATTTATTCATTTAGCTCTTTATGGTCACAAAACATTTTGAATTAAATGCATTTAGCGCAAAATATCGAACATGTAGGCTGCTTACAAAAAAAGCGACCAAATACAATTTAGAAAACAGAAATAACATCAACAAGAATAGCAGTTAAGTAAAGAGGAGGATATTAGTGAGTTGTAAATTCTTATTTGATTTAGAATTACCAAAAGACAGACTCAGTTTAAGGTTTTTAAAAGAACCAATGGGATGGGAAATATACTGTCCAGCTGTGGCTGGTGGAACTGAGGCTGGATTTCAGCTGTTGGTAGTTTTACCAACATTTGCGATTGTCTTATTGTAGTGCTCTGTTCATTGTCCTGTGGTAAAGCCCACCCTTGTGGTACTTGAGCAAGATCAATTCCAGTATAAAATCAAAAAAAGATTTGTAAATACTACTTAGCCTAGCACATTCAGACACATTTCTTTTCAAGCAGCATGAATCTTGAGGAAATAAGTGCTGATTTCTTCTAGGAGATGTGAGAGTGAGAAGTCAGGTTGGATTTGAACCGGAACGAAGAAGCTCCCACCCGTACCTGTGCATCGACTTCCGAACTCTTCACAGTGAGTATGAATCACAGCCCATTACCATGACTCGTCGGCCTCTTTGATAACGAGACATTATCACATAGTTGGTTCCTCTCCAGCAGGACTGGCAGATGTTTGTGCAGTGCTTTCATGCAGTGTTTCACATGATGATAAAGACCAAGGTGTGTCTTGGTGTAAACCATGTGAAAGGCTTTTTATCAAAGCTTTGTGAGTGGATGTGTGATAAATAAGCACTTTCATAGCTGTTGAAACCTTTTAGAAAACATCAAGTAGTTCAAGAGAAGCATTGTGTGTGTTGACATTTTGACCCAAAAGTAATCCTACCTCATGCTGACGTGTTTCCGGATTGCAGCCATGGTTTATTCAGACACAGTGCTTTTCTCTGTGTGTGTGTGTGTGTGTGTGTGTGTGTGTGTGTGTAGGTGTGTGTGTGTGTGTGTGTGTGTGTGAGTGTGTGAGAGACCACTGACAAAGCATGTCTGCTGTGTGATCCCAGACGAAAGGCTTATGAGTGGGCGGCTGTGTCAGCAGCGACTGTTTGTATATCTCTGTGTTGGTGTCAGATCCCCACCGACTTTGTGCAACCCAAATGATTCTCAGAGCCTAATGAGCTTGTAAAATAAACATTTCCCCAAATAAGTTTTATTTTACATATTACATCTTTTGTCAATATTTGTGTGCGTGTGTCTGTGTGTGTGCAGCACGGCTGGGCTATGGGTCCACGTCAACGAGCTCTGCTCCTGAAAGGAGGGTCCACAGACTGCTTAGCTTCCAGAGGTACCTGCACTCATCCCGTCTGCTGCGGGGAGTTCCCCAGCAGATCCCCCTCCACATCCTGGATGAAGACTACACTGGACAGGCCAGAGTATGACACCCAGCTTTATTCATTTCATTTTTTTACTCATGTGTCATGCCAAGACTTGGCCCATGCCATATGGGATTTCAAGACACGTCGTCTCACGTATTTCGTCCAGTCTTACATCTACAAAGCACACACAAAAGTTTTTAAAAAAGAAGAAAAGAACATGAAACTCAAACAAAGTAAAATCAACATCCCAAGTGAGCTGTTCACACAAGGAACTAACAAATATTTGAAGATTATCTTGATAAAGAGCTTTTCTCTCTCCCCCAGGCTTTCTCAAGGTAACCAGCCAATTTATGTTTCATGTGTGAACAGCCACCTCAGTCTTTGTGCGTCCCCCACACCCACAAAATATTGACCTGTTTTTATCATACTAAACAAAGCATCACACAGTTCACAATAATTTATATAATGATATGATAATAAGGCTTAGATTTGCTTTTTTCAGGCCTCACATCACTAATTTGTTGCTTCTCTTTTCCCTTTTTTGTAGTGCATGCTGGAAAAAGTCGGGAACTGGAATTTTGACATTTTCCTCTTCGATAGGTTGACAAACGGTATGTAAAATATGGTCTGACACACTGTTAAGAAGTTTTCTTTCAAGTCATGACAACAGCAGTAATGCATCATTGACAGGATAATCCAGCATTAAACCAGCCTTAGACTCAATGTGTTACCAATGGTGCCATCTATTGGATGCTAGCCGACAGAGGATCTGAATGAAGATGAACTCTATGATCAAATCATTAAATTTTATTTTGTACTTAAGTGTCAGTTGCTTGTTGAAGAGAGGATGCAAAACAATACTGTCAATTTTCCAACACAGCTGTAATGGAGTTTAGGTGACAGGCTTCAAAGAGCGGCAGCTTCATTTTGAACCACCATTCAACAATCATTAAAGGAAGCATAATGAACAAGCTAATACATATTTCTGCACTGACAGGAGCCTCAGTAGATAAGAGCAAGATACTGTGTGTTGTATTGTGAAAAAAGGGTGTGACTTAGATCAGAAATGACCCAAGAAAAGTATGTTCTTGGTTATTATTATGCTTCGTCATTTGTCTGTCTTGATGTATACTGTGTAACTCAAAACAGGAAATAGGAAAAGGGATGGCAAGAGATAACAGCCGCAGCGCTTTGGGTAGAAAAAGGATGAAAAATCACAAAATTGAGTAATTATGGGAAGTGAAAAAGGGGCATTCAAGGCAGACTTAGAGTAAGTGGATGGTCCAGTGAAGTTACAAAACAGAAAATAACTCCTGTAATGCACAGAGCATAACAGATTCATGATATTTTACAGTGCATCAATGTCTGACGGTACAATTTCTCCATTTTAGTACAAGCAAAAAGAGATACACAAACCAGATTAATTGTCTTCTCATTCAGGAAACAGCCTCATCACCCTGACCTTCCACCTGCTGAACCAGTACGGCCTGGTGGAGCTCTTCCAGCTGGACATGGTCAAACTCTGGAGGTTCCTCGTCATGGTCCAGGAGGACTACCACAGCGACAACCCCTACCACAACGCTGTCCACGCTGCAGATGTCACACAGGCCATGTACTGCTACCTGCGGGAACCAATGGTGAGACATGTAAAGTTGCATGAACGTCAGTAGAACAGCCACTTCTGGGTAGACCATGGCAATTGATTTCAATTGCGGAAATATGTGAAATCAGCGAATTTGTTTATTTTTGTTCTCATTTTCAGCTGAATCTGTAAATTTTAACAATATATAGTTAAACACAGTGGTCTGACCTATCTCACGTTTCTGCTGTGCTTTTTTAACGTAGTGTTGCTTTGCTAGCATCTTTGATAAACCAAATCTACTGGCACAGAAGCTCAGCAATGTACTGCTGTGGACGAGGGACGAAAAGACCCACCCAAAAAAAAACCAGTATCAGTTTAACTGTGTGATGTATTTGGCATATTTTCTTCGCTTTACCTCACACACTAAGAGATTTAGGCAGCGGTAGACCAGCAGGGCCCCGGTTCTGTAAGGTAAAATTACTGTTTTTGTCAACGGAGTCTGGTGGCGATGAGATAGCTGCTTCAGTTCCCTGTCGGAAAGGGCTGTATGACAGCAAGGTAAAGCAGTTAAATTAGTGTAGATATAGTGTACACTTGAACTGATATGTTATTTTTTTGGGTGCCTAAAGACTAACCAACTGAAGCAGCGTTTGCTCAGCGCTGTTTCATTTAATGTACGTGACGTGAGGGTTTTCTACCGGCGAGTTATTATAAACAAACATTGTGATTCGGTCTATAAAATTTTCAGATCTGAAAGTGTTTCAGTGTAGGAGTATATGTATTTTAATGATTAATCTTCATAATTGTTCTGCCATTGTCTTGTGAATGCAGCTTGCCAAGTCTCTGACCTCCTGTGACATCCTACTGGGACTCCTAGCAGCCGCCACACATGACCTGGACCATCCCGGGGTCAACCAGCCTTTCCTCATTAAGACTGACCACTATCTAGCTACACTCTACAGGGTAAAGCCACTTAACAGTCAATCTTAAATGTGCCAGAACTTTATGGATGTACTGAAGTGGATGACATCATATGGTTTTTTACACTGATGTGTCTGTGCACTTTTTCTTTTCCTTTGTACCGAGCAGAATACCTCAGTTCTGGAAAACCACCACTGGAAGTCAGCAGTGGGCCTGCTCAGAGAGACTGGGCTGTTCTCCCATCTGCCTGCTGAGGACAGGTCAGTCTGACACTGAAATGATGCTCAGCGTGCCAAGAAAACTCCAATTGAAGTTATTTCAAAAGACTTCTCTGCTGAGTTCACAGAGAAAATGGCATCAGATGCCTCAGCCAGTGCTAAACAATCTGATCATCTCCTCTTTCTGACCCCTCAGCCTCAACATGGAGAGGGAGTTGGGCTCCTTAATCCTGGCCACGGACATCAGCAGACAGAACGAGTACCTGTCTAGGTTTCGCAGGCACCTGGACCAGGATAACCTGTGCTTGAGCAACGCCAGCCACCGTCACTTCATCCTGCAGGTCGGTTACCTTCTCTTTCATACAAACACACACAATTTACACATCTCCGCGGCAGAACTCTGGGCTCTTAATTTGTTTTTACTCCCACCCTGTACAGATGGCTCTGAAGTGTGCGGACATCTGTAACCCCTGCAGACCCTGGGAGCTGAGCAAACAGTGGAGTGAGAAAGTGACAGAGGAGTTCTTCCAGCAAGGTTATCATCTTTTCTGCTGCCTGCTGTTATATTGTTTGTCATTCTCCTTCAGTTATTTATTTTGCTCTTTCCTTTGGTCCCATTACAGCTCCTTCTTTGTTCTCTCTGTGTTCATTCTCCGCAACAGTCATTCTTTAACAGTTGAACATATAATGCCCTAAAATAGCTGATATACTGATTCTATCATGTTAAACTCTTTTAGGAGACATTGAGAAGAAGCACAAACTTGAAGTCAGCCCACTTTGTGACAGAGAGATCAACACAGTTGGCAACATTCAGATCGGTAAGTAGCTGTGTAGAAAGGACACTGAGCAGTTTGCTGTGGTCATTTGACACGTACAAAGGGAAATGGTTATTGTTTTTAGTCATCACATCACAACACACCAGTGGGGCTGTAAACTGTGTCACACTTGGTAGTTTGAGAACAATGTTTCAGCCTGTTGTTACACTGACTTGCTGTTGTAATGGCAACAGCACACATAAAAATGGCCGCCACTCTGACCCTCCTGCTGTGTTATTTGAGTGGGAATGTCCGTTCTATTTTGATTCTATCTCTATGGTTGTATATTTGTTGTTTTCAGCTTTCACTGAAAACTTCTGTGTCTTCTGCCTCTTCTCCCCCCTCAGGCTTCATGACATACGTGGCGGAGCCACTGTTTGCAGAGTGGGCCCGTTTCTCCGACACACGTCTGTCCCAGACCATGTTAGGCCACATGGGGCTGAACAAGGCCAGCTGGGGTGGCCTACAGCAGGAACAAACCTCCGAGGAGGCGGAACCCAGCGCAGCCAGCACAGACACAGAGAACGGCGCCGCCGCCACTCGAAGAGACAGCAACACAGCTACAGCCACAGGAGGAACCAGCTCCAAAGAAATACCTCAGGGAAGCAGAGAATCCTGACACTCCTCGTGTGCCCTTTCACCTCAACCTCCCAAACCCTGGCCTCGGGCCGCACCACACACTGGGGGCCGGGTGGGGCACGCAACGGCCTGCAGCTCTGCTGCTGCCCCACCTGATCCTAACACCTTGTTTATGTTTTGTTGCTTTTGCCTCTCATCTTGATAAACCACTGATTTTATTTAATTTATTTAATTTTTAATTCCTCTTTTTTGGCATAGAGCAATACATAGATACCTCATTTGGCTACTGCTGTATTTTCTTTTATTTGCTTTGTTTTATTTATTTGTCCACTGTAGTTTTGGCATTACTGACTGAACACACCACTTTTTTTTGTCGATGAACCTTAAGGGGAAAGCAGTATACGAACTGAAGAAGACATTTTTCTGGTATTTTTGAAGTGCCATTTGAAAACAAAGATTTGAAGAATGATCTGAACTGACTGAGACAACTGGAGTATTCAGACACGAGACCCTCCTGAGACTTTAAAGTAATGCCGTGTTGCATTTGTATTGAAGATTCTTCCTCATGTAAAAACAAAAAAAAAAATGTGACAAGCCCAGTCCTTTTGCTGCCTCTACGAAGACTGTTTACGCATCTCCTTGTTTGTTGTTTCTTTCCCTTGAACTGAAGTGAATCATGTCGGCTCCACGGTTTGCCTTCGAAGCACAGATGTGAAGAACCACTCGTTTGAACTGTCATCCCACTGTTGAAGCCATGAGCAGAACCTTATTCAAACACACCAGATGCCATAAGTAACTCCACCTGTGCTACAATGTGTTTTTGCACTCCCAAATAAAGATGGTGTTGGATGTGCAGCTTCGTCTCCACGACATCTCCAAGAGACCCTGAAGGTATTGTAGACATTGGTCCTTTTCTGATGATGTTTCCGAATCTTCCAGTGCTGGTTGAACTCGGGGTAGCTTCCCTCCCAGACTGGAGATCAGTTACTCACTGCACATGCATCTCACCTGGAACTCCACTCCACGCAACTCGACTCGCTCAGGGTTTTGCCAGTCTCTTATCAAGAGGGAGAGGGGGAGGGGGTGACGACGGACGATGCAGGGTTGTTTTTTTTCCTGGCTGGGCTCTACTGAAGGAGACTCTCCCTCTCCGCAGAATGTCTCTCACAGCCACATGCAACCTAAAGGACTGCTTGATTGATGCCTTATAACTATGCACAAACTATGCTAAGTGACCAAACCAGCTCCTGTTCCCATCAAGTGCATGGTGTGCTTGTCTTTGAATGCACTGTCCAATCCCTTTGCCTTTTTGTTGTGAGGAACAACTCCAGCTGTCCTTTTTTTGTACGGAAACAAAATGGTCGAGTGACTTTTGAACATTCCATTTCTTTGTGTTTGGTTTGTCTACTTTGATTCTGTATAGTGGCACAAATTGTGTTTGTGTTTAAACATTTTGAAAGATAACAGGTGCTTTTCTTACTTTAGCTGATTTGTATTTTGCTGTAAGTGCTGTAAGACTGTTGATAAAACTGTTTACAATTTGTTGCGACAGCCATTTTTGGGAAGACTTCGGTGTCGAGCCAGATTTTGTAAAGGCTTTGCTGTATTGACCTTTTTGATACATGCCTGTTGCAGTTACAATTTGAATAATAAAACCTGTTGTTGACAAATGTTTCTTTGACTTTCACACGTTAAAAGCAGGTCGTTTAATATGCTAGTGCGGTGGTTCTCAAAAATCTCTCGATAATGTGCCCCCTTTGAAATATTTTCTCAGCCAAGTCCCTCCTCACCAGCACAAAACATTTTTGTTAGAAAAAAGGTGCCGTACAGCGCTGCACCATCAGAGTCTGATTTACTAAACGACAACCTTGTAACTGTAAAAAACACTATCGCTATCACAGTAATCATAGTAAGCTGGCAAAGCAACATTTTAAAGGTCCCATATTGTAAACAGTCAGATTTCTATGTCTTTTTTTTTAAAGGTCCAGTGTGTAGGATAGAGGCATAAATTTCTTTCATTAATTCATAGAGACCCAGGACGCCTTCCATACCTTCAGGTTGATTTTCCTCAGGTGAATTGTTTGCACAGTGTCTGGCCTGTTTCTTTCTCATGTGCTTGTTCGCGTTGACATTTTTCTTCCAGAGATAAAAAAAAAGGCTGTAACTCAGTCACACGCTGCTTTGTTTCAATATTCTTTCAAAATCTGTAAATTGTTTGCAGCGTGTTTTAGGCAGCTCTAGCTCTGTCAGCCATCTTTAATTGGCTCAAGGTCCATTTATGTCCCTAGTTATGTCCTTGCTGTCAAAAATATTTCAATATTGACAGAAATGGTACATTCATAACTGTTTCATTAGTTTATAATCACCTGAAAATAAGAAACTAATAGGGGTCTTCCGTGTTTCTACTGTAGGGGACAAACCAAACACTAACTCTAGATAGGACCCTTCACCTTTCCTCATGGGCCATCGTAGTTCTCCCACATGCTTGGCACATGGCAGAAGTTTCAGTCCTGCAACCTCACAGCTAAATGCCACTAAATCCTACACACTGGACCTGTAGTATAACGCAGGTAAAGGTGTTATATAAATACTGTGAAAGTATCAAAACACTCAATCCTCAGAGAAATGCACACAGTCCATATTCAGAAACTGTGCTCTCCAAATGAGCCGTCAGCACTTCCGTGAAGCTGTGATGTCACAACTATATAATATAGACCGTTTCAGACTTGAAACACAAACATTTTAAATGGGTCCCTTTGTATTTCCTGCTGGAATGTTTTACTCTAGCCGTGTCTCAATTCAGGGGCTGCAGCCTTTGAACGACGCGGCCTTCACACTCGATGTCGCCAAACAATTCGCAAAACCGAACGGTCTCCCAAATGGGAGGATTTCTGGTTGTATCACCACTTATTCTCGCCCGACCAGTTGGCATTACTCTTACCTAGCAGCCAGCTGTGCTTGACAAAAGAGGGAGCAAGATAGTAAGTTAGTTAGCCTTAAATCGTGGACCCAGAGATTGTTAGTATATATTTTTTTTATTTAATACCTGAGGAGATGATTCACCGTCATGGACACCAGTGTTTGATATATTTCAGGCTGATGGAAGACTTAAAATTATTACGTATTAAGATTGTTAAAGCTGTGTGCTTTTAGCATCTTGGGATAGGCTGGGCCATGACGAATTCATCCGTTGCATCCTCCGAATTCTGGGAAAGGTGGCTGCATTTCTTGGCCGCATTTGAAGAAGCCTTCGAAATGGGACAGCCGTGGTCGCGCAGATGTGACGCAATTGATCTTCAAATGCAGAGACACAGCTAATGTTTATAAATGACATCAGCTGACAGGGAGTAAACAGGGACCCAAGCTGTCGCCTAGAAATTCTATTCCAGTATAATGGTCCATAAGGATACAAAGTGCCACCAAAGTGCTGTTATACCAGCTGCAATGACGGTGCAGAGATGCCTAGAGTGCAGATGTGGGAGACCCGTATATACTTGCCTATCAGCGCAGACTGGTCTCTTTCAGGCGGGGCCTTAAAGAGACAAGCGCTAAGACGGACTGTTTCAGGATATTCAGGCTTACGGTATGAGAAAATTCAGTATGTAAACATGTTCTAGTAGAAACCAAAAACACAAGTGTAAACCTGAAAATGACCTTTAAAAAAATCTCTCATACCTCCTGCAGTACTCCCATTTGAGAAACACTGCTCTCGTCAACATTTGCATTAGTAATGTCAATTGTAAATAAATGATAATGTCTCCTTTGAGTTATGTTCCACTTCATAATCTCTGGCTGATCCTTACTTTTCAGGAGCAATTTAATTTGAGGGCAGGTGACTTTCATTCGGTTAAAACTCACATGACAGACAAACACCACAGCAAATCAGGACAGAATATCAACTTTAATTTAAAGATTTGTCAAAACAGTTTTTATGGAAGACAACTCCTACAAAATTCGACTACTGACACATTCAGTCCACCTTCCCTTATAAAACGCTAATACTAGTAGAGCTGACTTGAAGCAGCAACCGCACTGGCATAATGAACAGAGCTGGAAACAATGTGCAGTCAGTCACTTTGAGCTGAAAACAAAACACGACCTTGAGGAGTCGGTTTGTGTTTCCAAACTGAGGCGTGAAAATGTGATGATTTCTGGCACAGAAGCATTTTTACCTTTGGAATACTGATAACGGCGGGTACATAAGCACCCGTGACTAAAATGTGTTTTCAATATAGTTAACTACAACAATAGTGTTTCTTTACCGATGATGTTGAAATGTGTGTGTTAAGTTCTGGGAAAGCTTTCTGTGATAAAAGGCCAATCTTATCAAAAAAAGATAAAGCAAGAAAACACTGAACGTGCACAGCAGTTACCATATCTGTTTTCCTCACTATTTCAGCTTCATCCTACATTTAAAATAGAAAAAGGGATATGAAAAGATATTTGGCAGTGAAAGGCAGAATCTCGCAGATCATCACTGGAATGTCTTTGGCTCTCAAACACAAATCGTACTAAAGAAATAAACAGCGTCAACTAAAACTGGGATGCATATATTTGAACCAGCAAAGGACACACAATCCCCCGCAAGACTGGCAACTGGGACACAACTTACACACAGATTAAAAGCCACTTATGATTAATAACAAAATCTACGGCATAATTACCTGTGTTAAAATCTTACCTATCTACTTAAACCACAACATAAATAGAAAGATCCCGGTCATAAATTAGTCTATCATACATGTATAAACAATACAGCACAATATTCCACAAGTAAGAAAGTGCTCCCTTTCTTCTGTGGTAGAACTCTTCAGCTTTCACAGACCCCTTAAAGATGGGAATGCAAACATGACCAACTGTGTGATGTGCAACATTTTAACAAAAACCTAAATGATTTAGCAGTAAGACTGGTAACGTGTATTGATTCTGTAGTGTTGCCTCTTCACTTTCACTCATGACTGATATGAGCAGAAAATTTTAAACTATTCAACACAAAAAGACATTCAGTTTAACAACGACAAAAAATCATGTCTGTAAAATAGAAAGCTAATATTATAAGTTATAAAAGTGCAAAAACAGATTGGTCAAGATGACAATCAGATACAACACTATGAGATGACTGAGACCAGGAGCAGACTCATCTACGTCAGTCAGAATCCCTTGTTTTTCTACAGAAACAGCTGATATTAAAAGGTTGATAAGGCACTTCAAAGTGTCCGCAGCACATCTGGACCCCGAGTTCAGAATCATCTGTTTAGAGGAACTTCCTTTTTCCAGTTGCTTTCAACATGTGCTGCCCAAACTGTGAAAACAGACAGAGGACAGAATAAGGTACAGAAGACCCTACAAACCACTTTAAGGGATGGCTCACCCCAAAAATCAAAAACACAAATGTTTACTCCTACCTGTAGTGCTTTTTATTCATCTGGATTGTTTTGGTGTGAGTTGCAGAGTGTTGGAGATATCAGCTGTAGAGATGTCTGCCTTCTCTCCAGAATAATTAAACTAGATGGCACTCAGCTCATGGTGCTCAAAACACAAACAAAATACATCTGAAAAACTCAACAGCAATGTCTCTTCTCAGAAATCATGACCCGCTTACTCAAGATAATCCACAGACCATGCTGTGAGCAGTTTCATGTAGGAACTATTTTCTTTTGACCGAACTACACCCACCAACCAAATCACTGTGCAGAAGGAAACATGCATCTACTTCTAGCTTACCTAGCACCTCTAAGCTGGCTAAAGTTACAGCTCAGCCGAGGAGGACATCATCAATGTTTACATCTCATGGTATCACAAGCAAGAGCCTTTCATCTGTGATTAGATGCATCCTTCCTTCTGCACTGAGATATGGTTGCCAGGTGCAGTTTGACAGAAACAAAATAGTTCCTACATGAAACTGCTCACAACAAGGTCTGTGGATTATCTTGAGTAACTGGGTCATGATTTCTGAAAAAAGACATTGCTGTTGAGTTTTTTTAATGTATTTTTTGGCGCTTTGAGCACCACAAGCTGAGTGCCATCTAGTTCCATTGGATTGGAGAGAAGGCAGACATCTCTACAGTGGATATCTCCAACACTTGGTAGCTCAAATCAAAACAATTTAGACTGATAAATAGCACTACATGTAAGAGTAAAAGTATGTCTTTTGTATTTGGGGGTGAACTGTCCCTTTAAGAGAAGATCAATCAAATTACATGCACTTGATTCCAAACATTAGTCAAGAATATGAAAATCCACCTTTAGAAAAAACTTTTTATGGTGTAATTCAAGTTACTATCGACAAAAACAAAGTCTAGAAAAGTTGAATATCAAAGCAGAATTTTTTTTCCTAACGATGTTTGCAGCATTAATATGAAGACTTTGTGGCATTTGTGGCATGAACACGGTAACATCTCTCACCAAAGGGGTTTCGGTTTGAGGTTTTTCTTCTTGAACAGGAAGTGTGAAATCCTCCTTGTCTCCTTGTTCACTGTTGTGTCGATACCGATGGGCAAACTTGCGCTTCAGGGCCTCTGCAATGAGAGCGGCAATCTACAGGCTCACTGGACTTCACTTTAGCTTCACCCTCCACTGGACGACTATGAAACACACAGTTACAAGCAATGAGGATTAGCATTTGATTATCTGTGTGATATACAAACATGTCTGATTCACTATTTAAGCAGACCCCCACCTTTTGACTGATCGCAACTTGACTTTGTTCATGTCTTTCAGGACGTCCAGCATGTTGGGGATTTCTGCTGGCTTTGAGTCCAAAACTGTCTGGCTGTTTGTCTTCTTCCCCCTGCGCTCTCTTATCAGGTCAATGGCAGAAAATGTCCGCTGGAGATTTGAGGGTGGTGGTGGTAGTGGTGGTGGAGGAGGAGGAGGTGGTGGGGGAGGGGGAGGCAGGGTGCCACAGGGTGGAGGGGGAGGTGGAGGTGTCCCTGTGGTAGCAGCTGAGGTGAAACAAAGAAAAGAGAAATCTTGAGGCTGTGTGACATTTGAAACTCTGCTGCCATCTACAGGAGATTTAATATCACTGCAGTGAAGCAAACAAACCAAATCACAGCATTTACGCCACATGGAGAGAGATAGGACTGTTTTGTGTAAGAGATACCTGGCTGTGTATTCTGTTCCTGAGCCAATACAATTTGTGCTATCTGAGCTCTGAGTTTGGCAAGTTCTGTCTCCAGTGCGCTGATCTTCTGGATGGCCTCATCATTGGCGACTGTTGGCCCCTGAGGGTCCGGAGTCCCCTGCTGCAGGCTTGGTAGTGACCTTCGGCGGGTTAGGGGTTTTCTCTGAGGATGAGGCTGGTGGGCTCGAAACACGAGTCCTTGTGGGATTGCTGACCTGTTTCAATAAGGCAGAATGAACTTTATTTCTAAATGCTACTAACAGGAAAAACTAAATTTTAACACATGGAACTGCAAATATCATGCTAAAAGATGTTAGCAAGGAGATAATTAATAATTATAATAATAATTTATTTACAACACAAAGTTTCAAAGTGTTTCACAAAAATAAAAAATGGTAGACAATGATAAAAACTATTTAAAAACAGTTTAAAAGTTATTTAAATTTAACAAAAGGAACTACACATGAGAAAGAGTAAATTAACTAAAACAAAACTATACGAAAAACACACACAAAAAAAAACATTATAAAAAGGTTTTAAGGAGTGACATTTATTCAGGCCACAACCCCATTTAAAGCACACTTAAAAATATGTTTTAAAGAGAGATATAAAAGAGGATGAAGAGCTCCCCAGTCTGATTTCCTCAGGGAGGTTGTTCCAGAGAGTGGAGGCCCTAACAGAAAAGGCCTGTTCGCCCTTGGCCCTCGTCCTAGACTGTAAAAGCAGAACCTTGGCTCTACCAGATCATTATCCTGCTCTCACCTGGGTCTGCCAAACAAGTCTTCGTCGTCATCCTCCTCATCCCTGTCAATCCAGGCAACATCAGCCAAAGAGGCCACCAAACCATTCTGCCTTCTGGCGCTGATCAGGACACCAGCCTCCTCACTGTATGGATAAAGCTGTCAGACAGAGAGAACACAGCCACATTCAACATTTGGACAAAAAAAACTCTGAAAGACATGCCAAGGAAAAGCACACACCACAACACCGCATTGCAACAACTAATAAAAGGAGGTAATCAAGTAGAAAATAGGAAATGAGAGTGGTTAAGAGGGAGGAGGTGAGGGGATCTCTACAGTGTTAATGAAAGGTTCAGGTAAGTTAGAATGTAGCTCAGTGGGTCTTAAATCAGCACAAGGTTGCTGCTGAAGAAACTGACCTAAAGCAGACAGACTGCATTCCTCAGAGCGAGGGAGGGAGGCTGGAGACAGAAGAAAAGAAGAAAGAGAACGCACAGTGTTGAAAGAGACAGAAAAGTGAAGAGAAGCAGTTCAGTTTTGAATTTGACATGCCACTGAACAGAAATATCTCAAAAGTTGATTTGTTAACAGTTTAAAAACTTCAGCACACACAGTCAGTGTTCTTGAGATAAGAAAATATCTCTGTTCCAATGACTTCATCCTGTCTGTTTATGGTTCAGAAATGAAAACAGTCACACAACCTGAGGTAAACAAAAGCTGGGAGAGGGTACGTGATTTGATGTCACGTAACTGTGACTCCAGCAGTCAGGAGAGACAGGGCTATATCAAATGTGACAACATGCCATCATCTTACAAAAATACAAGATATACATACTGCATCTTTAAGTCAGCTAAAGGATACATTATTAAAAAAATATATGATCGCTGGTAACATTCCCTCACCTGGAAATGAACCCTGGCGCAGGGTTTAAGAGGAAGAGTAGAAGCTATTCTCCTCACAATACTTCTTGAGGACCCATAAGGCTTGGCTGATCCAGAAGCCTATAAAACAAAAGATAAAACACATTATTTACATCACCAATAAAAGAAAAAAATAATGTGCCACATTCTGCAAATTACAGTTCATTTATTAATCAACTAAATGCAGTCAACACAAGCTGCATTCTCGGTGTGTAAATATAAATTTAATACATTTTTTTTATATGATGATAATTAGCTGAGATTATAAAGTCTGTCAAAATATGATTTCAATTCCATTTCGCGGCCGGTCGGTTGATATACGATGATACAAGTGAATGCCTCATTGTCTTTTTTCTTGGCTGCTTGCCATTATCTGTCTGGCTCTAGGCCGCTAGCAATGTTTGAATGTTTGGAAGGGAAGTTTGCTTATGTGCTTAGTTGGAAATGGTGACTCAGACATGCAATTGGATCTTCAAAAGAAAGGAATATCTTCGAGGTGGCTATGTGTATTGATGTTTTCACTTTGCATGGATGATATTGAATCGTTGGTCTTTGAGTAGATATATCCATCCAGATCGATATAATGTTACAACCCTGCTGCATTCAAGTGATAACATTCCCTAGTCCATGGCTGGTACTCAGATTTTGCACATGAGAGACCCTAACAAGGAGCTTTAAGATGAGAGCCAGACAAAGGCACAACATAGTGGTGTTTCATGGTCTGTGTAAGACTACTAGATCAAATGTATGGAAATGGTGCATTCAACAGACATTTATAGAGTCAGCATTAAACTTAATTGTCACATACCAGGTCCATTTCAAACTGTGTATTGTCTTTACTCATTTCTGTTGATGTGTTTCACAAGGGCAGATGGACACATGCCCCAGCACCAAGGGCATCATCACCAAGCAGTCATCTAGAGGAAACACAGAACAAGGGTGAGAAATTCAGGTAGAATCATCTCAAACACAAAACTTAAAACCAACAGTGACTTCTTATGCCTTTGCAGAGTATGTTAAGATGCTCCTGTACAACTGGCATACACTCTGCATCAACAATTAGTGGTATAGACTGACATTAACTTTGAAAAGCAATACAGTTGTCTGTCCAATATTATCACTGTTGCCAATACCAATAATGCTAATGGTAAAAAGACATACAGCAGAATATTGAGTCAAGGCTAGGTAGCTAAGGTTAGCTAAAGATGCATAAACAAATAAGGCACAGACACAGAATGTATAACTGGTTTAATGTACTTAACACTGCCATTTGTGTTGTTTGTTTTGCGATGTCGACTTCACTGCTTTAACACTGCAATCTCCCACTGAGAGCATCCATGTATCACTATAATTATGGGAGCAAACGTGTTCAAGCTAACATTTACCACTGTGTTGTTTTGAGAGTTAAGAACTTACACAACATGCCAAGAAACGAACAAAGTGAGTCAGGTGCAGCTCTGTGACAGATGTTAGCAGCTTTACAACAGGCCAATGTGTCAGCTAAGCTAATTAAACCGGCGAATCGCAACTTTAGCGGGCTAAATGGCTAAATGCTAACAAGGACAGCAGGCTAGCTAACTTCGGCCAACTTTAACAGTCGCTGACATTTATTGGGATACATTGAAGACAAGCGCAGCTCTCGTTACCCCTAACGTTGATAGCCAGCTACATGTGTTAACGTTACATCCATAATCAATAATCGGTCGTGTGTGACTTTGAAACCAACTTACCGAGATTGACGTTAGCAGACAGCTCAGTAAGTTTTTCCACCTTGTCAACGGACATCTGCAGCAGGCGGTGACTAACCAGGGAACATCCAGGGAATACATGTTAGGGCCAATGGGATTATACGGATTACAATAGATAGGTTGTAGCCATGGGATATCATCATTGGTTGGCCACATTGATTGACAGATACATCAACCAATTGCCTTTCACCATTAAAAGAAAACGATCTAATGATTGGATGTCATATCAGTCAATCAATCTATACTGTCCAATCAAATGCCGGAATCTGCGTGTATGTTCGTTATACTCCTCGACATTTGCCGGCGGAGACATGTCAGGTTTAACCTGCTGGGATCCTTATGGAAAACTGGGATGTCTTCATTCACAAAACAGCTGTACCCACTGATGTGCCACAAAACCCAAACACTGAGCACAGCTGCTAGCGACAGGACTATGGTAAAGAAAGAGGCGCAGGCCTAGCGTTAGTGAAATAATCTTGTTACAGTTTATTTGGTGGCATCGGAACTTTTTGTAACGTCGTCTTTGCATCTGTTGTAACTGAAGTCGACCGGGGTTGTCTCATGGTTTTACCGAAAACTGACAAAAAGGTACGCTGTAATTGTCAAGTAACGTTAGCTAGCCTAGCTTAGCTGCCGAGTCGCCTGTGTACCACAGGGCGTGATTTGAGGTGAGGTTGGGGGTCGTGGAAAGTGTCTTTGGCAAAAATCGAGTATTTATATTTTGGTTTACGAAAATTACTTGATTGTGTTAGTAGTAAGTATGGGATTAACCCGCATGGTTGTCAAAGTTAGCTTGCCAAACTATGCTAAAGTATGTGTACTCAAATGTCTTAACAGTGCACAACAATAACTTTACAAGAGTCACTAACCTGTCAGGTTGTGCAGCACAGTGTTTTAGAGATTGCTGCTGATATACAGCCCCAGAAACTCCCCAAAATCAGTGAGACGTACTGTAAAACAATGCGATGAGTGTAAAAGTTTGACACTAGAGTATGCCACGGGCACCTCAGTTTGCAAGGTGCATTATTATTCTGCACTAAATTGGTAACAAAATAGATTTTGAGGTGTTTATGAGTTTGTTTGTTTCTTGCACCAAACGTATTTATGTAAGTTTTGTAACATTTAGTACCACTGATCAACATGGTCAGTTGATTCATAGAAAATTATTTGTCAACTATTATTGACAATCAATTAATGATAACTTTTAGTAATATAAAAAGCCAAATGTAACTGGTTCAAGCTTCTCACATGTAAAAATCTGCTGATTGTCTCGATTATATTACTGTAAACTATATACATTGGGGATTTTTTATGAGTGGTCAGAAAAATAAGCATTTTAAATATGTCATCTTGGATTTTGGGAAACTGATAGAAACTGTGATAGTCACTTTTACCCATTTTCTGACTACCTGTCGTCCAAACTACTAATTTAAACAGTGTACAGGTCAGTTAAGAATGAAATAACGATTAGCTGCAGCCCTCATTCTCATAACGTAAGATCCCTGATTTACCTTATCTTTTTTTCCAGTAGAGTGAAGAGGTTGGTTTAATGTGCGTGGTATCAAGACAAGAGGCACCATGAGTGCGGAGCTGGATGCACTGGCCGTGGTGAACCAGCTGCGAGATCTTGCTGCAGACCCCCTGAATCGAAGAGCCATAGTAGAAGACCAAGGCTGTCTGCCAGGTCTCATCCTTTTTTTGGACCACCCCAACCCTCAGGTCGTCTACTCTGCACTATTGGTAAGCATCATCTGAATATTTACATTTTCTTAATGTGTGCACAGATGAAGAACTTCACATCACAGACAGTTAGATAGATAGATAGATAGATAGATAGTACTTTATTGACCCCAAACTGGGCAATTCTTGATTTTTCTGATTCTAGTTAGCGGTGGAAGAAAAAGAAACATTTTGTGCTTGTTATTCAGTATCGTCATTCAAAGAAAGAAATTAAATATTTATAAATGTAGTTGAAGTATCTACAGCAGCTGTTTTTAAATTAGTCCCGGTTGAATAACCAGTAGAGCTCCCTGCTGGCTCTGTTACTCAGGTGTTTTCTGCTCATGTCATATTCTGGCCCCCTGCTGTTCAGCAGTGACAGAGCCGGTTTCAGTGACCATCTGAAGGCCATATCTCCTACCGCTGAGTCTCACTCACATGCTGGTACATTGTGTCTTTAAAACCGCTACATATTTAAAAACACTGTACAATGGTGACATCTGCTGTCTGTTTAGTGGTGTAAACACAACACGAAGTCTTGATATAGCAACCTCTCCCCACTTCCACCACCACCCTTCTGTACAGTACATGACTTGTATTGTGAGTGCGCATATAAGTGGCTTTATGTAACAGTTGCTCCTTGATGGTAACCCGTGAAGTGTAAACACGGGGTCAGTGCATGTGTATTTATTTTGGTTATGTAATATTTCACCACTGCACATGCTCAACCATTCTAAAAGCTCTCTTGCTCTCTTATGATATCACAAAGGGTCTGTCAGCTTTTAGCGGCGGATAGATAACGCTTGCCCTTGTCCTTGCAGGCCGTGCGCTACCTGGCAGAATGTCGAGCCAACAGGGAGAAGATGAAGGGCGAGCTGGGCATGATGCTGAGTTTGCAGAATGTCATGCAGAAGCAAGTCCCTGTCACCACCTCATCACACACACATACACACACACATACATGCTCACTGTGCACTTTCTTTACGTAAAACCTTAACCTAGGATTTCTTTTGTTTTGCACAATGTGTGCCAGTCTGCAGATTTTCCAGGCAGGGTGATGTCCTTCCATTTGCCATGTCAGGATGAATGTGATTAAAGTTGAATTAGAACAGGGTGCTAAATGGTTAAACTGCTGTTTCTGCATCTTATAGATTTTAATGCATCTTGCCACCTCTCATTTTCTTGATGAGTCTACTTGCGTGTTTTTACTGATGTGAGCTTGTATTTGCTTTTTGTTTTGTCGTTAAGTTCGCAGGCTGTTTTGCAGGGGTGGCTCATTTTGCACACATGGTATATTTCAGGCACATTTCTTTGCTGCTTGCTGGTCATGTATCATTCACAAGCTTTTGTAGAAACACTGTACACAATTTTAATTTCCTAAAAGAGCATGATGAACACACTCTGGTCACTTGAGTGGTGTCGAAGGCTGGTCTGGTTTGAGGAGATGTTCTGCTCCAGATAGCTGGTCTCACCCGAGGGTCAGTGGCAGTTTTGCTAAGTGACTGCTGGTCATCATCAGCACCCTGATAGGAATAGACCTATGTTCAAATGGCCGGCTGTAGATTGTATGATTATGCTCCCCCCTCCCCCCTCCTCTCCTGCGGCAAAGCTCTTGCTTGCCCTGGAGTAAGCCAGTCACTTCAGCTAGTCAGGCGTGGCATCAAGAGGAGCCCTGCAGTAACAGCAGCAGCTTTCCCTGCTCGCAGTCCAGTCAATCTGACTTTGGGTAGAGGTCGATCATAGCTGGACAGAGTGGGAACACATGGCTGAGGGGGAGCGTCCAGCATAGTTGCACCAAACAGGTGTGAATACCTTTTTTTTTTATCCTTTCAACACATTAAGATCTGAAACTCAGGAAGATGTGGCCTCTTGTTCAGTGCATGGAAGTAAAGAATAGATGATGAAATCAATCAGAGAGAGTGTTTGCCTTCCATAGAGCTGGAGAAGGGATGTGTTGTATGGTGCTGGAGAGCACCAGGCTCCCAGAGGGCGCCCAGGCCAGACAGCTGATGTCGTATGTGGTTACTATGGAAGGAGTGATGACTTGATGACATATAAAGCCGTTTAGCCTGCAGGTTTATCTCAGGATCCCTCACAAAATATCAGCAACTGCAACTGACCTCATGTGGCTTCTTTAAGTAAAGCTGCTGCCCACTAAAATATTATGCCCTGGTGTGGATTTTTTTTGCTAAACGGGCAGTAAAAACACGACTGAAGTGCAGAATAGGCTTAATTAGCATGAGTGTGAATCAACGAAATGGAGAGTAGAACGGACATTCCCATTCAAACCAACCAGCATACCAGGATGGTCAGAGCAGTTGTCCTTTTTTTTGTGTTGCCATTGCAACTGTTGTAGCGTGCCAACTTCCGTCCAAACTTCAGTATAAACAAACTGACTTGCTGCAACTCACTAAGGTTACTCATCAAGTATGAAGCATGGAGAGGCATTTTCAGTGCACCGTCTCAATTGCCTTGCTGTTAGAGAGAAATTGTGGACTGCTGGGTTTATGTTACAGCGTTATATAGTGAGAAAAGTGTCCTCTGTAGTTTTAGCTGGGAGATGTGTTCGAGCAGAGATTTCACTACCTAAACTAAGAAAAGGAAAGGGAGTATTCTTACAACTATTTCTCTGATTAAATATGAAAATACAAACGCAGCCCAGGTCCAAGTTTCTCTGAACTAAGACTAGCTCGATTGCCCTGTTAACTCATCACATAACACACTTCATTCAAATGCAACAGAAACAATATAACACTTGGTTAATGTTAGTCTTTGCAGAGCGACCTCTTGTTCACCTGGTAGAGTGTGTGCCCCATATTGGCTGACTCCTTTGCAAGGGCCCGGGTCTGATTCCAACCTGTGGCCCTTTGCTGTGTGTCATCCCCACGTCTCTCCCCCATTTCCTGTCAATCTTCAGCTGCACTGTCTGTCACTGCAGCACCCTTGAGCTCAGTTCTACGTCTCCAGCGTTATACCAGGAAGGACATGGTCAGATTCAGGCTTCATCCATTGTAGCTCACAAAATAGAATCTTGATGAATTAATTTCAGGTTCCAGCATGATTCACACTTATTCTCTCACACAGACAGAGGCATACAGGCATCAAAATTTGTCTTTGGCATTAGTTTTCTATCTTGCCTTTTAACAGAAGAATCTTGTCACAGTAATGTGACCATTTTAAAGTGCTTGACTTGACATCAACATACCTACACTGACCTGCATTGCACCTTTAGTGTTGTTACAGATGTACTTACAAATATACTACTGATCACTTGTGTGTACATAAATTAGATTTCACCAAAAAAAATGCCAATGTAAGTAATTTTATTTTAACAATTGTCTCCCCCTCTTCCTTCCTTTTTTTTCTCTCTCTCTATCACCAAAGGAGTACGTCACCAGGGGAGACCAAACTGCTGGCCTCTGAGATCTATGAGATCTTGCAGTTAGCTGGCAAAGAACAGGCCGAACAGGCCGAGGCAGCGGCTGCCTCCTGCCAGCGTAAAGCTCAGTTCTTCCTGGGCTCCAACAACAAGAGGGCCAAAACTGTGGTACTGCACATTGATGGACTGGATGATCCTGTGAGTGATCACACATTCAGGACTTAACACGACATGCTGGCACTCATCTGTCATGCTCAAACACACCAAATGTCTGTTAATGCACAAAAATCTCTTTTTTTGGGCTATCGTGTTTGCTGCTGTCATTATCACAGTGTTGTCAGTGCGGCTTAGCGGTGTCTATCTGGCACATGATAGGGGGGTGGAGGGGTCAGGTTGTAAATGTCAGGCATTGAACAGCAGGACGTTGAGATTGAACCTGAATGCTGCTCTGCAGGAAGCTTGCACCTAGCCAGATTACATTACAGCAGACAGACGGCCTCTGGTGGGCTGCATCGCTATCACTACAGCACAAACACAACAACGCTGTGGCAGCTGGAAACCATAGACCTGTCAACTCTATTGCCCAAGAGCATGTTGTATTTAGCAATATAATGTTTTATAATAGATTTTTATGGCCACATTTGACCTAATTAAACTGCATCCACATTTCCTCCCATTAACCCATGACATGTTGGCCTTGTTGTTTCTAGTCATACCTTTTATCTGTTTCCTGTTTGTCGTCAGACTCGAAGGAGCCTTTGTGAGGAGGCGTTGCTGAAGATTCGAGGGGTCATCAGCTTCACCTTCCAGATGGCTGTCAAGAGATGTGTTGTCAGGATCCGCTCCGACCTTAAAGCTGAGGTAAATGTCCGCCCGGATGCAGAAATTCATCCAGGAACTTAGGGACACATCGTATTCTTGCCAGTGGCTGATAATAAATGATTCTAAGAAGTCATTTTAGGGGTGTAATTAAAAATTGATACACGTGAGGATTGAGATGTTACATTTTGTGACACTATAATGATTCTCAAAAAAACTATAGATTTTTATTTAGTTGCTTACATGCAAACCTTCGTGGCAGTGGCATTGTGTTGTGTCTTGATTCCCGACAGTTAGATCCTTCAGTCGGCCATTTAACTCTTCTACTCCAAAGTAACAACATATTGTTTGCGTAAACAGAAAGAACTCAGGCCTGTGAATCAGGCAGAGTCATAAAGGGCACACTGCTAGCATTCACAGTTTTCCCAAAATTGGATTTTAAAAAATCACAATATATTGCAGTATATTGAATCATAGCCCTTGTGTCCTCATACATATTCTTGCTAATACACAGCGTGAGTAATTTTGGTCAATACCAGTTCCTTATTTCATCATCTGCCCAGTTTAAATTTATGGAATAAACTGTACATTATGACTGCACTGATTGATTACTAAAGAAAACACTGTTTTGTTATGTGTCCTTAGCCCCTTTTACACTGCCTGTTCATGGCAGGAATATGACGCTATTAAAAAGTACGATCACAGAATGGGGGGACAGAGTTGTATCAGCTTTAAGCTGGCAGTGGAGGTTATAACAGTGCTGAATCAGTGTCCTTGTAAAAGGGACAGCCACCAGGATGGGACAGGTGTGACGTTTTAATGACATGATATGTATGCAACTGACCCCCGGGAGATTTAAAAATCAGCTAGCAACAGTTAACAGATAAATCGAAGAAGAACAGCAGCTGAAACTATCCACAAATTGGGTACAATGAGGTCCAGGAGCTTCTAACCCTCCAAGCAGAGAATGAGATCCATTAATTAACGGGGAAGGTAAGTGATTGTTGTTGCCATGTTATGCCATTGCTATTGTTTAGAAAGCGCTGCTGATGTGTATGTTATATGTCACACTAGAGGCAGACACTGCTGTTGGTTGTGTTAAATGTCATGTCATCAGGCCTCTTTTGCTTCTGTGATGCCGGCGTGCTTTCTAAAATCACACACAGGAACAAACTGATGCTGTTGTTGTTTGATTCTGTGTAAAAATGCAAAGGTGGTATAAAGAAGGGACTTCGTAGCGGCCCTGTAGCGCAATCTCTGTGAAACTTGTCACACTTAATGCATTTTAACTTGACGTAATAACCTCCTTAAAAACTCTGAAACATCTACAGCGAGGCAGTTGTCACTGTAACCTATGGATTGCTGTGCTGTTGCTTGTTCTCGATATTAAGAGAGGGGCAATCTGCTCCCTTCAGTCACTGCAGAAATAACTCATGCAACAAAAAGTTAGATATGAACTGAGTTTAATAAGAAAAAGACTGGTTTGCCTAATGCTGATGAAAATGTACTCCCTAAGGTCCAGTATGTAGAGTTTAGCAGCAACTATTGGCTGAAATTGTATATAATATTCATAACTATGTTTTCCTTGGTTTATTATCACCTGAAAATAAGAATCATGTTTCCATTACCTTAGTCTGACACAGTTATATCTACAGACAGAGTGGGTCCTCTTCCACGTAGTCCACCATGTTGTCTCTATGGTATCCCAAAATGGACAAACCAAACACGGACTCTAGATAGCGCCAGCCACATTTTCACATTGGCCACAGTAGTTCTCCTACTCACTTGGCACATGGAATAAGTTTTAGTTCTGCAGCCTCACTGCTAGATGCCACTAAATCCTACACACTTGACCTTTAACTCATACTTGTATATATACTGTATCCAGTTGGTTGGATGTCTTGGGCATAACTTAGATATAGTTTTGGTACCAAAAACACTGAAAGATAAAATTGCACAATACAAGAAAGCTGACTAGTATATTGCACTTATACAGCAGTATTTAGCATTAACATTTAATATACAAAAATTTTTCTATTCATGTTTTGAGCTGGAGACAGAAATGAAAAGTATCACAAATGATCACAAAAGTTTATTTTTCCTCACAGGCATTGGGCACAGCAATCAACTCCACCAAAGTAATGAAGGCGCAGCAGGTGGTGAAGACTGACGATGGCGGAGAGGTAAGGACAGCCGAGAGAGAAGCAGATATGTGAGAAAGAAAATAAACTATAAGATCTCTCTTTACTTTAAATTACTGTATATAAGACTCATTTCCAGTTGATCAGCATCCCCTCTGTATGTTGTGTGTATCTCTGTATGGGGAGTGTAGCCGCCCTTGCCTGTGGCTGAGACTTATTCACACTGACATGATTAGCTAGTCACATCTCTGCCTCAGCCTGTAGGCTAGTCTCTTTTTGCCAAACACATGACCAGTCCCTCGTTGCACCTTTTTTTACAGCAGTGTTACCGAAACTGCTAACAAAAATATGAAGTGTTCAAAGTGTTTGTTTTCCAAAAAACTGTAAAGAATTCTGATAATTGTTGCTCAAATATGAAGAAATAAATGGCACTGGGCACATTTATAGTCATATATATTGTGGCCAGCAGGGGTCAGAGCTGGCTCAGTCATGTAATCTGTCTCCACGTGACGATTATTTGGCTCTGTGGTCAAACAACTGGGCTTCATGTTAATCTTAGAATTGTATAAATCAGTTTTTTTGGACAAATTTGTGATGATATAAACACAAATTATTTTCTCATCTGGTAATTAAAACAAAAAATGATCTTCTGTGTTTGTGCAGCTGATTTTGCCATTCCAGGAGGGCGCCGTGGTGCCGGTAGAGGAGAACACAGACATCCCAGACTACCTGCCCGAGGAGGAGAGTCCGTCCCAGGAGCAGGACAAAGCTGTCACGCGTGTAGGCTCCATCACAGACGGCATGGGCTGGCTCAGCACGGCCGCCAACTTCCTGACACGCTCCTTTTACTGGTGACCACTTCCTGTGTTTCTCTCTCTCTGCTCCCTGTCTTCTCTAAAGTACCATCCAGCTGCAGCCTTAGCGTCTCTCAGCCTCGTCCCGGACTAAGCCCTGCCTCACAGCCCTACACTAGTCTAGACCCCCCCCTTCTCTCTCTGCTAAGCACACAGAAGCCGGCCACGTGTGTGCGACAAGTGCTGGACTGCCAAGTGGAACCTGCAATAAATTAAACTTGTGTATATACCGAGCTACAAATCCCACTACTGGCTGTATGTGCACAACTATATACTAGCTGCATATGTATCTCACAAGACATAGCCAGAGGACTTCAAATCAGCCGAAACCAAATAGCATTCTGGAAATGTGTATGGCTGCGTTGACAGAGTTGAAATGTGGCAGGCGTATTTAATTATTCTGAGGCTGATTTTGATTACGTTGAAAGTTCTTTTTTTGTGCATGATTTTTGGTTGCTTCCCCCTGGTGTCTAATCTCAAACTGTCCTCTTCACAATACATTATTTCCATCTTTAATTTTCTAATTAATTTTTTCCCCCTCTTCAGTTTTATTAGCATGCTATGAGTCTTTTGTGCCAATCTTGCCTGATGCCTAGATCTGTGACTATTGTGTGTGCCTTTTTGACATTTTACTTTAATACTTTTTCATCATTCATTAAAATAATTTAAGAGCTCAGAGCATGTCAGATGTAACGCTCCCAGGTGGCCCTTAGCAGCAGCGGCCGGCCTCCCATAGCTTGTAGCTGACTGAGGTACGTCTCTATAGTAGAAATAGAAAACTAGACACCAGCAAGAGGCCGCAGCCCATTCAGCCACTGGCTCACATGCATTATACTGTTGCATACTGAAAGAAGACCTCCTTAGCTGACTAATATAACACCTTTCACTGCATTCAGATGGACTCATAGAGACATTTCTATGGCTGGACTCCTGATGATGCTATAATGCAGGAAAAAAAATCCAATGTGAGCTTGCAGAAGCTGTGAGTTGACTGACAGCTCCTTGTGTTACTTGCACAGACTTTAGGCTACCTCTGCTTTCAGCCCTCTATCTCACATCAGCATTACAGTCTTCTGTAGTTTTAGTAAAACTCTAACTCAGCATGTGGAAGACAAACCTGTTAGCTGCCTGCTTGTCAAACGCTTCCCCGTGTTACCAAGACTCCCACTGGACATACTTTTTTACAGTATTGTAGCCTCACCTGTTCAGTTCAGTTTTCAGTTTAGCCAGCAGTGTCCTTAAAGCAAAGATCATGTTGGTGCACGCTCACACACACATACAGTACAGAGGACTCACTGATGCTGTCATATGAGCAGTAGTGGGATACTGGAACAAGGGTGTGGTTATGTACATTTTGTATATGGTGCCTGATTCCCTAAAATCTCAGACCTTACATGTGAAGGAAAATTTTGTTTTTGTAATACTGATTTGCATTCTCTGTCACAAAATAGGAAAACAGCAGCCAATGCTAACGCTCTTAGTTCCTTTTCTTTAGCCTTTACAACCCCATGACTCACACCAGGTTTAATTATTATCTCCTCTGACTTGTGTGAGTGTCATTAATGATTATTATATACAGTGCTGACCAGGCGACTTTTACTGTTCTGATGGTGCAGAGACGTCACAGTTGGTTGAGGTCAAACAGATAGGGGAATGGCACAGAATGACCTGAATAATATGAATTGATGTTGGCTATTCTCTGGAAAAAGCAATAATAATTTTTTTGCATTAAATGTAGTTATCATAGATCAGCCTTTTAAATAATGTTTTTGAATAAAAGTTATTAGTTAAAAGTCAGGATTCTCATCAGTATTAAAATTTCTTCTTTATTTGTCCGTTTTGCACAGAATTAATCTCTAAGTTGCATCTTGTAATTTCATTTTTAATATTTGGTGACAGCTCATACTGCAGAGAAATACTTGAACATTGTTTCTTAGAACTGTTCTTATGTGTTGATTCAATTGTAAATTTCCCACCGCTGTTAGATTAACCACATCTGTAAGGACGACAACATACCACAAACTAAGTCCTCAGAAATGTAACTTCATGTGTACAGACTTCATGCGTCTGTCATCAGATGTAATATAATGTAACGCAGATGTTAAAGCTGTAGATTCCCTTACACTGTTAATGCAAATGATGATAAACTTAAAATCAAAATGTGTCTGGTGCTTTTTATTTTTAGCAGAGTGTTTGCAGCTGGTTATGCCGAATATGATAACATGGTCTTGACCTATCATTTCTCAGTGTTGTACTCTCATGGCATGTGCAGTGGTCACACCAGTGCTCCAGACCCCACTTTCTCAAGTCAAATTGCTGAAGGCAGCAACCATTCTTAGCCAGCGGAGAGGGGAAATTTGGTTTTCTTTACTGGTGCATGAGTGAGGTGCCCCAGGGCGATCCTGTGGCCTGCCCACCACCTCCCCCAGCCTTGGTGCTGGTAGGCAGGCAGAGGCAGCAGCCAGCCCCAGCTGGAGGCCCTGGAGCCACTGATGCTGCTGCTGTTACTGCTGAGCCGTCCAATGAAATGCAGTGCCAAGCAGGCCTTCACTGCCCCGCTGTATTATTTAAATGGAAGGTGACTAGAGAGCTTGTTTAATGACAATATTTACTATTTAAAATGCTCAGGCTATTTTAAATCAAACCTTCATTTACCCTTTACATCAAAATAATGCTAAGAAAAACACGAAAGATAATTTCAAATTTATTTTTGACACATCAGTCATTTAAAAAACGTTGCAGCACAAGCAAAACTAGTATATAAAGGAAGAAGTGTGTAGTGGCATTTAGCAGTCAGGATTGCACACTCAACCAGCTAAAGGTTCTGTGTTGTGCCGAGTGTGAATCTCCCGGTTAGAATTCAAGTGTTCATTGTTCATGAGGGTTTTACTGTGACCTGAATTATCCGCAGCAGTCTCCTCCTCTCCAAAACAAACGCACAAGGTGATTAAACCTGGCAAAAACAGTGAATAAAGCATGCTCGCGTCAAAAGTCATTGTTTCTCCAACAGTGTGGCTCGTCGCAGACAGGTCGCTAGCCCAGCACCTGCTAATGTGTGCTCACCTTTTTACTCTGATAACTTAAGAGCCAGATGCTCAGGAGGTTTTAACTGGGAGCCAAATTATCTGTAGAGCGTTCTTCCTCTTTAAAACAAACAGACAGGGTGATTTGAAGTCGTAAAAACACTGAATGAAGCAGTTAAAAAAATCTGACGCTGTTATGCACGCAGCAGAGGGGGCTGCTAACTTAGATAGCAGGTGCGAAAATGTGAATTGCCCTATGTAGAGTGAATGGTTTGTCCATAGAAACATGGCAGACTCAGTGGACAAGTATCCTCTTCAATGGTTAATGGAAACAAACTTATTATGTTATTTTCCATTTCTGCCAATATAGCCCCCTAAACCCTACACACTGGACCTTGAAGAAAGGTCCTTGTTTAAGTGGATGAAGCCGTCCTGCATTAGCACAGCTTGCAAATCACTGAGTTACTTGAAAGCTGTTTTCTGAAGCATTCAATGAACACGTCAAAGTGAAGCAGACAAAGGTAACTTATCCAGCTGAGCTGTATCAACTAATAGGCCTGTCATGGTAATTACATTGTCTATATATTGAGGTTAGAGAGGATGATCATGTCCATAAACTGTATGATATTTCCCTTGTGTTTACATGCATGTTTGTTTACAGAAGAATATCACCAACATTTTAGCCAACATGATGCCAGAACAAACAGCAGGGTTTTTCCTGACTATTATAAGACTTTGACACGGTGCCTAAGCTGAACAGAAAACTATGCTGAGACACGTTGGGCTGCTTTTGTCCTCTCGTCTGCTGTCTACGTCGGAGTTTCACACTCCAAGTCCGACGTCTGAATATTCTTAAGGATTTAAAGTTAAACACTCTTTAAAGGGTGTACTCGCATGCTACCATATTATGATCAGATCAGTAGCATGAAATGATCTGTAAGTGACAATAATGTTGTTTATTGCAATTATTTCTGGGAAAATGTTCCATCCAAGAATAGTTATCATGACCACTAAAGCAGTGGTTTCCAACTGGTGGGTCAGGGTCCAAAAGTGGGTCTCAGGTCCATTCTGAGTGGACCACAAGCCACTCTCAAACATGTTCTTAGTAAAAAATACACTATATATTTGAGTACAGTGAATTTCTGGCACAGAGCTTTTACTTTAAAGTGCCGTTTCCTGCTGTAGAGTGAGTGACCAATGGACAGCTACTTGACAGAGACAAAAAACTAGCTGGACGACATGGCCAAACACAAGTATGACACTGAATGTATGAAACTGTGTGGACCTTAAACTAATGGTTTTGGAGAAATCTGGGACCCAGGGCTGACCAGTTGGGACCCACTGCAATCTTTAAATGAAAACATTTGGACAATATAATCTCCCCTCAAGGTGCATTTAGTAGCAGCTCTGGAGCTCTTCTGATCACATCACATGGTTTCATCGACATACGGAGGTGGCCCAGTTGTCAGGGAATATTAGGTGCTCAAATTTCCACTTTTCTTTTTGGCTTTTTGTCCATGTTGACCCAAAAGTTGAGTTTCAAATCTCACGTTTTGCTTCATGTAGCTAAAGTTTCATTGTCTTCTGTCTACATTTCAGAATTGCTCTCGTGTGTCTCTTGCAGTACCACAAACAGTGTGCACAAATACCAACCATTCACAGTGACCAAATATGACTCTGGGTGTGTGATTTGCAGTAGAAGAGGCCTGTGGGGCCTCCGAGCTCAGACTTCTCACTTACCACCACTAGAGAGAGACAGTAAGCCTGACAAGGAAAACAAATGATAAAGTGTGGGGTCCAGACTATAATCTGAAAACATCTGATGAAAACACTTGTTTGTAATTAGATGCTAAGATTCCTAATGCTATCTAGAGCCGTGCTGAAACTGCATTTCCATCTGGGCGGTTTGAGCAAGAATCATCATTACCATTAACACACTGCAACCATTAACATGCCTCGCTCACCTCAGACTGTAATATCTGTGGACTAATGCAGCCATAAGGTTGTTTTTAGTAGTTAATATAGTGTGCACCTTTCTGCACAATGCCTGGGCGCTGATGGAAAAAGCAATTTTCAGTTTTAAATGATTTTCCTCAAGGGTTCATATGCTGCCTTATAATATGACTCCGCTCAGAAGTTTTTTTGCACATAAGGGGATATCCTCCAGAGAACATAAAAGTGGCAGTCACCTCTCATTTTCAAATTAAAGCCACAGATAATTTCACTTTCTCTCCTTGAGTTCTGTGGATAAACCACCCTGCCATTTCCTCACTGTTTGAGATAAAACACAATCAGCTTGTCTTGTGCGCACTCTTCATCCCCCTCATGGCGATATCAGCCCAGTTGCATATATGTGCATAAATGTGTTGTCGGTATCACCCTCCCACCTGTGCGTATTTGCATGGTTAATCTGCGCGCAGGGGGGAGAGGGCCTGATGGAGGGTAGATAGGTGCGTCTCACGGGCCCATGGGCTCTTGAGGAATTTTATTGGAGGTTCAGCTCCCAGTCAATGGGATCAGCCGTAAATCCCGCTCAGAGTGTGGCAGGAAATGATGTGACTCCGGCAATTTATGTCAAATAACTTTTGAGGATGTGTGAGTGTAGCGATCAGCGCTACCGGGGCAGCGATAACTCTTCGGCGGGGGGCCCCGGTGAAGATTTAATTGAGACATTTTTCTTTATCTGGAGCGAAGCGCCGGGGCCGTGTTGTTGTGTAACGAGATGTAATGTCTCTCTTTATACGGGGGTCAACATCCGGGATGAGGGAAGGTCACGGACTGACTGTTTGAGCATCCAATTTGCTCACGTAATACCCGCTCTACAGGGAGTAAAAACACAGAGTATTAAGTTACACAGTCCACATATCACAGACAGACATGACGCCCTGTGCTGTGGAGTATAATGCATCCTTATGACTTTATATGTAGCCTGTGTGAGTCTGTAAGGGAACAGACATATGACGTAGCCTTGCTGAGTCTGACCTATAACATTTTTATTTGTCTCCATGGTGATAGAAGCACTGGTTTCTAATAAGGCATCTTTATAAAGGAGCAGTAACTAATGTCTGTGTGTGTCTACCACTTTGCTATAGATCAGTTATAATCCAGTAATAAATGCTCGTTAGTTACTCTCTCTAACAGGCCAGTAAGTCTGCAGTTATAGATGTTAGTAGGCCATTAATAAAGGCTTTTAATGATCAAGTCTGCAGTTGTGAATAAGTTGTTGTTAAATGGATTTTGGTCCAACTGGCCAGGAAGGATTTTTTCACAACCTGGCAACCCTGGTAAAATTTGTCATAACTTATCTATAAAGCATTACCAAAATATGCATTAATGATTAATAAACGTAACATTAGCTACAAGCTCTTATTCCTCTATGAAGCGTGCCTAAAGTATCACAATGTCAATATATTTTTAAGTAAAAGTGCAGCATTAAAAATGCACTTAAAATAAAAAGTACCCAAATGTAGTAGTGCCTAAGAGGCAGAATGGCTCCTGTCAGTATTATACTGTATATCATAATAGCCTACAATAATAATAGTCATATGATTATAGCTTATTCGTATAGGTACCGTATAATGTTGTAGCCTGGTCAGGTGAATTTTTACTACTGTTGGTTGTACAGTCTAAAACAATGGATCACGTTTTGTGAGATGATTATGTGGCTTGTTATGTGAAATATCAATCTGCAGTGATGGAAGAAAAATACAGATTATTTGTAATGTGCAAAGGACAGTGTAAAAATACGGGTTTAGGAGTTTTTTTGGATGCAGAAGAACCAGCAAAATGTACTGTACGTAGCAAAAGTAAAATTGAAGCAGACGGACACCTGTTATAAAGGAGTTGTAACTAATGTCTTTGACAGTGGTTAATATATTTTACCACTGTTTTATAGATCAGTTATAAGCCAGTAATAAATGCTCGTGAGTTACTCTCTCTAACAGGGCAGTAAGTCTGCAGTTATAGATGTTAGTAGACCATTAGTAAAGGGTTTCAATAAGCAAGTCTGCAGTTGTGAATAAGTTGTTGTTAAATGGATTTTGCAGTCGTTAATAAACCTTTCCATCATGGGAAATGGTCCAACAGGCCAGGAAGGAATTTTTCACAACCTGGTTGTTATAAGCATTACTATAATATCTATTAACTATGAATGAAGATATTAGTTACAAGCTCTTATTCCTTTATGAAGGGTGCCTAAGGCAGTACTAAAGTATCACAATGTAAATATGTTTGTAAGTAAAAGTGCAGCATTAAAAATGCACTTAAAATAAAAAGTACCCAAATGTAGTAGTGCTCAAGATGCAGAATGGCTCGTGTCAGTATTATACTGTATATTATAATAGCCTATACAGGATAATAATAGCCATATGAGATGATTATAGCTTATTCATGTAAGCACCATATAATGTTGTAGCTAGTCAGATTCATTTTTACTACTGTTGTTTGCACAGTCTAAAACAATGGATTTTGTGAGATGATCATATGTCTTATATAAAATATCAATCTGCAGTGATGGAAGAAAAATACAGATTATTTGTAATGTGCAAAGGACAATGTAAAAATACTCTCTTGGAAGTAAAAGTCCTGCATTTAGAGTTTTTCTTGAATGCAGAAGTCCCAGCAAAATGTACTGTAAGTGACAGAAATAAAATTGGAGTAAAAGGACACCTGTCAGTCTTAAAGTATGATAAATTATTATATTTTATTGAAATATTTTGTACAATTTTAAGGCTGTAACTGCTCAACAGTAACATAATTTTAACAATTTCACACAGCCTACTGTAGGGTTATTCTATGATAATGTAACATATTATAAAGCACAACAGGTTTTGTTTGTAAAATCTTGTAAAGTAATATAAAGTACATGATAAACTTTCCATCTTAAATGTAGCCTACTGTTGTAGGAGTATAAAACAGCATAAAATACTTAAGAAACTGTGCAAATTGCAACACTAAATGTACTTACCACTACAGTTAGTTTGGAAAGTTACTGCAGTAAATGTCAAACAAATAGTGCTGCAAAAAGTACAATAGTTGCTTCTGTGTACCAGTAAAATGAAAGTACTTCAAACAGTAATTGAGTACTTCTCTCTCCACCAGTATAAGATGATATCACCTGAATGAAAGTTGGTTTGCATTGTGGAATTAGTCCATCTTATTTCTTTTAATATAAAGGTTATACCGTAGATATTGTGTATCTGTGTGCGTGCTCCTCCCCCTGCAGCAGCAGCTTGCATGGGGGCCTTGATGAGATGCATGCACACACAGGCAGCTCATAATTGTGGCCATAGCTCATTATTGTCCCCCGGATGATTTGGATCCGCCGGGGGGAGCCTCGTCCTCTGACACCGCCACGTCCGACAACCACTCCAGGCACTGATTGGTGGGATGAAATATTGCCGGCGAAAATTAAAAGGTCCCAGTGTCAAAATAATTCATGATATGCATATCTTCCCGGCTTGATGAAATCGCTGATATCTGGATTAGGCGGATAATAAAAGCGATCAGGCTACAGTTAAACTGTTCCAGCAGCGGCGGGGGGAGGCGTCTTCTTTATGTGTCAGGAGAGTTGGGCTGCGGGGTCAAGAGACAACAAGTGTGTGCATGCGTGCGTGCGCGCGTGCACGGCAGCCCTCCTGTCAGGCTGTGTGCAGTGCAGTTCACCACACACACCTAGACCTGTGATTTGAATATCCGCTGTAATTGTCCCAAAACGGCTCATCAGTGGATCTGCCTGCTGCCATTAGGGCCCAACAATATGGTGTGACATTCAAATTCCCCTCAATGACAGGTTATTAGGAGCCCCAAGCAGCCGGCACATAATTAAGCACCGTAACGTTGACCTGTAATATGAAGTGATGGCTCAGTCGTATAGTGGGTGAGAATGAAATAGGTGCTTTGTTAAAACACAGGAGAACTGGGGGATTTTTCACACATGGAAAAGGAGCGATCATAAAAAGAAGACAGATGTCAATGTAAAATTCAACTATGGAGGCAAATAACACAGACTATGATTTTATAACTGGGAAAAAAAAACTGCATGCCAGCTGCCATGGCAACAGCTGACAGATTAGAGAGTGGGATAATGCTCATCAATACTGTTCAATATCAACAAAAGTGATGAATTTTAATGTTTCCGCCTCAGTTCTGCTCCTCTATAAGATCATGTCGGTTTATGTTATACAATTTACATATACTCCATTTTTATCCACTGTGATGTTGAGCTGTGTGAACAAATCTTTCAGAAAAACAAACAACCTGAGAAAAAAAAATGAACGTGTGACTTTCATTTGTGACACTAAAAGCCTATTACACAACTTAAGACATGCTGTCTGAAGCCCCCGCTTTCCCCTTTAGAACAAGTGGACGTTGTGATGAGCAATGGACCCATCTGCTGTGCCCTCTCCTCCAACTGGTGTGTGAATATGATGTAGTCTGTAGGTGCCATTTCCAAGTCGAAATGTAATACCAGTGGTACCTGGGAAATATTCGAATAGAAATATGATTAAGTTTCATCTTATGGCTCCTGAACGAGCCCCAGAGGTGAACACATCTGTACATAGAGCATCAGAGCAGTCTTTTCTGTAGTTAAGGTGATGCTTTAATGGGCTTGTAAAACAATAACAAGTGAGCAAGTTTAATGACCCACTTCTGCTTCTTTAACTGGACCCAAAACTCACCTTCACACACTGGGGCAAAGCAAGCCTTTATGTTAAACTGTAGGCCAGAGGCCTGTGTAATGGTGGGTTTGTGTGGCAGGGTAGCTGAACAGAAGGTCTGCACTTCCCTCCCTCCCTTCCTCCCTCCATCTCTCTCTCCCTTTCCCTCTCTATCTCTCTGCTAGCCCTCCCTCACCCCCTCCACCCCCCCCTTTCATAACGGTGGCAGATGGCTGCAGATGAATCCCTCATAATCATGTCAGGACGGCTCCTCCGATCCCAATTCATCTCTTTAAACACATTTCATCAGACGGAGAATTACACAAAGATAAAGGCGGCCGGCAGACAACAAAAGCACACAAAGATTGTCCTTGCAAACAAGTGTTCTTAGTCCCTAACACCACTTAATCATTTGTGCTCCTGTTATTGCTCCTCACCCCCTGTGCAATCAACTCTACCCCATTTTCCTCCACTGTCTCTCACTCTTCCACTCTTTATTTATGTTTTTTTTTCATACAGTTAATTGTCTCCATCCCCTGCTACTGTCTGTCCTTATTAAGCATAAATCTTTCTAACAAGCTTTCCTCTCATCCCTGTCGCTGTCTTTTTAAAAAGACAGGTGTGTAAAATCCTCTCCTCCCCTCATTGAGTCCTGGTTTCTGATGGCTGCCCTTTTTGGAGGGGTGATAATTTGCCACAAAGTGAATTGTGATTTTTTTTTTTTTACTCCCCTCCCCCCCTTTGTACCCTCCCCTGCTGTGACCCCGTGTCACCCATCCGCATGATGCCGTTAATTGTGGATCAGGTGAAGTTTGTCTCACCTCATTTCAGGGCCATGCTCTGCTAGGGCCATTCTCCCCACTCAAAGGCCACATAATTTCACAGCCTCCTACTTCTCATTAATCCCTCCTGAGTGGCTGCTCTCCGAGTTCCAGATCACAGATTTGTTTTGCTCTTGTTTTCTGACTCGCTGCCCTTCCTGCCCCACCCACTCCTCTCCTCCGCCTTCACATTAACCCCTTTAGTGAGACCCCTCCCAGATCACCAGTGTGGTGCTGGGTCTTTAGTGTACACTCAGTAGCATAGTTTCTTTAACTCATTGCCGGACCAAGCACATGCAGCACCCGTGGCAAGCTTCCACAGCCCCCAACCCCCCCAAATTATTATTATTATTATTAGATAGATAGATAGATAGATAGATAGATAGATAGATAGATAGATAGATAGATAGATAGCTCACCAAATGCAACAATTACAGCTAATGCACAAGTATTAGCATAATAAAAAAATAACAATAACAATAATAACATTTATAATAATAATAATAATAATAATTATTATTATTATTTATTTTATTTTATTTATTATGAACAATAATGAGATTAGATTTTTTTTGATTGTCAGAATAAATAAATAAATAACCTCCAACCCCATGATTGGTGACCGCCCGTGTCGCCTATAGAACCACCACTACACCAGCTCCTCTGTCCTCTAATTTCACAACCCTTACATTTTGCCAGCGTCTGACCGCCTACGGTCCCCTCATGTCTCCCCACTTTCCTCACATTGTCTCCCTTTGCATGCTCTCTTTGTTCTGTACCTTTGGGACAGAAGCTACCATAGTCTGCTTTGTGAATAAAGTGGACAGGCGTTTGTGGTATCTGCTTGCGATGCCAGTATCACCTCTCCTTCCAAAACAACTCCACACCCGGCTGCATTGTACATTCATCTGATAAAAACCTGCCATCTCCAGCCTAATAAATATCAAGTGACAAATTGAACAAAACAATGGGAAAGCTGTGTGTTTGTGTGCCTCGGCACATGTGCACGTGTCTGATCAACACGACAGTCAGACTTCACTCATTCCTTCCCCGCTAAACTTTTTTGTTGATTCATAAATTATTCATGAGAGAAAGCTGAAGATCTCTCATTAACATAAAATAACAATTTGCTAATTTATGGAAACTCCTAATTACTTGCCTTATTTGCCATGACCATATTAAATATTCATAAACATGTGATTATTTCTTTGATTTGACTGTCGTTCAGTTTAATCTACTATTTTTGCTCAACAATAGCGGCGTGCCAGCTTGTGCTGTGTGTACCAACCAAAACAAAAACCCAGGAGGGAACAATGAACAATATGTGCATTCATAGTAGGTGCCTTTAATTTTTTTTATTCTTTAATACAATACACCTCTTCTTTATGTTATCCATATGCTAATTTAGTGTCATTGTGGTTGTTGATGATTTGAAACCCTTTCTAGACTTGTAAAGGTCTGATGTCTCAGGTTACATTGTGAACTAAATGATCTCTAGGGCATTGAATGTGCAAAATAAAAGGTTTTAACAACGAATTCTGGTGTGAATTAAATCTTTGAATGATTTAAATGCTCCACATCTGGGAACAAGATTCCCAATGACAGATTTTTCTTGAAAGCAAAAGCTGATATTTACCAAACTGTCTGAGCAGCAGCAGCTCATTTAACATGGCATTACTAAAAGGGAACACCGGCTATATAAAACATATAGTAAACTGTTATTCTGGCAATCAAGAGTACCAGAGAAATGAAAGCAAAGAGAAAAAACTCAGACTATACAAGCTTGTAAATCGTGCGGCTGCAGCTTCATTTCATTGCAAGTCAGAATCAAAGATGCATTCATTCATTTGGCTTCCATCCAGAACTAATCACTTCATTTTCCGTTCTGTAGCCTGGAAGTCGGCTTTCACTCCAGTTCATTTTGAATTTGCTTAGAATTGAAAAAGACTGTATGCAAGAAAAGATGAGTCTATCTTTGAATATCTCCTCTTGTCTTTATAGCAGCAAACTGTTGTCAGAGGAAGTCTCAGCCAAGTTCTTGGGAGAAAGCAGAGTCTTGGATCCCATCTGGGACGACTAGATGAGGTCTCTTGCTGTCACCGCGTCTGTTGTCAAGGCTGCATTTAACCTCAAATTTATGACTTTGTTATATCAGAATTAATTACAGATATTTCCCCCCAAAGTGAGTGACGTTGACGAAAACGCTAAGCACAGGCAATTTAGCTCTATTTGCAGATTAATTTGGGCCCACCTGTGATGCTTGGTGTGCTAAGTAGGTACATCAGTTTTAATTACAGACCTCACAGAGTGGGTTTAGTTAAATTACAGTATTAATTATCACATTTACCAGATATCAGAGTGACAAACGGTGGCGGAGAAGCACTTCCCGCAAACCTCCTGTTTCTCCAGACGATCGCTTCACTTCTGTCCTTCAAGTAACCTTCAGACAGGTGGATATGATGGAGGGCTTTGTTTCTGAAGGAGAAGCATCCACCTTGATTCATCACCTTCCACTGACTGCCAAAGACGTTCACTTCGGAAGCTCTAAACTCGAATTTTATGGGTTTTGACGTTTCATGCTTCCACACAGAACAAGGCCAAATGAAAAGTTTGCTTGCCATACGGTAGCATTAGGCCGAATATTTTAGAAAATGAAGTAAACACCTCACGGAAATCAAAGTAGTTACTCCCATTATGAAGGGAAAAAAGGTGGCCTTTGTCCACATCATTACCCTCTTCATTCAGTCGGCTACATTAATCTCTTCAAGGATAATACGATTCATGCTTGACTGCCACTTCACCAGCCTACATCTGAAAGAGAAAATAGTGACCTTTGACCCACGGGATCATTACAAATACAAGATATATAGAACCACGAGTGATCAGTTTAAGACATTAATCTTCTACATGTTTACATGAGGTTGACATTTTAGTTAACAAAGCAGTAGCCTAATGAAATAGGAGCAGCATTTCAAGATGGATTTAGCTACTGTAAATTCATAATAATCACAAATATTGGAAACTTAAGTGTTCAAAATTTAAAGGGGTATGTCAGTATTCAGGGAAATATGTTTGTTTGCTTTCTTGCAGAGAGTTAGATAGGAAAGAGAGGTATTGATCTCCTCATCTAATTCTCGGCAAGACAGCGAATAAGCATATTTCTAAATGTCAAACTATTTCTTTAATAATGATCAAAGCAAAGTGTAAAAGAGTGGACATAGCCTCAGGGACTTAAAAGAAGACAATATGGAAGTGCTTTGAACCTGCATTCTTTCTAATGGCCAGCAGGGGGCCAGTCTGATTGTACAGACAGTCAGTGAGAAAATGACCCTACTTCTCACTGATTTCTTCCCTCAGTAAACATTTTTCTGATGAGTTTACTTTCTCAATCCCTTAGTTTCCTGGTTTTAAGTCATCTCCAACATAAAATGATGTTCATTTTGTAACTCATAGTCCCATTTAGAGTAAAATAGATCAGGGGTATGTATCAGGGTGTGGCTACCTTGTGTCTGACAAGTCGCTACCACAGTGATCTGTCAATCAGGACAGAGGTGTAGCAATGAATATCATTGTCACTTTAGCCTAGATTTAAATAGCCATGAACTTGCTTTGGATGTTTTCCGTGGTTTCGTGTTAACTTTGACACTCCGACTGTGTTTTTTTCGATTCATGAAAAGTTAATATTAACATTTTTAGTCACCTAAAAATGTCTTGTTTAGTGTGTGATCGTACTAAGAGACTGGTTTTGTAAGCCTGTTTTTTGCCAGCCACAATCAGCATCCCAATAAATATCACAGTTAATGTGGATTATGGATGCACCTTGCTGAAACCAAGCTAGCTCATTTGCGCTAGCGTTAGCTGATAACCCATCGTTTTCTATGCAAATGGGACCTGGCCCCACCGCGCTCGTAACCTGTGTCAGCCACAGACTGTAAAGGTGTTAACTTGTGTGTTTAATCAAAGCAACGACTCAGCATGGCAAAGCCAAGAGCAAGGTGCAGTCAGGTTGCAGGTATAGGTGGACATGCACGGTGTCCTCTGGTCACCCTTTCGCAGTGGTGTAGTGGAGGGTATGCGCAGGTAAACAGGGTATATCCAGCTCTTTTCTGGCCCTTTACAGTGTACCCTATCAGCCAAAAAGCCACTGGAATATAATTAAGAGTATACGCACTTCCTCCTCCGTGACCTACCCATCTATATGGTACACCCACCTCATTAACCACCACTACACCAGTGCCCTCTCATCTAAATATGGTCACTTCTGGCCCCATAAAACCAAGATGGCACAGCCAAAATGCCGAACTCGAGGCTTCAAAACCATGTTGTTGAGTGAATGCTACAGTGACTACCTATGCTAAGCGACAGACACATGCGCTGTTCAAAGGTTCAAGTCAGAACTGAAATGTGTCCAGGACTGGAACTGGAGAGAGAAGGTCCTCATTTAGCCTTTGGCTGATGTTCTCTCCCACCAAAGTACTATATTAATCATAATCACACAACACCATTAGACTATGTCATTCTATTAAAGAAATCACATTATCATACATTTCATTAATTAAACTCGAACCCAGTCCATCCACTCTGAGGAGCGCCCCTTAAGAGCAAGAGACGGAGGTGGGTTAGGACGGAGGAGGAGGTGGACGGGGGGGAGGAAGGTGGCAGAGGGCAGGACACTTCACCACTCCACTCACCATCTCTCCAAAGTGAAATCAAGGGGATGGATTTGCATGTCATGGGCACGGGGCGGGGGGTACGGCTAGAGGCTTAGACAATAGGAACTGATGATGGAGGTGGAGTGGGGAGTCTGGGAAGCGAAAAAATCCTTCTGACAAGTGTCTACACGATGGAGGAAAGCAAGAGGAGGAGATGGAGAAGAGGAGAGGAAGGACCGACTCCCTCCTTAAATGTTAATCACTGGCCGGGTCACAGGGTGATAGTGGATGGTGTGATGAGGATGCGGAAGGCGCAATACACAAACACACTTGAAGTGGCTTTGAGGAGACACTAGTGTTACTGATACCTCTTGGACAGGAAATGCATGCTTGAAAATGCAGCTCAAGGCCCTGTTTGGTATAATTTCTCAGCCTCTGCAATTAGTTTATAGAATTTACAGATACAATAAAATCCAGATGAACAAATGGCAGCACATAAACAAGTTAGTTTGTTATGTAATTTATTGTGTCATACACATGCCCATGGAGCCCACATGGATTTATAAGACAACAAAAATACTGTTTCTCTGCTGAAAACAAAAATTATGCCCCATACTCAACAAATGAAATCCACCACAAAAAAGATTCCTTCTCTGAGACTCAAGTTTTTTATTATCAGGAAAACTCATCAGAAATGAAAGAGTTTTTACAAAAAGGTGTAGCCCTTAAATGTTAAAATAATAATCAACAAAACATGAAATGGACTTCTTTAATCTCACCTAAGTCACATTTAAAAATATCTTTTCATCAGGGAGATTATGGAACCTGCCTGTTTCTGTAACAAACAGCAATGTACCCTAATGCAAAGGGGTAGATTTCAGGGGGGATGCAGAGGACATGGGGACACATCCCCCTTAATATTTATTTATTTTTTACAAAATGAAAGACATTTCCACCATAAAGTCATGCAGAAAGGGCACACATTGGTTAAAAAAAATTAATAAAGAAAAAAAAAATTAAGTTTTTGACACTCAAAAAAACCTCAATATATTGTTCATATTCAAAAATTGATTTATTTTACAGGAAAATATTTGAAAATACAAAAAAGCTGTGTTAAAATATGTTTAAAAAATAAGGAATTTTTGCAGTAACATAAAATCCTCTGCTGATTCAGTCAGTGTGAATGCTCTGACAAGATACCATAATATAGTCACATAAAATCAACATCATCTTTATTTTGCATATATATATATACACATATATATATATATATATATATATATATATATTTAAACTACATGCAAGCCTTCCTCTCTTTTTTCTTCGTTCTGTCTTGCACAGTAGCTGCTTGTTCTTGTGCCATTTTTATCTGCACAGTCTACTCCATTTCATTATTCTCTCTTCCTGCGTTCCTTCACTGGAGAACCCATTCACTTCTCTTTACTCCATCTGCCCGTCTCTCCCTCTGCCTCTCCCTCTCTCCGTCTCTCTGGGTCTGATTAGCATGTGTAGTGTATGTTCCGTCACGCTGTAGTGTTGACCTGTGCTGTCATCTCCCTGATTACCTCCCTGATTCACTTTCCTTGTTTAGTAATGTGCAATCAATCATAATCAATTAGCCAAAATGTTGAATCATTAAAACCATTATCATTAATTAAAATAATTATCACTTTCTGCCAATGCTTCATTACCAGTGTTGTCTAACGTGTCTGCCACACACCAGACTTTCCTGCTCCTGTTTTTTTTTCTTTCACAACTCAGATTTCTAAAGTTCTTTTTAAAGCTCTGCTGATGATGCAAACAATCGCTGATTACTTTCCTTTTGATAATAATTGTCTAATTTTGTCTAATATGCACATTTGACAAAAATAAATGATATGATTAATTGTATGTTCCAGAAATATATATGATGCATTGAGGCCTAAAGAAAAGTTTTGGTTGTATAACACAGAAATATTTTAAAAAAAAGAGGTTTGCTAAAAAGTCTGAGCCTCGAGTTTGTCTAAAAAACTTCATAAACAGCTCCTCTTGACATGCACTGAAGTGTTCTCTGACTGTCTATAGGATTCTACTGCCTCCTCTGCAGCACGGCTCTCTTTCTCTCACGCTTGACCAGACACTGTCTTCTTTTTTCCACCTCAGACCCATGCAGCCCTGTTCTTTAAAGGACAGAGCAGAGATGAGACAGGGGAACCTTAATGATGTGTAAACATCCAGGGAGAGGCAGAGCGCTCGTCTAAAAAGCCCCGAGGGGGGAAAAGAGAGGCAGACAGACATGCAGCTCACTTAGTCCAGCACACTGCCTCAACCCGAGTGGTAATTCCAGACGATTGTCAGTCCGCTTCTCTTCTGTGCGCCTGTTGAAACCTGGAATAGACCTGTCACTCCCTAACCCTCAATAATTGCTCACGTCAAAATTTCCTTGAAAGTGGGCTGGGGGACCCTGAGGGTGTGAAGGGTGCCACTGAGTGTATGTGTGCGTAAGAGATGTGTAAGAGTCTGTGTGGGCGTCTGTTTTTCCAGCTCAGCCCATTGGGCAAAGAAGGGTCTCCTCGCTCCCCTGCTCTGACACTGTGGAGGAGCATCGCTCACTGCCACCTGGGGAAAGCAGGCGTCTCATTGGGGTCATGCCACCCCAGTGGAATGTGAGTCAAAAGGAAATGGGCCTGAACATTGCACAGTATCCCCAGTCTGAGCTCCATTAAGCTAGGCATCCTCACTCTGGGATGGATGTCCATTATTACGCAGAGCACAAAGACCATCAATTGAGCTCATAGCCACTGTGCTTCATGTCTTACATCACTACACTGAGGCTGGAGAAGAGAATAATAAGCCTATAGCTCCCATACACGGAGTATCTTCCACTCTTTGCAATATTTAAATGTACAGTGTGTAGGATTTACAGTGATATATAGGCAGAAATGAAATATAATATAATAAGTATGTTTTCTTTATTGTGTAATCACCTTAAAATAAGAACTGTTGTGTTTTCCTTACCTTGAAAATACCTGTTTATATCTACATAGGGAGCGGGTCCTCAACTATAGAGACAGTAACCCAGACCAAACACTAGCTCCATATAGGACCATTCGCATTTTTAGAAAAATGTTTTCATTGTGGTATGTAAAACTTACGTCCATCTTACCACTGGAGAACCTATAATATGTGCTTAGAGGAACTGGACTCTAATATGAATATACTTGAGAGAAGAGTGGTCAAGAGTCTAAGTATGGGGGTATCAAATATAACAGAATAAGTATATCATAAGTATATCAAAGACAAAACTTGTTTGTTTGTTCTTATTTTCACGTGTTTGTGTTTGTTCTTACTATGTGGCAACCATTTGGGCTGTCTTAATTGTAGGTTTTTGTATTATATCACCGTTTTATTGTTTAAAATAATAAAAATATTGAAAAAAACAAAAACAAAACAACACTTTTGCATCAGCCACCGCAGTTAGAAGTCCATCTGTAATAAGCAGCGTTGGAAAAACACTGATTAGTAACGTGAAACTGCTTTATTCAATGTTTTTACCAGTTTAAATCACCTTGGGTGTGTGTTTTGGAAAGTAAGAGACCTCTGTGGTTAATGCAGCTCCCAGTAAAAACCTCTTGAACAATGAATTCTGAAGAAATTCTAGCCGGGAGAAGTTTCATCTGATTGCAATCTGCAGTCCTCACCACTAGATGCCACTAAATCTCTCCAAATCTTACACACTGAACCGTGAAGGAAACAAAATACAAATCATTGTGTGATTAAAATATTTAGGACAAATTATGCACAAATTCTTCAGTGCCTTTCCTCCCTTTCTAAACCAATATCCCTCTCAGTGGAGATGCCTCTCAGCTCTGTCGATGCCCATGGCACCGCCTGGCATGGCGGGGTGTCCTGCAGAGAGGAACCACAGAAAACAGGCTGCGAGGCAGGAGGGGTCTCACAACATGTGGCGCCCCTCTCTTCCTCAAGAGCCCCCCCCCAATCCTTCGATGGAGCCCATCATGACCACCTGATTGCATTATTTTCAAATGGTCTTCAGGAATGAATGTAATTGTGTCTCATTAAGGGCTATGAAGTGTGACAGGACGCGACTGAAAATGTTTAAGTTTTAGCAAAAGGGGACTGGGAGATGTCTTCAAAGTCAACATATGTAGGACATTCAGGAGCCATAGTCACGTATTTTTAGGAATAGAAACAGGATAACAAGTCTGCTGGAGCAAAATAGGATGAAACTACTGTACATGTTTGTGATTTAGCAGAGTAATGCCTTTATGTAACCGCAAAACTCTGTGAAAGGCATTTAACGAAAAAAAAAAAAAATCCACAAGAACAAGCGTCCAGAAAAAAAGACAAAAAGATGTCCCACTCAGTCCTGGTTGCCTCCACCTCTGCCTGTTTATGATGAAGGGCTCTTTTTGGTGTGAGAGTGAAAGAGACAGGCTGGGCTGGCTGTCATGTCATAAAGGATGCAGTCAGAGAGAGCAGACATGATTTCATGGCTAATGATTCCCGCACTAATATCAGTGTGGGCTGCAGAGGGGATAACCAAGTTGAGCTGTCTTAGCTCAAATGATTCAATTAGGCCAGCTGTCCCTATTTGTCATGGCTCAACTGGCTTCTAGATTACCTTTCCAGAGTGCATACGTGCCTCTGCATTGAACTTACCAGCTCAACAGTTTCATAAAAAAAACCCAGAGGAAAATAAAGAGAGAATAAGGGGAAAGAAAGGAAGGAGCAGTGGAGGGGAAGAAATGAAACAAAGAATGCAGTAATAACCACATTATCCACTTAAACGCTGAGGCCAATTACAGAGATAAATGTGACTTTTTGTTTTGCCGAGGATCCTTGTGGTGAAATCAGAGAAGAGCCTCAGAGCGTAGAGTGACTGGAGAGATGCTATTCATGGAAATCTCTAAAAGAGCACGAGAGACAGCAGCAGAGACAATGTGAAGGTCAAGAGATAAACAGGCAGAGAGAAGAGAGGAAGAGTGGAAAAAGTAGCATCTCCTTAAATCATAAAATCTCCTTTCTTTTTCTTCATCTTTATTACTTACGTTAAAATGATTTCTAGGAATTAGATTTTATTTTAAAGCTGCTTTAAATATAAAAATGTAAGAAGAGAGCATGTCTGTACAGTCCTGCTGCCTCACCTTTCCTTCTCTGAGCCCCAATTAAGTGTGTGATGAGTATTAAATTCAAAGAAGCATTAGAGTCATTAGCGTTGATTGAGTTGATGACTCTGAGGGCGATGTCTTCTTCCTTTTCACTTTAATGCAGTTAAACGTAAATTTGTGTCAACTAACCTCATCAGATCCAATTAACACAATTGTCAGTTTTGGGTCAGGGAGTAGAAGACGAGGATCGGCACACTGAAACGGTAAAATATCTCCTTTATTAAAGGTAATTAGTTATGTTAGTGCTGTCACTTTTGCATTAATACGGAACCTATAAAACTACTGTATCTCTGCACCACACACAGTGTACAACGAGGTGAAGCTCAATTAGATGTGTCTCTCCTTACAAATAAACAACATCCTATTAAAAGCAGGGATGTAACGTGCTCTGTGGATAGTGCGCTCAATGCTTACACAACCATGAAAACACAAATGATGCTTCATTTTTCACTTCTTCTAAACAATAACACATTACTTCACTGCACAGAAGCCAATGTTAATACAAGAAATAAAAGGTTTTATCCTCGTGGGAGACATCAGGGCTGCTTAATGGGACAATATTCCTTAAAGATGCTCTGTGTGTGTACTTCCACTGTACTGCTTATGGTCTGATAACAATGTGAGTGGAGATAATGAGATTACACTGCTACGTACATCAGGGCAGCTTCTCATCCCTGAAACTACATGTGTGCTTCTGATGAGGAAGGCGATGCGCACTGTCCTCCCTCACATCATGTGTAAAATTCATCTTAATTCTTTATTTATTTTAACTTTTTATCTCAACAAATTATTCAACAATTTAAGGACAGACGCTACAGGGGAATGGGGGTAAAACGTTTGTTTTTTTTTTAAGATAATTTTCATCTTATCTACCTTTATTTGATAGGACAGATTAAGCATGAATTGGGAGACAGAGGGGATGACATGCAGCAAAAGGCCACAGGTTGGAATCAAACCTGCAGCCACTGCAGTGAGGACTTAGCAACCGGACACCTAGTAATACTTTTAACTAATAGATAGTACCATGAAACATGAAACAGCTGATTACTTACATTAAGATAAACATTTTTTGTATTGCAGGTTTTCTGAAATGTTATGTTTTAATATGCAAACAGGCTTTATATAGGTGCTAATTTACACACATTTCCATGACAGAAATCTAAATATTGGATACAGTCAGGTTCAAAATTCTTGTTTCATTTTGTTAACATATTTGAGTCAAAGATTTTTTTACAAAGGTAATTATGGATGTCTCCTTTTATCACTTCATAAAGCAGAAAACAGCCATGTTTTTATGAATAAAATGCTATATATATAAATCAGGCTGTGGATGATATGTGAACATATCTCTCTGTAAGAACCTTTAGAATAGAGATAGGAATAAAATTGGAAAGTTTGGTGCTGAGGTTGAGATTTGAAATTCTGTGTTTAAATATACAAACGAGATGTAATCTAATTAAACGTTCATTTTGCGTTCATTTGCAGAACAGAAATCTGAACTGAAATTAACACTTGAATATGTTTGGCATCGTAAGGAAGCAAAACAGTCCAAAATCAAAAACAACCAGTGCATGATATAAACTATGCAGCGTCTCCTGTTAAGTCAAGACTATTGACTTTAAATCCCACAATTCTTACCCTCGGTATATTCAGATTTATGTCATTGCTTTGTATTTTCAGATGTTGCTCACAGCTGTCTTTTATTTCTCACAGTATATCAGATGAAATGCACAAACTGCTTGCATACAGTTAGCGGTGCATTCATCGTTAACTGCAGCTCTGCGTTTGTTTGTTTCATCTCCCCTTGTGCTGAGCCGAGCGCCTTGTAGAACGAGGGCAGCCTCGTCTCTGAGCTGTCAAAGCCCTGACTGGGATCAGCCTTATTACAATGATTGAGAGAACAGGCCTTTGCAGCAAAAACACCATCCAAAGGGACTAGAAAGGCCACATTCATGCAACCGAGTTCACACATTTGTCTTCATTAATCCGATTCTGTTCTGTTTTGTCAGCTTTGCTACCAAACAGTTACACAGTGATACAGTCAGCAGAGAGGACCAGATATTGCCAGAGGTCACGGAATTGATACAGTAAATAGGAATGCTTCATGTTGCAGTCTGTCTTGTTGGCTAAGGAGGTTCCTCGGGTGCTGGTGTTTTGACCCTTTTAACACTAAGATTGTGATAATAGTGACATTTCATGTAATGAATCACTGATTGATTGATCACTGAAGGAATTGATTAGAACATCAAAGAGGGAACTTTTTTGTATTTTGACATAATGTGTTCCTCAAGGGTTTAATCATCTATCTACTGTCCCCTTTACCTGCAAAGTGTGGTTTTAAAAGACAGGAGGATGAGACTGAAATGAAATGATTTTAGATTAATTTAGCATATGTTGTCAGCATGCTATTTTGCTGTTGAGATCTTTACCGCTCGGGCCAAATAGTGACTAACACCCAGACTCGACAGGCCCAGGAATACGGAACGTCATTACTGCCTTATCTTTAGAGATGGAGCGAGGTGTCAATGACACTTCTGCTGCATGCAGGCAGCAGCTGAGCTGTGAGATGTCCTGGCACACAGCACAGTCTTCCTGGCCAGAGCTTTGTAGCAGAATCTTTACCTTTTAATTACAGGAATATTCATTGCTTATGGAGCCTACATACGATACATTTTGTACCAGCTCTGACTGTACAATGGTTTTATCATATCTAACTGATTATTGAGAGTTTGGCATTGAGGTTCTGTACATGATTGTTGAATTGTTCAGCACCTTTGGAAGTATGCTCATGCTTGCTTGCAGAGACAGTTGTTAGATACCACTCTTATATGTGCCAGGAGACAGTTAGCTTAGCTTTGCATATTAATAACTTGAAGCATGGGGAAACAGTTAGCTACCATGACGCTACCTATTGCTTTGAAGACTCCTGTGTTGAGGCCTCGACCTCAGCATTTTGACTGACGCCATCTTAGTCTTTTGGAGCCAGAAGTGACCATATCTAGACAAGAGGGTGGAGCTGACTCATAGACCTAACAGACAGCCTGTCACTCAAAGCACCCGCCCTTAAATATGGGTAACTTTAAGCCTTAATAACAGATGAGTCATAAAAAAAGCTCACCCCCTGTACAGTTGTCATGAAGAGGAAATTAACTATAGAGCCCAAAACTGTTTTCATACCATGCTGTAAACATGTTTATTTCTGCTGTAAAGTTGAGCATCTTAACATGGAGGTCAATGGGGATTGACTCGCTTCTGGAGTCAGCCTCAAGTGGCCATTCAAGGAACTGCAGTTTGGACACTACCACATTGACTTTACTTTTCAGTTCGGAGGTTGCCGTTTGGTCTAAATGTGCAATAATATCATGGAAAGAAATGGGCGGAACTGTTCAGCACTTAACCACCACAAAACACAACCTTTGGTTGTTACATTTTGGCTCTTGTACAGATTAAACCAACAAGATAAAGTGTGTTCATTGATGAGCTGCATAGGTGCTGGGGGTCAGGCTGTTTTACCATTCCCAGTCTTTACGTTAAGGTAACCTAATCTGTAGCCTCATATTTAACCAACACAGTCTCACTGTGAAGTCGTCGAAATCTGGCACTTGGTCAGCGACTGCCAGCGTCAGACACAGACGGAAAAGGTTCTCCTTTCACATTGGCATGATATGTGGCCAGTCATCGTTATTGTTTAACGGCATCCTGGGGTGTCAGGGAGAAACACAGCAGGACAACAACGAAAGTTAAGGTGGTGGAAGTCCAAGTGGGGTGAGTGGGAGGGGTAGTAGATGGGTCCAACAACCACCGGCCTTCACTCAGGAGGCTGGTGTTCACTTCCTGTAAGGTTATAAAGCCAAACCCTGTTCTTTTTTCTTGAACCCAACCACGTGCCTTTGTTGCCTGAATCCACCCACGTGCATTAGCTGTTACTTCACTGTATGCAAACTGTACATTTCTGGTGAAAACCAAAGTGTGCTTTGAAAACAGACAATGCATGTAACAGGCAGAACTTGACACGGCATACCAGACTCTGAACAACTAAAGCACCCAGAGTACCTTGCACGTTGTATCTCAACGTGGAAAGTCCATGACCAAACGGCGATATGTGACGAGGTCAGAGTGAGAATGTGTTGATTTAACATACAGATGAGATAAGACTGGTATTGATCTTTTAATCCATCTAACTTTCAAGCTGTGTTTGGACAGAAAGCAGAGCAAATTTTTGCGTTGTGTTATTTCATCATTTTTGATTGCCCCCAAACAGGCAATGTACCAACTGTACAGACATTAGCTGTAAGATAGCAACGGATGCACCAACTGTGTAAATGGAGTCATCCTGTGTTTTTGTGTTTGGTTATGCCTCTGACAGATCTCATCAGAAACTCTGTTTTCCTTTTATTTCCCTCCATGCCAGCATTTCTTTGTGTCAATTTGCGCCGCTCCGGACAAACTCCATGTCTTTGTATTGACTTTGTACGCAATTGTGCTGCCTTTAGAATTTGCTTTGTATTCTATCTTAAACACAGACAGAAAGAAAGCGAATAAACGTATTATTGAAGTACATTAAAAACATGACTGTGACTGTGTGAAAGGAAAAAATGGACATGTGACTTTGACACAAATTATTTTGATAATTAATTATGACATATATGTTTATTTAGCCACTCATATTAATCACTAATCTTTTATCAAAATATGCAACCGAACTCGCACGCTGTAAGAGAAGAAGAAGGCACAGGATAATATGACCTCACTTATAATTAAGCTTTAGTCTCCTCTTTGTTCACACTCTGTATCTGCTCTCCCTGTATTCATCATGCTATCAGAGTGCTCTGCCCGGTTGGAGAGCGAAGAGACAGAGGGCTCACGGAAAACCTCTTCACCTGCTCCCTTTCACCCCTCCTCCTCTCCTCCATGTGTACCTGCAACACTGGGCTGCACTGCATCATGGGTGCAGCTGAGGCCATGCCAAAACCCAATTTGGAACGTGTCCAGCACTTCATTGGAAAGTAATGGTTTTCACTGAACTGAGTTATGACCAGCTGTTTGCAGACAGTCTGTGACATACTGATGGAGCAGAACACCGTATGTTGCTTTCCAAATCAAATGATACAAGGAGTGTGACAGTGTGGAGAAACATCTGTCATTAGCAATTTTCAGCACGCTCCACTAATTCTGGACAAAATACGCCTAATGAAGTTACTGCAGGAAACTTCAAATATTGTCAGAGCAACAAGGCCATAAGAAGCCGGTGCTCACCAAGGCCTGTAATCTGATTCATTTGTTGTGAGAAAAATACAGACGGAGGAGGGTAATTGTTTTTGATCATGATGTTTTAAAATGCAAATCGCCAACGTTCTTCTTTAATCCAAGAACAAAAACCCAAGAAATCAAGGACGAGAGGGTGGCTGGCTTTTCTTTATTGATGTCCCCTCCCTTGTAGTGGCGCTTCATAGATGGAGTTTCCGTATGGAGGACACAAAAGCTTTGATGGGCCTGGTTATCGAGTTCAGTCACCATATAGACATGATGATGCTAGCTCATCTACTGCGGAAACTCCTCTGCTCATTGTACAGAGAATCTGGTTTCTTTCCAAGTTATCACACAGGTTGTTTCTTCTCTAATCTCTAAATAAAATTAGTCCAAAATTGAATCAAATTTAAGTTTGCTAATGTTATTTTTAAATCATAGCTTTTGATATGCTTTGGCACTGCGACAAAACACTAAACAGGACTGCCTCCTCATTGCCTTTACGGTTCAATATCAAGCTAAAATGTAGACTATAAGTCTAGCACTAACAATATTCATTTGGCTACTCTGTGTTTATAATTTGCCAGTTTCCTAGAACTGTCCTCAATTTATTCAGACTCTGCTGTGAGGATGAGAGGGTTTGTGACAGGCAGCTCTGCTGAAAGTGGTCCTCTCCTCCAGAACAGTTGTTGTAGTGAGAAGTGTTAGAGACGGGTGGGCGTCTGGACCCAAGTATGCTGCTCAAACACGAGGCCTGTGTCTATCTGGCAGCCATCTCCTGGCGGCAGAAGGGCCATAAACCCGCCTGTGTTAATTCTGCCGTAATTATCATGGGTGCCACATGTTATGCAGGATGTCCTACCACTGCAGATCCACTCAAAAGTTTGCAGTGAAATCCTTCCACACTGCTCAAAGCTGTGGCAGACGAGGGGATGCAGAGCGTGACAGTTGGCCATTGTGATTAGAAAGGGCTGCTCCTGGAGCCCTGCCCCACGTCTCATTTCCTGTCGCGGCCCTTTGCAATGATGTGTTTTATGCGGTGCATGTTGGTGAATAACTGGCTGCACTGAGATGACAATAATCACCCATAATGCCCCTAGGGAGGGGGCGGCCTCTCTCAGGGACAACATTAGTCATTAATATGCAAAACGGCTGCTGTCCTTAGTACGTGCTATTTCTCAAACAAGCTTTGTTTCAGTTCAAGGTTGCTCTGACTGTATACTTAAAAATATGTTATTTGAAAAGATACAGAAGTTGATGAATTTGATAGCAAATGAGACTCTTCACTGTTTTGCATTACTGTAAATCAGAGAATCTTACACAAGGCTGCACATGACTCAAACAAATAAGAATGTTTACTTGGTTGAGCAGTTTAAAATTTACTCAATAATCCATCACTAATATTACCATTACCCATCACTCTCAGCGTCAGTCGTCTCCTTGCTGTCAGACTTAAAGGGCAGCTTCGGTGTTTTTCAACCTGGATTCTGTTCTCCCATGTTTTTGTGTCTAAGTGACTAATGGGAACAAACATTTTTGTAATTTGTCCAGTACTGACTGAGTGCTCTGCAGACAACAGCGGTGTAACAGGCTGCAATGTAACCACTTGGGGCATTTGTGCACCATGAATTTATGTCCACTACAAGTAGGGTGCTTTCACACCTGCCTTGTTTGGTTCAGTTCAATCAAACTCAAGTTCGTTTGCCCCCTAAGTGTGGTTCGTTTGGGCAGGTGTGAACACAGCAATCGCACTCAGGTGTGCACCACAACAACCAAGACCTTCTTAAAGAGGTAGTCTTGGTCCAGTTACAGCCAAATTAGTGCAGTTCGTTTATGGTGAGAACGTGTTCCGACCTCGATCCGAAACCAACTGCAGTCACATGACACATTGTTTGGGTTAAACATGAGCATGTTACAGTCCTGGAGGATTATTAATGTGCGCCTCCTCCTGTACTGCCTTAATATGCACATTCAAAACATTGTTTTCTAGTTGGAGCCACGCCTCGTTTTCAAACTGTATGGTTTGACTCAAATGAACAATGACAGCAATATAGTCCACGATGAGCAGCGCTAAAATCAACCTGCGTAGTTCTCTTCTTCATCTTTTTGTTTACTTCCTGGATTTTTCCCGCATGGAAGTTCTGACCAATCAAGAGCAGCTTTCTCATGCAAGGTATTTTATCTGGTCTGCTTGTAAATGCTGACATGAGAACACAAAGTGTCTTTAGGCAATTATGCAACTTTGTGACAAAATTAGTCCCTGATTCAGACTAAAGCAAGACAACTCTAGGTCTGAAAGCACCCTCATAGAAAGGATTTCTTCAGAGGTTGACCTATTTGTTAAATAGTAAGATCCTTTTTGTTTAACCACAAACAGTCCATTGCTAAATACACCAGACTCCATTTGAATAGACAGGAATTTAAGCATGTATAGAGCCATCATATTTTCGCATCTAACCAGTTGAATTATGAGTTTATTTCAACAAAACCAGAGTTGGTGATTGTCAGAACAGTGGGAATTAGAACCATAACGGATTGTGTGAGTTTTATTTTGCTTTGTTGACTATGAGTGAAGTGTGTTTCATGATGATAAAATTACTGCTTATTTAAATAGAGTCTGGTGTATTTGATGATCGTGGTTTCGGGGCTGTTTCCGGTTAAACAAAAAGGATCGTACTCTCAAGGACCTTGACCTCTTTAGGGATCCTTAGAATAACATTCTGAGCCTATCAGTGGCAAAAACAAGCACATTTAGTTGATATTAATGGACAGTGTTCAGTTGCCTACAGGCATTAAATTACAGCCTGTTTCGCCGCTGCTAGCTGCAACACTCTTGGTCAAAAAATGCTGTTCAAATTAGTCACTTAGACACAAAAATATCAGAAAATAGAGTGTTGGTTGAAAAATACTGAAGTTACCCTTTAATAAGTGGCCCTTTCTATTGCCTCATCTTGAGTCTCGGTATTCCCCAGGAGAACCATGAGCAGCCCCTCTCAGCCTGCCTGGGCCGTGCTTTGGCAGGACAACATGGTTTAGCACCCTGAGAAATCGCACGCTCTCTCCCAGTCAGTGCCGAGGGTTTTGTGTCTCTCCCATCTTGACCCTCTCCCACTCCTGCGCTCCTGTCATCCATCTGCCGGAGAACGCTTTCTTCCTGTTGTCCTGCGATACTGACAAGATCACCCACATGCTCTCATCTTGTTGTGTGTTCACAGGAAGACAAACTGCACACACAGCCATTGTTTGCCACACATAGTAAACTGAAAAAAACATCATTTTTCCACATATTTGCACACATATACATACATAATCAAACTGTATTATGTCTAGTCTGTGCAGTAATGGCACACACTCTGTAATATCAGACCCACTGTCTTATCCTCTCAGTGCTCTCATCAGTATTAACATATCGTCCTGTTTCCTGGGCTCTAAGCAGGGCAGAGCAGGGCAGTGACATCTCAACATGTCTGTCAGGTTAGTGGATGTCTCCCTGCCTAAATCTGCTGACGTTGATTTGTGAGCATAATGCCTGATTATAGGATGGGTGACAGATAAATTTTATCAAAATTAAGGCACAATTAAACATTTCATCTCCGCTAATTACTGGCTGTAGATTTGGCAAGATGACCATGTGCTGTAGGAAATCAGCAACCATAACACATTTTAATGGGGCACAGCTGTCTTACAGCTTGGTAATATTTGCACAGTGCACCAGAACTGTAATTTATGAGACAGAAAGAGGGAGAAAATCTGCATTGGATTGAGTGCCAGAATAGATTTTGAATTTATATTCTTTAATGAGCTTTGGATTTGTTGCTGCTGGTTGTTTCTTATCGGAGATCGATGTGGATGCTGTTGTGTGTTGGTGCATCTGGGAAGAGACTGTTATTGCTTATATGTGTGTGCAGTTTATGTTAATGTTGTATCCTGCAGCCCTGCACTCAAAACATTTAGCTTCACTCACTGCATGAAGGGGAAGGTAGTCGCTTTTTGAGCGTGCACGCTTTTGCAGGCACTGGACAGACTTGATGGGTTCACGCTAAAGTAATCAGCCCCAGTATCCACTTGTGCCAAGGAATAAGCCTGGGAAATTCACCAAAATGTGGGAACAGCTTGGGAACAGATTGATGCAGAAGGGTGAAAAAGGCTGAGAGTGAGTGTATGTGTGTGCTGAAATGGGTGTGTATGTGTGTATGTGCTCTCAGAGCTAATTCCAAGGCAAACAAGAGGAAGCTTCCTCTAAGTAACTCAGCTCTGGTGTGCTCCTATGGTATGTCTCCAGTGGGGTCTGGCATAGCCTCTTCAATTATATGGAAGTTTGGCCACCAAATCCCCTCTAAAACAGATAGCTGACGCATTGTGAGGAATGTAAATTTGATCATTTTCACATTGATTGGATCTCATTCATGTGACATTGGCTGTTACTGGATGTTTTATGTCAGACTTTTCACCTCAGCAGGGCCTGGAGGTTAGAAATGCTGCACCATTATTGAAAGGTGACCTCTGCAGCAGTGTGTGTAGGTTTTCTTGAGCAACACAATAACTAATACTGTACCTGCTTCAGCAGTGCTGCTTCATTTGTCTCATACAGATGAAAGAGGTCCAGTGTGTAGGATTTAAGGGGATATATGAGCAGAAATTGAATATAATATAAGACGTATGTTTTTTGTTGTGTATAATCAAATGACAATAAGAATTGTTGTGTTTTAGTAACCTTAGAATGAACTGTGTATATGTAGCTGTATATATCTACATAGGGAGCGGGTCCTCGTCTACAGAGATCGCCATATTGAACTGCCACGTTTACACACTTTCCCATGATGGACAAACTGTTTTCACATCGGCCACCATTGTTAGCAGATTTTTTTAACATGAAACTGCTTTATTTCGCTGTTTTCTGGTTCATTTGTTTTGCAGTTGTAATGCAGCACCCTGTGAAAACCTCCAGAACATCTTGATGTTAAGTTATCAGAGGAAATAGGTGAGCACACTTTAACGGTGCTGGGCGGGAGGCCTGTCAGTGTTGTGCAAAACAGCATGGGAGGAACATTGATTTGTGATGTGAAACCGCCTCATTCAGTGTTTTTACTGGTTTTGATCACCTGGTACGTTTGTTTCAGAGAGGAGGAGACCTCTGCGGACAATTCAGCTTCTGGTAAAACTCTCCTAAACAGTGAACTATGAATGAAATCTAACCTGGAGAAGTTTCATCTGGTTGCAATCTGCAATCCTCACCACTAGATGTCACTAATTCTCCAAAATCTTACACACTGCACCTTTAACTGTACTTAATATGACAGCACAAGACCATAAGCATGACCAAGTACTTATGGCCTCCCAGAGCAAAACAATGAGTTCAATTAAGACATTTCCTGATTGATATTATATCATACTCACTTCAGTCTCCTAATATCCCAGCATTGATCCACCAAGGCTTCAGCGGACAGGGCAGAGAATGAAAAGGGCTTGGTTGGACTGTGCTGGCATGCTGCAGGCTGTGTTTGGTTGGAGCCCACCGAGGTTAATTCAACTGCTGTTTTCTGGGTGACACCTTCAGTCTGTGACAGCCTTTGAGGGCTGGGTGCTGGTGGCGCTTTCCATGATACCCCACCGATCTGCACTTGGGTCCAGTTCAGGTGCTGCTCAGTACAGCACACCCCCTGAAGGCCCTGTTGACCTTCTTTCATGAGCGGTTATTTTCATGTTTGGTGTGGTGAGATTACGGTGCCGTGTGGTCATTGAGCAAGTCAGACATTCTGTCTCTGTGATGGGCTCCAAGTTTGGCTAATTTTTCACATGATATTGCAACATACAACATGGAGTTATACTGAGGACTAACTGTCTGGTTCTACAGACAGATGACACATTTTTAGGTCAAACATGACTGTTTTGTTCTAAATTAATGGCTATGAAGATGTATTCATGGTGGTTTTTCAGGTTGCCTTGCCTTAGTTTGACAAAAGTGATGCAGCAGACTGTGGCCACGGAGCGTTTCCGCTTTGCCCTGAGCTGAAATGTGACCACAGGCTAGTGTAGAGTATGTCAGTTTGTGCACCGTGCTGGAGACTGACGAGGGGGCTCACCCTCGCAGATAACCGGCTGTTGTCCTAAAAGTGCAGCACATTGCCGTATCGCCCCAGGACAAAAAAAATCAGGGACAGCAAAGGACAATAGAGTGCATGCTGCACTGATATCAAATCGCTCTTTCAACAAACAAGCAGCGATTTATTGTGTTTCTAGTACTCACACAAAGGAATTATGTTAATTTTTTTCAATGGATATGCTACAGTGGAGGTTCTGAGAGATTATTTATGCAAGGGAGTGTTTCTTCACTCATTAGGTCAGCTATGCGCTTGAATAGTGCATCTTTGCTGAGGGAATCCAAACATTAGATTAGATGTAATTGAGAGAAATGAAGCCATGCTTCAAGCAGTTAAGCCTTTTGCATTAAAGCGTGCACTGAAATGCTCTTTGTTAATCTCTGATCAAGTGGGATATTACCTCTCATGAAGAGCTTAGTAAATGCTCATTAAGGCATTACACCGTAAATGCCTGAATAATTATGAATTCCATTTCGCCTCCCTATAAAATCACACAGTTTACCAAACAGTGAGCGGCATTAAAGTGAATGAACTTTAGGATTCTAAAGGAGCATGACAAATGTGCGGTGACGTTACACATGTCGGTTTTTAATCCTGAGCATACTCTTCACCCTCCTGGTCATACAGTACATATGTCAGGGATAGGGACAACAGCCTCCTGCCAATGTCTCATACCAGGCTGAATCTGTTAGAATCAGACTCATGCATGAATGGACATTTGTGCACACAGACTCTGTTGCACGGCGTAGTGGTCTGATTATTTTATTATGACAATTTCCAGGCACACACACTGATGCCTCTTTAGAAGCACTTATTAGTGTTGATCAATTGGCCCATGTGGTCACACAGCCTTTGCCATGATCCCGCAGGATTCTGTCAACATATTATGTAAAGGTGCATGTCAATAATCCTAGATGTCAGGCGTAAAATCACAATGTCTAGTACATGACAGCGTGTTGCCGAGACAACGAATGTCACCAAAAACCATCCCCACCTTACATTTTGCCACATGCCATATTTTCCCATTATTCAGGATTAGAAACAGGTGTTAGTGTGTGTCTGTGTGTGTATGCAGATGTATTAACACAACCATCACATGCCCTGTGTAGATCTGTGTTTGTTTTTTTGACAAGTGGTCCTGTGTGCTATGTGTGTATGTGTGTGTGTTGTCGTAGGCCAGTGACAGCTGAAGAAGAGGACTGTATTTGTGGAGGAACAGCATGGCTGCAGAGAGGAGTGGAGATCCTGAGGGAGGCCTAATGGTTCCACTCCTTCCTGCACAGAGATAAAGACTCATAATAAGCGTGTATGCTCACCATCTGGCCCTGTGCATGTGGCCCTTATGGAGGCGAAAGCAGCGCAATCTGTAAACGATCAGGAGCCATGGCGCTCCCCCTAGAGAGGCCGCCATGCAATCAAGGTGACAGATGGCAGCACCACTGCTGTGGCCTCATGGAGGAGATCAAAATCACCTTCAATAAACTCTGACTGGAATGGGCACAGGCCCCTCAAAAAGTCAGTTTGTCAGTCAAACTGTGGCAGCTTGCTGAAACAGGGGGAACACACAGCGGTCCGTCCGTCCACCGCCTGATTTCCATATTTTCCGTCTGACTGAGCCTGAACTGTGATCTTTCTCCAGTTGTCCTCTCGACTCGTGCCGGCGTGGGCGAGCTGGCTGCCAGGACTAGCAATGCTACTGGGGGAAAATTGAGAACATGATGCTGCTAATGTGGGGCAATAGGAGTGGATGGTGGCAGAGAGACATTAAATAACCGACTGGTACTCTATTTTTGATATGACAGGACCCCCATGATTTGTCTCTCTTTGTTTATTTAATTACAGATTTACACACATGCAGCCACTCGAAAACATCATTATGATACAGTATATACTACAACTCATCACTATAAAATAGCTGTACATTCAGTGGCAAGCTCATGCTGATTTTGTATCCTTTAATATTTTTTTGTTTTAACATCTGATGGAGCAGCATGGTCCAGCCTCCGCACCGTGTCTGTATCTGAGTGTTTGTGTCCTGAGCATGGAGATAGAAATGCTTGGGAATGCTATTTCACACATCCCCTTCATCTGATGCGCAGCTTCTGTCAGTGATGTGAGAAAAACAGCCTGACTCTCCAAGCTTTTTTTTGCACCAGTGCAAAAGTTCAAAATTGAAACGCCATCTGTTCAATAAAACTAATCTAGGCAGGGAGAGCCGCTTCCAAGGCTGTCCTGATTGGATGTGTTTCTTGTCTTTGAACTCCCTGCCACAAGGTTCAGAATCAACCCAGGATATTGTCATTTGCAAGAGAAATTGATGTTGGGCAAAAACAAGCCCAATCAAAGTCTGTCCACAAGTTGTGAATAATTAGTTTTGTATATTTTCTATGCTTTTGATCATATTTAACATTCTTCAATGTACACAGTTCCCTTTATGTTATTAATCCAGCTGCGGGCGCTTTTATTGTGCACTGTATATCTGGATTCAGACTCTTGATCCTCACTCTTTAGTTCTAATGAAATGAGAGGCCGTAAGTACTTTCAGAGAAAATCAATTGTCCTCTCTTCCGCTGCAGCCCTTAAACACTCACTTAGTTAATTGCCACACTTATTTGATTAATTGGACAAGTTCCATTGTACTCTCTCTTTACCTCCCGTGTTTTATAGAGGTGTCCTGGAGTACTCTTAATCATCCACTTTTAAACATTTTTACAAATGTTAAATATGTGCACTTTAACTAATAATTAGATCAATTACACTAATTAGTATCATAAGTTGAATTGAAAACAGTAAAGTGGCTTTTAGGTTTCATATCCATAGTGTGCTGTCGTTTTGACTCCAGTCTTAAATCTGTGACCAGCGTGCTGCAAGGACATCAGGGCTCTGGTCATTCCTCTTAAGGTTAAAATAATAGTGCTTAAAAATTCACCTAAATTGAATTGGTTTTATTTTGCCAAGAAATATACGAGCTGTAAGATGGCTGCACTTGAACTGAATCTTATGAGGGCTTTTTTGAACCATTAGTTAGGCTTTTAATACACCACTTCATGTTCATACACACTGTATATTAGAGCTACCTAGATCAAACTCATTGTTGTAATGTTGGGTCTTAGACAGCTGGTGTTGTTATGAGAGACAAAACCAGTTTATTTTTTTGATTTTTGTGGCTGGTGGACTTCTAAATATAGCAAATAAAGTGACTGATTATTGCTATTTATGCTCAGTGTAAAGTTACTGCTAGTGTGTATTTATGTAATGAAATAAAGACATTGAATCATGTAGTTGTCGTAGGGCCATGGTTTTCCAAATAAATGAACCTAAAAAGCACCTGAGCTTGACACTTAACATTACAGCTGTCGTTAAGTGCCTCATATTTAGGATGAATTATGAAATGCTAATTGATCTGCTTCCTTTGATCTCCATATTTGACATGCAAATCAAAGGAAAAACATCCCACTAAGACCTAACCACTGTCTTACATTCATGCAAGTGTCATAACTCAGATTTTAGGGCTCAGTAGTAACCCAACAGTACAGAAACTTATATATATCTGTGTTAAAACAAACAAGGACAAAACACAAGTACTGCATCCAGGCCCCAGATGTGCTGCATTTGGAATCACCAGAGGATCCATGATACGATATTATCACGATACTTTAGTCACGATACAATGTTGTTGTGATTTTAAATATGTTGTTATATACTGAGTGTTGTGATAAACAATATTGCGTTTTATGACCTTTTTTTCCAACTATAAATTATGTCCCCAAGAAAAACTTAATCAACATCTGTTTTATCAAATAAAATAAAGTTTTCAGTCTGCACATCTCACCTCAGCCATTTTTTTGCAGCGGTAAAATGTATCTAGTAGACTTAAAAAGCAATGGATTATTTTATTCTAGTAGGTATTTGTAATATTAATGATTTATATCATAAAAAAAATTGATACTTGGCACCGTGTGATGATACGATATTCCCCCGCCCCTATTTGGCTTGAGTTCATTTGATAAATGGGTTGAATTTGTTTGAAAATATATGCAGTACTAAAGCAAAATATAAACTGATATTTGGTGTGTCTAAATCACCAACAACTCTGCCTTGAAGAACATGATGTCAACACGAATTTTAAGGCCATCATTGTTTCAGCCAATATAATGTTTTTATGATGCACATTCTTATATGAATGTGTTGAATTAAATTACCAATTCCCTGATACTATTCCAGTATATGAATGTTACAAACAACTCACTGAGAGGAAAAATAGGAGCTAATTTTTGCAGGATTTTCCTCAGTATCACCGTGTGCTCCAATACCCATACTACCATACTATATAGTATGACGGGAAAATATTTAGTATGTCCTAATACATAGTATGTCAAATGTAGTATGCCAGAAATACCAGGATGTTCTACTACATTCTGATTTTGCAGTATGCAAGCTAGCATGCTTCTCTGGCTTTTCTGATCCAAAATCCTCTGCGCAGCAAAAGATACGTCACAGTAGCTCTCTCTCAATTCAGGGGCCACAGCCTTTGAGGGACGCAGCCTGCGTGGTTGACGTAGGCCACGTCCTTTGAAGACTGCATCAGCCAAACCGAACGGTCTCCAAAATGGGACAGTGTGGGATTTTCTGGGTGCATCACCAGTTGTTCTTGCCCCAAACTGTTGGTGTTACTGTTACCTAGCAACCAATTGCGCTTGACTTAAGTAAGCTAGTAGATTAATTAGCCCTAAATCATGAACCCAGAGATTGTTATTATATATTTTTTGATTTAATACTTCACCGCCGTGGACACTTGCTGTTTCATATATTTTAGGCTCATGGAGGACTCTAATAGTGATGTTAATAACAGTTAACCGGTGGCTAGATAACAACTGTAACTTAACTTAACTTAATATATAAGCGTCACTGGCGTGCAATGCATCTTGGGATAGGCTGGGCCACGAAGGAGTCACTGGTTGCATCTTCCAAATTCTTGGAAAGAAGGCTGCATTTCTTGACTGCATTTGTAGGAACCTTCTAAATGGGTCAGCCTTGGTCGCGCTGATGTGACGCAATCGATCTTCAAATGCAGCCTTCGAAGGCTGCAGCCACTGAATTGAGACACAGCTATTGACTGTCAGAAGTCCCAATGATGGACGACAGCACATTTAGGTGACTGATGACCAGTCTTAGTAATAATGGGAATATTAATTCTTTAATTGAATAAAATAAACATAGATATAAGCAACAACAAAAGGGCATAAGTATTAAATAACAATGACAGAGAAATGTATAACACATCATTTTACTATCATGAATATAATGTGTTAGAAATATGTTTGCAGTTATTACTCACTGCAAAATAACATCAATTGTCTGACTTCTGTCTCTGGGGAGCTTGGTGAACGACATTTTGTTTTATCTTCATGGTAACAGCTGTATGAGTAAGAGGGTCAAAGTTAAGGGCGCAATGTTAAGAGGATGTAGTATGTTATGCATGCAATAGTACATACTTTTTAAGAGCAGTACCTACTAAAAGTAAGAAGGAAAAGCGTAACTCTGAACGCACCCTCATTTTGATTGGCTGGTAGTGGGCGGGGCTTGTCAATTAACTTACAGGTGTGCTGATGCGCAGTCATTTTGACATTTTGAACCGCTGTTTCGATTGAATTTGGGAGCTGTTTTCCTAATTGTCTGTCTGTCCTTGGTTGAAAACTGTTCAGCTTCATTTACACCGACCTGTTTCAACATGAATGAGCAAATCTCAGACAGCACGCCGACTGATGGAGCCTTCACAAACACCAACTCCAGGTAACGTTAGCTTCCAACAACCAAATGCCCCTTCTGTCTCTCTAACCTCCACTGTAGCTAATTTCATTAAAATTAAAATAAGCTGCAGCCTTGGATAATTTGTTGAGAAAAAAGTGTGGAGTTTTGACAGACAGCTTTTGACAAAGCACAGCTAGCTTATGTAGTGAAGCTGTGTTCCCTCTGACTTCCAGACCACATTTTCAGCACTCTTGCAGAAGATGCTCTGGACCTTTGAGTAAACCAGTCTAATGTAAGTGTAACTAATAGACCAATGGCTTATTTCTCCAATAAGATATACTATTTATTATTAAGATAATGCTTTCTTTATTGCAATCTCAAAACACAAAAAATGGTAATGGCTAAGTATGTCACCTAGGTGACATATTTATTTAGACTGACATTCATTTGCTATTATGTGAAACAGCAAAACATCAAGTCCTCACATTTAAGAAGGTGGAGAATGTTTTTGACTCAGACAATTAATTGATTAATTAATTAATTAATCAAATGAATTAATCAGAAATGGTTGCTGGTTAATTTCCTGTGGACTGACTAGATTAAAGACCACATTAAAGAAAGCACTAGCCCTTGTTTGTTCCCTAGCATTTGAGATCTATGTGAGCAGCAGTGGTGATAATTTACACAGACTATAACCCATTCATGTCTTTATTTTGAGTATGTTTCAACTATGTGGAGTTTAACGCTGCAGCCACACAGCCTTATGATGCTACTGTGCATTCATCTGGTTGGGAGAAAGGTAGTCAAGGTATTAAGGCCGAGGGTGTGTTCTGTAGACAGTCCTTGGGAATGCAACTTTTTCAATTAGTTACTCCTTGAAAGTTGCTGTCATCCCTGTAATGTGTGTGCAGAATTTTGCAGTACAGAGCAGCTAGGCTGCCCTTGGCTAAGAATTTTCCTAGTCAACCAACAATCGTCATTTAGGGCCATTAGTCGACTAGTCACCTGCATGTTTAGAATATTAATTTAATTCTTGAATTATGTATTTTGGGCGGGGCAACACAATGGTTTGAGTTGAAGGTGTGAGAAAGAATAGTATCGGTAACATTGTTAACACTGTGCTACATTACAGAGAAATACAAACCGTACTAATGAACCTTCATTAATATAGGCCTATATTTTATCTACAAGTGCACGTCACACATTAAGCGAGCCGCCTGTTAATGACGCTGTGGGCTAATGGGCATGTAGCTACTTCCATGTTTCAGATGATACGTCATGTTTGTAGTGGACCAATGAAGATGAGTTTACATATCACCTTGGGTTGGTCCTTCACCTTCTCAAAATGATCCCACACTTTGGATTTCCTGCCCGACATGTTATTAACTAGCTTGTGGAATAACAGCAGGTACCAGCCCTGTGAATTAGGGGCCGTACAAATGCTGCGTCTTTACCGGCTAGAAAATCTGAGGACAGGCGCTGGGTACTACTCTTGTGGCTTTGTACTGCCAGCTTTCAAGAGTGCGGCGGCAGGTTGCGTCTGAACTTGCGAAGCAACCCTAACAAGTATAGCATAGCCTTTTTACCTGAAATCCTGAGTGCAGAGCTGATCTTCTTCCAGGCGCTGTTTTATTAAGTGTGTAGGCCTATTGTTCATGAGACAGATATAAAGCTCTGGGTAGGCCTGCACTGAAATGATCAACTTTTCCGTGTTTATCACACACTGAATATTTACAGACTCCTGTCTGACTGCTGAGCGTGACCTCTTCCTGTGTCTGTTCTTTCAAATTAAATTCCCACATGGTCCGGTCATATAGGGTTTTGATTTATTTTGACAGGGCGCAGCTCCTAATAGAGTTTCATGTTTGTTTGTTCGTTTTTTTTTCTGCGACTAAGCGACCAATAAAATCTTGCTGACTAATGACCTTTCTGGTCGACTAACGTTTGGTCGACTTTTAGGGGGCAGTCCTAGTTGGTACATCATTTTGCAAGTGAAAATGATAGAGACAAGATGTATGGGTATGGTGACATGATGCAATGTCTGGTTTTGCTGTCCTTGTTATAATTCTTTGGTTGGTCATGCTGTTCTGGGAAAAAAAAACGTGATGGCAAGTTTGAACCTGGTTGACCCTCATAACCAAACACTCCCTTTAAGACCTAATGAAGAAAATGTGAAGAAGGACAATTGGGTTGATCCTGAGTGGAAATTTTGGCTTTGGGGTCTTCTATGATTGGATTAAATCATACTGATTCATGAGTGAGCTCACACAGTTCCCATTGCTTTGTCAGATGAGGATTTTAATTTGAGCCTCACCTGATGGATGCTGGTAATTTATGCTGATTAGAAATAAAGCATCATATTTTCCTTTATCTCCCCCCACCCATCTGAACAGAAGAAGATTTTTCCAGAAGGGTATAAGGAGAGCGGTTGATTAGTTGTAATGTGACCGCAGTACCCCACAGGCTGAAATTTATGTCCTCCATTTGAACTGTGTCTGCGTGTGCTGTATACATCAGGTTTGTTAATGAAATTTGTCGCCAGGAGGGAGTCGGTGGCTGCGGTCGTTCAGCACCTTGACACATAATTGTGTGAAATCTAACCTTTCAAACTTCAAGTCAGCACTACTTTAATTGTAATATTATTATTCCCCCCATCAAAACATAATACATTGGGTGTCTTTATGGATTATCGCTTTCAGACTGTTGATAAACTATTAGAAATAATGAAATTGTGTTAGAGTTTAATTTAATTATCGTGAATATTGTCTCCTCCGTTGCTGTAAATGTTACACCGGCACAGATGAAAAACAATTCGTTTTACATGGGTCACATCAGCAGTGTCAGCATGCAGCAACACTACTGTACCTGCTGTGTGTGGATGAGTGGTAAAGTGAGTTCAGTGCTGTGCTGCAGTAGCATGTGGAGCTGTGTATGCTGCTGTCCTCTCCGTCCCGTTTGTGAGTTTATGACTGACAGGTGTCAGGCTTGTCATGGCTTCCCAGGCTGTAGTGGGTGAGATGTGCGGGGACAGGGAGAGATGGAGGCGGTGGAGGAGATGGACGGCGAGAGAGTCTGTCATTTCATTCAGGCTTTTCTCTTTTCTGACACGCATCCTCACCCCCGTATTGTCTATCAGCATCAGCAGATGACTGACAAAGTAACTGCTCAGCTACAGACAGGTCCACATCAAGACCGTGCGTGTGTCTTTGTACTGTATGTACTTGAATGGCTTACGCAAGTGTTAACACGTGAGATAATGCCGTGCCACTGCTGTGCGAGATCAGCATATCCTCACAGTGATGATCAGATGTTGCAGTGTTAGCATACAACACTGTACAACTGAGCCTGCTGCCTCCTCACTGCCCTCTGCCCTTTACACTCCCTGACTGACTCGACTCTGGCCATCAAAACGCTGAGTGCTTTCCAAAAACTTGATTTCACAAATGGAAAAACAGCATCTGCTTTCCTACAGCTTCACATATGGCAGCCATAGCTGCTCGTATGAACTGAAGCAGGTAAGCAGGGTAGGGGGTTGGCCCCTGGGGACCTTGAACAGAGGGCCTGGCCCTGGGGACTCTGTTGGGCCACTCTGCAGTGAGGGCCACGCTGTCCCGAGCCAGATGAACCTGCATATGAAATGAGGCCACAGACCGTGAACATGGGGGAAAGTAGAAGATGCACATCTGAAGTGTGCTAGTTAGAAAAGGCTCATTGGAAATGTGTGATTTTAGTTAATTGTTGCAGCATAAGAATTTACTAAAGATGATGTGTTAAAGATCAGTAATAATTACAAACAAAGCTTATTTGTTTATGTTGTCAGACCTGTCTTTTTCACACTATGATTGTTCCAGTACAGAAAATGGATGTAAAACTATTATTATTCTCATATATAAAAAGATTTTGTCTTTCTAGAGCTCAGCAATTTTGTGATGTACTGAGACAGGAGAGGACACATCATAGGTTTTGTTCCCTCTGTCAACAAGGTCATATTTTGCCCCTCTTGGTTCATCTGTTAGTTAGCATGATATCTCAAAATCTTGTCCTGCTCAGTGTTGGTAAAATTTGATGTCAAGTTTGGTCAAGGACTAAGAAATATGTGAGTCCAGGAGCTCCTTTGAGGGATTTCATAACATTGTAAGATGCAGCTCTTTAAAACATTCTTATTTTATTTTTTAAAGGTTTTTTGAAAGAGATATGATAACAAATTTAGAAAATTTAGCAGCCATGGCAGTGGTTTGTGCTCTCAGGGCCCTGACACATGAAGCCAAAGGTTGGTTGTCACTCAATGTTGGGCTGTCGGTGAGCGTCTGTCGCCCTAGTTTTTGCAGTGTCTGCTGTCATTCCAGCCGAGTCAGCATGTTGAATCGGCTCTGGAGATGGCGGAACCCTCGTTGAATGAGATCCCTCTGATTGGCAGTTCAATTTAGTGCACAAGTACAGAGATGGAAGTAAGTAAAGCAAGCAAACAAACAACTAAAGTGAAGAAGGTATGAGATCAAAACAAACTTGTAAAAGTTAGGTGAGATTTTTTTGGGTAAATATCCTCTGTTCTTTCAACATTGGGGTGTGTTGATACTAACTGGCTAACTGGCATCTTGAATCCGTCTTGTTGATCTTCTGGTTCCCCTTTTTGAATGACTAATACAGACTACTGCAGCCTGCTGGTATGGAGAGTTATTTCTTCTCACGCAGGCACAGAATGCTACGTGCTAGTTGGCCGGTGGCTGTAGTCTTTGTGATGTTTAAGTGCAACTTTTTGACCAAGACACAGACAACGTGAGACGATGCAACAGTCAACCTTCATCTCAACTAGTTCTTTGATGTCGGTTTGGTGCGTTTAGGTCCTTAATTGCTTTGTAGTTTATAGTAGTGTCGAAAATGTGATGAGCCGCCTCCTTTACTTTGTGCAGGCTCTCCAATGTCCAGCCATTTTGATGGAGGAGGTGGGATTGACCTCATGTTCAGGGAATATAATTTGTTTATATTTTTGTTTCCTAGCTGTGTGGCAAAATAACACAAGCAAGGGAGAGGATGGGATGCTTCTTTGCTACAGTGAGTGCAGAGACAGTGACAGAGGTTAATGATGGCAAAGTGTTTAAAGCAAAAACTATTGGTGGACTGTTGTTATTAGGAATGCTCGTCATACTAGTGTCTGCAGTGTATGTTTCTAATCCCATGTTATTCCTGTCCCTTCCTGCTGTTTTGGTCGGACTGCAACTTAATGCTGCATCCACTGTGCCCACACCTCGGATCTTACTCCCCGAGGTATTTTAGGTGTAGTCATGTTATCTTCCTTTTTTTCTCCTCCCCTCCTCTTCCCCGCCTCTGGTCTCGCTCTCCTGGTGGCATTACTGGTGATCACAGCGTGACAGACTGTCCTTGGGGAGCCAGGAGCAGCATTTACAACTCTTTTGGTGTCAATGCCTCCTGTCTGCTCCAATTTCCACCTCACTACTGTACCTCCCGCACTTGCCCCACACTTGTCCCTACTCAGGACGTGCTCATCTATTATACAGTGATGGAGATGGGTCTGGGTAGATTTTGGCAGACAAACACACTGGTAACGCTTTATATGAGTCGTGGTTTCTTTTAAACAAACATACAGATGCACATGTGCTCACACAAACACGCACAAATTAGAGATCAGTTGGTTAAATCATTACCAATATCCACCTGTAGGCAACCCAGAGTAGAATTGTGTAATGATTGCTAATTGCCTTGTTAGTATGAAAACAAAGCAGCGTTTTTTTCCTCATGCTGAAGGGCTAAATTACCAGGAAACAAACAAGTGGAGGGGAACATGTGAATAAGGATGTTTTTACATGAGCATCTGTGGATACAGCTGCCGCTCGCTCTGACCATCCTGCCTTCTCCTCTCTCTTTTTCTCAGGCTCAAACAAACAAAACCAAACAAGACAGCAGCCTCATGTGCCTGTTTTGGGTAAGTGTTATAATCTACAGACCCAGTTGTTTATGACACTAGTTCATGTCTTTTGCTTTTGTGAGCAGTCGAGAGCCACATCCGTCTACCTCTGATGATGCTCCCCCGTGGCAAGTCTCTCCTTCTTTATGAGTTTATTTTTATTTGTGGAGTGCTGAAACAATGAACCAGCACTACTATGCAGGAACAATAGTGTGGCAGATTGAAGTTACCACTAGCGTATCCTCTGGTAATGATGGTAACAAATGGCACTCCTGGGTATTTGTTTCTCCTACAGTGCAGCACAACTTTAGCAGAGGCTGTCATGCTGATGATGAAACACACACTCACTTGCTTCAATGGTCTGTCTTTTACTCCGTTTCTCTTCGCACCTCCCTCTTCGTCCCCAGAGAAATGTGTTTACCTCGGCAGTCACCTGCCACTGCAGGAGCTAGAATGAGATTCAGTAGCCTTTTGTCCCAATCAGCTTTTCCTATCAGGCTAAATGCTCTCTGGAGACGGGGCTTATTACATGACACGATCCTCAGAGTAGATAAATGGTCCTCCATGTCACAAGCCGGACCCCACTCGTGGGGGGGTTGGTGGGGGCGAGGAGACAGACAGCTTGGGGCCCAAGAGATGAAAGGAGCCCACAGCCTTACTGACGTTTTAATCAAAAACAGTTAGCACTGAGTCAGTCTGTTTGCAGGCAGAGATGCAGGGAGGCTTTTCAGTGATGCCCATTCAAAATATGCAAGGATTGAAATGCAGACCTTGCTGACATATAATTTACCTGCTGTCAGTCCGTATGGGCCGGTTTTATCATGAGTGCTTGTTGTGATGCCCACCCCCCTCCCCCCACCACTGAAGCCTGACACACATCCCTCCGTTCCTTCACCCCTTCTGCCACCTGTTTCAGCCTCAGCTGATATGTTAAAGAGCATCATGAGTGTGTAAGCTGCATAAGGGGCCGTGAGAGTTGAAAAATGTTCAACTTTGGGTAAAACACTGCAATTGTCAGCTGTTCAGTCATAGAGGAGAAGGGACAAATACCACAAAGACAGACTGTCGTATCTCACATGATCTGTATACAGTATATATATTAATGTGTTTCCTCCCATGAACCCACACAAACCGGTGGGTCTGTCCATGCCTTAGCCCGCCCCTCATCCAAAGCAAGTACTCTACCTTCTGCTGATATGTTTACTTCTGTGGACTGTTCTGTATCATAGCAACCAAAATGACAAAGCTGAAAAAAAATGCTGAGTCCCCAAAGCATTCTCAAATATTTCCTGAAGAGCGCCTGGCGTTTTCACCTGGGAAGAAAACACTTTGGAGGACAAGGGGCCTTGCTTAGATTTTTCTTTAAGGTTAAGGCCACTTCAGTTTCTCAGGTCCATGATGGTCTGCTTTGGTCCATGAGATTTAAATGTTGTCATCTACCCATGCGTGTGCGCAGACCCTTGTGGGAACATCTGCGTGCAGCCCATTTTTTGTGACCATGCAGACTATATGCATAGCAACATGCTCCAATCTCTTGTTCCACACCAGTCCAATACACTTTCAGTGGATGTCGGCAATAGGAGGACGGTAAGCTCACCTCACAGCCCTCCCGTTTACTGTTGGGAGCGGACGCAGACTCTCGATTTTACCATGGATGGAACTGCGTAATGTCTGCGAGAACGCAGCTCTCCGTGTACGTTCTATGTGGAAAGTATGCCTGAACCTTTATGAGTCCGTATTGTATTAGTCTGATGTCAGTAAATGGAGCCCGTCAATTTACCTTTCACTTGTTCAGGCGCAAACGTCACTTGTCCAGGTAAAAATGACAATTATTACATTTTTTTTCCATTTTGTTTGCAAATGCAGAAATCAGACGAACAAACAGTTGAAAGCATCCAGTGTTGACATATAAATGATTCAGTGTATTAATTTTTGTTTGTTACCTGACATGGTTATTGTTATGGACAGTGTGTAAATGACACGCTGCTCGCACAGCAGTGCAGCACAGCACTGTACACACACTCAATTGGAGCGTGGACCCTGCGTTGCGTTCAGGTGTTGTCACGGAAATAACAAATTCCAGCACTTGAATAGGCCATAGTGCAACACAGCAGCATGTGAAGCTGGCCGAACCCGCACTGAACCCGAGCAAAATTTTTGATGTGTTATCCGAACCTTGCCCTGACCCGTCAGAACCTGTCGGGCTCTGGTCTCTTGTCCACACTCTGATGGCTGTACTACACGCCTGTGACATCTGATGAGAATAAGCGCATAAAATATGGAAGGATTATTTCAAATGAAGTGCTGTATTAGTATCATTACCACTTTCAGGGTACTGGTATCGTCATTTTCTTAACGATATCCAGCCCTAACGAGTAATGAGTGGCACATAATGTGGAGACACAAGTTATGACATTAAACTTGTCCAGTGGGGCCAGTAAATTTCTCTTCTACTTGCCCTACAAAAAAAATCCACTTGTCCAGGACAAGAGGGCAAACCTTAATGTCAAGCCTGTACTTATATTAAACTCCTAACCTGTGTATAAGGTAAGATAATCTTTCCTTAAACTCAGCCAAGTCGATTTTGTGCCTAAACCTAACAAACCATAACAATAGCACTGTAACGTCATCAGTGAACAGGGTTTTTAACACTTAAAGTCAAGTCAAGTCGTGTTTCTGTTAGTGATAATGGGCATGTGTGTATAATTTATATCCAGTGTGTATTTTTACTTTATATGCTGCATGACAGTATGAAATATGTAGCATAACATCTTAGTGTTCCCTTGTGTTGCTTATGTATGTTACTTCAGTTTACCTCCGTCACATCCAATTTCTCCCTCCGGATTAGAATGTTTACAGAATGTTATACACCAGGAATCTCAAACATTAGCATTTCTGTTAAATTATTCATTTTGCACGCTTTAATCTGAGTCAGAGAATGCAGCGAACAATTTTCCACACTCAGAACTACACAACTAATTGTTAAACACACTCCACTGGGTTTTAAAGATGTTGTCACAGACCTTTTCATCAAACATTAACGCGTGGCTACCAATGATTTCATGCAGTTCGCTCTTAACATCTCGCTTTTAATGACGCTCTGAAGAAAGGAAAAAAAAAACATTAAAACTAATCGTAAATTACAAAATGATAATGGGAGGAGGGAGAGGGAGGAAAGGCTCTGCTCCCCGACCGGTCATAAGTTGATCATCTTAAGCTCCGAGCTGCAGGTAGGCGGTGACAGCTGCTTAATTTGGTTTTGTCACCGGGGTGACTTAATCCTGTAACGGGCCCCAGTGACAGCGGCCTCACAGACGGTTGAGAGACGGAACGGCACTCTAGTTGCCCGTTTACAGATGCAGCAATAGAAACCAAGGTCACTTTAATTAACTGCCAAATTACAATTTAAACGATAATACTAATCACTCACTTTTGCGGTAGCAAGAAGCTACTGGCTGTCATGTTAATTTAAGGCTGCGGGGGAAAATGGACGTTTCCACCTCTGCCTCACAGTAGGGTCTGGGTCTGTGCTGCCTTGTTTTCATGTGCTCTGTATGCTGCCACTTTTCCAGATCAGGAACAGGGTGACCTAACCGTTTTCTGCAGCTTTCCATTCTTTAGTGTCTGTTCCGTCATACCCACCTCTGTGTTTGTGTTGATTGTCCTCTCCGTTCAATCTCTCTCCTCCTCTCCCTCTTCAGTCTCTCTAAAGGATTTCAATTAGACACCACTGATGCCTTTGTCTGTGTGTATTCCCTGTAGTTGGGCTAGATTGACTAAAGGGCCTCACTGCTGCAGCCTTTCACTGTCAAGTGTCTGCAATTAAAGTGAATGGTGCACTCAGATCCAGAGAATTCCAAAATTCTTAGTTTATGGTTTTGACTAACTATATTAAATCAAAATTCACAATCACAGTTTTCACACCAGAACAGAAATGTGTCCGGAATGATCGCTAGCTACGTGTACATGCACAAAATAGTCTCAGCTGTTTACACGTTTAATGAAAATGAATATTCCACTAATATTCCTGTTTACATGCAGTCGTGCATTCTCTGTTTAACATGCTCTCACATGTTGTTTATTACGTCAAAATACAGAAAAGTGAAATGGCTGAAACTGCTTGTCATTTTGCTTCTTTGCACCATAATAGGATATTTTTAAGAAGTTTTCCCTACAAGTGCTGATGGTGGACTTGTTGGCCATGTGACCACAGCCTCTCCCTTTCATTCCTTCAGCCACCTTCTTGAAAATGTCAGTGTTTCTATACTTGCACATATTCAAAACCTGTTGATTTTCTAGTCTTCCACAACGGTTAAAAGAAGACGTGTTTCTCCCTCTGACCAGAAATGTGGGATTTTCTTTTGGACATACATCTCTACTCTAACCTTTAAACCGTTGGCAAGTAGGCTTTTGTAAAATGTATTTGTGACAACACACAGAGCTGACGGTAAACAGACAAGAGGCCGTGTATTACGAACTGCAGTAATAACCCCAGTGAGATGCATATTCCGAGTGCACGTATCACATTCAGAATATTGTCATATTCAAAATACTAGTGGAATATTAGTGTGTATTAAAACATAGTCAACGTTGGTTTTGAAACATAGCTTAAGGTTGTGATTATTAACGTAGTCAAGTTTCGAATTTTTGTTTTGTTGAGCAAAAGTTACATGGATATTGTTTCATTATTCTCCAGTCACGTACATTAAATCCTATAACGTACAATTTAAGTACGACAAAGTACAAGAACCTATTCTTTAAGGCTGCAACAACTGATTTTTTTCATTATTAATTTATCTCCAACCAACCAACTTTCTGAAACCCAAAGATATTCAGTTAGCGATAACAGAAGAGTCAGAAAAACAGCAGTTTATCACAGAAGCTGGAATCAGTTGTTGTTGTTGTCAAAGTTGTTGCGAATGACTTTTTTTTTTTTTCGACTGACTAAACAATTGATGTCTCATTGCAGCTCGACTCTCCATGACTTTGACTCCTGGAGTCTTTGTTTTGTGGTGGACTCGCTGTAGAGACTAGGTAAGTTCCAGACCATGGGATATTTATTCAAGCCAACCTCCACCCCATTACAGTTACTGCCCATCTGCCACTGCTGCCACTCGGAGCCCTCCTAAAGGTTACTCATTTACATATGGGATGGGGGGGGGGACGTCCACTGATAACAGAGCTTCAATCAATCAGTGCTTCATGATTAGTCCCATGTAAAATCCCAGCAGTTGGTTAAAACTCTGCCTGCTTGCCTCGTTGCCACTTTTCAAATGAGGTCCTGGAATGCCACGACAACTAACTGGAAACAACTGAATGGAAAAATTCATAATTTCTCGGATAAATTATGACTGGGTGCCTGAAATTGATTTATTATTGTGATCGTTAGCCATATGGCACAGGCTGCTTCCCCCCTCCTAACATTCAAAAATGTGCGATTACAGGGCTAGGTCAGCGCAACCTTTACCATTGCACAAATGAACCTCGGTCTAATCAGAAGGAAAGGACAACAAAGAAATTAACTTGTATTTCTTTAAGCTGCATTCGCAATGAAACAGTGCAGAGCTCTGTGCAGCGTCCTGATGTGGCTCAAGATGGAGAGGACAGAACTGTGGTGTTTTTGATAGTTATTGAAATCTAAATTAAGATAGCTTGCTGTCCTCGGTAAGAGGCCTCAGTTTAAAGGGACAGTTCAGTCCAAAATAAAAAAAATATATATATTTTGTTCTTACATGTGTAATGTGTATATCAGTCTAGATCGTGTTGGTGTCAGTCGTTGAGTGTTGGAAATATAAGCCGTAGAGATGTCTGCCTTCTCTCAAATGTAAGAGAACTAGATGGCACTCAGCTTGTGGTGCTCAAAGTGCCAATAAAATACATCTGAACAACTCAGCAGCAGTGTCTCTTTCCAGAAATCATGACTTGGTTACACAAGATAATCCACAAACATTGTTGTGAGCAGTTTCATGTAGGAACTATTTTCTCTTGACAGAACTACACCCAACAACCATATTGCTGTGCAGGAGGAAGCTGGCCTCTACTGCTAGCTCACCTAGCATCACTGAGCTAGCTAACATTCCAGTTTAGCTGAAGAGGAGGCTGTTAACATCTCTGCAGTTATGAACACAAGGATCTCGTCCATGAGAAGATGCACGGTTCCTTCACTCGATGATGCGGTTGGTGGGTGTAGTTCAGTAGAAAGAAAATAGTTCCAACATGAAACTGCTCACAACAAGGTCTGTGGATTATCTTGAGTAACCAGGTCATGGTTTCTTGAAAGAGACATTGCTGTTGAGTTTTTCAAATGTATGTTTTGGTGCTTTGAGCACCACAAGCTGAGTGCCATCTAGTTCTATTTTATTCAAGAGAAGGCACGATACGATCCCTACGGCTGATATCTCCAACACTCAGCAACTCCCACCAAAACAATCTAGACTGATTAATAGCGCTACAAGTGTGAGTGATTTGTTGCTTAGACATGACATCCCAAAACATGGGGAATCTAGTTGATAAAACAACCTCATGACAAGGTCCATTTTGTAGCTTTTCTAGAGCTTTCTATCAAATCACACAGTCTTCCTCAGTAGATGGAAGTTGCCCAGTTTTACATGTTGAAACTTTTATTTTTCTGAGCACTTTGAAGTCTGAAAGTTTGGATTGGAGTTCATTCTTGATCTTGGAAACAGCAGCTGACAAAATAAAATAACCACAAGATTAATTCAGGAGCTTTTGGAGCTTTCAGTCATAATCGTGTGATATTTATTACCAGATGGAATTACTCAGTTGTCATTGGAATTGAAGATTTTATATTTCCATAGGAACTTGCAGCCTACAAAAACTGACTTTTTTTGGCACCTTGGCAGCAGGAGAAACGATTTGTTAACATTGACATATAAGCATCTTAAAAGTTCATGTGCTGTGTTTACACGGTGAGCTGATACAGAGCAACAACCAAGAAATATGAGGCTCTTTAGCTGCTAAATGTTACACTGTGTTCGTCAGCTAGTCACTAATGTTGTTTGTTTTCCCCCTTTGGTGTAGAACAGGTAGTGTATTGTCTGAAAATAACAATTTCAGAGCGCTGTAAGAGTGAACCAAAACACTGAGCTGAAAGGCACTAAAATGCTTCATAGAGCAGAATTGCAGATTTAGGTGATGATTCTCTGTGGATTCAGCACAATACATGTTCTTTTTCACACACACCTACTAATTTGATCCATTATTATAAGGATTATAACGATTACAGAGACTTAAAGAATGATTTTGATTAAAATAGTATTAGGTTAGTTTGATGTTGGTCGTAAGAAGTCTTAGTTTAATGACCTGAAGTCAGAAAATTAGACTTAAAACCATCTTGATGTTCCCTTTCTCACTACGGGAATGAATGGACAACCTTACATGATATTTAATGAAATACTTTTTGATTTTGTCCTAGACTCTGTCATCTGCTAGGAAATGTGCCCTCTTGAGTCCTTACCCCTCCTTCTTATTGCACAAGCAATTATACCAAAAGTTAAAGCTTTAGGAAAAAATATTGTATTTGTAATTATTTGCATGTGGCCTGCCAACATTTACATTATCATCTCTGTCTCATAATAATTGCCTGGTTCTTCCCATTGGCTCAGGGCAATGTTGTATTAGATTGTAATCTCCAACACTGTTTCCTGACACAAACTTGATGTGTCACCGTGATTGGCATGGAGGAGATGACATGACAGAGCTGGTTTTGGGGGACTGACAGATAGTTGGCAGGTTAAGGCTCCCCTGTTGGGTGCTGCGCTGCCTCAGGACAGTCACCTGTCAACTCAGGTGAAGGCTCGTCATAGCTGATGACTGGGAGCAGCAGAGTGGATATAATGGGATGAGCAGACTGACACAGACGTAGTGCAGGACTCCCTTTGTCTGTGGGCAAAGGAGTAGACCTTGCTTCAGTCAAGTGTGCCGCCATGCTGAATAACGAGTGTAAAGAGTTTTAGCACTGTGAGTGATGTGCTGGCATTTATATCCTGAGCAAACGATTGATCCAAGTTATGTTCAGTCTTTTAATGTCAAGTGTTTATAGTCTGTCAAATGCTTAGTAGTAACACTTACAGAATAGCCCTACAGTTATGGAGCGTAAATTACGTTGATTTATGAGTAATTACAGTTATGTTATAATGATAATGGTGATAGCATACACCTGTCCAAGAGCCTCAGAAAACTTAATCCCATTCTGCTTTTTTTATCAGACATTATCTACAAATGAACCAGCTTTCCAGAGCTCATCAACATGAAGATCGTCCAACAACGAAATAAAGGTTTGTGCCTGTGTGTTTGTGCTTGACCCTATCGGTGTGCATGTCTGTGACTTTTAGGAGTTGGGGTCTGGGGGCGCCTTTGTGTGTCGACCCAATCCCTGTTGCCGTTTTTGTTGAGTTTCCTCAAAAGACCGTCCTGCCAAGCACAGAGGGAGCATGTGTCCATCAAAGTCAGACTGATATGAGGCGTGAGGGCTGAGGCCTGCTTGTGAGATGGAAGGGTGGGACTGACTCATACAGAAGCTCAGGAATCAGCATGTCACTCTCAGCACAGCACGCTGCCACAGTGCATCAACACTGACTCTGTGGAAAACTTCTGGATCACATTGAAATACAATATGCAACAATACCAAGTGACGAGCAGGAAAAATACTAATAAAGGACAGTATGTAGTGTCACTGTTTATTCAGAGAAACATTTTAAAGATGTGTCACATGCAGATTAACCTAAAACTACAGTTAACTATCCTTTTTGTATATCTTCTCTAATTTGATTTTTATCATTAACACAGTATGTTAGTGTTGGACATGAGGCAGAAAAATCATTCAGACGTTCAAAAAAAGATCAGTTAAGATGCAAAATCTTGCATTTAGAGTGACACAATATACTAATATCCATTCACTCAAATAATCTGCTTAATTTAAATTAAACATTGACACATCATCTAAACATGTAAATGAAATAAATCACAAATATGACACTGTGAAGACATGCATAAATACAAATCTAAAAGAAACATCACTGTACGTATCCCAGAGACTATTTGATCTGATTCTAAAAAATGTGACAATCATTAAGTTTATTTTTAGTTTTTTTCTGAAAGTAAAAGTTAGTTTGACCAAAGTAGAAGATTATATTTTGCCATTTTAATTTGTCAATTAGACAGTTAATGGTTGCATAAGCTAAATCTGTGGAATTTGTTTTTTAATTTTAACTTAAACTCATGTTCAGTGTATGAGCTTCTTAATTTTTTGAGAAAATTATAACCATCATAGGAAGTCATTGCAATGCTAAAAATAATGCCAAAAAGCCACAACAGTGTTTTCCCTATATTCACTTTGCAGCAGCTGTGCACTGAACTACAGCGGACTACAGTCAGTTAAACAGGTGATAATGTTGTCGATAAGTAGTGAAGGACATGCTAATAAGGTAACAGATTCTGTGCTTTGGTGTTTTTAGCCAAGCTATATTCAGATAATACAGATTGATGACACTTTTTTGCCCTCATTGTTGTCCGTGTTAATTAAAACTCAGCTCCTGGCATTTGCTCCTGGTGCTGTTTGTAAGAAGGAAATAACAGAATAACAGGCGAACCAGCTCTTCCTTTAAAAGAACTGCTATGCTGTAGATCTTTTTTTCTCCCAAGCATATCTTAATTAATTTCCAAACACCTTATAAGAACTGGGAAGCAACTGTTTTCATCCAGAAGACTTTGGAAAGCACACAGATTATTGTCCAACAACAAAAGTCTTCCCTAACATGTCAGACCTGTGGATTTAATTTATGCCAATGTGAAAAATGGTTCATGTGGATTTCATAAAAAGTAACAAATATTTGTTAAAGCAGGCTAACTGTTAAAAGTCTTGCACACACACACTCACCAGCTGGTGCTCACCTGTCTGCTGTCCCCCTGTTCTGTCGTAGCAGGTCTCCATATCGCCCTGTCAAATCATCCGCTCAGTCCCAGAGGACCCGAGCTTCCATCAGTAAGGCCTGTCAGTTATGAGGTCCGATCTGTATTCATAACTTCTGTCAGAGCGGCAGCACTCAGTCTGTCCTCTCAGCCTCTGTGAAGAGCAGCAACAGCAGTGCTCAGTAACCTGGATATAATCTCTATAACCTGCTCAGATTGTGCGGCTTCATGCTCAGATACAGAGGTATACCATTTCGGTGTTAGTGCCTGACCTAAAACGCTGTCAGGCAACCTCAAAGGTCCTGAGTCACGCCATCCTCGAAGCTGTAGACCTAACCTCGGACCCTCTCATCTGATTCATTCAGCATATGAATTATGGATTGTTTCATTCTGAAAGGGAGAGCTTGGAGGGGTAAATTGTTGGTAGAGGAAAAAGGTGGGCAACATTATGAGTGTTGTGAGGTGACAGCAGGTGACATCTGTAAGATATAACAACCCAATGGCCAAAAACCTGTTGGCATTGTGCATTTTTGCATACCATGAAAACATTATATTTGCATGTTATGTAGCGGATATGTTGAAACTACGCTATGGTCAGGTTTAGCCACAAAAACCACTTTGTCATGGTTAAAAAAAAATGTTTTGGCTAAAAATACCTGATTGTGGGGGCTCTGTCTCTGCTAGAAAAGCAGGGATGTCCTGCTTTTTGTGCCACTGTACCTGCAGGAAACGCGGTGATGTCTCAGTAAAAGGAAGAAAAAAGGAAAAAAAAAAGCTTTTCATAGCACTGTCCCCACTGAAAAAACAGTGATGAGTGGCTAAAAATTCCATGTTAGAGGGTTGAAAAGCCGCTGTAAAAACAGAGATGGATCTCTAAAAACCATCCACATTTAGGGCTAAAAAGCCGCTGGAAAATTGAGTCATGGGGTCACTAGAAAACAACCACGTTTGGAGGCTTAAAAGCCACAGGTCCTTAAAAAAACACCCATGTTTGGGGGGTAAAACACCCATGTTCAAGGGAAAAAATCTGCTGGAAAAAACAGCAACAGGCCCTTGAAAAACACCCAAGTTTGGCGGCTGAAAATCTGCAAGAAAAACCGCAACGATTCACCAAAAATGGCCGGTTTTGTTGTTTGTAGGTCTTGATCAGTGGTTGGCTTCCTCGTCACCTCCCAGTGACCAAGGCAGCTCATATTATATGAGCTGTCACTGTAGAAACGTTGATACGGTACCTATGAAACATACGAATTTAATTTACTTGTGGTTTACAGAAAGGTACGATGCCAGCATTTTCTTCTGGCGACTGCGTTGGCAATATCTGGGAAAGAAATGTAAATATTTTTATTGGCACTCGAGGAGCTTTTTTTTTTTTAAGCATTTTGTCTCGACAGCTCCTGGTGCAACAATAATATATGCTGTAGAAGCTAAATACAGCAGTAATCAAAGGTAATTGTGTGGTAATTACAGCAGAGTCCCTGGATCACTTTGTTAGAAGCTTGTTTTCATCTTGTCCCTGTCATCACACATTGCTGCAGGTGATTTTTCAGCTCCACTCTGTTCAGGGGCGAACTTCAAATAGGACATCTGCATTGTAAAAACTGAGATATGCATCTGTCTTTGTCCGTAGATTAGTGTTTTTCTAAGGTCATCGGCAGCCCCTCTGTACATTTCGCCAAACCTTGCCACAGGAAGGTTGATTCCCACCGGTGAAGTGCACATGAAGGTGCTGCCCACATTTTACCTTTCCCTCTGAGGGGTGGATTTAATCAGTGTGCAGTCAAGAAAACCACTCGTTAATTAATGAGACCTCCGTGAGAGATCAGCATTCAGCCCGCCAAAGCCTTGCGATTCAGAACTTCAAAACAAAATAGTGGTCAACAGTGGTCGCCTCAAGGCTGTGCTGAGTATTTATTTGTTGTTTTATTTAGCATGCTGTTTCTTTTCCTGATCGTAGAGCCAACTGGGGGCATCTTAATTCTCTAAATGACTTTTTAAGTAGTGCCTCTGCTCTGCATGACCCCACTGAGTGACAGGCCATTCTAATCCTTTTTCACCGGGGGAAACAGCCTTTATTGCAGCCTCTGGTCAGTTTGTTTTGCTCCAGCCCACAACATACGGCATTTAACACTCTCATAATTAAGTAGCCGAAGCCAAAGCGTTCTGCCCAATCTGAGGCCATAGGCTGGCGCTGATTGACAGATGAGCAGAGGGACGGTTGAGGTCCTGCTAACATTATAAACTATCTTTTTTTTTAAGCAGACATAAAAATGATCACAACAGCTGTGAGCAGTCCTGAAACAGTGGGGAATTCGAATTAAATATGAATAACTCTTAAAAACATTATAGTCATATTTGTTGTGTTAACAGGTCAGCTTTTGTTAAGCACAGCAAAATTAATGTATTTGACGGAGATAAGCACTCAAACAATAATTACATGCAATATTTGGGAGTCTTGACAGTGTCCCTGCTTGCCGTTTATCCTGGTCTTTTCTAGCCAACTGGGTGAAGGATACTCTGCCTGTTTCCCCACCCAAACTCTAGGTCCCATCTGCTCACAGAAAGGCACAACATTTGTCAAAGTAGACTGGATAATGGCTTTGGCATCCTTATTATAATCTCAGCATAATCTTCATTTGTCCACTTTTGGCACCGGGACACTTCTGGGTTTGGGAAATCGGTCAGGACTCTTAAGTGTCCTCGTTTCGTTTTCATTAGCTCAAATCTAGGCATGAAAGCTCATTTGATTCCAATTTAAAACATGATGGTTCTGTGTTTTTCAGAGGCACACAGAGAGCTGAGGTTGTTTTCCATCCTGCTGTGATTAGCCCGAATAAAACTCCCCAAATTAAAACGGTCGTAGGAATAAAGCCTCATCAATCTGTGAGTCTGATTGTGCTCGATGTTTTCAGGGTTGTGTGTCCTGACCGAGGCTTCTCTCTGACACGTAGTATATCATGAGTGGGGCGTTAGATTAAAATCAGATTCCTTGATCTCTAGATTAATGTTGGGATGCAACAGTCACAGAGCCACTTGGAAAATTTCCTGCCATCAGCGAATAGTTGTGACAGTGGAAAAAGCAATGCGAAACAGACATTTTCAACTAAATGCGTGTAGAGACAATAGAGGGACAAACTTCATATCACTGCTCTCCATTCTCCATTAAGGTTGTTGCTCTCAGTTGACTACTGCTCCCCCTGTATGTGGGTCACACACACCGTTCCCAGCTGTGCAGCCCAGTCAGCTGTGCCTTTTGCCATGCCCGCCAACATCTGCTCCACAAAAACAATATCCAGCTTTTAGCACTCAAATGGAGGTTACACCATATGCCAGCAAGCCACTTAGTTTCTGCCAGGGGAGCTGGGGCCTGGCCGCACTCGTCGAGGTAACAATGAAGGAGAGCGGCGCTGGGATGTGAAGGAGAGCCCATCTTTCTCTCCCTCTTTTTCTCTCTGTTATTCTTTACTTTACTTGTAGCTCTAATTTTTCCTTTATAGCATCTTTTATTTTTATCTTCTCCCTCTATTTTCTTTTCATGTAAACCCTTCTCTCTCTCGTACTGTTTTCTCTGCAGCTCCTCACTCAGGCCATCAATGTGTGCCAGCGTGCATCTGCTCAAGGTGCTTTGGCAGCATCACCTTTTGAATATTAATGCACCACCTAAACAACAGTTTTCCTGCAAGGTCTGCCACAAGGTCTGGTGAAGTGTGTGTGTTTGCGCATGTATACACTCTGATGTTTGAGAATCATTTGTTGTAACACTGGTTACTATTTAGTTTATTTACACTTACACAGATGGAGGGAGGCTGGGTCATGTTAACTCTAAACTACTTGCACATTCTTTCTTAACTTCTCTTTAAGAGAACTGGAAGACTGATGGCATGAGGAGAATTTTCGCCATTTAAGACCAATTAAGAGTGCAGGTCTGGGTAGTATGAGCTAAAGTGCTGCTCACTATGCTGAGAGGTGATAATGGATTTTTAATTAAATATGGGAACCAAAGGTCCCAAAATGGAGCTTACAGCTAACCAAGCAGTAGCCATTTGGTGACTGTACAGACAAGGTCCATTATTGTCTCTCTGGCCTTGAGTCTCTTCACTTCCTGCTTTGCTGTCCAATCGTTCACGGCTGCCTCAACAGCTTCTTTCAGTGCGTGCAGTGGAAAACGGAGGATTTAACCAGACAAAATGTAGGATAAATGATCTAAGTGTTAAATAATTATTTTTGAAGGTGTTGCTTTGTTAACAGTGACTTGACATGCATTTCATAATCACAGCTGGTGATTAATTTACTGTCATATCATAATGTATATCAGCTAAGTCTTAACAATGACTTTTTTTTTAATAAAGCAAACAAAACACTGATGTTTTCACACACAAACTCACACTTTAACACATTTTTAACATATTGTGGCAGTAATTATCTTATTCATCCCACGCGAGCTCTTGTCCTTGTTCAGTGTTGGGGGGTGGAGAGAGGAGGGGGGAGACAGACAGAGCCACGCGCTGGGGGGTGGATCCACTAAGAAGCTCTGGGACGGCGGGTCGGGGCTGCCTTCTGCAGGTCACGGTTTCACTTGTGGGTATTAATTTGGGAGGGACCAGCACACAGCAGCTGTGTGTGTGTGTGTGTGTGTGTGTGTGTGTGTGTGTGTGTGTGAGCGAGAGAGAGATGGCCATGGTGGGAGTTGGAGGAGCTGGTGAGCAGTGAGAAATCACCTTGACAGGGCCTGTACTGTATATCATACTCTGAGCTGATGCCATTCGTGAATGCTGATTAGAGTCTACTGGGGGTTTAATTACTTTTTGCTTAGATGCTGTTTGTGGTTTGAATCTCACACAGGAGCAGTTTGTACAGTCTTTGAAAAAGATGGAAAATGTTTCTTTTTTTGGCTAAAAAACTTTGAGTATCATGTAGTTACCAGCTGGTTGAGCTTAGAATTATAACAACACCAATAAAAACTGAACCAAAGGGCTATGCTGGCAACAAGAGTATATTTTTGCTGCTGAAAGATAATTTTGTTTGTAACATAGCAACATACTGTGACTTATTTTCCAAGTTGTTTATACCCACCTCTAGCTTGTATTTATTTAATCCGATTGCTATTTTTTGTCCAGATTCACACATTTGTCACATTTATCTGATCAAATCACATCCGTCTCAGAGTCACTGCTTGTGTCGTAGAAATGCCAGCGCTTTTGGCAACGGCAGCAGATTTCTGTCAGCGTCTATCTTTGAACACCTCCCACATCATGTTCTGAGGAAGTGATTCCTATCCGCTGCCAAAGGGGTGCAGTCCAACAACAAATGGCACTGGATAGGGGGCTGGAGCAGAATGGGGAGGGGTCTCTCATCCACCGACTGTGCCCTCTCGACAAGTACTAAAACCAATCTTGAAGTCATCTTTTCTTTGGAGAATGTAATAACTTGGAGCAGTGATGAGGACTAGGTTTGCTGCCATATTGATTGTATGCACTTCCTTGGACAGTCAGAGGAGGGCAGTGCTTATGTGGAAACAAAGCAGAAGCTGTCAGGGTACAATCAGCTTCATATTATATGTGTGTGTGCAAAGGTGTCGTGTGTATCCTTGTTTATATTCTGTGAGCCGTGTGGGTCTCTCACAGGTCAATAAGAATGTGTGGTTTGCTATTATCCGCAGTGTGTAACATGCTGTTGGGTGTCTCTATTGTGCTATACATTACAGTAAGTAACACGGACAAACTAGCATGGAAATTATGCTAATGATGACAGTGATTATGTTAATTTGACTTTACCAGTCCAGTGCAATGATGCTGAGCCAACATGATTATTAATAAGATCACAACATGTTAGATCACATGATACTTGAGATATGCTTGTGGTCTTTATATGAATTATCTGTGACAGAAAAATGTAATGCCTAAATCAGTAATACTCATTTTATTGTTTTTGTTATTGTTAATTTTTCTTATCAAATATTGCAGAGTTTCTTCAAAGTGTTGTTGCAAGGTTAAAATAAATCATCTTGGTTTAGATATTTTTTTGATGTTGAAGTAAACTTTACCTCTGATTAAGTCGAAGGTTGACATGAAGTCTCTGTCACATTTAAGGTTGAAGCATGTGGCTTTTATCTCTGCTCCGGCTCTGACTTCTCTTAGAGATGACTTTTAAGGCCATTGCCTGACTGCTCAGAATGAGAGTGAGACCTCAACAAATGCGTTCAGCCACTAACCACATCTGGGTGTGATGCATCATGAAGACCTGTCAGAAAACTTTGATCCTGATCAGTGAGAAAAGTGTAGACAAGGATGTAATATTGAACGTCCAGATGGTTTCCAAGCAGAGACAGACGTGCCGTGGCTTGGCGTTATCTTTAATTCATATCTGCTCAGCCGTTCTCCCTGCATTGTTAGGCCCTGTCTCTGGGCACTGGGAGATGTGCAACTAATTTAATATGGGGGAACAAACAAACTAAGTTTAGTCAGTGTCATTTTGGCTGGCACTCCAGCTAATCTGTGTGAACAGTATTGTGTATGATATAGTGCAACATGGTGAATGCTTTCTCTTACAATTGGAAATGACTTTTTGGGGTGTGTTGCCAAGAGCTTGATGATGATGCTCAGAAGCCCAGTATGGTTCACGCCTCACTGCTTCAAAGCAACCGCTAAGCTCTTTTTAATGATACGACATAAACCATTATTGTGGCTGACTTAGTTTCATATACGTGTATATGTCTTATTTAACTTCTTCCTTCTTATTTGTGCATTTAAAAAGAATAAAGTTGTGAAAACATTATATTAAAAATTTCTCTTGATTTTATGAATTTGATAGACCTTCTCCAGTGGGACATGAAATGTGTATCAACAGCAGTTGTCAGTCCATAGATTTTAAAAGTTTAAACAAAGGGTTCAGGGCTATGATACACAGCTTTACGTGTGAGCAACACCCGGAGTGGAAGAGCCAAGAGCTCCCTCTCTCTGAGCCATGGTTTAACCATATGGGTCTGAAAGAGCTGAGGTGATAAAAGATTCAGAAGGTTGGACACACTCATCTGCTATCGATTATGGTGCAGATGTGCCTGTATGTGTGTGGCACTGCGATTGACATGACGTGAGAGTTCCAACAACGGAGCAGCATGGTTCAGCACACAAATGCATGTGCATGAGTGTAAATGCATCAACACATGCATTGCCGGATGTGTGCTTGTAATACTTCATATAATTACATTATTATTGATTTTATCAGTGGAGTAAATTGATTCACTCATTATTAGTGATGTATACATACAGTTGAATGCCAATATTGATCAGATGTTGAGATGATGAACTTTCTCTCCTTGGAGGATAGTTGGCTTCCAAAATTCAATGCATCTGCTTTTCAGAAGCAACTGACAAATGTATGTTAATGTGTTGGCAGGATTTAAAAAGTGAAATGAGGCAGCCCATCTTTTCAGATCAGTCATGTGTCACAAAGCCAGAGCCTCAGCTCTTTCCTCTCTCCTCCATGGGGCTGGGATGACCTCAATAATTAAGCGACAATTTTAAAATGCATTTCTAATTTTCTACCAGACTGAAAAGCTTTATTATGGAATAGCTGACAAAAACCCTCCCCTTGAATGGGGGTGACTCCTGGGCTTCCACTAAACTGGTCATGAATGCACAAACCATCTGTTTTTCTGGCCGTTTGTCAGTGTGAGCGTGGCGGAGGCAGCTGTCGGAGTGGCCCCGGTTTGAATGATGGAGCACACAACCTTTGTTTCGCTCGGCAGTGGCTTTGTGAGCTCTGGCTCGTCCCGCTCATGCTGCCCTGCGCCGGAATAAGGCGGGAGATGGTTTCTGTTGTCGGCCCACCAGTCGCCACCAAGTTGCCAGATAGACAGAGTCAGAGAAGCGAGAGATAGACTTGGAGCGAGCTTGAGGAAATTACATGAACGAAGAGAATGAATGAGGGGGAAAGAAAAATGAGGGAATGGACAGAAGGGATGTGGTGAGAGAGTTAAAGAGAAGGGAAGGTGTATGGCTGGTGAGTGCATTGTGTTGGTGAATGAGGATCTGGGGCATTGTGTGCCGGCCAATCTGTAGCTCAGTGGGTGAGGTTGTCAGGAGCCAGAGCCAAGGATGAGGGCCAGAGGGCCAGGAGAGAAAGGTGAGAGCAGCCAGCAGGTCTGAGGAGAGTGGAAGCATGAAAAAAAGAATGCGAGCAGAGATGGGAAACAAAGGAGTAAAAAAATGTGGATTTATTTAGGTTTTATGGCAATGACGCACAGTCTGGAGAAATTCTTGCACTTAGAGTCAGATTGAGTTCTTGTGATAAGAAAATAAACTGGGAAAGTAGTGTTTTGAAAGTGGGTGGTTGTTGTATGGGCCAGTATTCAAATGGGTGCTCCAGGTTATTACCCATTTAAAACATAATTTCCTGGCCACAGTATGCCTTTATATTTCCAAATTAAAGGCCAGCGCTGGGTAAGCACAGCATATTGGAGGGTAATTTAATTCTTATCATGCACAGTGTACTCCTGCTCTTTCCACTTTATTTATCTGTTGTCTTATTTATTAAGGTGATTCCCTCAGACATTTGCGTACCCCTGTGCCCTGATAGGATTTTACTTTTATTAACGTACTGACTGTTGTCCCCTGTGCGGGTCACACTGGCCAGCATGACCTAATTGCATACATTTGCCTGGCTGATGCACTTGACCGGAACAGAGAGGCTGTGATTTTTAGGATACAGGGTCAACCCGTGTGTGGGGGGTGGCAGAGGATGTGCAGTGTGTGTGTCTTATATCACCTGACACTCGGCCAACATATGTCAACAGTGTATACCATTATCTTAAAGGTTTTTTGTAGAAATAGAAGCTGCAACCAAAACCATTAAACAAGCACCGCGTTTGGGATTTTCTTTAAACCATAATTTGTGATATTCTTCTAGACCTGTGAAACTTTCAGCCACGATCAATAACTGAATTACTGACAGAAGTTGTCCGAAGGCTCCACAGAAATGTTTGGCCAGATCTTCTTAAATGTGGTTTTACAGCTGAATGGAAGAGGAGCTGAAAGGGTCTGCTCTTTGTGCCACAATGCAAAGCTTATTTCACATGATTTGCTGTTTCGTCACAGACTTATTGTGCGTGTATGCTAAGAAAGTGTCTTTTCTTGCTGTGAATGGCTTAATGAAGTGGCATGCATTATCCTTTTGCAGTGTCTTATTATTTGCAGAACTTTGTAAGATCAGTGACAGCAGATGGTAAGAGAAAGGAAGTTTTTGCATGTATGGCAAACAGTGTAGTAATTTTTTATTTTACGGGTTTAAATGTAACACTTTTGGCAAACCGTATGCTTATATGATTTAAGAAAATCCCCAAGCATTGAAATTCCCTCACAGTTAAGCTGTGTGTTGCGTTTCATTTGATTGTGAGTGTGTGTGTACAAATATAATTAATAACATCTCTTTTATTGCTCTTACTGCATCCCATTCCCTTGTAATGGCCCAGCGATGTGGGCTGTGGGCTGGTAGAGCTTATGGTGGTAAAGCAAAGCTTAGCAGAAAGCAGTTGTGTTCTCTCACACGACAGTCTGAGCATGGCGTTTTTCTGTAGCCCCGGGGCAGGCAGGCACCCAGCGCTAGCACTGCCAGGCCCGGCCCCTCCCCATCTGTGTGTCACGAGTCAGATCTCGTTAGGGATGACGGCTCTCTGATGTGGACAAATTGTCACTAAGGGGGGACCTGGAGACTGAGAGACACAGCTTTGGCTACTTCGAGGGGAGAAAGTGTAGGGGAAATGCGTGTTCAGAGGAGGCCCCCAGAGACATTAGAGGGGTAATTCTGTAGCCTGGTACTTGCTGTGAGGTGTGGTGTATCTCTGGGGGTTTCATCCAGCTCCTCTGTGGTCTCATGTGGAGCTAACTGTATGTCTGGGTGCTCATAGCAGCTAGGAGGTCTGGTTAGGTATTAAGTCGCGTTTTCTGTAAGAGAACCCACCACTGTGATGGGTCTCCTTTGCATAAATGTCGAAAATTGGTGTGCCAATAGCTTGAAAATAAAAACATACCCCTTTTATTTAATGGGGCCACTCCAGCCAACAAAGTAACCCCCTTTTCTCTTTCAAAATAGATGCTTGAATTGCATCAGGTGCAGATTCTCAGTTCAATTGTGTGGATGGAAACCTCCAATAGACTGCCAAGCACTCATTCATGATCTCACACTTTTGTCTCTTAACCTCAAAGGCCCACAATAGGCAGTGTGGTGACAGAATGGCCCCTCTTTTAATGGTTAACGGGCCAAGAGAGGCCAAGCATCAACACCAGGCTTTGAGAGTGGGCTGGAGAAGCATATGGAGCTCTAAATAAAATTCAGATCAAGCACAATGATAGCTGAGGTCTGCTTTGTGTTACAACGACATGGTGAAAAAAAAGGGGGTGGAGTGGAAAGTTAGATCCCAATAATAAGATCGTGGAGCATGAGCAAATGAATGTATGGGTCTGTAATGCGGCATGCTTTTGAGTCTAGGGGAAAATTGCGGCAGCAGTGTTATTGTCAGGGACAAACTCTCCAAACTCTGCCCTTTATGTCTCTTCAACGGTTGGCTTCAGTGAAGCCTCATCATCTGCCCAGAGTTCTGCTCCTAATCAATGACACTGACAGTTGACAGATTTTCCAGGCTTGCGGTCTTTGTTGGAGGCTGATGACCTGAAAGGGCTTGGGTGGTAGGGCAATGAATAAGATGTTTAAAGCTAATAAATAAACCCTCTAAAAGCTGGTGTGTGCGTGCGTGTGTGTGTATTGCAGTAGAAGGGGTGTGGGGGGGATTTTTCTCTTTTCCTTTTTTCCTCCCTCTTTTTTCACACTTGCAGAATCTGCGGCCTTTGAAGGACTTGTGAAGCCGAAGGCGTCCCGTTGCTCAATCAAACAGATTAAGTCAGTCAGACAAGCAGCGATCTGTCCCATTCAATAAAGTTACTTTTGTCATGCTGGATCTCAGAGGGCCTCATATATGCATAACACCAGGCTTGGACATGTCACTGTTTTATCAAACTGGGACCAGGTTTTTCAGTTTGCTGTTTTTCGTAGGTTTTAGGATGGTGTAAATTTCTCCAATTAACGCCATTATTTGTTTAAAAAAAAAAACATCTTTATAATTAACAGTGAATAATTGTTTTTTTTCTCAATCACTGATTATTTTCAGATATTTTCAGACTGGCCTCCGACACCAAGATTAAGATAACAACATTACAACATTAAACCTTGTGATGTCTCTTAATCCCCTGGTGTGCAAAAAGGTGACTATGTAGTATTTCTAAAGCACGGGCGGCCCAGTAATGAGGACATCTGTTTTCATATGGTCCTTGACACGTAGCACCAGAAATTTGATGTCATCCTGTCCAAACTGGTACATGGCTGGCAGACAGCATGGCATCCTGTGATTGGTTCTGACAAGCCAGTGACAGCTCTGGAGGTGAGGAGGGTGCATGACAAAGGGCAAGCAGGGGATGAGGGGGAACGGCGTCAGGCTATAGGTCTGTTCGTCTGTCTGTCTGCCTGTCTTTTCTGCCTCCTCCACCCACGACCCCCTCGTAGCCTCCATCACCCCCTCGTAGCACGCTTCCATCAACACTCACCCTCATAATCAGACCAATCAGAGCCCCAGATATGACTTCCTTGCTTCACATTATATGCTGTGGCTACTCTGTCTTTACTGTTTAACTCGATTTTGTTAGTATTTGGACCCCAAGGGAGCGTGGTGTGTTTCGGGGCAGATGCAGTGTTCTGTTATCAGTCGTGCTGGTAAATGTGCCAGCCACTGTGGTTTATGGCGAGCACTGTATGTAGATCTCTGATGTAAAGATGGCCACCTGCCATTATGAAAATCAGGGGCTGCTATGCTTTTGCACACAGCTGAGCACTGTGGGAGCCAACAGAGCCTCCTTGACATTGAGTGTACAACAGATTGTTGGTAGTGATATCCCTTTATCATTTTCTCCTCTCACAGACATAAAAGGGAATCCTCTATTTTATGGAAGCGCCATTTATTAGAGCCGCTAATGAAAAAAGAGCCCCGTTTAACACACTGACATTTTATTGTAGGGCATGATGACTACATCAGTAGTTTGTGTCTGTGTTGGGCTCAGAAGGCAAATTGGATGGCTGTTTTCTCCTCATGTGGCCAGTCTCCAGTGTGACCTTGCATTAGTGCATATGCTCACAGCAGGGTCACTGGTTGAGGGCATGATCTGTCAGCCTTTGTTTATGAAAGGCAGACAGCACAAGCCTGTAAGATAACATATTTCATGCAATTAGTGGTCTGCTGAACTGCATTACAATTTCTGTGCAGCCACGATAAACAACATATAGTGAAAGTGTTTTTAGCTTTTTGAATTCATCCATTTCTTAATGTAATGCTGCAAGAGTTTTCTTTAAACAAGTCAATTTGTTGTGCTTACCTTGTGATGATAATCCATTTTAAAGCTGCAATGAGTAGTCGACTAATCGATAAGTCCAACGATAGAATAGAGTTGAGAATAGAGTTGTCGCCAAACATATTGATAACTGATTATCGTCAAAGTAATTACATGCAAAAACTGTAGAAAATACTGTTTTCAGCCTCTTAAATATGGAGACTTTCTGCGTTTCTCATTTTATATCATGTTAAACTAAATATCTTTGGATTTTGGGCTAATAAATTAAGACATTTAAAGACATCACCTTGGACTTTTAGAAACTGGGATGGACATTTTTCCACTTTTTTTTTTACATTTTATAAAATGGTTAACCGATTTATCAAGAAAATAATTGGCAGATGAAAATAATCATTATAATGCATTGATAAGCCACCACAGATTTTACACAAAACAGTATGGTGACAAATAAGGTACAACAGTCTTTTTGCTATGGCTGCAACTAATTATTATTTTCGTCATCGCTTTACTGTATATAGCCTAATAATTTCTTGATCAATCGAGATGTTTGCTCTATAGAATGTCAGCACATGGTTAAAAACAATCCATTACTTGTTCTCAGAGAAAACAGTGAGATCTTGAATGTCGTGTTTAGGTCAGACCAACATTTAAAAACTCAGATATTCAGTTTACTTTCATACATGGCAAGACAACCCAGAAATATTTACATTTGAGAGGCTACAACCAGAGACATTTTGATTGAAAAATTACTAAAATTATGAACCATTTATCAAGATAGTTGCATATTAATACTAATTAGTTAACCTGCTAATAGTTTCAGGTCTATAATCAAGTGTTTCTTTTAAACAGTATGTTTAGTTCTGCTCGACTTCAAATGGTTTACAAAATCACCACTAGGCTTCCACATAAAATTCACACAAAAAAACCCTGGTTTTATATAAACAAAAACTCTTTACAAGATCTTTGGAAATCTAAGTGTTGGTTTTTTTGTGGTTAATCTTATATGAAGTTGTCAGAGAAAGAATAAATGTTTCTGATAAAGATGTGTCCGGGTTGTATGTGTATACTTCCTGGATGAGTTTGATGTTCACATTATTGAGACGGTTTCGATATGATAGAGATAGGTTGACAGAGTGTGTCAGTGCGGAGTCGGCAGCAGCTCTGATGACTGGCGCCCTCTGACAGTCGCTCTATAAGGCTTGGTAACCAGCCTTTTTCCTGGGAGGTGTTTACTGTCACTGTGCGTTGTGGGTGCCTGGCAGCAGTATTTCTCCAGGCTGTCAATCTCCACAGACACTAACCTGCCATGTTAGATTTGACCTCCACAGGGGAGATTACTGTCTCCAAGCTTCGAAGGCATCCTTCATTTTTTTTCTCTCTGCTCTGTAGGGATACCTGGGAGAGACGACACGGGCATGCACGCAATATTTACAACATTCAGATTAGGTCAAAATTCCCTAAAATATTAATTTATCCTGAAAATAATGTCCTCACCCAACACAACACAGTTGTAACACTGTTATAACAGAGGGCCGAGATTTCTTATTTTATTTTATCGTCTGCACTAACAAATCAACAATTTTCCAGGAAGTGCAGTGCTACTATTCATGTACTCTCAATGGAGTTTGTTTAGATTTCCAAGAATACCCTCTCATAATATGCAGCATATGATATAGGATTGTTGAGTTGTTTAGTAGCACTGCTTATCTTTGTTTCTGTGAAGCTCAGAGGAGTTTTGGATAAGGACACTGGCTGTGAGTTTGATGCAGTATGTGTGTGGGAGGCCTCAGAAATGCTTGTTAATTAATGGTGTTACATGAGAACTCTCAGCACAACCAGTTTAGGTTCCAGACTGAATTAGCTTTTACGAGGTTGTATTTTAGGATGTGCTATTTTTTGTGGGTAAACCTTTTCGTATCAAGTGTGTCAGTGAGATGTGGGGTAAGTTTCAAATAATGGTGTCTTGTTGTTAAAAATTCAGCCACAAAGGAAACAAAAAAACAAAGTCTGACTTTTGTTTAATCCTGTAAAAACAGTTACTGACTGTGTAAGACTTTAACACCTTTACTCACAGGTTTATGCTTTTAAGCTTGGGCTAAAGTTTAAGGGCCAATCCCAGTTCTCTTCCCTTAACCTTACCCCTTGGTTTCAAGTACACTCGCCAGATAGATTCCCCTCAACGACGAAGGGGTAGTGTTGAGGGGTCGGGAATTTTACCTACGAATTGGGATGCCACTTCATGCAAATTAGCGTAACAGACGTTTTCACCTATGTTGTGCGTATCGCTGGCGTAGGCTTCTTGCACTCATTTAAAAAATGCCGACTCCAGTGGTTGTATTGCCCATTTCGTTGGCTGTCTCCATCCTTCTTCGTTTGACAAATCAACGGAGAAGAAATGCAGCAAATAGAAGACACCTTTGCCGCCTTCTTCTCCTGGTTGATTTGTTTCAGGTATGCTGACTTTAAAAAAACCCAAACATTTTCACGCAGTGTCGCAGCTGTTCTTTGTGTCGCTAAAATGACGACCCACTCATTAAGATTGTGTTGTTAAATAATGTAACACATGTTAGAACTAGCGCAACGTAAGCACACTTACCTCAGTTTGTAGTGTGCATCGCATGGCCCTTCATATTAAATTTTAAGGGCTGAAAAGCACTTCCCTTACTCATCTTAAACTTTGGGACACCCTAGCCCTTCGCGGGAACACGCAAAAACAAGGGCTAGGGCCAATTTAGAGGGGAAGTGTGAGTATTGGGACGGACCCTAAGACTGCTCTTTTCCACCAGATCGGTATCACCTTTATGCTGACTCTAATCAGATCAGGTATTGTCAAGACATTACTGATCCACCTTAGATACAGTTACTTTGTCAATGTTGTTATAAAGTTCTGTGTTTCCGCCATCACTTAGATCCCTTAAGTTATCACAGCACACCTGCTTAGTTTTAGCACAACAGCAATTGTTTCCCTCATTATGTTGCGTAACGATGATCACAAAGAGCTCCATGTAGTGTGTAGTATACTGTACAGATTTTGAGACACCCAACAGCCATTCCTTTCTAAAGTCTTTCGGGGTTAGTCTTGGTCATGCGATCCTGCAGTGATGAGTGTGGCCACTACACCAAAATCACCTTGAAGCAGTGCTGATCTTGAAGGGCTTTTCTGCTTTTCCGCCAATTCAAACCATTCTGCTTTGATTTGCGTTTCCATTACTGATTTTAAATGTGGCAAGTTATGCAGAGCCGTGCTTGAGATGAACCCCTCCACTGTCAGGCCAAAGGTGCACGACCATCTCCAAGCAGGCTGCAGTGACGTCAGATGGGCGTTGTCATCATTATTCAGTGTCAACATTCAGGGATGATAAGACGGATAAGAAACCATCAGAAGAGTGATGCATATTTCATACGCAGTTAGCTAGCTATAGACAGGGAGGTAAAAAAATTTAATTCACTGTACCGCTCAAAGACTACCAGCAACTTTTAAGGTGGAATGATTGGAATGAATGGTTGCCTGCAGGTGAAGACAGACATGCTGTGAGTCAAATGTCGCATGTAGCTTGACTTGAATTGACTCACTTTTGGTATCAGGTTCTTTTCTCTACTTTTGTTTTCCACTCCAGGTAGTACCTCCTCAGAGTAGGCACGATTCTGATTCTGATTGCCATAGTGATGCTGCGTTAAATAGCTGTGATGTCATCTTCAATGCAAAGCTCACTGAATTCTTTCATCAACACCTGGACTTCGTCAGTTGTGTGGTGTAGTGTACGGCATAGTGTGATCACCGTATAATGTAATTTTTCAGGCTGCCATTTTTAAAGTTCTGGGTCGGGTCAATAAAAAAGTTGCAGCTGCTATTGACGGTAACTTGGCTATTTAAAAATGGCAGGTTTGTGCAGGCTATTTCTTGTTGTGCTCAGACGATTCTAGGAAAGTTGTCTCTATGACCAGTGGATGGTCCACAGTGTTTTAAGTCTGCTCAGCTTTCCTGGAACCTCGACTGCTTTGATATTTTGACACTACATCTGTGGTTGTTTTTAAATGTGCTCTATAAATAAAGTTTGACTTGACTTGACTGAGATAATAATGATAAGAGTACAGTGTACTATCCACAACTTTTGCTAGTGGAAACCAAAAAAGAGTGAGTTGAGTTGAGTAGAGCCGTGCCGTACCATGCAGTGAAAATGCAGCAAACACCGTCTCATTGAGACTGTCCTCCTGCGTTTTAATCCCCCCATTCTGTATATAATTACATACAGGCTCAATGAGCTAGTAGCTACTGACTATTGCAGTGTACATTACAACAAACAAGGTCTATTTATCCTAAATTTGAAACATTCATTTTGGGTAAAAGTTTTTTAAATACATGCTTGGTATCCTTTTTTTGTAGTAAAATTTAATATTGTATATTAATGTTATAAGTATTGAGTATTCTGATATCCTCTTCAAACATGTTCTGGGTGTCTAGTATAGATACAGCTCCTCCTATCAGAGGCTGGTTCGACCCATAATGATGTTGTTTGAGATGGGCCATCACACATAAATTTACAGCTTTCTCCATTCTTATCATAAATTGAGCGGTGCACTAAGAACGGGGGTTATAGAGTCACATAAAAACCTCCAGTTATGGCCTGTGTTCTGTTTAGCCCTTGATAGAAACGTGGCGTTGCTTCCTGGTGTATTTCTGACCATGAAAATTATAATATGGAACAAAGATTAGAATGAAATTATCGTGGCCGGAAGGCATTTACCCGCCGTGCTGAGGCACACTACACAGGGTTAGGGGAGGGGGAAAAAACCCTGGTCCCCAAGAATAATGATAATACATTAGGCTGTGAGCGTGCTGGTATTATTGCTGTACATTATGTATGTTCCATTTATACTACCTCACACAGCCCAACCGCTGCTGACGGATAGGTCATTACTCCCCGCACCGATGAACACTTATCAGGCCCCACTGCTGTTTATGGCCAGAATGAAGAGCACTTGTCAGTCAAGGTCACTGCTTTGTGTGTCCTCTTTAATAGTTCCTTCTTCACAGTTGTTGAACTTTGTATGCTAGCTCGGGCCCCCCTCTAAGTGGTGAGGGAGATGGGCGGCTGCTTTAACGGGGAGATTCAGTCTTTTATGTTGTGTAGAGGGACGTCCCTGCTGCTGGTGTTAACAGCCACTGTGTGTTTGACCAGTAGAGATCGAGGAGAGGTTTCAGTGGTCTGAACAATGTTGAATTATGGTTCCTGTGTGAGTGAGTAGCATTAGTGTATTTGTGTGCCTCAGAAAGAATAGGAAGCTGAGATAGAAAGAGATCTAAGTATCCGACAAAGGTCTGTGCATACTTGCTGCAGCTAACGAGCTGCTTTTTTTGTGTTTGCATGTGTGTGTCTGGCCGTGTGTGTGAGAGTGTATGATAAGTTCGGGTGACAGGATCCTAAGAGCCTGCTCTAACTGGAGGGCCAATGCTAATGCATGGCTGGTTGCGTTACACCAGCTAGTGCTGAAATCAGAAGTGGCCCACAGTGCAGTGCAGGGTTTGGCCCTGGGACAAAAACAGATTTTTGGTTGCCTTGGATTCTTTTAGCCTTAAGCTCTGAATATTTGTCATCGCTGCACAAGTCGTATCTCTATATCTTGTAGCACTATAGGCCTGCACAAGCAAAGACACACAGTTGTTTATCCAGACTGCTTAGGTAAAAAGGCTTGCCCCATGGTAACTGTCCATGTTATTTTATGTTGTGTACTAATCAAGCTTTTGCTTTCTGTACTTGTTTTTTTTTTTTTCTTACTACAAAAATGCTCATAATTGAGTTTTAATGCACTTACCTTGTTAATAACATTCCTTCTTTGTTTGATGTGCAGCACACATTTTCTGCAGCCTCTCTGTTCTCATGAGATTTTTAAGGACTACTGTTGACATTTTTACCAGTCTTGTCCTGCAAAGAAAGCAAAAAGCAAATGATGTATTAGATTTCCTGAAAAGATGCGAGATGAAATCACAGGTTACCACTGTGTTGCACCATGCAGGCGACACTGCCGACAGTAGACTCACAGTGTCTCATGACGTTCACATGGACATTGACGCAAAGAAACCAGATTTCTGAAAAATGACTGACTCTTTGTCTCAAAAGTCTCCCTTCAACTTCACCCTCCGTCACAGCCTTATTTTGACTCTGCTGTCATAAATCCAAGTGGGTGATGGTTGACAAGGTGCTTTTCATTGTCATCATTTTTCCTGTAAGTCATCCAACATAATTTACGCCGCTCACCTTCCCAGCCTGTTTCCCCACAAAACCCCCCACCACACAGTCCAACTCTCAGCTGTAAAAATGAACAGTTCCTGTTTCTCCGCTTTGATGCGATGCTGACAGGAGTCACTTTGATATACTTGGGAGTATGAAATTTCGATCCGTCCTGTTTTTTTTTCCCCTCCCGAGGCTTCATCTTTGCAGACATTGGGAGCTGTCATTTCGCGACACCCTGTGACGTGGGTGACACTCAGCCGATATGACAGGTGCTGGACAGCAGACGCACTGCTAGGCGAACTGGCTATATTTCTTCAGGTAGAGTGCTGAAATGTGTAAATGAATTATCTATAAATTTATCACAATGGATTTTTTTTTTATCATAAATTTCCACAAAAATTTCACAAACATATACACTCCTCTGCTGTAAAGATGTGAACCTACAGTATATAATTAGTAATCGCTGGCTTTGAATTTTCAATAATCTTTGATTATTATTCGCTAATATTTGCATACTAATTAACAGAGCCAAATCTCACCAACTCTTCAAAGTTTGTCAAAGAACAAAGCAAACCAATCTTGAGGTTTATGTCAAACATTAACATCTTTTTCCCCTCCTAACAAGTCATTTGGTCTCAGATCTGGCCCTCAAAAAGTCTTGAAACAAACTAATTTGTATATGAAATGAATTAAATAATCTTACCCTATTAGCATACTGTTTAGGCATTTGAAGAATTTAACATTAACGACTCAACAATAGACAGCATGGCTTGTTAAGATGAAAGATTTGTTGCAGTGTGTACCTGGGATGTAGGCTATGTGGTGCACTGTGGGAGCCCACAGGGTGTATGTTCACAGTGTTTCCTGGATTAGACACCTTGGTATGGCCTGTGGAGAGATGTTCGTAGTCCGCTGTTCACACAATCTGCCTGCTACAGCTGAGCTGCCCTTTGCCAACAGGCCTGGAGACAGGACGGACAGATTTAGATCCACATGTCGCAGTTCTCTTTTGGTGCAGCTCACCATTTATTATTTTCTTGGTTGATGTTGTAGCTCTGTGTAAAGGACAAATAAGGATATTCTCGCTTGTGTATTTACTCATGACTGTCTTGGGATATAGAAACGGTTGTGATGTTTATGTAATTGTTCAGCGAGTAATTACAACAAGTGAGCATTATCAGTCCATCTGTGTGAGGCCAAGTACTGTGTACCAAAGTCAGCAAAAAAAAAAGCAAAGTTTCTGAAGTCATGACACTAATTCTGTGTCTGTGTGCCCACATTCGTATGTTCATTTGCTTTTGTTCAGTGATAGTATTTACTGCATGTTGCTATGTCTGATCAGTTTGTCAGTGTAGTGGTTAACCTGGCAGTACTGTCCATAATAGCACAGTTCACAGCTTACACAGCCTATTGTTTCACCACACACACGCACACACACAAACATGTTGACATGCTCATCTGTCACTAGGAAAACCGCCACAGGCTGTGGCCTTGGCACAAAGACATTCTCTGAGCCGAGTGAAGATGCTCGGAGCCAAGATGCACCCAGTCAAAATGTTAAGAATTTCAGATGCCAGAATAGACAAGCACAGGCGTTGATTTGAGGAGAAATGATGTTGAAGCAACTGCAACACTGTAGATGTACCATAACAGTGATGCTTTGCTTCTTTCTGACAACTATGTAAGCTCACTGGCTGTTTGTGTTATGGCTTTGTAGAGGAAAAAAATAATTACTTGAACATTTAAATCATTATTTGTTGCATATTTAGCTCCCTAACAATGATGTAAGAGCACAGGAACTTTTCTCAAATTGTTTTTTTTTTCCCTCTGACAATGCCTGCCAAAAGCCCTTGCTCACTCTAAAATTAAATCCCCATAAGAGCTACGGCAATGCGGAGCTAATGAGACGCCATGTGTACAGGGTGTGGTCAAGAAGGATTGTTTACTTCTAAGCAGGAGCTGTAAGTAGGCATTATTATCATTATTTTGCATCTGCATTCGTTCAAGAAACAGCTGTTGAATTTTGAGCGAGATTTAAAGTGGCAGGGCCTGGAGTTGTTCTTGTTCATTCAGCTAACTTAGCTTTGACATGATGGCTTCTGGCAGAGTTTTGTGCTGAACTCAACATCTGTGACAACCGTCAGCACCACTGACCAGTCCTCCCTCCCCTCTCTCTGTCTCTCTTTCTCTTCTGTGTTTACATGTTTCTCTTCGTCTGTCCTCCATCTTTCCCTGCCTTCCAGGATTGCCCAGTTTGGGGGGTTAAGACCAACACAGAAAAAGCGGGAAAAATGGGAACCTTTGATGCCACTAGATCAGTTTCCTCTGCCAGTACCCATCTCCATCACTGCCACATCAGCTGGTCCCAAGGTTGTGAGGTCATCCGAACATCTGGCCCCTCCACCATGTTTTCTGAGGTCAGTGGGTAGCATCTGTTTATAGACCCCACCACCTTCAGTGTCTCTGACAACGAGGATCACGCTGAGAAAACCAGACAAAATGCTTTGATTAGTCATAAATGTTGACAAGCTGTATATCTGATGTAAGTAAACCTGCCACAGTCATAACTATAAGTCTACAAATGGTATAGGAATTAGAGCCACTGTTTTTTTATACTATAAACAATCACAAAAATGATCAGACTTTAAAATAAACACATAAATAAAAATAACAAATACCCTATCAGGTAAGTAGAACTATAAAATTATACGGCTTGCAGTGTCTTTAATATTATCATTATTTTAGCTTTGTTGTTGTCCAGAAATGATTGAAAACACAAACAAGCCCCACTGTTACACTGGGTTACATGTTCATGAACACACACTGCAGTTTATTTTGAGTCAATCTCACTTATCAACACAATTACCTAGAAAAATTTTTGCGTTGCGCATTTCAGCAAATCATACGTCCTGATGGCTCAAACACCACAGGGAAATGCTGCACTATGTCAGTAAAAAACACCCAGGTTCGGTGCCACAGATGACACAAAGAAATGTCATGAAGTGTCTGTAAAAAAAAAAAACCTCCGGTGTGTAAAACAAACACCCAGGTTTGGTGCCACAGTGGGCGCTGGCTGGGAAACACGATGTGCCACAAACACTGGTGGAAACGCTGCAAAGGGTCACTAAAAAACACCTAGTGTTTGTTTGTTGGTCTCAAACAGTGGTCTGCAGTGGTCTGCAGCTTGGCAGGCATCTCACCTAGGTAACACACCATCCACCATCCCTCCACCCCATATGACAGTCAGCTCATACACTACATTACTTTAGAAATCTTCATATAATGTGTATGAAATGTGCAAATGTAACATATTTATGGTTTGCAGAAACCTACAATGCCAACATTTTCCTGTGGCGACTAGGCTGCACATACACTGATCTGCTGCCATAAATACTCACAAATGCACCAAATATGTATTAATCCACAGCTGAAAATAGTCCATAACAACTACAATATTTCCTCCTGTTTGATCTGAGTTTGCTAAAAAGTACAGTGCCCAGCTGCTTTAGGAAATTAAAAGCCTCATTCTAGAAACTAAACCATTTATTCGTGACCCATTTTTAAAGATGAACATCCTCAGTAGGAATGAGTGGGCTTGGCACTGAGAGTCACAGACAGGATAGGCAAGTTAGATGTATTGGGAGAAACACATTTTTGGTTTTCTGATTTGTTGGCAGTAAGAAAAACATCCTTTAAACTTAAAAGGACCAAATCATCATTGCGAATACTTCTCCAAAGGCAGGCCATATTAGTTGCCCACCATTTCTGCATTTGTTGCCATGACTCTTCAACACGTTAAATATTTTTTTCAATGATACTCTACAATTTAAAAGTAATCTCCGCAGAAATTGTTGGTTTGTAAACACAACATTCAAACTTGGCCCCTCCTCCTTGCACTGCTTATACACTGCAAGCTACTGTTGTAGGAATGTTACATTTGTTGTAATGGAAAAGCACTTACCTGTCCAACAGAAAACAGGCCAACCCGGTGTTGCTCTTCCTCTCCATCCTCCCCATCCTCTCCTTCAGTGCTCACCAGCAACAGTGAAAGCCAACCCCAGATTCACTCTCATTTTATAACTTCACGGTTTTTCGGCACCATTTTCATAGCTTCCTGTTGGATGCATGCTGATACTGCCTGGTTGTTGCCCTTGTAATAATCTGACCTCACCTGCGTGCTGTTATTGGACTGGGGCTACACAGCAGTGCCTAAAGGTTGCAGCTCATAAACAACCACTGCAAAATAAGAAAATACAGGCAGAGGGCAGATAAATACATCACCACACATGTCTGGAGGGTAATAAGTGATGATCGAAGGGGATTTTGTACGAGTATGTACATTAATTTATAGGAAAATTCTGCATAGTATATCCTTAAGCTCAGGTGACTTGGCGTCTCTGTTGTTTTATTGAAAACTCAGATGTCAAATTGCCAGATCTCTCTTTGCGGTCAAATTCTGATAATTGATTGCAATTTAGTTTTTAATTTTTTCAGATTTATGAAAAGTCCATTTCCATTAGGTTTAGTATTTTTTTCCACCCAGTACATGGTGTACAACATGTTGGATATATACACAATGACATGTTGCTGTCAACTGTTGTCAGGGAGAATTTGAATCTTTGAAATAGAGGAGCATGTCATCTTTCAGCTGAAGTAAAAAAAAAAAAAACTGTAGATAGAAAGGGTTTGTTTGGCTCATCCCAACAACAACAAAACCACTGATCTAGGTGATGCAGGTTTGTAAGCCAGATGATTTGGTAGCAGGCACCTGTCCCTTTGTGTCTGGTCTCGGTGAAGTTTGAGCAGCAGCCGGTGCTGTGATGTCAGGGGCTCTTAGGGGTCAGGACAGGAATTATTGAACAGAGGGTGGCTGACAGAGGGAGCTGGCACTGGGAGCAAACAGATGTTGCAATCTTAAAGAAATACACAACCTCTGAATTAAATATGAAGAGCGGGGGCAGCAAGAATAGAAGATGCTGGTGATTTTGTCTCTTCTTCTTGGCCAATCGCAGTGCTGTGTTGCAAGTTAAAGCCCCAGCGATTGGTCAGTTGCTGTTGTGACGAGAACCAGGTGAATTATGTCCACTTATGCTGGTTTCCAAAAAAGGACTTGAGAGATGTGACCAAAACCCTTGAAAAAAAGTTCTAGGAAGAAGACAGCTGTTCAGAGCATACTGTAGATTCATTATTCAGGAGCAGTGGGTCTCTGGACGCAGCATGTTATGTCAAAGTGTTTTAAAGCATTTACGCCACAGCAGCTCAGTGATGAAATCTGTAAAAAAGAGAGGAATCTGACAGAATGTTCTCAGAACATTGTTTTACCACAAGTGTTTTGTTTCCCAGTCTTTTTTACACGGCTTCTCACTCACAAGGAATCTGTCTGAATATTTGATGGCAGCAGAAACTGTTTCTGTCTTTACTGAGAGAGAAACAGTTCAAGGTCTTCTCAACAGATAAATCATGTTATTTGAGCCCAATTATTTAAAAAGATTAACCTGAAATAATATAGTTGATCTGTATTTTACTAATGACCCTTACTAGAACAATGTTATGTTTTAACTTTGTGTACCATAATTGCTTGTAAAAATTGGGTTTACTTGTTACCATTGCAAAAATCAATCCATTTTGGCCTCTTTGCTGTAGTTGGAAGGAGGACCAGTGTCACGGTATATGTGTCATAATATCAACATGTATTGTGATATACTACATTTTCTGGAAAGTCAACTGTATATGAGCAACAACTAGATGGGTATGTGAACGAAATAGGTGGTAAATCACAAAACTTCATCACATTAATAGAAAAAATATAGTAAATATTGATATTGCCTACAATGATGTTATACACACAAAATAAGAAAATAGACAGCTACCACAGTCAAAAACAACAACATAATTTATACCATTGAATTTTTCAGGGACAGTTCACCACAAAATTAAAAATGTATATTTTGCATGATGGTTGCCTGTAGTAGTATCAATCAATCCAGATTGTTTTGGTGTAAGTTTCCAAGTGTTGGAGATATCGGCTGTAGAAATATCTGCCTTCTCTCCAATATAATGGAACTAGATGGCACTCAGCTTGTGGTGCTCAAACTGCCAGTAAAATACATTTGAAAAACTCAACAGCAATGTCTCTTTCCAGAAATCATGACCTGGTTATTGAAGATAATCCACAGACCTTGTTGTGAGCAGTTTCATGTAGGAACTTTTTTCTTTCTACCAAACTACATCTGCCAACTTACTGCTATCACTGCATTTACTGCTAGCTCACCTAGCACCACTGACCTATCTAATGATACTGCTCAGCTGAAGAGGGCGCCATTGATGTTTATATCTCGCACTTTAATGAGCACGAGCCTCTTGTTTGAGAGTAGATTCATACTTCCTTCTGCACACTGATTCATTTGTTGGGTGAATTTGGTAGAAAGAAAAACGTTTCTGCAGATCATCTTAACTAACTGGGTTGTGATTTCTGGGAAGATACATTGCTTTTGAGTTTTTTAGGTTTTTCTTCTTTGCTTTGAGCACCAGAAACCAAGTGCCATGTAGTTCCATTATATTTGAGAGAAGGCAGACATCCAACATCTTCAACACTTGACAACTCACACCAAAACAATCTAGACTGATAAATAGCACTACAGGTAAGAGGAGGAATATGTATTTTTGATTATGGTGACCTGATCTTGCTTCACATCGTTGTTGGAGTTGATGCACAGGGTTAATGTCATCGACTTACAGCAGTTGCTCTCTCAAATGTACAGACGTCACCTAAAAAACTGATCTTATATCTTTTCTTAGTGGGAGTATTTCCCAGCATGGTAAATGCACTTCTTTTATCAATTTATTGTCTAAAAACAAGATGTATTGGAGCCTCAGATCCACTGCTGCGTATCTCTGCCTGTTTATCTCTAAAGTGAATGGCCTTCTGCCAGTTAGACCTGGCTCTGAGTGCTGCAGTGTCAACACTGAAGAGTGAGGGCCAGAGGGGTGATGTAAGTATTGATACACTCCTTGAAATCACTTTGTCACCACCAGGGATACCAAACTGCTGGGGCAACACAATAGCAGGAAGATGATTGTGAATTCTTGGCAGAGGGTTGAGGGATGCCATTAAAAAGGCAAATGTGATTAATTTTTAGCGAGAACGCCCTCTTCTTGGCGATTGTCAGCGAGGTCGGGCTAAAGGGATGTGACACAGAAATTACTCTTCCTCCTGGCGTCTAATGTGACTCGTCACTCTGAGGAAATATCTGGGAGACGGGGACTCTGACAAAAACACTCTCATCTAATAGACTCACTATTTGTCCGGGGCTCGAGCGGCAGAGATCTGGCCTCAATAGCTCTAAGTGATCAATTGCTTAAACACCACAGATCACTTGTGATTCAACACAAACAAAAGTGTTTTATCTTAAATTGTCGCTGAGGGCTTCAGCACATTTGTATGGATGAGGAACAAAAGCAATTTAAAACAATCAGGGGAGCGTAAATACAATACATTCTCGTACGGGCTTCATATTTTATCCCTTTAACACTCTTTGTGAATTTCCTGATATTTGTCAGTGGTCGTCAGGCTTTTCTTTAAACCTGTTCGAACTGAGACAAACCCCCCTGTGGAGTGACATTTTCCAGGCGACACAATAGCCACACTTTATCCCGACCCCTTCATAAACACTGAGAGCTGCAGCACTTCGACCGCTGCTTCTGTCTCTTCCTGTAGACATACTAACAACAAAAGACAGCACGCAGGTCACACTAAAGGTTATGTCTTTATTGATTTCATGCAGTTTTCAGACAAATGCTTTTCACAAATGAATATGTATGATAATTAGGGCTGTACCAAATAGTTAAAAGCTTTATTCATAACGTTGACATTAAAATTCGAAATCAACATTCAAATGCTGCACAGCTTTTGTTATTTTTGCATGTCTATTCATTCTTTTTAAACCCAGTATTTCTGCACAGTTGCAAACAGTGTGAGACTTAACCCATGAGGACTCCACAACAGGAGCCCAGTGGAAAGTAGACATGTAACGTTAGACACAGGAGGTCCTACTGGGGACAAGACTCACCGCCACAAGCCTGAAGACTGAGCTTGCTGTGATGGCTTATTCTCCTGTAAGCAGGTTAGGTAGGTGTGGTTTCTTCTTGATTGGCGGATTTGCTGGTGACAACAAGCGGCAACCTCCGGGGCTGAAAAATGAAACCAACACAGAAATACTAAGAACTGCAGTTCCTGTAATGGCCACTTGAGGCTGGCTCTAAAAGCGAGTCAATTCCCATAGACTCCCCTGTTAAACTATCCGACTTTACAGCCGAAATAAACATGTTTACAGCCTCATACAAAATTGGTTTTGGTCTCTTGCTAATGTCAACATTCATGACAGTTGGGGGGATGTTACATAACTGATCTGTTAACGTTTTATTGAGGCTTTAAGTTTCACATTTAAGGGCAAGGCTGCTTGAGTAACAGGCTGTGAGGTTTCGCTATAATCTATCAGTCAGATCCACCCCATGCTCCTCCACAGTGCCACCCTCTGTTTTTTGTTACCATACCATATTTGGGTCAAAGACTGCGATGGCCAAAATACCAAACCCGAGACTTCAAAACAGGAGTCCTAAAACCAATAGGTGATGGCACAGTAGCTACGCCCATTATTTAACACAGTCTGTGGTGAATAACGCAAAACAGAGTTGATATCATCTGCTGTTCCCGTCGGCTAGGAGCAATCTAACAGCACCAGAAATTAAATTTATTCATAAAAGGAATTGATTTAATAAAAAAATCATTTAATTTGATCAGTCATTTAATTCAAATTAAGGATTTTTTTTATGGTGATGACGTCATAAAATATGACAACAGACATTTAAAAGTTTAACTCAAAAAACCTCAACAGAAACTTTAAATGTAAAAATAAAATTATAGCCCTAATAATAATTGGTATGTGTTGGCCATAATAAATTGAACAACAGGAATCTAATTTAAGTATCCACATGCTGTATGTGCTTGTGAGAACATTTGTCTAGAAAAATTGTGAAGGATTACTAAGTATTTAAACCTCAGTTTATTTATGTAGCAGAGCTTAACTGATCCCCACCAGACATCCATCAGCAGAGCAAAACTATTGCTCTGATAATTCAGCATAATGCAGAGAAATAAATAAAAATGCCGGTTTAACTATTGGAAAAAAGAAACTGTAAAATTCTCCCTGTTTCTGTTTCTTTTAAAATTGCCAGCTGTGCTCTCTGGAAAGTAACATTCTTCTGAGTGCTGAATCGATTATAAAAGTCACATTATAAGCCATTGCAGATCACAATTGCTTAGTCCCTTCTTGCTTATAATCTTGGTTTAGTCCTTGGCTTGCATGTCCTCCTCAGGAAATAACTATCCCGCTGATACGGGCTGGCAGGACGGGCGACTGCACACAGTGCTGTAGTTTACTTTGTGAGAAAACTGCTCACGTTCTTGTATCCCATTACCACGACCACCTTGAGATAAATGGCTCTTTCTCCCCTCTGCCATAAGGTTTTATATCAGACGACATGTGTTGAGTATCTGACTGCAGGTTATATTGTTTCAGCGGAAATAAAACAATCACTTCTGGAGCTGTTTCTGCGCGCCTGCCTGTGGTGTGTTACCACTGGCCAGCCTATACACACTGTTTATAGTTGTAAGGAAGAGGACAGTGGCAGGTGACAGGTTAACTCTGCTGTGTAAATTCCTGGGCCGTGTATGATGTAGCCTGTGATCCTGCAGTCCTTGATTAGATCTGAGCTAGTAAATATCCTGTGATTAATCAAAATGGCTTGTTCTGCGTGTAGCGTCCCTGTGTCACCTTCACAGCTGGGGAGCAGGGCCGCCTTGTTTACCACACTCCACCTCCGTCTCCTCAGACCCCATCCTTATTTCATCGTAGCTCATAGAGGGCTAACATATAAGGCTCCTGCAAAGCCCAGTGCTGGGGACATGTTTTGCATTGTTCAGTAAGAGGTTGTAGCAGATATTTTGCATATGTTGTGCAAAAGACTTGCCCAAAATTTTGGTTTTTATAGCATGTCCTACTATCCTATTTGTTACACATTTATGTAAAGGACTGTTGTAAAAGAAAATGTTTGGTGATTTGTTGTAACAAACGAGTGTTTCCTGTTGTAAAGCATGAGGCTGAGAATATTCTGTTTTTGTGTTGGTATTCTTGATAACAATGAATTGCTTACTTCCCTTTACATTAGATCTCTACTGTTGCCCAAACATGTTTCATGCTCTATCAAATCAGTCGGATGTTGCAGCGGCTCATTTCTAAATGAATGTGGATTTATGTCAACAATTTTTGGTCATCTTGGGGTTTCGTTTTATTTTAGATAAAGAGAGACTTGGCTTTCAGAATGTAAAAGTGTTATCGCCATATTCAGACGATAAATACAATTCTGAAGCTTGTAAAGGCACGATGACAATCTACAAACACTTGACACTCAGTGCCACTCTCCCTGCCTCCCTGAAATTATGAATGACAGGCTTATAGTAGCAAGGTAGGGTCCTGGACAGTGGGTTATCATCGGATTTCAAATAAATAGTGCTGGCTTTAAGAATATTAAAATGTCTGAAAAACCACAGAGTGACCAATGGTGACCTAGTTCTCAGCGGCTTAGCATCACGCATCACAATATAACGGTAAATGTTTAAAGATTTGTCAATATGGTCGTGTTACACATCATTAGCTTGGTCAGATTCACTCAGTTAAATTTACAGAAACCATAAGCACTTAAGTATTATTTATTCAGATTTACCAGTGTGGTAAACAAGAGACACAAATAAGAAGTGGAGACTCCCTTACTCTGAAGTGGTCCTTCAGTATCCACTCCTCAATTATTTAAGTTCCTGTAGTCCACAAGGATCCACTGATCAAAAGAATCAAAAGGGACTTAATCAATTTACAACTATTTTTGCATGGAGTTCATTGCTAAATGTATGCTAACTTTGTTCTCAAACGAACTGCAGTTCCTCCAACACAAGCTATATTCTTGTCTTCCTGCACAGTATGCACGTTTTGTTACTTTGCTGGCTACACAATAAAAGTGTCCCCAAGCTTTTCTATGTATTTTTCACTCTGAGATATTTATTTATATTTGTGACACATTTTTACATGTCTGTCTTCAGTAGAAACAAATGTGCCACAGGAAGGGTAGGGAAGTTTGAAAGTATTGTGAGATGGACTAACACATTGTTGGCTTCCATCGTTTTTAAAGGGATTTGTTGACAATAAGAAATATAGACTAATGCCAGGCTTATCCTTTAATTACAAAATAATTAGCACTCAAACAGAGAATATCCCCTAGAAACAGCTTTGCTACAGGCTCGTTACATCCATGAAACATGCTAAAATGAAGGCCAACATGATAATGGGTGATTATAGTAATTAATAGACTGAACTAATTACTTTAGCCAGTAGAGATTCATTTAATGCTGAAGAGTAAGTGGTGTGTGTGTGTTTGAACAGAGCGTGTCCAACTGAAACTGAACCATTTCTAATTAACCATCCTGCTCTACTAGCTAACAGCAGCCGTAACATTGTCTGACAACTGGTGTTATTTCAGTTACTTTGTGTTTGTTTGCTACATCTTCTTTTTCATCCTCAGAGCAGTTCACTTGGAAAATGCATGCTGATGTCCCAGACTTGTCAACACAGTCTTGTCCGCAGAGCATGATTTAACTGATTGCTGCCCTCCTTTTCATGATGACCCTTTGATTGTCATTTGAAGACGGTGTAAGGGACACGCATGTCATGTTAATAAAGACACTAAACCGCATGCATCCCTCCACCATAGAGCAAAGTCCGGACCTGTCTGGGAATATAGATCTCTAATTGCTTTTGCGTGGTGGTGCAGCAGAATTGTGCTTCCCAGATGTCACCTCTGCCAAACCGGAGTGCACGTCACTGTCAATAGGCCTGAGAAATCTCCCTAACAAGCTTGCGATTACATAAATCTATAGCCGCTCTGGATATTGCACCAAAGAGACTGAACAACTTTCAAGGAGACTTCATGTTTGATGTTCCAGGGCTTGATTGCATTCTGAAAAAAAAGAGAAACCCACTATATTGGGAATGTGTCCAAACAGTCTAGGTTTGCTAATTTTGTCATAGTCAATTTCATAGCGCGGCCGTGAGAACGGGCGGCGATGGAATGAAGTTCCTGAGTGCTTTGCAGAGGGGCGTGAGTGGGTTTGACAGGCCCAGTGAAATATGCTCTGCTGTACCTTTTTCCATTACGGGAGCAGGGACCAAAAATGCAAATCCGGGGTCCTCTCTCGGGAGGTCGTTAGAAAAGTGACATATCAAACAACTGGCTTCAAGTGGCAGACAAAATCTTACATTATTGCTACATCAGTGTTTTCATATCTTAATTTGTGAAATTATTACCATGGCTTTTCAGACTCACAGTTTCAATAAAGAGCTGTTTTGTTTTGAGCAGCTCTCTAAGCCATTGTTTAGATAGCCTCAGCGCTCACTTCCATGTTTAATATGGCAGAAATCCTTGATCATCAGAATAGTAGCCACATCCTAAAGAGAGTGACTGATAGACTGGATCTGTCTCATGGCCTTCTCTGAAGAGGTGATGAATTGGCTTAATGGTGAGTAGACCAGAGAGCCATGCTGAGGGGGGGTGAGAGGGGGCATTAAATGACATGGTTTTATAGCCTATCAGCATTGTCATACCCCCGCTGTAATTTCAGCCCGTTTTTTTCTGCACCATAAGGCGTGTTGGATGTTAGGCCCTAAGCTCGGTTAAACACACAACTCGCTCATACCTGGTACTCATGACGCCATGTGTCATTGCCTGTAAATACAGACATGCTGAGTGAGGCTCTCACCATGAGAACCAACACTCAAAGTTAGACCTTTTTGGGCTGTCGCGAATGCCATTATTTGGGCTCAGGACCTTTTGTTGTAATCAACGGCAAATATCCAATTGGGGGGCTGGGATGAATGTTAATGCTTCTAATAAAAGGCTTCCAATCTGAGATGAAGCTTGACTAAGCGCTGTGAAACAGAAGCTCAGGAACAGCATATCATCTCCAATAAATTTAAGATTTGAGATTTCTATTTATAAGATTCAGTGTTTCTGGTACACGATCAGTTCATTGTCTGCTTGGTTAGCACGAGCCAACACAGCTGCAGCAGCTAACATCCAAAACCAAGCCATTAAACCGTCCCAACAAACTTACACCGACACCAAATACGCTCAACTTTGTCTGTTTGAAACCTGTCAATGACCATAAAGTAACATTAACCATGTGAAGCTGCAAACAATGTCACAGTGAGTGTGCCAGGGGACTCTCACTAACTACCCATGGTGCGTAGCTCAGACTCTTAGCAGCAGGGAGGCAGGGGGTGCTTTACCAAGCTCTCAGTATGAACAGAGACAGAGAGTATCCCAAAACTGGAAATTAAACATTTTGGTCTAGCAGCAGTACTTTTACACATGCCTCACATCACCATGTGATGATGATATCAGTCTGTCTGTTCCTCTGTCAGTTGGTTGATCTCTGCAACTATTGGTTGGTTTGCCATGAAATTATGTACAGACATTTGTGTTCCCAAGATTATGGATTCTAATAACTTTATTGATCCCCTAAGTTTTCATCAGTAGATGCTGATGTTAGCATTTAGCTCAAAGAACCACTGCGCCTGAGTACAGCCTCGCAGAGCAGCTAGTGCAGCTGTAGACGCTTATGCTGTGTATCAATTTGGATACTTCCGTTACTACACTTCTATTTGTAAATTGCATGATGATGGGGCATTACTGGCAATTGTTTGCCAACAGAATATCTGCCAGCTTGTTTGCTTTTCACCGGAGCAACAGCAAATGCTGCAGCTTCCTCGACCGCCATGTTTTGTTTGGTGGTTCCTATCCCTTTGCTCCATAGCCAAGATGGCAGCCATTAAGTTTAAGAAGTGTCTAGCATTGACACACTCTTTTTTTAATGTTTTGAGTACACCATCCAGGTACTCATAGTTCACTGACTTTTGCCACGTCAGTGAGAACGCACTTATGCGCTCAAAATAGCAAGTGTAAGCAGAAGTACACGAACTGAGACACAACATTTGTCTTGGCATGATCATAGGTAATGCATTCTGGGGGTCTGTCTATCAGAGTGAGGATGCATATAATAAGATCATGTTTATTTGAACCTGCTCCAACGTGCACGCCAGAAGCCGTAAACGGTGAGACCCATTAGGTTGATATTCTCCTTGAGTACTTACCAGCCTGTTTTCAACACAACTCATTATTTGTGATGAATTAGCAGGCTGATTATAGTGATATGCTCTAATTTGTAAATGAGTGGGGTGCACCTGTCAGTAAGACTCATTTACTAATAACGACCATCCACTGAATAAGTAACGACCTTTCTAATTTCAGTTGACTTCTTAACCGTCTGGTTTGTATTATTCTGCCATTTCCTGTTGCTGCAGATTGATTCCTCCTTTCAAAGCGTGTTTGTTGTCATTCCTCCTTTTGTATTTAGTTGGTGAATACAGTACTGGCGTTGACTATATTATTAGGTTATTGACACGATAATGATAAGCTGCCATTATAATAATCAAGTTTTGAACTATAAGCAGGATAAAACAAATACAGTGAGTATGTCCAGTTGGTCTTTGGTAACTTAAAATTTGTATTTTTTACTGTTTTCTGATATTTTGTAGACAAAATGGTTGATTAATAATGAAAATAATCACAGGCTACAGCCCTAGTTGAATACTTGACGTCCAAAATCAGAACATTTAGAAAGAAACAGTGAAAACATGCTGTACGCCTGGCATATTTGAGCACGATGTAAGACTCTTCTATACAGAACACAGAAAGTGTTGAAATCATAAATCCTGAGGGAACAGCAGGAGAAGGAGCGGCAGGGTGGGGTAACTGGTTTCCCATTAAAAGATACTGCCCCGTAACTTTACAAAGGCCTTATCGTAATACAAGACAAGGGGGTATGTGACCTTCAGCCATTAAACCATCCTGTTAATTGTCTAATAATAAAATGTTTTTATTGTGCAAAAACCCTTTAGTATAATTGAATTTCACTCTGCTTTTCACTCATTTTATTTTTATTTCTATCTTTTTGCTGAGGCTGTGAAGCCTCACCATTACTGGTTATAATGACAGTATGGGATTGGTTTTTCAGGATTGCCACTCTAACTAAGCTCCATTCGTTCATCCACCTCCCCATTCTTCTCCCTGCAAACTTAACATTAAAACCACTCTCATTACAGCACAGATTATAGAGGCCTATTGGTCCTCATTAGCGCCCACTGATCCTTGGCCGGGCCCATGTCCTAACATCTTTTAATTAGCATTCTGGAAATCTAATCAATGTAATAACTCAGGATAATCTCCCCTTTTGCACTTATTTTCTCCCACTCTTTTATTCCAGGATGTTCCTGGCTTGAAGACTCAAAGGCTTATAGAACGTGGTCCTTTTTCTGAGCCTGCCAGGTATGTGACATGAGGGCTGAGGAGACCTTGAAGTGCTTGTAGTTGAAGGACAAACTAGATCACTGAGTGGATTTTGACTGCACTCATTGAACTTTGATCAAACAAACTATATCTAAAAACAAATCTAATTGTGTTTTTTAAAGCATGTGTGCAGTTATAAGGTTGAAGTGCCGTGGAAGAACATGAAAAGCTTTATATACCTGTTAGTGGCAGACGTAGACAGAGGGCTGTGAGTTTTTCTCTAAATGCCCTGTAAAGCTTTCAGTCCTCAGCCAGGCCCTGTGGTGTGATATGAAGTGAAAGCCAAGGCGGGGTTTGGCACTGGACGGCCATTTTGTGTCTGGTCTGATGCATGGTTTCTCTGGGTGTCACTTTGGCTACATATCAGAGTCAGTGGTGGCGGCGAGCAAAGCTGCAGGTCTCATTAGAACATGTTTACCGCAACAGTTGCAGGGTGAGCAGAAAAACCAACATGTTTTTTTAAACAAGCTTACAGAGTTTGTGGCATCAAAATTCTATTTATAGATTATTAAGTCATACTGTTCCCATCAATCAGGCTGTAATAAAGTAGAATACAACTGCTGTTAGGCCATTATGTCTCGCATCCATGTAAGTAAGTAAAGCTTTATTTTTATAGTGCTCCTTAAATGACACAATTACAAAACCCTGCTCTCTTACACACACATGAAAAATATAAATGAATGAATAAATCAAGTACAAAAAGAACAATAAACAAGACATACGACATGAATGACAGTCTATAAAAAGGCTAGCTTATAAAGTTTGTTTTTTTAAGCTGCTTAAGAGATTCAACAATCTGATGATTACGGATGGTTGAGGCTAAAACAGCAAATATGCGCTCACCTTTTGTTTTGCTGTTGCAGTAGGAGATGGATGAAAGGCTGAGATTTGCAGATTGGAGTGGTCGAGACAGAAAAAGTAAAGGAGATCAGAAATGTAACTGAGGGCAAGGTCATGCAGTGCATTATATAAAATCAACAGGATGTTGTAGTTTATTCAGAATTTTCATGGAAGCCAATGGAGAGCAAGAACGGGTGTAATGTGGGAATGATGGCTAGTTCTCGTTAATAGCCCGGCTGCTGCGTTTTTGAACCAACTGTAAATGATTAAGAGCAGCTTGACTGAGGCACATGTAGAGGGACTTGACGGGAGAAAATGAAAATGTAAATTAATAGTTCAAGATTCATAGAAGGTAAGATACTAGGGATGTAATGATATATCAAATTTAGCAATGTCATGATTAAAAAGGTCTGGATACCATTGTGTGATTGTCACAGTATCAAAGATGATACATAATTATTTTACTAGTAAAGCTGCGTTCTACTATCTCTCCTTGTTGAAAATTGTGCTTGTTGAAAATGCTTGTTCCCTTGGCAAGTTAACTCTGTGGGCAAGAGAAATGCCTCGCAGTTGTCGTATCAGGAAAGTGAAAAATAAATGATGCCTAATGTAACGTTATCTAAAAAAAATTGTGTACAGTATTGCTGAAGCAGAGCTTTTCCCGCTGAGCTGCGTGTGTGACCCTGTCTCTCCACCAAGCGTTGAGCAGGACTGACGAAAAAAGTTTTTAACATACTGGACACTGTAAAAGTTAACTCTAAGGATCACAATGTTTTATATGGCATAACGTGACTAACAGTAAATACTTTAGAATGCTGCATGTGAGAGACTTAGTATTTACTAACGTTAGTACTAATGTTAGCTGTTGTGCTGTTCCAAAGAGTCGACACCAAATGTATTTTTTTTTAATGCATTTTGCCACATTAAAGACTATTTTGTTAGCGATTTAGCCATCTCTAATACCTGGGGCTCTGATATATAGACTGCCAATTGGAATAACAAGTGACCATCTTGGTTTTGGCTTGAAACGTGCCTCCAACCACCTAAAACTGTCCAAGAACAATGTTTAAGCTCGAACCGTTCCCACCATGCACTTGTTTTCTATTAATTGCGTATTTTGTATGTTAAATTATAATAATTGTCAAAATCCCAGGTGATTGTATTCATATTTTTTAAAAAGCTGAATGTAATGACCTTATTGAAATGTTTTGCAGAGGACAATCATACACGTTAAGATGACAGACTCACAGAGACAGGCTCAGACCAGAGGCTGTATAAAGTAAGGCTCCGACTCAACGAGAAATTGGCGACCCGTCACATTAGAAATTATTTAATAAAGCCTATTTTTTTAAGTCATTTTTATTTTTTAGCATCTTGATCAATATAATACCCTGGACTTTTTTTAATGATATTATGGCACAGTGATTTTTTTGGTGTAGTTACATCTCTGTAGGATACTTGTGATTTTTGTGACATTTCTTAGCAGCAGGACTGGGCGAGCTTGGTAACATGGTGGTCATATACTGGTCGGAGATGATGCTAAGATTCTTAGTGGTAGGTTAAGGGAGAGAGCAGTCTCTGCCAGCCTGGTATTCACACACCTTTGTGTACAGTAAAGTGCTGTTTCTATGCCAGGTATCCAGGGCAGGCATTTTGGCACAGCTTTGGCAGTACAGACAAAGACGCCAGGGTGTGATGGGACACAGACCTGCCATTTCCCAGCAGCACTGGCATGCCTCTCACTGTAGAATGATGAATGGTTACGCACGCATGCACACACACATGCAGAAACATACAGGAAACCCTCCTGGTCAGGTCAACCAGGCTTTGGCATTGCATCACACACACACACACACACACACACAAACACACAGTCACACAAAGACAGACAGGCGTCCTTACTGTAGCGCTGCATTATTCAGAGCCAGGTGTAGGAGGAAGGGGGAATAAGGTTGTGTTTATTAGCTGCTCCCTTGGTGTTCTCTAAATTGCCTTGTTTGCTCGGCACAAGCACACAAACAGATGCTGTCCTCTCTGCTCTGGGTAATTCTCGGGGTCTCTGGGTATTTAGTGAAAGGCCTACCGTACCACACACACAGCCTCATTTGTGCTTGTGCATACAGTCTGCGCATACAAACGCACACATCAGACCACGTGACTTGAAAAAACACATTTGCGCACTAATTCTGCGCTGACATTCAGAAGTACAGTCTGATTCATGCGAAGAAGAAGACATTGTCTCTCCGCATAAGTAATTGGAGTCCCCCATATAGCAAACCTCACAGTCCCCAACCCTCTCAGCGACACAATTTCACTCTTATTAAGAAAATCTGCATTTAGGAGGGACCAATGCTATCAGTCGAAATTAATCTGCTTTGACTGATCCCTAATGTGACCACAGTCATCGAGTAATTATTGTCTGGATGGCTGTGCACCAGCCTCATAACCACTGTCCGTCTCCTCCTACGCCCTCCCCCCCAAAAAACGGCTAGTCTTGGTGTGTGAATCCCTCTGCAGCGCGCTGGTTACACTGGGTACGGCAGGCATGTCATTTAGCGCTTGATCAGTGAGTCGTGATTAGCCTGCCCTGTATTATTGTGATTAACGTCCACCCAGCGGACGACTGTCCTGTTGTCACCAGTGATACCATCTGAGATCTTGAGACTCTGGGATAAGGGCCAGTGGAAGAACCTGGTAGTGTGGCAACACAAAACCGCTTACTCTGATGATGGCTGCTTCTCTAAAATGCACAAACACACACTCCAACTTCTTTCCTGTCAGTCACAAAATCTAATGCATGTAACGAGTGCAGCGCTCTTTCCCCGTGCAGCTATGTTTTGTCTGTGTGTCTGCTCGGATTAGTTAACCCACTACCTCCTCTGCAGCTTGCATGTTACACAGTGTTTCCATCAGGCCGCATGCTTTATGTCTCCAAATACACTGAAATCCAGAACCTCATCTCTCTACAGTCCTCTGCTTCCCTCTTTCACTTCACACCTCCTCGACCAACAAAGTCGATTTGACCGTGGCTGATTATAGTAACGAAGGCAGTCCAAGAGAATATGCACGTTCTCACTGTACGTCAAATTAGATCACAGCAAGGGGGGGGATGCTGTGCGCTGACCCCCGTCTCTTCTCCTCAGACAATCGGTCGCTTACACAGAGAGAGCTTTTTAAACCAGGCCTGTGGACCAAACTGTGGTCGATGGCTCACTGCTGCAACACACGGGACAAAGAAAGATGTCCAGGGGAAATTAGGAGCTCAGATTAAATAGATTGATCCGAGAGTATGTCAGAGAAAAAAACAGCACCTAGTTTAAGATATATAACTGGATTTACAGTGATTATGCTTTAGCGTGTGAGCTTAATCTGAAAATGTGGCGCTTGAGAAGCATCAGTATCTCACTTTAAAAACAAGAAAATCTGGAGATACAAACTTGTTTTTTTCTTTAAAATATTCATGGTGTAGAATTTAGGTATTCCATATGGACTAGGGTTAATGTTTTTTTTTTTTTAATTTTGGTTATTTATATTAATGTAGCTTTTGTGCATGAACCTCTGTATGTGTGTGTCATTCCTTTGTAATTACTCGCCTAAACTCAGACCCCCTTCTCATGGCTCTTGTGCATCCGCCGGTGGAAAAGAGTCAGTTTTGATTACAAAGTAAACGCTGCAGCATCAGACAGGGGGGTTACATGCTGATATGCATTCTATCAGGATGATTTATGCAAATTATGCACATTATTCCCGCAGGAATCTCTCTTCTGAAAGTGCCAGGATAAATTGCCGGAAATTAGCCATAAAATTCACTGTGCAGGGAGTGTGAGGTGAAGGCCGCCGAGGAGCCAAGGACATTGGGCCGCCGTGGTTACGCTTGGCCTGGCCTGCCTCCCCCATGCTTGGCATTCATGGCTGTTAAAGACCTCTGCTCAGACAGATACACTGAAGCCTCGAGTAGCACTCAGCACATCAGGAAGATCAGCCAAGCAAGTGTTACACTAACGGCCGCGGTTTCATGCTCTAGTAACATGACAGATTTTCAGCAGAGGGAAGCAGATCGTCTGTTTTTTTTTCTTTCAGTGTTTTAGATCGAAATCCACTTCATAATTCTACGTTCCTAGAAGGGATGTGATTGACTTCAATTCAGCAAATGACCTCAAAACCAGTCAGTGTTTGGATTGTTTTTATGTCTTTTTTATGCCTTTGTTTACAATCCAGTTAACCTTGGTTGTAATGCATCTTAATCTTCAGATTACACTCTAATCAGAAACCTGTCCAGCAGTCGGAAAATGAATCGTTGTTTGAACAACACGTAAACAAGTAGTTGTCAGTATCAGAACACACAATTCGTCCTGTATTAGACAGTGGCTTCTTTATAGCTTTAACCACAACTCTCTGATGGTCAGGCCTTTCATTTGTCTCGTGATTTGTGTATGTGTGTGTGTGTCTGTGTGTGTGAGGGGAAACAAAGAGAAAGCCTGTGTGTATATGAAATGAGCAGTGAGCGATTCACACTGTTATTGTGTCATCCTCATGTCTTTATTTCAATCTGGAAGCCAGAGTTAATGAATATCAGAGACTGGAGATGAAATCCACCTCGCCTTAGCTTTAATGAACCCTGAGAGGGTCAGGATCTGCATATTGATCAGGACAAGCGATTCCTGTCTCTCTCGCCCACACAAACTACACCAGAACACACACACGCCCATGTACACACAGACATAGACCAGATACAGAGGTTGCAGCAAGCCTGCATTGTTCATTGCCTTTTTAAAGTATAGTTTATAGCAGAATTTTGAATGTGTAGAGCAGAGTATCATGCTGTTTTTTTGCTGGTTCACATAATCCAGGGAGGCTGCCGGGTCACTGTGAGCTCTACATCCACTCTAATCAAACAGTGGCACATTATCTGAATGTTAAGGTCACAGAAATGGAAAGTTCACAGCTGTCTACTTGGGTACTGCATCACTAAAGTTATCTTAAAAATATCAAACAGTTACTTTAATGATGTGATGGAAAAATTAACTCATTTTGTGTTCAAATTTATAAACATTTTGATCAAGGTGTGTGAACCAGTAAAGCAATTTCTCAACATGCAAACTTCATATTTAAGAAACCCCATGAAAAGTTTCTTCTAAGCAGAGGCACCAAAAATGTCTACAAATGAATTGTCTCCTGACAGCGTTCATAATTTGATTTATTTGGTGCAAACATTTGCACAATGAAAGCACTTTACTCCATTGCACCTGTTTTTGTTTGCTCAAATCCAGAGTGAATTGTTGTTTTGGAGAAGAAAAAAAACAACAACCTGTAAAGCGCCAGAGCCCACTGTCCAAAACAACACCACAAATTACTGCGCTCTGCCATGACACGTTTTCATCCCGGCGGAATAAAAGAACATCAGATTACGGCACAAAGACAGAGCCATCGGTAAACAGGGATTAGGGGATTGGGACTCTAATCTGATTAATATGGAGGCAGTTGGAATATTAGAGATGTTACTCAACAATTGTATTCCAGATGAGAGGATAATCACACATTACTACGTCATTTATTGTACCCTGTTAGAGCTCTCAGAGCTAAACACGCCACCATATGTTTACCTGACCTCACGGCTGCCTCAGAGAGAAAAAAAAACATTCCTACTGTAATGAATTAGGAGCTCAATAGGCATGCAGGAAAACATACAGTTAGAAATATGCAGGAAATTTCATCAAGTGCTGTTAGTATTTCAAGAAAATTGGTCTGATTGGCTGAATGAACTTCTATATACTCTTAAGTAGTTAAAATGTTGTAAAATCAAGTTTATATTTTTCCACTGCATCTCAAAACACACTGAAAAATTCACTATATGTAATGACGATTTTTTATATTGAACAAAAACATAACAAAACACAGTAGAAGATACAGGGATGACAAAAAAGCAAAGCAAATTGGAGAGGTAGCATTTGCTTAAAGGAATAACTACACTGTAAAGTGTTTAAAGAGTTCGATCATTAGAGTATCAATAGAGTTTGTAACACAGAAGCTAAATTCAGGGGAGTCTACCATGTCTTTCATTTTTAGGGTGCATCACTTCCCTCAAACAGACTAGAGAATTGTAGGCTTTTTTCTGTTCAATAGAACTATCTGAAGCCAAATGTATGGCTGTAACCTTTGTAACACTGAGAGGTTAACTGACTATTCTTATTCTCCTATTCCCTTAAGATCCCAAACATAGCAATCCAGTTGTATCAGGTGTCCAAAATTTCTGACAGTTTTTAGAGCACAGCTCCAAAATCTGATAAATTAAGACAGTTGAAGAGGGACCAAGTATGTGCACATCCAGGCAAAAATACTCAGGTACAAAACAGGGAGTACTTCACTACAGGTCACAAAGGAAGTTTGCACACTGTAGGCTCCAAATAGTGTATTTCTCTTTCTTTTAAGGCGACGTTTCGATCTGCAGATCAATTCTGAGGGAGATCTTGTAGATCAAAATATTGCCTTAATATTGCCTCTTTGTGACCTGCATAATTTAAGACAATGACATAAAATTTGAGCAAGAGAGGTGGGGCGTGAGCTGCACTTTAGGATCATTTAAACAAATTTAACTTTAGAGAAATGCAATAATGAATTCTTCTCATTGCTTCCCTGTTCTGCACAACCCCAAATCCATTTTTTTTTCATGCACTTATTAAAATATGTGATGAGGAATTTTCTGAGTTGGACAGTTGTTTATAAATACAGTAAAATATATTCCTTCTCTAGCTGGGGATCTGGCACAGGTGTAGGACACATCTCCCTCAATATTTAGAGCATATGCATGTCCCATCAGATGAAAAAGTAAAAGTGGCAGAGGACTTCTATTCTGTCCAAATTAAAGACATGTACACTATGTTTCCCCCTGAAGTTGAAACAAAACCTACACCCTTGGAAAAATAAAGTCTTTCTTTCACTTACTGTTAATTTGGTAAAAGCACAAAGGTGAAGCGATCTAAAGAAGAGACTGCTTAAACGTGGGAAAAGTTCAATCCCTGAAGAGCGACATAATACTTTGGATATCAGTACTGTTTCTAAACGAATCACTATATACTTAACAGTATATACAGTTGTATTAGCCTTCGCTGTGTGTACACAACACAAAGACAACATTATGCATTGCTATCAGTAGCCTGACAAAAGTGAATTACCACCCAGCAGTTGATTTGGTGCCTCAGCCAGTGCAGCACATATATCTTTACACACAGTGTATGACACAGCATGGATGAATCCATTGCCAGAGTTTAGCCTGTTACTGATATGAAGGGGACATTTCAATTCAACGCTCTTATGTATATTTTGACTTTCATGTTTATCATCCTTAGCAGACATCACATCCGCGTTATGAATAGGCACCCTGCTGGCCCTTGATATGGTAAATTGGACGTTTTATGGTTTATGAAAAGGGGTGTTTTTTATCTTCCACTTTTATTCATGAGCCCTGAATCTCGCTGTAAATGCCTTTAAGACAGATTCAGCTTTATTAGACTCATGAATAAAAACGATGTTGCCTATTATGGCTGTGGTTGGTGGCCACTGAAGAAAAGTTTTCTTTCCGAGTGCCATATCGTTGCCCAGTGCGACCCGCCAACATAACATTTCAGAGACCCTTGTGTGTACATGACATTTCACCAACTTGTGACGGTGGCTGAGACACCACCAAGTATCTGGCGGTTTCCACATCAAGAGGAATATCATGGCATTTGATTTGAAACGTCTCACTTTAATCATGCGATGCTTCACCTAAATGTTGTCATCCTCCTGGTAGTTGCAAAATTGTCTCTGCCTTTGAACTGATTTTTTTGTGTGCTGTGGTCTGTTTTCTTTTGGATGCTGTGTTCTGTTTTCCACACGCATATGGCTCTGTCTCACCCCTGGGGAATTTCCTCTTCTGGGCTAATGTGAATATTAGTATGGGTTAAATGCTCCAGTCATTTGTGCATTAATGCATATTGCATAATTAATGTTTTTTGTGAAGTCTCAGTTACCAAACATCAGCGGAGGAAAAGAAATACATTCTGTGTCAAAACTCAAAATATCTGACTCCAGAAACGAGATGATGTCCAACAGGAACTGCTGACAGGATTTTTATGCCAGAGCTGTTTTGATGTCCTCTGATTATTCCTGTTGTTGATTAAGAGCTTTTCTGTGAAGATTCAAGGCATTCAGGAGTGTGATGGGATTAAATGGGACACTGTAATGACCCTGTTGTCGGAGTGGCTCATCATACAGACACAAGGCTGAGATCGGAGACTGGTGAAAACCCCAAACCCTCTGTTGTAAACTGGGAGCACAATTTCATTATTGTTCATATTTATAAGGAAAAAGAGAAAAAAATACATATTTTTGTTAAAATTATTAGAAGAAAACACTGATATTATGGTAATTTTTTGAAATTCTTTGCTCTTATTTATGCACTGTGTCATCTTAAAATCAATTTGAAGCTTTGAAATTATATTTGGATATTTATATTTAATTTATTTAGGTATAAGTGACTAAAACTTTTCATATTTCAACATTTTAACTAAAAGGGTGTTAAAGAAATAACATATTAGCTGGTAATCCTTTTCAGAAAATTTTATAATATGCACCCACAAATAATTATTTAGATGTCTGTTCTCCACTTGCATACATATATAGATTTTTAAATCTCACAGTATTTAATTAAAATGACTATCTCATGCCACCAGCAAAGCATCACACATTGTTATCAGAGCTGTTAGTGTGACAGGAAATACTTAAATGGTCCAAACCACACACAAAAAAATAGCAGAGCATGAATTCATCTGGTGGAAAAAAAAATGTCATTGTACATTTCCTGTAAAATCTGTTGCCTCTGTCCATGGTGCTGAAGTCTTTAGAGCTTAAACACTGGCTTGCCTTTTCATGTGACAAGTATTAGTAACTTACACTTAAGTAAAAATGCTGTTTTTATTCGCTCTGTACAATAAACGGTGGCTTTAATCCTCCTGCCTTCGTGCGAAATTGGAAACAATCCTCCAGTGTTTGGCCTGAGCGTTTCAAGTGCTTACCTCTGATTCAACTTCCTGTCTTTGTTTTGAGGATTAATATCCGTGTAGAGTTGCTGGTTTTAAGATTGACATAATGTAATATATTTAAGGAGTATTTTCACAATTTTGCTGTTTAATGCTCATCAAAATGTTTTGCTATAATGGACAGACGACTGAGGAGGACAAAGGGCGAGTCGATGGGAGTGCAGCTGATGGCTGCGTTGTGATTAAAGACACCAAATTACGGCAATGAACAGTGTCGTAATTACATTCCTTAATCACATTCAGGAGGTCTAATTGCCTTAACGATGTGTTTCATTATGTGAAGCCAGGTATTACAGTCGACAGTTTTCAAACACACTTGTTTTCGAATTAACGTATTATTGCACACCGTCATGGAAATCGTTTTAATAATCACAATAAAGGTCGCCAGGTTTTTTTCTTTACTCGAGGAGCAGAAACATCTTCCTGCCTTGAGGCAATATTCACCAACCACGTCTGGCCTTCGCTCCCAAGACTTGGCGTCACTTACAGCTCAAGAAATGAAAAGTTATCCGTTTTGATGGAGCAGAAAATTATTGACAACTAGTGAGAGTCCGAGACTGACTAATAAGAGCTGCATCACCCAAAACGACGATGTTCCAATTTTATAATGAGAACATAAATATGACTTCACTTTGGTTTGCTATTAAACCATAATAGAATTCAGCTTCAGTGTGTATTCATCAATAAAAGTTTAGTCTGATTCCACTGACACTAAACTTCACATCAGACGAATAATCAGAAGTATTTCTGTTGTTCAAAATATTTTAATAAAGCTTTTCAACACTGAAATACATACAAATGGCCCTCTTTGCTCATATAATAACTAAAGTATCTACAGTAATCCACATCTTGACCTGACAACGCGATTCATCTGAAGACCTCGATCATCTTGTGTGAGAAGAGAAAAAACGCAAAAGATACAACAACTAAGAAAAAAGACTACAATGTGCAATGCAAGCAAAAATATCCAATATAAATATCCAAATTAATAAATTACAAAAGACACACCGAAACACCTGAAACACCTTGATTCAGGTTGTCTAAATTTTTCTGAAATTTTATTATATCACAGTGCCCCAAAAAAGAATTGTAATAGGCGTGCGCAACTATTAACAAGTGTCTGGATTAGCACATAAATATCTGACTGATTAAACGACTTAACTTCATCTATATCATCTATTTCATTTAACTTTTCCTTGTTCATGACATTCCACGTGCTCAATAGAAAAGTTCATGAAAACAGGCCTTGAACCAGTAAGCAAACAGCAAATGTCTCTGAGGTGACTGAAAGAAAAAAACCGCTAAATAAATTGGGAAGCAGCAGAAAGTGAGGTTGGACTAACGCTCCAGGAAGGTGTCCATCTGTTTAAGTGAAAAAGTCGCAGGTTGTCAGGTCACCCAAATCTCCAAAAGGGTCCATAACAGAGCAAGTGATCAACAACTCACTCAACACTTGCAGCCACTCTTACATACAGGCCTACTGTACTTGTGTTTGGTCTTCACTGTCATTCATACCAGCACTTTAAGGATGATGTATATACACAATCAAGTATTGTTTGAACAAAAAAGCGCTTTTTGAATGCATTTAGTAAATATTATAAAAGTATTCATCGGCATTACTTCTTTGTCTCTAGCCTACTGACTTCAACAACAGTAGCCTCACAGGTTCCCCTCTCCAAAAGTGTTCTTAAAAGTGGTGTCTGTTCTCTCCTGTGCTTCTCTGAGTCTTTGTCAGGCGCAGTTAAGGCTTGTCAGTGCACTGTTTGCAGAGGCTGGAGGTGGCGTTGTTGAATAGGGCACATTTGTCAGGGCATGAGGACGCAGCCACCCCGGTGGGGAAGGGATATCCAGGCGGCTGCTCGTACGCGCCCAAGCCGGGAGCTGCGAGGGCAGTGGTGGCCGGTATCGAGGCAGCAGAGATGGCTTGGCCCTGGTTGAGATACGCCACTAGCCTCCTCATCTCTTCCAGTGCCTGCGCCTGCATGAGGATGTAGTTTTTGGCGAGCAGCAAAGTGGCAATTTTGGAGAGTTTTCGCACTGACGGGCTGTGCGCGTAAGGGATGACCCCTCTGAGCTCATCCAGTGCGTCGTTCAGATCGTGCATCCGTCGTCTTTCTCTGGCATTGATGTTTAGCCTCAGTATTTTCTGCTCTTTGGTTTTCTTACCTCCTTCTCCTTTCCCCGCGGGCACCGTCCGCCCGTCGGCCAGAAGGACCATGTCACACCTGCCGTCGCTGTCATCGTCGGGACTCTGCTCTCCGCCGCTGCTCTCCGCCGCCGAGGTCCTGTTGGCGCTCTCACCGAAATTGACGCACAAAGATCCGGTCGGCAGACCCAGTTGCCCCCCTCTACCTCCTGCCAGTCCTCCCGGCTGAATCGAGTCTTGATCGGTCTGGTCGAAGCAGCTGATCGGTGACTGGCGGTCTCTGGCTGGTAGTTCAATGCCGGCCGACGACCTGAAAGGGTCCATTTTTTTAGTGGACACGGCGCTGAGAGTTTTGTGAAAAATGTCCCCTGGACCGCCGTTCAAGTTCATCCTTCTGTCCATAGCCTCGTGGGTTCCGCGTTGTTGCAGGCAGCGGTCGCTTCTGGAAACTCTTTGCGCGCCTCTATGAGTTTCTTCCTCTGTCTGTCCTTTACGAGTGGAGTTGTGTGTCAGTGGTGAAGTTGCAGGCTCGCTCGACTTGTCAGCTGAGGTGTGGAGACGAGGAGGAGACTCGTGTAATAAGTGCTGCTCTCTCCTGCCTCTCTCTCTCTCTCTTTCTTTCTGTGTCTCTGATTCACCTTCACCGGATCTCCACGATGATCCTCGTTACGCACGAGACGCCTGAGTCTTTTTACATCATTATCTCGAGGCGGGTTATTAAAAAGGATTCGCCTATTGGGATAGAGACACCCTCTCCCACTCTCACTTTCTACCCAATCAGGTTAACGTTTTAATTAATGGCATTTAAACGATGACAAACAATACCGCGTGCGCTCCATCTCTCCCTTTGAGTATATATATGTGTGTGCGCGTGTGTGTGAGAGAGTGCGTTCAAGCCTCTTTGTAACGGTGTTTTTAGAAAGCCCTCTGATCATGAATAGACCTCCTTCAGTGGTTTATTTAGCAGACATTTTCTCATGTTTCAATAGAAAAGTTGCAAATCAAATTAATATTTGCTTTAAGTCAATCTCGATTAAAATTTTGGAGACGGGAGTTTGTTTGTCAGGACAGTTCAAACCATACAGACTATTTGTTTAGCGTGTTTGCGGCTTTTCTTTCTTTTGTCACAGTTTCAGCTCCTCTTTTTAAGTGTGGCACCAAACCCTCACTTCAGTTCAGAGAAAGACCAGGCCTATTGATATCAAACTTGACAGGAGACTCTGCTTCAGACTCGAGTTAAATTGATGATATATTGTTTCTGAAAACCACAACTAGCAAATTTAATGTTGCTCGAGTGCAGGTTTTTAGTGTAAGTTCCCCAAAATGTACATGAATGTCTGTCTCACTATTGTAGTGTCCCTTAGTTTTGCCATGACGGATGCTGCGCTCAGAACAAGATTTACTTGTGGTCATACTGCCATCTACTGGTATGTTCGGTGTAGTACACTGAAGAAAAATCAGACAGCATCAAGATCAACAACCAAGCTTTAATCAGTTTTCTTTAACCCTGTGATTGCTTAGGTGTGACATCATTACCGAATGCATGTTGTAGTGATGAAGACAAGTCTTTTTTCATCTAATCAATATTGCAAGGTTTCCAATTATACAGAATATTTCAGCTTTTGATCCTGTTTTTTCATTGAGATTTTGGACTGGCATGTTGGACAACGCTTTCCACCACCATCATAAAAACACCAAATGAGGGGATATCTTATGGAAGAAGGGTGTTCACACTTCAGTAGAGTTTCACAGACTTGTAGAATCAATGCCAAAGGGCATGGAAGCTGCTGTGGCAACACGTGGTGGCCCAGTACTTTACTAAGACAATTTATGCTGGTTTTAACTTTAATTTGTCACCTGAACTGTGCATCTTTAGTTTAAAGTAATGAAACAACTATAAACAATTGTGGGTTTGAATTTTTTTCACTCAGTTAAAGTATGATAAAGGTTCACCAGAGTGTTGGAACAAGCAGATACAGAATGTACATGATGTTGCACAGTTTGGAAAATGTATTCTGTAACTCTGAAACTGCTTTAAGGGACGCTCCACTGGTTTTACACATGAAGGTCAATTTACTCGTCATGAAGTGGATGCTGTTCAGCCTTTGACAACAGTAGTATGGTGTCTTTTAATTTTGTGATTGATGGCATCATATGTTACCTCAGAATGGGCTCAGAATTATCATGGGGACATGACGTTTTGAAGACATGGGATTTGCATGCAGAGAGGGTTTAATTTTAGTTGTGTGTAGTTTGTTTAAGAAGGGACAGTGCAAATTAATAAATACACATGGTATAAAAATGCCAGAATTAGCCAAAAGGCTTTTTTCCATCTGTAGTTTCTTGGCCAAGATGTGAATTAAAGGCTAATGTTTAATGAAAGCCACCTGAGTTGCATTATGGACATTGTCGGCCGCTGATGCATTCATTTTGAGAGTTCAAAAAATGTCTGAATGCTCCTTTTAAAAGACTCGTAAAAGTTTTGGAGATTCGTTTGGCTTAGAACAGTTTATAGAAACATCTGCGGTGTGTCTTTGGGCAGTGGAGCCGTCCACAGTGCTGAACATGCTGCTAGCTCCACAGGTTACACCTGAGCTGTATCTCTATTCCAAAGAGGTCACACACAAACTCCACAGGTAGGCCTATCTCTTAAGTTCATCGTAGCCCAGGGAACTCTACAGTTCACTAAGATTCAACGGGACCAACTCTGTAACCACTTGTACACAAAACACATTCTTCTTCACCTCTTACACAAAAAGCCATTTCAGTAATTACTCTCCCCCAGAGGCCATTTGTAGATACCAACTGCAATGCATTAAGGGCAAAAATCTCCTCCTTCCAAGTTACCATGGCTAGTTACCATGGCATGTCCATATTAAAGGTACCTTTAGCAATAATTACAATTGACCCATGCCAGTTGAAACCACAGTGAATATGGTGCAGATTTTTTCAGCCTCTGAGATGGTGCCTTAGCAGCTACATATTGTTTAATGAGAATAGAGCTTTGTAGGAAAGTCTGCTTTGCCTCCTTCAGTATGTCTCACTCTGAAGACGACAAAGTTTGCCAAAGGTGAGAAGAGTTTTGTTCAGACTCTATGTACGTCCTTTAATAACAAGAAGAGGGAAATGGAAGAGAACTTTGAGATATTTCAGTGTTAAAAGCTACAGAATTAACTCAGTCTTTGAAGACATGTTTGTCAATTTCAGCCTTGTGCTCGTTAGCTTTTCTAAAACTTTAAATTAAGGGTTGATGGCTTGTGACTTCTAAAACAATTGAAAGAACTGAGTAGCAAGTTTTCACTTATCTTGACAAAAACTGGTCAGTTACAAAAAGGTTCAGTAAGACACATTGTTGACTCACTCGCTGTGATTTTAACTCAACTCCCTAGAAACAGACAAGTCCTCTTTTGCGAAAATGAAAGTTCAGTCACTACAAACATAGAAGAATGTTCCTCAGCTGTTCTTTGGCATTGGTCGAGGTGCTATATAGCACCACTGTCACTGGTTCTTCAGCTCAGCTTAGTTTTACTGGGGAAAGAATTCAGACACTACACTAAAATAGCCTACAAACAGTGTATTTCCAGAGGATAACACATTAACTTATTCAAGTGTTCATGTAAATATTCCAGGTTTGAAAAGGTCACATATTGTTTCTCAGTATGCATTAAGTGCAGGATTTTGAATCTTTCAAGCCATGTCATAAGACATGATTCATAATCATTCATATTTTAACTAAGATTATCATTTGGAGCATTTTTATTTTTCCATGGTATTGTCTGGCATCATTCATAGGCCCCAGGCTCAAAAAAATGAAAAACAAAAACAATCTAGTGCTATATGGCACCTCTAATGGTACTATGTAGCATTGTTTGAGAGATGTGCTGTATAGCATCTTAAAAGTGGGTGCCATAAAGCACCAAAACAGGTCTTCCTACACACTTAAGAAGCAATTTTGGATTCTGTTCAGACTCATTTTTGTTTAGAGTGTAATAAAAGTGGAGTTTGGAATTAAATCCCAACTCCCACATAGTGATTTCTAACAGTGACACTGGTTTAGTGTCCATCCTCTGTCACATGACAGGTGCTATCCACCACTTGTTTTCACAACATTGATGGCCACCTACCTTTTGGCATTCAGTATAATAATATTTTGAGTGGAAAGTAATAAATGCTAAAACCTTCTAGTTGTGGAAGAAATACTCTTCAAAAGCATACCAGCTGTTCAGCTGAACATTTGAACACCCCTGATACAACTGCGGGCACCCCTGGAGAAAATAATTGGAGGCTGATATGGCTGTCTTTAAGAGGCTGTAGCGTGCTCATTTTACGGTAGCATGCAGCTAGTGGTATAATCTGTGAAATTAGCCAGTGTAGGGCATCCATTGGCACCAACCATGTCGGCATAGCTTGCTGGGAAGGGGGCCAAATTTTGCTCCAAAGTTAGGCTAAATTTTGGCACAAAACTGGCATAGGCATTTTAAAAGGGTCACTTGAACTTTCATCTCATGATGTCTGAAGGATAATTGGTTGTATGGGTACCTATGACTCTCCACCAAACATGAGTAGACTTGCTCCCCGCAAATGTTTTGTTCCTTACCATCATTGTACACCCTCAAATTAAAGCTTTATATTTGTCTTTTTAAGAAAAAAAGGACAATCAGCTTATTTGAAGAATAATGCATCACGTAAGGATTTCCATAAGCAGGATTGTTGTGGAACCGAAAATAGTAACTGTATCAGTCTATGCATATCTAAGATAAATAGTAGTAGGAAACCAAAGTATATTAATATACGAGATGGTTTTCAACTAGCTTATACACTTCAACATTATAATATAATTCTTAAAATTCAGTTATGGCTTTTGGTTTTGGTGTGCCACCCGAAGATTTTCAGTGGCCCTATCTCGCCACCTCTACAAAAACCTTCTGGAGGCGCCACTGCAGCTGTTAGATGGAGCTGATCCGCAGAAGTCTTCAGCTTCATTTAAAATCTACGTAAGCAAAGAAACTTGTGTTTTCATGCTGACTTCACGTTACATTTTCACCATGCTGAGGCTGAGCGTTCCCGTCAAAGCTGTTCTTTGCAGCTGCATCTCAAACACAATTGCTTAGCATGTTCAAGGTCAATGTTTTACCCCTTTTCCAGCATATTTCAATTAGCGTATGTTCAGTCTCTCTGCTGAGGCTCCATGAGAGGCCATCAGGGCAGAATACTTGAGGAGTTATGATCTAACGAGTGGCCGAGACAGTCGCTTTATCCTGAGACAGCAAGAGAACACCTTCATGGCCAATCAGGTCCGGCTAATGAGACAAGATGGGCCAGGACGGTGCCACAGCCATTACAGCCACAGTCTGTCAGCACTTTGGTAATGAAGAGACCACTGAAGGCAAAACTGTGTTAGAAAAGAGAACAAGCATCAATTTAGACCGGGACAAAAGAGAAGTTTAGACACAGGAGCATGACAGGAAGCCTCCGCACAGACAACATGATTTATGCTGTGTTAAAGGTCCAGTGTGTAGGCTTGAGGGGGATATATGGGCAGAGATGGAATATAATATAAGAAGTTTTTTTTTGTTGTATAATCACCTGAAAATGAGAATCCTTGTGTTTTTATTACCTTAGAATGAGCTGTTTATATCAACATAAGGAGCAAGTCCTCGTTTATGGAGATCCCTGTATTGCACCTCCATGTTTTTAAAGCCCAGAACAGACAACACTGGCTCCAGATGAAGCCATTTGCATTTTCATGTTGGCCACTGTAGTTAGAAGCCCATCTGCAACAACAAATGTTGGAAAAGCACTGATTTGTAACGTGAAACTGCTTTACTCAGTGTTTACACTGGTTTAAATCACCAGTAGTCTCACTTATAAAACAGTGTGTAGGACCTACACTAAAAATATATGTACGGACAAAAGCGAAAAATGGTGTGCACCAAAAAATATTGAACAATTTCTTACAATCAGGCTTCCACCTCACCATCTGCGTTGTCAGTTCCCATCTCCAAAATGGTTGTAAGCACGGTTTAAAGCTTCTCCCATCAAGTTTGTTCTTATAGGTCACAACTTTGCCCGTGGCAAGTGGTGTACGCTTCTTTCAGGCCTCGTTTTGTGCCTGCGCAATGTTTACGAATGAGACTTCTGGTCCTTTTGTTTTGGAGAGGAAGAGACCTCTGCAGATAATCCGACTCTCTGTGAAAACCTCCTGAATGTCTCAATCTTTAACAGGTGGTGAGCGAGCAGCCTGTCTCTGACATGCCGAACAGCGTTGAGAAAGTCTGATTTGTAAGGTAAAATAGCTTTATTCAGTGTTTTTACCGCTTTTAATCACCTGGTCTGTTTGTTTTAGAGAAGACGAGACCTCTGCAGATAATTCTGCTCCCAAGTAAAAACCCTCTGAACAATGAATACTGAAGGAATTCTAGCCAGGAGAAGTTGCAGCTGCTTGCAATCTCCAATCCTCACCGCTAGACACCACTAAATCCCCCTAAATCTTACACTCTTCACCATTAAGGGTTGTTGGACTGCATCACATGCACATAGCCCAGCAAATACATAAACATACAGTAGTTTCAGGTCTTTGATGCACTGCAGTTTGTGGCATGTTGTCTCATTTTACCCCCCTTGAAAGTGCAGGCACAACATATTAATATATGTAATTGAAAAATATTAAATGCTTTAAAAAACTGAGGTGTTAGACTGCTGTTACAGGTTTCCTGAGGTCAGACTGATAAAATTAATCACAGTGTAATTCATTCAACTATTTTTTTTACCATCTAAAATGAATCTCCTGCATCCAGATTAAGAGTTTTCTATTGTCACCACAAGAGGGCAGGCAATGACTTGTAATGGGGAAACCAGTTGACGCTGGAGCAGCTGAGGGCGAAGCAGGAGCTTGATGAACATGCTTTATGGCAAGCTTGTGGATTTCATTCAACTTTGAAGATTTTGGTTATCAGTAGGAGCCAGACTCTCGGGCTGTAGAGTCCTGATATGAAATTTCAATTTTGTCATGTGGTGCTCTACATGGAGACCCACCAGTGAACCATATTCATGACATGACATGTAGGCTGCTCTATTTATTCTGTGAGGGAACAAGTTGCAGTTTCATTTAAGGTTAACCCGGAGCTGACTTCTTAGATAGTTATGATTGTGGATCAGTGTCCCTCCCTCTTTCACTCATGTCTTTTTAAAGACTGTAGCACTTGATCACACGCATCATAGATTAATGCTCGACTTCTTTTTTTGCAGCTTCTATTTAGGACTCTAACTGGCAGTAAATCTCTCTTCATTTAATTATTTTCGAATATAGATTAACTCTCGCATCTCTCCCACCCTGTTCGCTGTAGCGTTGATTGTTTTCACCACTCATTGCTTATTTGAAGGATTAAAGGAAATAAACATTAATGAGTTGGTGAAATGACTGGATAAACCCCCCCTCCCCATCAAGCCCTTCTTCCATCCATCACTCCTCCCGCCATTCTCGGCGATGATATTCATTAATCAAGATCTGATTATTGTCTGCTGTCAGAGTGCGCAAAATGGAACAGGCGTCTTCCTCTCTGTGTCTTTAGTGACAAAATGAACAAACTCACTGCTTTTAAAAAACAGCCTTGATGGTGTGAGGTATAGCTCCACGATTTTTATCACAATTTCTCCTTGTCAAATTCTCAACTCGAGAAGAACCATGAGCCTCCATCATATAAAAAGCGAGTGCGGCGCCCTTGAACGCCACTAGGCGACACACTAAGATAGGAGGATGTTATTTCATCCGGCGCACATGCCTTAAGAATCTTTCAGCTGCTGCACTGTGTTCATCGGGTCTGTCAAAAGGTTTGTTGGACAGCATTTCCAAACCTCTTTATATTAATTTACCCGGGCATCTGAGTTCGTATCTGCCGAGACCCTCAGCCCACCGCCTTCCCTCATTTATATTCCATACCGGCGGCACCCTGCTTATGGAAATTAATATGCAGATCAAATAAATCACAGAGTAATATCCCTGTCAGGAGAGGCCTTTTTAGGTTATTGCAGGGTGGCGTGCGTGGAGCTGCTTCACTGCGAAAATGACCATTTTAAGAAGTGTTTTTATTTCTTAAAGCAAGTGGGAGAAAATGTGTCGCTAGAACAAGATGTTCAGTTGTTAACACTGCAGATCTGCTCAACAAATATCTCCAAATAAGCGACAGGGTTGGGTTTAATCGCAGTGGTCTTTTTGTTTCAAGGTTTTATTGCGTTATTGTAGAAACGGCCGTGGAAAGCAGTTACACCACTGTCACACTGTGTGCACATTTCTCCCTTTTTGATTTAAAAGAATGAAGACTACTGGCTTGATGTAATAACTACACTAAGATTTTTCTGATATCCTCTCATATCCTCGCTTGTGTCTGTGTGTGTGTGTGTGTGTCTGTGTGTAAGCAGTTTATATGTCGCCGGGTCCGGTCTGCATTCCTGTACTACAGTAAAAATAGTTGAGCCATTTCCGCTTGTGTACCGGCAGGCGACTGAAACAAAAGGCTGATCGGCGGTGCGCAGATTTCAGCACCACAGAAGGTGGACAGCGCTCTCGGGAAGCCTGTGTGTGGATGGACAGCTCCCACCGACACACACACACATACTCACACACACTCACACACACTGGAGCATTCACATGCATGTTCACATAAAAAACAGAGCTTTAAAATGGTTGTGTGGATTTACTTTATTGTTGGACGAAAGGGGGACAGAAACAGTACATGAGTAATGTGTCACAGTCTGAAACAACAGAAGCAAACCTGCACTGCGAGAGCGACACTAAGAGACTACTGTTTAAAAATGTTACCAAGAGATGAGGTGTGTTTCTTGGATCTGCAGACATCTGAAGAAAGAAGGATCATCTCTTGGCATTCACCGCGTGCCTTAATTGTAAGACATTAAATCAAGGTCCGCTGTGAACACGGAGAGACACAACCCGCTCGTCTGTGTGCGTGTGTGTGTGTGTTTGCATGCATGTGTGTGTGCAGCTGCATTCACTCTGCTGTGGGAAACGGCCAGACACCTCGAACCTTTCCGTAAACCCTGTCTTTACAAATATAATCAAATAATTTCACAGCCTTTGAGGCCTGTGTTGGGAGACTAAAAGCTGCACTGGAATGTCAAGTTTGGCCCAAAATGGAAAAATAAAAATTCCAAGCACGGGTCCAAAGAGATCAAATCCTCTCCCGGTTGTCGTGCAGGCCTACCTTATTATGTAAAAACATTCAATTGGAGGAACAAGAGGTTATGTTACAGGAAAGACTTAAACGCAAAACAGCCAGTAGGTGGTTTTGCGTGCAAAATAATGATACGTCCCAGGCCGCTTTTGCAGGCGAAAAAGGACTCCGTTTGATGCTTTCCCGTCGACTGCTTTGTCCAAAACTGCAGAAAGCTTATAAGTCCTCCATTATCCCATAATGCACCTACAAAAAAAAAGAAAACACAAAATGCGTCATGAACTTCACATGGAAATGCAGGTGACAAAGCCTTATATTCCTCATTGACCTGGTGACAAAAAAGATCAGTTGGCGTCCATAAAACAGAAAAAAGTCCATGTCCAAAATATTGATTTCCCTAGTCACATAACGCACGCATTTTTTTTTTCTCCCAGCACACACACACGCACACACACACTGTAGCCTCTACTTGCGGGTCAAACGTTAAAACTGCCGCAAATCGCACACGGGGCATCTGAAGAGCCTTGGTAACTGCGGTTGTCCTGAACACAGCGGTGCTCTATGTGTATGCGTCCCTGCACGCGCTTCTCCCAACAGAACACTGACCGGGACACCGAGACCGAGCAGTGCAGCGCGAGCCCAGCACCGACACCGCCTAAATGGGACTGATCTCTCTCTCGTCCGGTCTTTTCCTCTGACTTTGGGATTAATGGTGCTCCAGCCAAACAAATGAGGCATCTGCCTTCAGCACAAGAGGATTGGGATGAGGGGGGGTTGGGGGGGTGGAGGAAGGGGGTGGGGGGGTGTTGACGTCACCGGGCAAACAGATGTTCCTCTATATTACCCAGCGTCCTCCTCATGACTACCCCGTGTCCTTGAAACTAGGAGGGAAATTGACGACTTCCTATTCGGAGTATTAACGTTTATCGCCGAAATGTGTTAAATAGTTCTGCAGTTGGTTGGTGAGCTGTGTGTGTGTGTGTGTGTGTGTGTGTGTGTGTGTGTGTGTGTGTGTGTGTGTGTGTGCGGCCCGGCAGAGGAAATGCCAACAATGGCCCCGCAAATTGTGAAGCCCCAAATCTGGCATTGGCTGTGAACGGTTATGCAACATTGCACTATTCAAAAAATGAGAACACGCGTGTACGTAGGCTACGCACGCACACACTCACACACACACACACACACACTACAGACTCACACTCATGCACGGGCATGCGCACATGCACTCCTTCCTGCACACTTACACACACACACACACACACACACACGCACACACACACACGGGGATGAGGGAGGGATGCTCGTGTCATCCTGAGCCTGCTGTTTGATGTGAGTGCAGTTTAACCAATACTGTATTTTGCTCGATGTGATGAGCTGCACCTGATTTCCAGTCCTTGAAATAAGATTTAAAATATGACACTGAATAAACTTAAAGCCTGGGTTGTATCTGTCATGATGAGCGTGATGGAAAGCTGTAGGTTTTCTGCTTTGAGATGCGCATTAAAGGATGAATTACTTCCATACTAATTACGTTATTGTATGGGGGCTGACACAGATACGAGATCCATACCATTATAAGCCAGTATAATCTGCAGTGGTGCAGACTACAGAGAGCCTATTGATTTGCATATCTACTCATGTAGGCTAAAAACTGCTGAATATCAAATGAAGTCAGTGCTGTCTAATCACAATTAGGAGCCACATACCTGCTTTCCTATCAGAGCCAGCCGGAGCCTCTGAGCTCACCATACTGGGAACCAGTTCTACATCTGACAGCCCATGTTTCACCACTAAAGAGCAAAATCCACTGCGTGTAAAGCAGTGTAGTGAAAATGACGAGGCGCAGGCTCGTAGATATGGTAATTGCAATGCATTACCCACTCGCTATAACAGAGAGGAGAGGGATGCAGAAACAAAGGGAAACGCCATTTTAGACGGAAACGTCCCCATCACCCTGAAAAATCCGGCGACTCTCGCACCGGCCCTCGTTTGGAGCTTCATCGTCAGCACATCACCATATTTCGGGTCCCTCTGTGTATCTGGCCACCGACAGGAACACGACCCCTATTGTCCTTAAGCACCGCGCAACGAACAAACGATGTGGCTCAGAAATCCACCGTCCTCTTTACCCTTCTTATTGATTATGCAACCGTCGACATAAAACGATCTGTCCAGCCCGCGCGCGTTTTGGTGATGTTTTTCGATCGCCTTTTTTGTTAGCTCTCTTCCCAAAGTGCTTTATTCCCTAAAGCCCGCAATAACAATGGCAAGTGCAACGTGCATGAGGAAGCGTACAGAACCAACATCTCTCTGCAGATACGAAACGGTCACCATCCTCCTCCAATCTATTGAAATACATATTCTACCACCGTTTGAAGCACAAATACACATTCATCTTATTAATAATTGATCAAAGGGTCGAGCATAAAGCAAACGCAAGCATCAGATACTCACCATGATATGGTCCACGCCATATGGTGGATCCCAGAACACTGTGCTCTGCTAATATTTATCCGTGCTCTGCTGTTTTTTTCTCTCACTTCATTTTAGCATTAATACTTCACTGCAGATCTTTACATCACGGAGGCAGTCGCTTGTATTCCCGGTTCCTTTCGGCGTAGCGGCGGACAAGCAAAGACTCCGTTTGGCGAGAAGCTGATACTACCAATGAGAGCGATGCTGTAGCCTCTGCAAAGCATGGCTGCGCTTTCTCGCTTTTTTTTCAAAAGAGGGCAGGTCGTTCTGTGCATTACAATAAAATCTCTCTCTCTCCTTTCCTCTCTCTCTCCCCCCCTCACATGCACACGCGCACACACGCTTTTATACATACAAATGCGCGCTCGCTCACACTGACACGCACATGTATCCTGTGCGCGCTCTGGAGAATCTATATGTCTGGTGTTTTTATATATTGTGATCATTTCTATTTGATTATTTTCGTGCATGTTGTGGCTGTTGAACAGATTTCCAGTGTGCAGTGTAACACTGTGCTGCAGGCCTGTTGTGGTTTTATATGTGCAGCAATAACTATTCCATAATCTAGTGAAGCTCTACATTAGGAGTGTGTGTAGCGGGATCGTCGCCTTGCCGGCCACAATTAATCATGTTTAATGCCGTTTGTCTTGAGAGGTCCATTAGTGCGTTGCAGTTTCACGCATCAGGCCGCTGGATTGCAACTCAATTTCTATAGGCTGTGTTGAGCCTGCCCAGACAAACTGAGGGGCATTTTACAGCAAGAATAAGGAAAAAAATGTGTATCTGTTCTGTCTGTCATGTGTTACAGGCCTATAATGCAAATACTCCTTCCTTTTTAGGGGCTAGTAAAGGAACAATTTTCTTCTCACAGTTTGCACACTTCTCCAGCATTTGTTCTACAAATGTGAACATGCGAAAGGACAGAGGCTGTGTAGGTAGTCTTGGTTTTGCGTTCAACATAGAGGCAGTCATTGATTGAAGCAAGTGGCAGTCCTGCACTGCTCGTTTGTATCCCCTTCACTTCCTGCCGTGATTGACTCCCAGGCAAAGATCCAATCGAAACCAGGGCCCCATGTATGATGTCATTTGAGTAACCTCACTAACCCTGTAGCCAAGGCGGAACACACAGGCCCGCTAATGCCTACTTACCTCCAACCTATTAATATATATCTGATTCCAGCGTTAGAAATAGCCTGTAGGTGTTATTCACGGTCTGTTTCTTCGAGTTCTCTCCTTCTGTCATCTCATCCCCTGCACATCCATTCTCTCTTTCACAGTTTCACTCTGTTACTGTTTTATTGTTTCACTCTGTTACAGTGTTGGCCTTTGACGGCTGCAAGAACCCAGTCAGTGCAATGATGCAACGCTGGTGTGTGATGCAACATGGGCGAACACACCACTAACAGCGTTAACGTTTTGTCAACATTTTTATTCTTTATTTGAAGGGTTAGAGGGAAAGTCTGCCGGGGCTTGCGTCAGGCTACATATAGAGGGAAGTTTGAAAGCCGCTTTCTCTGTGGCAGAGAGGGGGGTAACGCTATTGTTCCTGCTGAAACAATGGGAGCTGCGGGGCGACATGCAGCGGTGCGCACATGAATGGCAGGGCTCTGGGATGTGTGTGGGTCAGTGGCCCGGGGTCTCCGTCCCAAAGCCCCTTTCCCAGCGCCTCACAATGAACCTGCACAAGGTCGGGGCTCCTAGGGGTCACAGGCCACCCCCTTTTGTCCCGCACTTCAAAACACATAAACATTTATTAATCAAGAGCCAGCCACTGGGGCCCCTGCTTGGAAAGGGGGGTGAGAGGGGTGGCGTGAAGGGGGGGAAGAAGTGGGGGAGAAAGAAGAAAGAACTAGTGGCTGCAGATGCAAATTCCATCATTTGGACAGAGGTGGAAGTTTGTAAAAGTTGCAGCCTAATAGAGGAAGTTGGGGCTCTGTGCAGCAGCTAGCCGGCGGATGGAAACACACACAGACTGGATTTGGACTTATTATTAAACTGTACCCCGTCCATCTGTCTCACTCTTCTGTTGGATATGCGTTCAACGTCTCTGGGATGGGATTTCTGTCGCACAGTGACATGTTCTCCACACCTGAGGACTCAAAGGACGAAACGGGGGTACAGCCGCCTGCACAGCACTGAGCCGATCTGACGAAATTGCATAAAATAATGTAGTCAGTGGCAGCGCATTATCATAGTGAATACCATTCGTTTACATCAAAACACACGGAGGCTGCGGGATCGAAACGCCCTTCATGTGCACAGCTTTTTTTTCACGCGGAGTCCACGTGAAGTAGTGCAAAACTCGAGCTATAAGGCGACATCGGAATGCTGTTTGTCTCCTCGTGCATATTCGACCGAAGTTATTCAGTTATTTGTTGACAATAAAATCCCAAAGCAGGGCCTCCTCCTGCAGCACATGAAACGTACCTGTTTGGGAATTTACAAATAAAAGAAACAACTTAATTTTACACAAGATCAAATAACACTTAGAACCGGACAAAATAACCTGCGTTAATTTCATTTGAGACGTACTTGTGGGCATTAAAGCCCCCTAATAAGCATCGGTGTTAGTCGTTTTGGGAAGCAGTGTAACGAATTGGAAACCAAATCGAAACGAAAATGTATCTGTCTGTAGGAAAATGTGTCCAGGCAGCTGCAGGCTCTGTGCTCTGCAGCAGTAAACGTTGTAGTTGCATCAGTTTTAGCAACGAGATGCCTTAATAACCGCAGCCTTTCCATCAGCCCCCCTTATATTTTGCATCATGCATCAGGCCTCCCCCCCAGCCTCACACAGCCTAAACGATGTTGCTCTTTGTGCTATAATATTCCCCATAAAATGTACATCAAAGCTGGTTTCATATGTTAGTATATTTATTAATATTTTTTTTTACATATCAGTAACTGGTGGATAATTTTAATTGTAACATAGTTGTATGAGCTCGTCCTATAATCAGTGTGTTTTATATTTTTTTCCTACAATTTTTGTTCAGTCATAATTTGATTTTAATGAAGAGTAGCAGGTTGTTTTGAACTGAAGTTTGCTCTTGACAAGTATTTTTGCTTTAATATGTGTTCAACTGTGTTGCTGATAGATGTGAGGCAACAACTACAAAATAATAGCAGAAATGTTTTAACAAATTGTCATGTTATTTTTAGTTGTTTTTTAATTTTCCCAAAATCATTGTCTAGTTTGGTGAGAGGCAGTCACTGCAATCCTGAATCTACACCTTAAGAAGTTGGAAAAAGTCATTTGTTTTGGTTTCCTGGCTGAAATCAAAAGCTGCTTCCTCTTTAGTTACATAAGCAACACAGACAGGTAAACATACCTGCAGTACCTTGTGAGAAAGAGGGGGCATACTGTGTATTTCCATAGTTTGAGTTGAAATATTTGGCATATTTAATAGTGGAATATTTGGTGAACATGTTGCTTAAATAATGACAATTTTTTTGCAGTTCTGTTATGTCCAAATCTAATTTACATCAGAGCTATAAGAACCTTTTCAATGTTTTAACTGTTTAGTACTGAACATTTTTATTGACATGTGTTCTTTAAAATAATTAAATTCTTTTAAAAATACAATGCATTCATTCTATTTGTAATCACATTTTTGACACAAGGAGAAAATTGCTTTTTGAGACACAAATCAATTTCAAACATACTTAAGTTTTCAAAAAAATAATAAATAAAAACTCAACTTTGCTCCAGAGAGTAAATACAGTTTTCCTATATAACAGAGCATATGTGTGGTTGTTATGGTAACCGTGCAGACTCTACAATATCAATAACTCTGTTATCAATAGGTCAATAACTGCTGTTTATGAAAATAGTTACAAGCTCTGCTTTATTAACCCATACTTACACATTTTTGTCTGTTTACCCATAAATACACGTTACATTTTATCAGATTTAAGGTGAGCAATATCAAAAAAACTGATTTACTTGTGTTTCAATGTTATATGTGCCACCCATCCTGACCTGCAATGAACAGACTCCAGAATTAGAGAATAACCCAGTATATCCTGCTTTGTTTCAGGACATGACCTCATTGCAATTTTTTGTCTTTCTTTTTTTTTTTTTTTTCAAACAATTCCTGACGGTAACATGTGCCTGCTTAGCCTGAGCAGGGACAGTACGCTCCCCAAGCTAACATCAAACACCAAACAGCAGTTGTTATTTCATGGTTGCGTGCAAGCAGAACCAGGTCATCTGCACTGGGTTACAGGCCTGCTGGCTGTGTTTGCAGTGTCCTCCAAAGTGTGCATCTTGCCTTACAGACATTGAGCTTTGTGCTCGGTATAAAATCATTCTTTTATAGCTTTGCTGTTTAATTTACACATTTAACAATACCTGTAATTTCAGATGTCAGAGAAGAATACATTAGAGAGGATGTGTATAAAAAGAATCCAGAGATGAGATTTTATGTGGGCGGTTTGTGATGTGACTTTAGGTAAATTTAAAAGATCTAAAAAAAAAAGTTAACTCGTAGAATGCTATTCATGATCACCTCAAGCTTTATTTTCCCACCATCACACAATATAAACCAAATATTTTACAGTAGAAACCTCACCTTGAATTCCAGCCCATATAAAAGGATGTAGTTTATCTAGCATTGTGACATCTTGGATGAATTGCTCCTCCTGCTAGATAAACATACAAAACAGGAAACTGAATCCTGTCTGTAACCACTGAGAAAGATACTTTGTACTATGCGCCCTTGTAGTGTTTTGTGTGAGTGAAACGAGGATGAGTGTGTGGGACCTTCCCCCTCTGACATTAGCAGGGGGTCAAATGTGCATGTAGGGCACCTGGCTCTCCACCTCCCCTCTCTCTGTGATGTTAAATGTCAACCAGCAGCATCCAGAGAAAGCAAGGTGAGCCTCCATTCTAATGCTTATGCCAGGAGATTATCACATCTGACTCCCAAAGCCATGTTTCTCTTGTGTAGGGCAATTAAAGCTGTAAGAGAGGGGAAATTTACTGAATCATTAACCTAAGGTTTTCTTTTTAGTGAAGTAGATGGCGTAAGGGTCGGTGTGCTGAAAGGAAAAGCCCTGGCTTTAACATGAATTTAAGATGAGCACCTTAATCTTGATTTGTGGCAGAAAGATGTGCATTAACAGCCCTGCATATCTTAAAATGTCGAGAAACCCCTCATCCACCATGTGTAAACATAAAGCAGTAATCGAATTAAACAAATACATGTATTTATTTGGACACAGGTGCTCCTGCAAAATCATTTTTGCTCTGATAGCTTGTTTTTCAGCGCCGCCGCCTCCCATTGCTCAGCCACAGTTATTTTTTTTAAAAGATGCAGCAGGAGTGATAAAATCAGATCACTGATTTTACAAGGCACCGGGTGGATTAATGTATAGTTCAATAACTGCATTGCACGCTTATCCAATCGTCTCTCTTATTCGAGCTACAGTTTGACGTTGTCGTCTCACCCGGGTGTACAGGAGGTTAGATGTAAATCTGCACTATCAGTCGGAGAAGCATCCTCGCTCAGAAATGGCAGCAGTCAGGACCTTCCGCTGCACTTCCACTGTTCCCTAATACAAAGCCTATTGAGGCCCAATCAGCAGGTCTGTTCCAGGCTTGTAAGTGGATTTCTCCCATACCCCCAAGGTTTGTGAAATGGGGGTCAATGGGTCTGTTATTGTTTTTCTCTGCCTCTTTATCCCCACATAGCTCTGTGATGTCAACAGTGAAATGACGGAGAGAGCTGGGCCCTGGAAAAAACCCAGAGAGGAAATAACTGCTATTATGATCTCTGTGCGTGTCTACTCTCAACAGGGCTGCAATTGTTCCAGTGGGCATGGTCGCGTACCCATATGAAGAAGGGAAAGAGGTAAATATCACTTATCCCCCAGCAGGTTGAAATGAAACAGCAGCAGCTGGCAGAGAGCTACTGAAAATATTGAGTTTAGTCTGAAATTTATCACTAAGCATAACCCTTACTGTCTCTCAGATGGTGTACAGTTCACTGTGCAATAAGGTCCCCTATGAAATTATTTAATATGTAAACAATATTGTCACATGTGCCATTTGTTAGTGCTGCGTATACATTTCACAGCAGAGACACTATTGTCTTATTGTCATTAACAGTTACTAAAGCAGGGTGTATACTGCTTTTCACCTTGATGCTCTCAAAGAAAAAAAAAAGACACATTTATTGTCTCTAATGTGACTCTAAATAGAGACATTCTTTAACAGATATGTTTGTGTCAGAGGCGAAATGGCATTGTTTTCTATTGCAGCCTGCTGCCATTTATTAAATGAAAGTGGGGATCTGTTATGAGGTGGAATTTTATGCATCTGCCTGCAATGTGATCATTGCACCAAAGCACAGCCATAAATTTCTTTTGATATAATTGTATTAATGCAGCGAGTAATGGATGAGCATATGTTTCACACTGATTACTATCCCTCTCTGACTGTGTGTCCTAGTTGCCTTCCCATCGCCTGACTATCGGAATGAGAATATGTGCCTTGAGTTAATGCTGATTGCAGCAGCTGCCAACACATGAATCTCCATGGCAACAATAATGGTTGCCAGGCAACCATGCTCTTTTAGGGACACTGAAAGAAGCCCAAAGGCTTACTAAAAATATATATGGGTATAGTACTTCTTCAACGCCTCAGCCGTATGCACGTTATGCACGGAGTGACAAACAGTGAATTGCTTTAAGATCCTGCGTGTTAGTTTCTCCTATTCAGCTGCAGTGTGTGGTTACCCTGATGTTACCCTACTTTGGCATGAGCGCTCGGCTCTAAATGGCAGCCACAAATACTGATACCTTTCATGACATTAACACACAGAGGCATGACAGAGGAATGAATGCCTCTATAAGGTTATGCACTGTATCTGGGGCCGTGGACAGCCTGGTTCAAGGAGATAGTGATGGTTTTTTACACTTGAAAAATGGGGCAACTGTCAGCCATCTTGGCTCCCACATCGAGCTTCCCCTCACAGCTCGCACAGACCCAGGTGGCATGCGCACACGCTGTGGAACAAAGCATTCCATCAGCGCAAGTGACATCACTGCAGTCAGCTCAGCTGTTTCTGCCTGCGCTATAAATAGTGTGGCGGAAAGAGCGGATTGCCTATGCAGAAAATATTTAACTCCTGACCCCAAGCCTTGAGAGAAATAGATTTTTTATTCTTGCACGGAAGTGGTGAACTGGATCTTTGCCAGTGCATCAATCATGAAATATGGGTGTTTGTTCATGCTCCCCTTATGGTTGTATGTCTAAGTCCTTGCACAGTATTTTGTAAAAGTGTGATGTATTATCTTGTGCTCTGTGGTGGATTTATGATCAGTGACTAAGCTTTGACAGGAGCTGTGGAGGATACATTAAAAACAGATTATTTTTATTAAATATACGAGTGATTTTTAAGATATTACAGGGTTAACCATGAGATTTAAAATAAACACAAGGTTTTTTTGTATTCCACAGTATTGATTTTATGGTCTTGTTATTTATTGTGAACAAGACTTAATGGCTTTGTAACATTTTATGTGGTTTTATTAGTGATTTTCCAGATTTTCGCCTTGTTAGCTGTGAGTTATTTGAACAAGGTGGTTCACGCAGAAAGTGAAAAATGTTACGCTGAAGCCACACAAGGCACATGCAAAGATAAAGTAATGAGGAAATCAGGGGAAGAGCTCACACATCCTGAGAGCCAGAGAACCAATCACAGTTATCGATAATTTAGCGTGTCAGCTGCCTTCCTGCAGTGGCTTTTGCACATGCCCAGTTCCTTTTAAAACACACACACTAACGCACAGCAGGCTGCGGCTGCTGAAGCCTTCCCTCACACCAAAACTTAGTAGCGCTGCAGCAGCCTGCTAGTCCAGCCAGCCAGGCTCAGGGTCGTGGTGTGGCTGGCCAGGCGCCAGGACGTGTGCAGGGGGCTATGCCATGGCGTTGGCCCTCGCAGGCTGGCAGCATTGAGGAGCGTAAAGGCATTCAGTAGCGTGAATGTCCCTTTGTCTCAGAGCAGCGTGCCAGGCTAGCTCTAATGAGGCAACTCTTTGTGGCAGGCCTCTCAACATCAAGTGGGCTGGTGGACTCATTAACCTGACTACTGCAAATAAAGCAGGCAGGCACAAGAGACGCCTATGATAGCACACTTAAGGCCCCGCTGAATCCCCCCACCGCCGCCATCATCCCTCCACCTCCTCCCTCTCCTCTTTTCCCTCCAGTCTCTCAGGCTTCCCAGGGCTCCTCTGATAGGAGGAAATCAGCCTCTGGCCTATTTCAGGTGTCCCAAATAAGGGATGGGGGTGATTTCCGCCTTCCTTATTCTGTCTCCTTCATACCTTGAGCTTTAATCAGTTTTTGGCTCTGTACTGTAACCTGGTTTTTGCTGAAAAATGAATGAACTGGGTTTGCTTGCTTCTGTGCAGCAGATGTAGTCTGTTGGCGCAAGTGCCTGAAAGTGTTTCAGCAGATGTGTTTTCACTTCATGTGTTTATTTAGTACAGTATTTCTTTCTGTAGATATCTTAATGAACTGGTTGAAGCTTTCTTTGTTGTGGCAGAGAACACATACCTCCTGTTGCCTCATAAATAGATTTTGTCCAGCGGATACAGTGGGTGTACAGACCTTGTTGGATGTAGTGCTTTGCGTATTTAAAAACAGGTCGTTATACATTTGTAATTTAGTCACATTGTCCTCCCAACAATCTATTACTGTTGTTTGTTCTGGGTCAACATTTAATTGGAGTTTATTCGGTTTTATCAGTAACAGCACAACACAGTCACAGCTGCACTAACTGCAGTGGATTCTGTGTTTGTTTATTCAGCAGTGGGAAAAGAAGAAAGAGATGCAAGTGATGTATGCGAGGAAATATTTCCATCATTTTCTCTTTTAATTATTAGATACATTTCACCATGCCCAATTTATTGTTCTCTTTTTTGATTGATGTGTTGTAGGTGAAATATCACTTCCAAACACATTTTGACTGTCAAGGTGCTCTCCTGCTGTTCGTTTACTCTCTGTTTTAGTTGAACTGCTGTCAGTCTGATTTTAGTTTCATGGTTAATGAGTCAAGTCTTTTTTTTTTACCATCTTGAATCTTTTAGACTTATCAACTTGGGCAATGCGTTGATCAACTTGACTTATTTGGGTCAGTGAAGCCTTTATGAGTTGTTCTCTCAACTAATGAAGCAGTTGTAATGCCGAAACGAGGGGTCGTAAGCGAGTCTGTTGAAATGGATTTGCTAACTTGTTTTGATGAATATTTTTATAGTGGTGTGGAAGTCTTATAGCTCGCCACTGAATTATGTATCCATGTGAAATTGGGTCATGAGCAGCTGTTCTCTGCACATTGACAAGGACAGGTCAGATACTCATCTCACAGTATGATATTGTGTTGTTTTATATTTCTCCTTGTTATTTATCTCTCATATCTCTGCTGGTTATTAACACTCGGCGTTATTGCTCATGGGTGTGGACCTCTCAGATATTGATTTGATGTTAATGTCGTGTACTGTTTGATATATGGCCTTTGAAATTGCTCAAGCATTTGATCAGGTTGCTTGTATGTAGATTAGATTCATTAGATATTCCACCCGCTATTTTTCATGATGTTTCCTCACATTCATTTTATGGCCTCTCATTGTCCTCCCCTGCAAAGTAAATGATTTTAATCTGGTGATGCTGTGTCCTTTCAAATTCATGCAGCAGCAGCTCAGAGGGTAGGAAGAGGCTAACGCTACAATAAGCACTAATCGTGCAAGTGCCTCATTTTCTGAAAAGGAATATTCATACCAACATCAAAGGGGTTAGCACTCCTGACACTGACAAATTGCAGATGAGGTTTCATTAATTAAGTAGGCCACTAATGTTTATTTAAATGAAATTTACGGTTGCATTATTGATTTGCCACCACAAAATTATCTGACACGATGCACATGGATTGTGAGCAGTGGCTCTCTGCAGGCGCAGACAGACAGCGGGAGCGTGAATGAAGGGATGGATGGATATTTGGAGGGGGGGGTGTTTAGGTATGTTTGAAGCCCAAAGATTGGAAGGGAAGAGGGTTAGGAATGAGTATAGCTGCCAGCATGAAGGTGCCTTTGCCTATATATCCTCCGAGTGAAGCCAGAGCCTGTGGAGAAAAGGATGTTTTTGTTTGCATTTAAATTGCAGGCGATTTGCGCCTAAGATGTAAGGGAGGAAAGAAATCGCTGTCACCACTATTTCTGCTTTTATATTACATGTGGCAAATGAAAGCAGCAATAATTGACAGAAAGTACACATCCAATTCACTTGACTTCATTCAGGATAGATAATACTGACAGCCGAGGCTCATATCTCCTCTCAACATTTACCACACATCAGCATTACCTTGTGCGGTCTGCCCTCTAGTTTTCTGCCTCTCTAACTGGTGACTGTCAATTTCAGGTTTCCTATCTCTGTTGCTGTCATCATTTTATATCTTTAAAACAGTATATTAAAAAGGGGCACCGCACATGGTAAGGAAATGCGTCACATTTATGGTCTGGAAAATTTTGAAAGCATAGAAAAAGCTCCTCTGAACTGCACCATGAACCTAAAAAAAGTACTTCCTGCAATTTTCCCCTATTGTCCCCAAGGGAAGGCTCAAGGATGTATATGCATTTATTCACACACATGTACATGTTTGCGAGATGCACATGCACGCCTGGTGCTGTTTGTCAACATGAAACATGTAGACGAATTGTTATTGACAAGTATACACAAAACACCGAGAGCTACTGAGAAGACTCAATAAAATTGAGGGATAGGCTTGTTGAGATCCAAGGCCCTTCTAATTCCCCGTAATAGACTCCTCTATGCTTTGAAATGTGATTTAGGCTGGAGTAGTGGGTTTTGGTAGTCTGTTAGCCACTCTATCCATCGCTCCTCCCTGTAATGGAGAGCATCAGAGTCACAGGCAGGTTTTTACCAGGCAGAGACGCACACCGCAGCATACGTGCAACAACCACAGCCTCTTGTCTGTCCCACAGTAAAACATTTGACTGAACAAAGATCAATCGTAATTAGATCGGATGAAATGAATCCAGGTGTCAGAGTTCAAGCTGATACTAATAAACCAAACTGTCTGCCCCCTGGATTTGAACCATGATTTATCTGTGACACTAAATAAAACATTGCTACAGCTCCTCTTATTGCCTGGTGTTGGCAGTCAAATGGAGCATTTTGACAGTTTTTTATGTGTCAGTGCTCAGTGTTAGGGAGTAGGATGTTAACATGAAATTAAATTACAAAATAAATACAATTGTAATCAGTTACTGAGAAAAATATGTAATTAAATTACCAGGTAATGATCAAAATGTTAATGATTGCAAAGGAGTTACGTCTCAATATATGTATTTTTTTAATATATATAATATTCATTTTGTTTATCTGTGTCCTTTTGTCGTGCAGGAATGCTGTCTTTGAGCGTAGCCTATTTATAGACATTTTTCAGCTTTATTGCCGAGTTTAAAACATTTGTTAGAACAGTAATCAAATGTAATGACTTACATTACTTTGAGGAAGTAACTAAAGTAGTTACCTCACTCATTACATTTCTAACAGGGCAACTAGTAATCTATAACCTGTTACATTTCCAGTGCTGTCAGTGCTGTAACACAGTCTGAAGTGGTTTATTTCACAAGCTGTAAAAAGGTACAGTAGCTGCACAGCCAGTGTTCACATACTTTGACATATTTAGACAAACACGTACTCTTTAGTGGTTTCCATTGTATTTATTCAATGACTTAACACAGACAAGAATGCACACACATGCTTGTGACAGGGTCCATACGGCGTTCTTTTATTGTAGAAACAGATCTTAGGTGTTTCTGTGTGTGTGTGTGTGTGTGTGTGTGTGTGTGTGTGTGTGTGTGTGTGTGTGTGTGTGTGTGTGTGTGTGGAGCAGATGAAACTGCTTCTGTTCTGTTCTTCCTCTCGGGCAGCGCTCTGATGGCAGGTCCAACGGGATGACTGCCTGCCATCTGTCCAGGTATGCTGCTTCGTACGTCTTCACCCCACAGCTCTGTGGAAGTGTCTGAGTCTGCGTGTGTGTGTGTCTGTTTTTCTGTGTGTTATGTTTTTTGCTTTGTTTTTTTTTTGTAGCTGTGCCCTCTGTTCTCGGAAACATAAGATGGTGACACTCTCACGTGCCTAACTTCACTCCACAACAATGCCATCCACTTTTTTCTTGATTATTATTTTCTGTCATGACGTACACACACACACACTGACACTTGTTGAACATGTATTAGTCCGTCACACAGGTACCCTCTAACATGCACAAGCACTCCCGCTACCAAGGGATATGTTCGTATATGTATCTGTGTGTTTGTAGAGAGACAGAGAGGTGTAGAGGTGGAGCTGAAGGCGGATATAGGACAGTACTCTGTCTGTGTGTGTGTGTGTGTGTGTGTGTGTGTGTGTGTGCGTGCGGCTGTGAGTGTTGTCTGAGGCAGGTGGTAAATGACATTGCGAGCCAACAGGCTGAGGTCAACCTCACCGGGCATAAGCCCAAGCTATATTATCAACTGGATAGCTGGCAGCTTGCTCTGCTGTACTGACGCTGCCCACACCCACTGCTATCCACACCTAGACAATATCCCTCTCTCTCACTCACTCACTCACACACACACACACACACACACACACACACACACACACACACACACACACACACACACTTGCTAAAATATGGATTTGTAAGCAGCATGAAATTCTAAAGAAATGTAATGGTTTTATTGCTGGTAGCCGCGGCATTGCAGTCCAACTGTGGCACCAATTTAAACACTAAAAATTACCTTGAAAAATGGCAATATGTTCTCTCCTTTTGTGTTATATTGATATTTCAAAATAAAGGGAGGCCAGGGGATGCAGTATTCATTTTAATAGAGGCATTTGAAATTATCTGTAGCATTTTTATTCTGCAAAAGAAACAGCTGCCTTTATGTTCTCCTTAAGTCGCACTGCGTCCTCCTATTTAGCATTTCTAGGCACTATACCATCAATTAATAAATAGTTTGTAACACGCTGTAATGTAGCTGTAGGCTGATATAAGGACGCTTTAACTCTTTGTTAATGTAGAGATTTATCAACAATTTTAACTTCTCCCTGCAAAGACTTATTTTCTATTATTACAAGTGTGTTTTTAGTATATTGATCATTCATTATCTGTTTGTTCATACAGCAGCCTCCACTCATGAGTGACCACAGTAGGAGTTATAGATGTTGGCAAATACATTCATAAACATTTATGTCCGCTTATAACTACATTAGTGTGTTATAAACCATTTGTTCAATGTTTATATGCTGCCTATGAGTACTTAACAAGTGTTACCTTTTCCCTGCATGTTTCTTGCAGAGTTTGAGCCAGATAAAATCTTTATTGTTTTTGCATCAATATCTGATCAAAAATTACTGTCATACAGTGTAGTGTAATAACAACTGAGGACATTTTCAGCATTCAAAATAGATCAAGTGCCTTTGCTTGATAGCGCAGTGAGTCTTGGGCATCGCGTTGCCCTATCTACATCATCCTCTCAAAGTGAAAGAAAAATCTTCTGACATGCTCTCTTTTTTTTTTTTTTTTTTTTTTTGCGGCAAGTCATGCTTCATCAGAGCGGCGTGCTGTTTGACCCACTTTACTTCAACATTTCATCCTCCGTTGTCTCAAAGAAAACCAAATACCACGGCGCATTTACGGTAGTTGGGAAAGGGTACAATTCAGTAGCATTAAACACTCATGCAGTTAATGTCACAGTATGTGTAATGACAATGATGTGTCCTCATGATTTGTCTTTTTCTGCTGTGTGATAATTCAGGCTTCATACTGGGATCTTTGCCTGTGGATGTGAATGTATGTGTGTGCTCGCATGTGGTAAAATATTTCCATCTGTGATAGCAATATTAAAGGGAGATACATTTCAGCAGGTGTTGGTTACCATTGGTTATCTGTCTCCATATCAAAAGTGTGTATGTGGCGGGAAGGAGGTCAAAAAATATGACAGCAACATTTTGTGATTTTTACCCCTGCTGAGATCCACTGTGCACATACCGATGGCTCCGCCGCCGAAGGAAAGATCCCAAATTTACGTTTGAGGTTAGGAGGCAGGGGTGGATAGAGAGATGCTGAGGAGAGGGGGGAAGGGACGGGATGGAGAGAGAAAGAGAGAGGAGGGGGGGGGCACAGCAGCTGGCTCCTTTTTTTCCTGTCATTATCCCTGGTCGCTGTTTCAGTCAGCCCCATTTGATGAAAGTCAAATAGTACACTAGCCCTGATTATGTGACAACTGGAATTCACCTACTTAGTTAATCCTGCATCGGGGTTTAGATTTCAATTAATTTCTCTCTGGTTGCTCCATCCTCCCAGGGGGTGGTGAGAGCAGGGTGGGGGAGGGGAGCCTGCTGTGTGGGTGAGGAGGATACAGTATGATGGAGAGGGTGGGGGGAGGGGAAGCCATACATAGAGAACAGAGATGGCGAAAATGCCTGCACAGCACATTCAGATATACCACGCAGGGCAGGGAGATAGTACCTGTCTGGTTTTCCTACTTTAACTGTATAGTCAGGGAGCAATCAGCTGAATATTTTTTATAGCTTTTTACTTCCTTTGCAAAGGATTCACGGCGCGCATGCGACTGCAGCATATGCATGCATGTCTTTTGTGCCTCCCTGCACGGCGTTCAGCGAGCTGTCTGATATCATATCTACATGCTTACTAGCGTGTGCTTTTGTTCATACGCTTGTGTGTAAACCCGAGCGCACGCGACACACATTTCAGAGCATGTATTTATGTCTGTGTTTCACACAAAAAAGCTGCATATTAATCAGGTCTCAGAGGCCCTTTAGAGGATCAAACCCCCCAGGTTGTGATTTTCCGCCATTAGTCTTACGAGGCTGAGGGGACTGGGACTGTTTAGGCCAGCTGAGCCTGCTGCGCTGAGGGAACAATGCTACTGTATCTCCTCTCTCCTTCCCTCTCCTCTTCTCGTCATCTTCTGCTGTCTCTTTATCTGACATTCCTTGACATTCTGATGAAGGTTTGAGTTAGAGCCTCCTGGCCGCGTCGCCATGGTAAATCTTTCGCCATATGGCGTCCGGTCACAATGGCTGTCTGTGATGGGCAGAGTGCCTGGTGTGATGCTGCTGCACATCCATCTAAGAAATAAGCAGGAAAATTCCATGATGTGGATTGTATGTCAAAATTTCTATAGACATTTGGATTTAAATGTAACATGTTAATGTGAAAGAAAATAAGACTACCAACTCTTACTCTGTGAAACTGACAGTAAATGATAAGCCAGTCTTAGATCATTTCAAATGTACAATTTGTTCAAGAATGAAACGCCTGCATCACTAACATGAGCAGATTGTCATAATTATGACATTTTGCATTGAGCATGTGGGACGTTGTTAGTTTGCCCTTTTAGTTACTGACATAATTCATAATGCTCTTTTTAGGAAAAGGCTACATGTGAATAATTCAAATCAAAGTCAAAATACTCTGCTTAAAGCACAAGGTCTTTTTATGTTTTAAGGAATTTGTGTTTTGATAATGATTTCATACAACAAAAGGCACATTGCGGAGTTTTATTTCAGACTTGTCAGGGTCCCCACGCTGCTATTAAAGAGCAACTTTTACATCATTAGAGGGGAAATTAAAGCTGTACCATTTTAGTCGTCCAGTATTCAATGTTAAAAATCTACTAATGCACACTACAGCAGCTTTTAGTCCTGATTATAATCTTTTACTTTCACAACCTGTGCTTTGTGTACTCCTTACTGCTGTGCTTCACAAACACATTTCTTTTCAAACTGCCATTTAATTTATCCCATCCAACAATTAATTTAATCTTTAGTGTGAAGAAGGAACTTGACTTCTTGTTTGTAACTCCTTTCATGCCATCATGTAGTCTCACAGAGAAAGCATCTAAGCAGTTATCAAGGACCCTCTGCTAATGGGGAAGCTAATGGGAAAGCTAATGAGAGAGCTAATGGGAGGAGGTGATGGTGGTGGTAGCTAAAGATAATGCCATGTAGATCTCCTGCGGGGAGTCCTCGCTCTCCATCAGTTCTCATTAATAGAGATGGTGCTGTGGTGGGAAAGGAGGCTGACCCTTAATACACTGCCAACCTGCTGTAATCTGCTTTCACCAGTGCAGCCTGACAGTGGAGCTGGGTACTTATTGTAGCAGCCTCTCCCTACCTTACCTCCACCCAGGCCTGTACCTCCTCGTCCTTAACTTGTCCGATCCCTGTGTGGTTCTGTTCTGCTGTCTCCTCCCTGCCAAGGTGAAGCCCCCAGAGCAGAGGATGCTGGGACACTAATGGTCCTTGGCATCCCAGCTCACTAACAGCACCCCCAGACTAGTGAGGATACCAATGCAAACACTGGCTACGCTCAGACTGCAGGCAAAATCTGATTTTTTTTTTTTCTTTGCTCGTATTTTTTTCTTTTTCTTTTTCACAGCACCGTGAAAACCACAATTCACATGGAATCTGATCACTGAGGTATTAGACCTGTTTCAGTGAAGCCATTCACATCATAATCCCACCACGTCTAACGCCCGAACCACAAGTGCCTTGGTACAGAAGTCACAGCAATAGCCCTACAAAAAAGCCAAAATTAAAAATTGCTCATCCTCATTATCATCTGCTCACAAATTTGCTGGCTTCCACCACACATTAACTTGTAAATGAAACTATAAACTAAGGCTCTGCCTGACTTAGAATTATGACATTTAATTGAATTTGGATTTTCAGTATATGAATATGAATATTCAACCAGTTGTTTCTTTTTTAAATTCAGTTTTTGAGAGTTTAAACAGGGTTCAGCAGGATGTTCAGGGTGACAGCATCGTTCACATAATGTAGTGAACATGCCAAGTTAGCCCTCCAGGGTTAAGCGTGCTAAAATTGTGCAACAACATTTTTTGTCGAGAGAAAAAAAAGCCAGAGACAGTATCCTATTAAGTTGCTGTGAGCTGTAAATTCACCTCTTCATAGTAGAAAGCAGAAGTTCTCATTGTTCTACTGAGACTCATCGGAGAACAGCGTGAAAGCGAGGAGCTCTGCAGCTAAATCTGGGGACCTAAACGTCCCCACAAGTGCACTGCACACTGAGCGCCAAAACAAACAAACTAAAAATAAAAAAAGCACGACTGCACGACTTGACGGAATCTCAGTCGACTGAGGAGACTTTCACTGATGATTCAAATCTTCGACTTTCAGGTGCCAGTCTTACTGTAAATGCTGACTTCAGCAGCCTCCATGTTTTCTTCTGCACGACAACATGCTGCATGTGATGTTTTTGTTGTTCTTCTTTTGCGCATGCGGATCAGTTCAAAACCGTGACCAGTTCACACTGGAATCTGATGTTGGCCACTTTTAAAAAATATTGTGAAAAGCCAAACAAAAAATGGGATCTGAGCAGTAAATCTGAGTTGAGCACTAAGGCTTGTATTGTGAACATAGCCTATAACACACAAAGCGGAGGTAGAATGAGGCAGTTAAGAAATATGGTGATTTTATTTGACAATGGTGTATCATGGAAATAGTTTAACATGTTTGGAAATATGTTTATTTTCTTTGTTCGTTTGCTTAGATGAGAAAATCAGTATGGTTCTCATATCTGTACAGTAAATATAAAGCTATAGCCAGCAAGCTGTTAGCTTAACACACACACAGGATACATTATATCCTGTATGTTTATTCCAAACAAAAACTGAAACAACCCATTGTGGTGTTCCTGCAGATGATGAACTTTTGACAATTTCTTGCTTGGGAGCAATGACTTCCTGGTGTCTTGTCATTGCCATGAGATTGCCTGAGACTCCAGGAAGTCACTGAGCCCTGCCCAGAAATAGTTCAGCCGTGGATGCGAGGTCTGGACACGGCACCACCAGTCAGCTGTTTTGTCAGTTTGGCCAATAATGGTCTTGTAACAAAAAAAACTGTTGTAGTTGAAAAGCATTTTTCCTAAAGACTGCCACTACAAAGGTAAGAAAAAATGCTAATTTTGAACCCTTGATGATTTCTTTGTCTAAAACTATTCAGAGCCTAAAAAGATGTTTTTATGCACGTGATGTCATCACAATGTTAAGTCAGTGGGCTAAGAGTGACCAAGCGGGACCAAGAAGGCGATGGCTGGCATCTACACTTTTCCACACGTGGGTTTGTAAGTATGAAACAAATAAGACACACCATGTTAATTAGTGAGCTGTAGAGGTGCTGTCAGGTTGATTTTTTTTTTTGATCTTTTGGACAGAGCCAGGCTAGCTGGGTCTTCTCCTCTTGTTTCCAGTGTTTATGCAAAGCTAACGGCTTCATATTCAACACATGAAAGTGCCATCGATCTTCTCAGCTGAATCTTGACAGGAAAGCAAATAAATCTATCTCCTAGAATGTCGAACTAGTCCTTTAATGTGAGCATGCATGTCATAGGAAGGAAGAAGCAGCCAACATTGTGTGAGAAAATACATACGCGGAGCGATACAGAGAGTCAGAGAGAAGGAGTGTGTGTGATGGAGAGAGAGACATGTACAGAGAGTTTTCCTGGCTCTGTAATGGCTGCCATCCTCTCTCTCTCTAACCCCCCCTCCTTCTCCTCTTCCTCCTCCTCCTCCTCCTCCTCTCACGGCTGCGGCTGTGTGGATCCTCTGTGCCCAGGCATGCTGTACTGAACATGCATGGCAGCGTGTCTCCTCCTGTAGCAAGCTACCTCCTGCACCACTCCTCCCGCTTTTTCAAGGAAAGTGCAACCTTTGCCTTGGGCCTTAATTATGTTCAATTTGCCAAGCTGGGCCTGAAACCATTGGGGGGTGGAAAAGCTCTCTGACCTATTTATCAATGCAGCTTTTTCCTTCCACTGACTGAGACGGAACCAAAAAAGATACAGAGAGAGAGACTTTACTCAGTTTTCACATAAGCAGCAACAACATAGGATGTGTGAAAAACAGGTGTAACAACGATACAGTATATATTTATCTGCTGTGTTTGCATTAATGAGTGCGGATCGTCACTACTGAGGGTGTGTCACCGTACTGTTCCCCTTCTTTCCTGCCTTACATTTGAGCCTATTAGGAAATTAACAGTGCAGTTTGTTTTCTTATGCTCCATAACGAAGACTCAAATCAAACGAAATGTCTTTGCAACTACAGTCTCAAAACTAGATTCAGAAAAAAAGAAAGCGTGTTTGTTGTACCTGCAGCCAACAATGCCGTGTTATCTCCCAAACAGACCGCTGCTCTTTCAATAGAGACTGAAGAAGCTTCTTCAGACCACATGATTGGAGGTAAACACTGAGGAGGCCATTGACCTTTCATTATAGCTTCTGATAAGGCCAACTATCTCCCCTCTCTACTCTGTGCCCTAAATGTCAAGTCACTGTATGTGTTATAATTACCCTGAGTTGGTATTTTCCTCCTCTTTGCGTTTCAATGCATGGAGAGCAAATCCCACTAGTTGAGGTTGGCTGAGGACATGTCATACTACATTAGACGTGTGTGGTTAATTTAGCTGTTCATGGGATAATAAATCTCCTATTTTTTTTGTAACGTAGCATTTTTTCTGAAGATGGAAGGCATTCTCAACGCTGAGAATTTACCTCCCCTGAGTCAAGAGCTTGTTAATACATTCTCATTAAGAGGTTTTATGCATGGACAAATAAACAAATGCTAATAAACTCCTAATTATTTTCTCACAGCAAATTCAGGGATTTTGAATATTCATGTTTGACCAAAAAGTAGTGCAATTATTTTTCCTTTGCCTGAATGTTACTGAGCATGCTATTTTTGAAAAGCTTCTTTTTAAAACTATTTGACAGTCAGAAAAAATTATGTCAAGAACAAAGAGGTAACTCCTGAAGCCTTGAAGAGTTGGTGTATGTTTTACAAAGAAGATTAAAATTGAGTGATTGTTGAAAGAATATTTTGACACACCGCTAAAGGAAGAAAAGGCTCTAAAATGATCAGACTGTGCTTTTCGGCATATTTATATTTAATTGGTTGAATAATTTTTTTCTCCCCACACACAATTTCAGTCGAGGTTTTTGCGAGCAGCCGTAGTGTCGATTTTATTTTGTTGTGAAAGATGATGTCAAAGTCCTGCAGTATTTCCCTATAAAAGAGGAACGCCCTCCAAACATTGACTCAATACAATGCACCATATTTCGGCTCTATTGTGATTTTTTTTTTCCCCTGTGAAAACATTGTGCATCACTAATGCAATTTGACTTGCCAGTGCAATTGTGTGGAAGACGGTAGGCCCATTTCGCTGAGTGTCAAGGAAGGCTTTTAAACTGTCACCTCACTCTCTCCTTCCTTCATACAGAAACCTTTTAGAGGCCCTCTTCGCTGGCTTGGACAATGGAGTGTGAACGCTGTTTCCCTATTCTGATTTTTGCTGCTGAGTTATTCGGTAATAATGACTGATCAGGTCTCGGAGACCTTGTCTGTTTTCGGGGATGTATGAATGCGTTTAAGCGCGGTGGGTTTTGACGTGGTAAACATAAGGGGTTTGACGCACACAGACATACCATATCAGGAGTCCAAGGCTAGTTTGCATGTCGACAGACTGCCATGATTCAAGATGGCACCTGTCTCACTGATGTCTTTACCGCTGCTGCTCTGAGCCTTCTGCAGCTTAGTGACAGCCAGAGTCTTCGCTGACGAGAAAGCCCAGAGAGAACCAGAGGCAGAATCTGAGATTAGGAATGTTGTTGTAAGCATTAAGATGCATGAATCTCTCTGTTAAGGACGGGGCTCTATATTAGTCGTTAGATTAAAACCTGTGGGGTGCTAAAGACGTTAGTCAGACTCATTCCACGCGGTGATTTGCTGCATGCCTTTTAACAAGTGCAGCCTTCACGTGCACGTGGCAGAAAATGAAGTGAGGAGAAAATGAAATTATGATTTGCGATGACAAAACTGAGACGCGTGCGTGCTACCACAAAAACAGCAACAACTCATGAATAATGCATGGCTGCCGTGGGCTATAGATTAAGTGTGAATATTCATTAATGTGCTTGCCCTTTGGGAGGTGATGCAAATTCATACAAAGGCATGCTGGCAACTGGGTTATCCACAGCTCATATGAGTAAATAAGGGTAACCACGGATGGCACTAGTTATTCCTTCATAAATACCCAAGCTGCCTGCAAACCGAAGGGCAGTGTCTGCGCTGTTAAGAAGTTTTAACAGGGTTTTCCTGAAGTAGTGACCCCCCCAGCTCTTAAGTGCTAAGTCACCAGAGCAGGGAAAGCCCATTAGCGTTAAAGAAGGTGGGGGAAGGAAAGAGTTTGAGTGATTAGGCTGATTGGATATAGCAGCACTAGGTTGCTCAGGTCAAGACTAATCAGCTTCAGAACAGAGGGAAGGTCCATAACGAGTGAAAAGAAAGGAAGACGAAGAGATGCGACTGCTGTCCAGTGTAAACAGGCTTCATGTCACACACACAAACAATAACACTCTCATACAGCCCCGGGCGGTGCAGTCACTGAGTCAGCATGGAGATGGATGATCCACCGCTGAGAATTAAAAAAAACGCAGCTAATATTTGATTGTTCTCTTTAGTCGCACCAGTTTGTGTTTTCGGACGGAGCCAGTGGGCCCAATCCTCCTGAAAATCAAAAGAAAAAGAAATTGGGAAACCATGCACTGTGAATGGCTCAGAGTCTGCAGGTTTCAGTCGACACCAGGCAATTTCACTGATAAGACAACTTCAAACAGAGCAGAGGAACTATTCAATGAAATCACCTCTTGTAGTTTTTGCTTGAAATGACAACCTGCAGACTCTCACCCCTCTGTTGCACATCGGTGACTTTTTTCGACATTATTTTGGCTCACTTACATCACTCTTTACCTGCACTAGCACTTGGCTGTGTCTTCCTTTCCACATTCAGTCTCCCTTTTTCTCAACCATGAAAAAAAAACACTCTGTGCAGGATAAATTGATTTTGTTTAGGGGATCATTTGCACATTTATCCCCGCTATATGGAGGACCCCGCCATGTGTATTGCCCCTGCAGCATGGCAGTGGCAGGAGGAAGAGCAGGGATTGGACGGAGATAAACGACTCATTAACCCCAAATTGATCATGAGCTGCACACTTGTGAGGACATTTCATCATTAATATTTCAACTTAATTATTTGTGCGTGTGTTGACTCCGAGGTTCTAATTTACACGTCACTGTGTGATGTATGAATTATTGTAATGAACAATATTTGAGCAGTTATTTCTTCCCCCTGCCACCATTTTTCTTTTCCCTCCTCTCTTTGTCTCCCACCTCTCTCCCTCCTGTGTGCAGAAATAATTTGGCGTCATGATAAACTCATGTCGTGGGGGCTTAAATCCTGAAGACTGTCACTTATAAATCAAACTCTGCTGGCTGAGGGAATTGTGCCATATACAGATGTTTGAAGTGCTGGCGCAAAGTTTCTGATTTCTGCTTTGTATGGTTCGCTCAAACAGCATTTTTGGTACTGAAAAACACTTTTGAGAACTGCTGTCAGCAGAGATTGAATTTCTTATGAGTGGCAGAGAGATCGGCAAAACATTTTCATGAAGTTTTGTGTTCGTCTCGCCTGAGCTGTTTCCTGTGCTGTCCTAGCTTTTATTCTGTATGACATGTAGTAGATATTGGCGTGGTGATTTGCTATCCCGTAGAGGTAGAGTGTCTGCTTTGCTTTGTTTACCTCCCTCCCTGATGTACCCGTCACTTGTGCTCAGTCAGATAGCAGCGACGGAGAGAAACTTTCATTTCCGCTAACCCGTTGCCTTCAATGCGCGGACAATCCAGAGCATCCAGACTCCACAAATCATTCTGTACACTTGTACTATAACATCATACGAACATCTAAAGACAGACAGCAGGTGCGCTCTGAATCGTTCAGACCGACATGCCAACACCTTGAACAAGACATCTCATTTCAGGCACCAACACTGTAGTCATAGCTTCGACTTTCACAGACTTCTCTGGGTGAGGTTTGAGGTGCAGAGAGCCAGATTGAGAGGTTTGGGGATTGGAGGTGAGTGCAAACCTGTGCATCAGCATGTCTTAATCCCAGAGAGCCATAATCTGGGATTAGTGATCCTCTCCTCACTGGATCCAGATTAGAGCATCCGCTCATGCAGCAGGCTCTGCACCAACGGCTGGCACCACCTCCCCAAGCCCTGTGGGAGGAGCCTGGGAAGGCTGTGGTGCTGCCCGATTGGAGGACGCTCCGGATAAACTATGCGGTGACAGGGGTTGCCAAGGCGATCACACTGGCTTTGCAATGATTGGTTGTGTCAGAGCTCAGGATGGCTGGCTGTCCTCAGACCCGCATTAGATCACTCACTGGAGAGGTACTTGTATTAACGTATCTACACACACACACACACACACACGCACTGTTGAACATGCATGTAAACTGAATGATTGAAAGCTTCTCACTCTTCATACCAACAAATTTAACAACACACTCATTAGAACACAGAGACATTGATTTATGGATTCAAAAGTGAGCAGTGCAAGCAGTATTTCACATGCACGTGTGTGTGTCTGCGTGTGTATTGGGAGGTGGATCCTGTGCTGTCAGATATCGGTCACACACACACACGCAGCAGCAGCAGCCCACATAGGTCAATCTCATCACCCTGCTCACTGGCACATGGTGGGACCATAATCCTAAGGGTCAGAGGTCAGCTTCATGCTGCTTGCCTGGCTGAAAGGGCAGATGGGACACACACACACACACACACACACACACACACACACACACACACACACACACACACACAGGTCAGTCTCATGCTGCCGGGTTGGTTTGAAGGGCAGATGGGTACATCGTGTCATTATGGCGGCCGGGCTACAGCTTGTGGGGGCGGCCATATTGTCATTGAGAGGACACTCGCTGGGTCAGGTGTGCAGAGGCAGACATTGAATGTAGTGTATTATGTGGAGGCCTTCGTTTTGAGTGTGTATTCATTTCTGCTGGTTGTATCCATGACCTCTCTCTGGATGTCTCACAACTGAAATCATCTGCAGCATGTAAATGCCATTTAAATTATTTGCAATTTTCTGTCTTTTACGTGGCTGATTTATAGGTCATTGTGAATCAGGTTTTTTTTTTTTTTTCTTGAAAAGCCATTAATGCAAAAAGTGATTTAGACTGTGTGCAGGAAGCCTGTAAGGCAGAAACTCAGCTGAATTGTTCTTTCTGCCCACTTCCATGTTCTCATTTGGAGCAAATCCACTTGAGGGTTTTTATAAGACGGAGAAATCTGTGAGCAGCAAAAGACTGTGGAAATGGCAAAGTGATATTATATTGATTTAGTAAAGTAACATAAGTAAAGTCGGAAAACCTTTTTTTGTGCAACTATTTAGGTCACAGTGCACAATCAATTGCACACACATACACACACACACAGAGCTCATGTCAGCAGTCTTTTGCAATCACTAACTTTTTTGTCTCACGGGTGGGAGAGCATTTTCATCTTACTTCCTTACAAAGAAACATCATCAGTGTAACAATATCTTTTTGAAAACATCACATACATGCTTCATTTTGCTCGCATGTCCCAACCCCTTTACTGCGGCAGAGACAGTTTGGGAGGTTTATGTTTTGTAAGCTGCTTCCATTGCATTTCCACTGCAAATGTGGTATTAAAAATACTGCAATTTTAAGGAATTTAATACATGCATAATCTGCTTTTGCTGGATTAGGCTCCCACATTAGAACAAATCAGGAAGACACAAAGGGCAGGGACTGGGGGTCTAAATATACTCCCTTTATCCGTCACTGCATCAGCCCCATTTTTTTGGGAGATGTGCTTCTGGTGATGAGCGCTGCTTCTTTGTTTTTACAAGGGAAGCATTAGAGTGTCTCTAAAATAGGCAGCGCTGTCATTTCACTCTCTTTCTACAAAACCTTCCCGTGCCCCGGTATAGTAAAAGGCCGTGTTGAGATAATAGATATTTAAAATAGATACATTGAGGCAGAAGATGAAATTGAAGTCAGTATAACATGCAGGGCATCGTGAACATGCTTTTCATCTTGTCAGGTGTATTTTTAATTATATATCCCAAATGTACAATGTGTATTTGTGGCTTTAGTGTAAATTTTAATCTACAGTGAACCTGTACAGTATGTGTGTACATGTGGGTGAGAACACAAGCAAGAAATGGGTGTTATACGCTGTGAGAGAGGTGGGCAGAGGGTGACAGCCCTCAGTTAGGTCTGTCAGACCTGGGGCTCTGCAGGCTGTCAGTCCCAGGATAGCAGAGAGAAAATGGAATACGCTTTATCCCTGGTCTCCTGCAGGTCAACTGTGACAGGGTTGCCCCTCAATTACAGAGTATCAGCACCTCTTCTCTCCTCCTCTCTCCCCCTTTTTTCCTCTCCCTCTTCCTCCCGCTCGCTGCAGTACGTCTGTGTGTGCTCTGCAAGAAGCGTGCAGAGAAGAAAAATAGAGAGGAGAGTGGGGGCAGGGTGGCAAGCACCTACAATAGGCTGCCTGGAGATTCCATAGAGCACAAGGAATTTCCAGAGGCGTTTATACCTCGGTTTATTGCTTGAATATATCTCTTCACCTACACCAAGGATGTGTTTGCTATCACACAGCATAACGACAGATTCTATGTTTTATTGATTGCACTATGAATACTGAGCATCCCGTTAGATATCGCAGCAACACTCGGCGTCAACTATCATCCCTTTTAAGTGAATCGCATATATCTAATGATCCTAAACTTCATGTTTTATGTATCCACCTTAACTAATAAGGTCAACTAGCAGTGAAATGGCTGACAGGAATCTATGCATTTTAATGCTGCTGCAGAACAATGGACACGCGCCAAACACAATAGGTTGGATGTGAAATCAGTCAATGAGGAGGTAGTGTGACCAGCTGGAGCCCTCTACCCCCTGACCCCGAGGTCACCAACCGCTACCCTTCTCTTTCATCCACCTCTCCTGGTCGACTCATGAAAATGCATCGAATAGGAAAGTTGCTTTGTCATACAGATAACCCCGACGCGTGGAGGTCTGATAGGGCACCATTATGAAATCACTTCTCTTTATTTGCACGGGGTGATTGCTCAGACGCCCCTTGACGTGTCATCTTCTGCCTGTTTGTGATGGAAAGCGAGGTCTGACCTGAAGCAGATGGGCTTGGTTGTGTCTGGAAGTTGAGCAGTATAACGGGAACCCCTTGCTTAACCTTGACCCCGTATAAACCCAGACTGCACTGCTGTAAGGTCACTTGGGTTTTAATTTCTTCTGAGTAAGCATTAGAAACAAGGGGGCGACTCCCATCGAGCAGAGCGGTATTACAGCAGCTACACTCCTTTCTTTAATCCAGGCTTCTGAAAAGCTGCAGGCCAAACAGAAAGGGGCTCTAACTGGCTTCTCTGTGTCCCAGTCCCTTTCAGAGCAGTGACTCACGCTTTGTGTTGGGAGACTAAAGAGCTCTGTCCTACTCCTCTGTCCTCTTTAGTGGCATGGCGAACAGACCTCACCGCCTCCAGCTCTCAGCTTGCACACCACTGAGGCTCAGAGACAGTGAGAAACCAAACTGTGAAACAATCCAACCTGCAGAGCAACTGATCTGCCACTCTTGTCCCCCTGCACTTTAATGGCTATGTGATCCATTAGCAGGAGATGGGCCTGTCAGAAGAGATTGGGCCTTGAAGCTTTATGAGCACGGGGGCACACTGTCAGCCTGGAAATGCAGCAAGTTTGTGCACAGTTGAGCCAAAGGCTTGCACCTCCATTTAGGCTCCACTTAGATGTGGCTCCTGACAGGTGTATGAAGCTTCTCTGCTCTTTTATTTGTTTATTTGTGTTTCTAGAGCATTGATCAGGTTTGACATGAAAAGCTTTTGAATGTAAGTTAAACCATCAGTTTCAACAGTCAAGGCAGTGTAGACTTTGTTGGCTTTGTGTTTGATTGTACTGGAATCAGTGGATACAATAGAAATATTGAATTTTCCCAGTGCTGGATTCAAGGTCTGTCTTTTCAATCTATATCATGTCTATAAAGCTCAGCCCCGGTGTTAGCCGAGTATTGTCAGACAATTGAGAGAGCGTTGGTTTGCTCACGCTCTCAGGAAGGAGGCAGAGACACGGGAGAGGCACAGATAACCAACCCAAACATCCATGGATATCTCTGTGCCCGACTTCCCTGGTCTTATATTTCCAGGGTTAAAAATCAATAGGGCTACTGCTGATGAAATTTGACGCATGAGTGCGCGTCGGAGTCTGCAAAGTAGACCTGGACCGAGGCATTTCTCTTCACCCGCCCGTATTCACTTCTGTTCCATTCTGTTTTTAAATGCAAAGGGGATTTCATTTCATTCTCCTTTTGCCATTTTACCTCTTCTTTTTTTTGCTCTAAATCCAGCTTTTGGAAAGCCCAGGGGCTGAGTAAATGTGATCGATTTCTAGAGAGTGTGTCATCTAGGCCGCCCTTTTTAGGAGTGGTTTTGTAACAGAGGCACAAAGGCGCGTGGAGCCATCATTCAGCCGGCTCTTCCATTGTTCACTTAATTCATGCTGAAGGATCCAGGTCAGGCCAGCAAGCACCCTTCACAGGTTAGAAGTCAGGACTCCTCTCCCATAAACCACGGGCAAGAACAAAACCACTTAAGTCCAGAGGCGTGATGTATCATTATCCACTAGAAATATATTTCCACAGCTGTTTCTCCTCTATTTGTAATATGACTGTGAAACTAATGAGAACAGAATGTCTCTGAAATTATATTTGCTCAACAGGGTTTGCAGAACAGGGAGCTGATATGAGATGGAATGAGAACATCAAGCGTGGTTATTACATGTAGTTGGACTGTGTTCACTGGAGGAGCAGGTTCAAGATGATTTTGAATCCACACTTTTGTCTAACACGGTTGTCTTTTGTGGGATGAGGATAAAACCAGGTTGAGTGAGGCTGAATTAACCATGGCAACATGTCATTACTGTATATTAGATTTGGATATAGCCAGTTTATTTAGCTTTTATCTCTTTCACAAAGTATCCTCCGGCCTGGCTAAGTCTCTAACAATGAGCTCCTCCCGTCGAAGCTATCTTCTCCCCGTCACTAAGGGAAGAATGCACACGGCAGCCGTGCAGCCGGGCTCTCCTGTGAAGGAGAATTAATCTGCTCCAAACAACCTTTTATTTTCTCTACACAACTACTTGTCAACCGCCACTAAAAGCAATTTGTTTTTGGCCCGCTTCTTCAGGCTCATGTAGCAGGACTGAGAGAGCAGTGTGGCATGTTGTTTCAAAAAGGAGAAGAGGGGGGAAAAACAGTGCTTTAATCTGATTAGACCTGGCTAAAATCCCAAACCGGGGCTGAAGTGCAGTGCTTGTGGTTTCTGAACGGCTTACGCTAAGTCTGTACCATGGAAATAATCTACTCTTAAAACCCAGGAAACAAATCAACTATGGTAAGGACATAAGTCGCTGTCATTACGGAGTCATTAGGAGAAACATTTCCATACAGCGTGCAGGCCAGTAGTGCTGGCAGAAGGGGGCAGTGTGTGTGTGTGTGTGTGTGTGTGTGTGTGTGTGTGTGTGTGTGTGTGCGCGCACTCCTATGATCATGTCTTTATATTTAGGTGTGTGTGTTCCTGTTTTAAATGTATAGTAGGAATGTCTTTTTCTTCATATCTGTGTTAATTTTTACATTTAACATTCAGAATATTTGCGTGTTTGCATGTATTTTCTGTGTGTGTGTGTGTGTGTGTGCGCACGCGCGCTCGCTCGACTGTCTTCTGTGCATGCCTATATGCGTGTTTCTCTGTGCTGCTGTGGGATTGCAGGACGACTTCTCGGGTGCTGAATAATGAATCAAAGCATGGGAGAGGAGCAAAGTCACACTGCAGCAGCTTGTATCTCTGCACTGCTTTTACTTTAGCTGAGCCAGATGAATGGAGCCTGGAAAAAGCTCGTTCTAATAGGGCCAAGACCCTGCAATCACCTCCACAACCACGCAGCAGTAAACCACAAAATTCTCTTTGATGTGTGGTTAAATACGAGCTGGACCACTGAGGGAAAACTCCAGATTATCGATGAATATTTATAGTAGAAATATTAGCATTTATTGTATAAGTAGTATTTGTCGATTGGAAGAACATTCAGTAAGACAAGAGGAAGAGGCCATTAAGGAGGATCAATAGGAAAGTCTCATAAACATGCACTCCAACAGATGGGTTTAGCCATTAATAAAATGTAGAAAAGAAAACCAGTTGGTAATCAATATTCAATCAATATTGGAAAAACGACTAAAAGGAGCAATAAGGCAGAGGAGGCACAGAGGAGAGGAGGAAATATTAGCTTTCACTGCCACCTTGTAGGCTTGGAGCAATAACACAAAGCAAGATCTTCCTAATGACACTATTAAAGTGTTTTACCACAGTATACCATGTTGTCAGCCACAGTGCTTCATTGTCTCATTAATAGCCTCCCAACACAGTGCAGATTTCAATATCAGTTTGCTCTCATTATCTCTCTTCTCTGATACCGTTTCATTTTGCGCGGGCTAAATTAAATGTAAAAAACCGTAATGCAATTTTGCTGGAGGAGAACATGGCGGCTAATTGCATTAGGCTGAACTGTCGGTGGCGTCTGCAGCGTCTAGGCCCCCATCACTCTCCCGCAATTAGCGCTGGCTACTCCCCTCAGCAGCAGGTGTTGTTCTGCCCGTGCCAGCACTCCAGCTGATTACCTTACCCGAGCGCTGCGAGCTGCTCTCCATCCATCTAGGTTACCGCACCACCACAGCCCCGTGCAGATACTCTGAGAGCCGCAATTACATTACTGTAGAGCCCATAGATACAGATGGTGGCCTATATGCGCCACTGTCACTCTGAAAGCGGGAAAGGCTGTCGAGTTGCAGAAAGGACTGGTATGATCCTGTCATGTCGCAGGCAGAGACCGGTTAGCTGCAACCTTGGGCTTGAAGGTTGTGGTGTATTGATGTGAGAAGCCAGGAGGATGAGGAAGAGCAGACTATGAGTGAGCTTAGAGCGGCAGTAACGGCAATGAACTCACACATACACTCACACACACACACACACACACACACACACACTCAGCATGAGGTTGGCGGCATTCCAACAGTCTCTGAGAGCAGTTGGGCTAACCAAATTATAAATTTACAAGGACTAAATTACATAGCTAGTGTACACACATACTGTCACATCAGAGACACAGCCACAGGCACACACACACACACACACACACACACACTCTCTCCCTCTCTGGCTGTCTGTCCTCTCTCACACATACACAGACCCACACACACCAGGGACACAGAAGCAGCCAACATCAAACAACTGAACTTGAACTTTGGACAGGTTTTGTGCATGATATGAATAAAATAAAATCTCAGGCCCAAAGAAAGCTCAAAGTCCACAGCCTTTTTGATGCCATTTATTTATTACTGACCCTTCCTTCCTCCCATGTCAATATTTCCATGTATCTGAAATGCAACAAAAAACAATTTGAAATCTGAAATTTAGATCTGCGATATGAAAGAAGCCAAAGAGCCTTGACAGGATACAAGAGGAGGTTTTGAATTATCTTGTAAATTTTTACTAGTAGATGTGGCTGAGCTTGTTTGCAGCTTGTTATGGAGCTTTCTCTGCGAGGCCTTTTACATTTCATCCATATCTAACTGTGAAGTTTCGCTGGTCTCTCAGTTTCACTAGGGATTGACACCTGACTGATAGAGCTGAACGCCATATGTTTTGATTTATTTAAATGTGTTAGGTCAGCATCAGATTTACTTGCTGATAACACCACTGCAACACTACACAGATACATCACACATGATCAGGCCACATCAGGCTGTAAAGGGACAGTTCAACCCAAAATCAAAAATACATATTTTTCCTCTTACCTGTAGTGCTGCTGTATCAGCGTAGACTGTTTTAGTGTGATTGAGTTAGTGTGAGTGTTGGGGATATTGGCTGTGGCTAATGGAACTAGATGGCACTCGGCTTGTGGTGCTCAAAGACAACATCTGAAAAACTCAACAGCAATGTCTCTTTCCAGAAATCAGGACCCAGTTACTCAAGATAATCCACAGACCTTGTTGTGAGCAGTTTCCTGTTTTACCAAAACTACATCTGCCAACTGTATCACTGCGCAGAAGGCAGTGTGCATCTACCCATAGACGAGAGGCTCGTGCTTGTGCTCGTGCAAGATTCAAACATTAATGGCGTCCTCCTCAGCCAAGCTGTAATGTTAGTTTGCTCAGTGGTGCTAGGTGAGCTAGCAGCAGATGCACGCTTCCTTTTGCAGGGTGATTCGGTTGGCGGGTGTAGTCTGGTAGACAGTAGGGGTGGGCGATATGGCCCTAAATAATATCCTGATATTTCAGGGTATTTTTGCGACAACGATATTCTCAAAGACAAATTAGTAAAAATATATTTTATTATTAATTTAAGAATACAGAATTGCAACAAAATAAGTGACATCGTTTTACAGTTTGGCTTCAGATATCCAGTAAAAACCAAACAAAAATGATCTTTCATTTCTTTAGTTTGTAAACAACATCAGTAACTCAGAGTGAGATTCAGATTCTGTCTACAATATTGATAGTACAACAAAATAAAATCTACCACAAATTACACATTTAAAATACAAAAAATGTACCCTGGGATCTGTATATATAAATCAACAGGCTATTTCAGTCTGTTTTATTAAAATCCTAAATGATTGGGGGTTTTTTTTTCCACCTGGACCTTTATGCTTTATGCATTTCTCCTCTAATCATCACGCTGTAACCTGTGACAGGCTGTTATGCCATGATAACTATCACACGTTGACATATATGTATTTTTTTGTCAAGCTGCAAGCGTCACATAGGTTTACATTACCAAAAGTTCATGACAAAATCTTTTGAAGACACCGACTCCTGTGTGCACACGGTGAGAGAGGAGAGGGAGAGATGCTGTGCTGCTGCCAGAGGAGCTGCTGAATGAGTTCCCTCTGAGCGGTCACTCACTAAGAGAGTCTGAGAAGTCCGGAGCTGTTCATAAAACATTCAGGACGCCACAATTTATTCCACACCACTGAAGCTGCTCCTCTTTTTCGAACCACCGCGGACAGTGGTTCCAGAAAAGAGGAGCAGCTTCAGGTGTTAATAATTTCGCTTTCAGCCATGCTTTTTGTTGCCATGAGTAACAGTATGACTTCAATATCTCAACAAGTCCAAATATTGCCAATATCATCATTTTTCACATCATATTAAAAATTATACCAGTAGTATTGTGAAAAAGATGATATGGCACACCCTTAGTAGACAGAAAATAGTTCCTACATGAAAGTGCTCACAACAATGATTTCTGGGAAGAGACTTTGCTGTTGAGTTTCTCAAATGTATTTTTTTTGGTGCTTTGAGCACCACAAGCTGAATGCCATCTAGTTTCATTAAAATGGAAAGAAAGCAGACACCTCTATGACCAATATCTTGAACACTCGACAACTCACATTAGAACAATCTAGATTGGCATAAAGCACGACAGGAAAGAGGAAAAATATCTATATTTGATTTGGGGGTGAACTTCCCCTTTAGTTTACAACCTTTCATTCACTTTGTAATAAGAGTAACGATGGGAACGTCCACTTAGTTCCATTACTCTACATGAGTCACTGGATTTATGTTCTTCTGTTCCACGAGCAGGTTCGCTGTGGAGATGGCTTTTCTAGATGTGTGTTACTGAGAAAAATTGAAATCGCCGTAGCTGCTGTCATGAACTGTCTAATGAAGATTATACTCTATATACTTTTGTTTTGTGTAGATGAATCTCTTGCTTTCAAGTCTACTTATTTCATAGATGTCTCTTTAAAACGCTGTTGAATTTCCCAAAATTCCTGCCCTCAAATTCAAACCAAAAGCACAATAAAACCAAATGGAGTGCACACATGTGTTTTGGGCTGTGTGTTGCATCTGACCCTCATCGCTTGCCATCCAGAAAGGTGTTAGTGTTTTATTGACTGGCCCGGTGGTCCTGCTGTGCCATTGCTCTCAGCCTCCAGGATTAAAGAGCCACTGCACTCTAGACACGACTCACTCATTGAATTCCCCCACTCACATGGCCTCACTGCAGCTCCAATCCACCAGAGACAGCAGCTCCAATCCACCAGAGGCGGTACGTTAAGTTAGAGGCAACTCCACTGACTAAATCTATTAGAGGGGACAATAAAATGAACAGTGTTTTGAATTGCTGTCAATTCAAAACCCCAGCACAGACCAGTGCTTTTACACTTCTGGTGGTTTTTAAGGATGAAATCTTTCCCTAGATCTGTCTGAACTCCTAAGTCTATCGTTCTCTTACAGCATTAATAGGGTGCCGCTGTTAGTGACAGGCCACACAGTTCAAGAATGGCCCTGCCAGGCCTGCTGCCAGTTACTCCCTGAACAAGAACGGGAGAGTAAACATGCAAATACTTAACGCATTCACGCACGTGTGCACACTCGCACGACTTCTTTCTTTTGCCATTTTTTCATCCTTTCATTCTCTTTGGTCTTAGCAGTTAGCCAAAGTGCCAATGGACTCCCCAAAGTTTTGTCTTGAACTCTGCAGCCATGTGTAAACATTGTAGATATTAAAGGTCCAGTGTCGGATTTAGGGGGATTAATTGGTAGAAATGGAACATAATATGGTATGTATGTGCTCTTTCGTGTATAATCACCTGAGAATAGCAATCGTTGTGTTTTGGTTACTTGAGAATGAGCCGTTTATATCTACACAGGGAGCAGGCCCCTCGTCCACAGAGTCCGCCAAGTTGCACCACCATGTTTCTACAGTAGCCCAGAATGGACAAACCAAACACTAGCTCTAGATAGTCTGTAGCCCCTCTGCAATAAGCTGCGTTGGAAGAGCACAGATTTTTTTAAACATGAAAGTTGGAGAGGAAGAGATGTCTGCAGATAAATTGGCCTACGCCTCGTTTCCACTTATGTATGTTACCGGTGTGATCTGTAAATGTACAGGATGATGCCTCTAGTGTCCAACGCAAAGAAGTACATTTCCTTACGGATGGATAGAAACCTGAAAAAAACTACCTGTAGCCATGCAGGAGAGGCTAATTTTGCCTTTTTTTTGCCAGGTACTTGGCATGTTTTGGTAAATATTTAATTAAAAAGACTGTGTGAACAGCTGAAGGAGTCATAATCTGACTGTACATAATGTGTAACCATATTTTAACATAATAACATTACTCAGATTCACACTGTGTTAAAACAAGATTCAAACAAGTTCTTTTTAATCGTACAAACTCACCTGACAATCAACACAGGCAACTGAATTGAGGAAATAGCTTGTTAGCTAGTTAGCAGGCCTGTTAGCTAAGCTAGCACACTGTCATATGGTCTCTCCTAAATCCACCGCAAAAGTTATTTTTTTAACGTACTCGAGGCAAATTCCAAACTGAAATATTACGGAGGGGAAGGAGCTCCACAGGCACATCGGGTATTACAGAAATTCCCATAGGAAGGAATGGACTTCTGGGATGCCTCGTACACATACATAAGAGGAAACAAGGCATTAGGGCTGCACCTTAAAATCATCAGTCGCAGACCCCTCAGTCAACTCAGATTGTTTCAAGTTGAGCAGTCTTTTGTTTTTCTTTTTGTTAGTCAGTGTGCTGTGCAGTGTACTTCTGGGGATGCTTTGGTCCCCACACCCAGTCAGCACTCTTGACTTTCATGCTACTCTTTCGTACATGGACGGTGCAGACATGTGCAGCGGCACAAAGGAGGGGAAACTTTCCACTGTAAGGCTCTTAGAAGTGGTGAATTTACAGCTCAAATGTGTTTAATATGACTCAGTTTTTGGTTTTTGTTTGATATCTAGTGGCAACAAAAAATGTTTTTGCACATTTCCGATCCGTCGTTAGTGCCGTTATCTTACTTACTATATTACATAAATGCAGCTGTCACACTGATCATCCCGCTGAGCCCTGTTCAACCTGTATAACCTTATATGGGAAAAAAGCTAATTGTCAAACATCTTTATTAAACAAATTCGACTGGCATAATTCTTAGTCTCCTCGTAAAGCACACATTAGCAGGTGCTGGGCTAGCAACCCATCTGCGACGGGCACATGAAACTGCTTTATTCAGTTTTAATTTCCAGAACACTGAGGAAATTCTAACCGGGAGTTTCATTGTTGGCAGGTGGGAGAAGTTTTAGCTGGTTGCAATCTGCAATCCTCACCGCTAGATGGCACTAAATCCTATGAATCCTACACACTGCTCCTTTAAGTTGTGAATGTGGAGCCTTGAACTTGTCACTTCTTAATCGGATTATTTACACCAAACTTTATAGAAGCATATGCATGCATGTCTTGTCATGTGCTACACAAACCATAATTTTAGCCATTTACAGAACAGTTTTGTTTTGCTGAGGCTGTTGCTAATGAAAGCTAAATAGTGCATCTGAATTTAAATTAAATCTATTTAAAAGCCCTGTAAGCATTTACAAATGTATGCTGGAGATGCAAATTTTAAAATACTCTTTTTTTCAAAATCACCAGCACTAACATGGAGAGTTTAAGAGCCACAGTGGTTTTAGTCTGGACTTGCCCCGATCATGTTTTTTGGTGTATTTTGATGAAAATGTTGTGGTCGGCGGAGCAGCTCGAGCTCACATCCATGGAGACAATGCACACTCGTCTCTCCCATGGTTAATTGCTGTTCATGTTACTCCAAGTGAGACACCCCCCCTCCCCTATATCAGCCCTCAGCCAATTTACATCTTATTATGTCTATCTGTGCTGAGACCTAGTATCTCAAATAGAGAGAAAATTACTCTCCATTTCTGGGGGAAATAGTGACTCGTTCGAGTCACCCCCAACATTGATGCATTCTGTCACTGTGTCAGAGGTGCCTATGAAGATATTGTATAAATTCCAGCCATGCAGTATAGACATTGTTCCATCCTCTTACTCCATTATTAAAACCCTAATGTCATTAGCTGCACAAATAAATGGCTAGTTTGCAAAATAACAGAATTATGGAGGGTAAATTTAGTGCCTGCATTCAACAACACACATACAGTAGAGTTATGTTAGTGTAAATATTTAACTTTAAATCATGTGACTGTATTTGATCTGTGCTTGTATGTTTGAGGAAATGAGAACACACATTAATTTATTTTCTGTTTGTGTTTCATTGTATAAGAAGAAAGTAAATTAATACTCACATGCTGACTGTTAAACAATTATCTCTGCACCTCGTTTCCTACATTTTTATTATTCACACATCTGACAGTGTTTGCATTTAAGTAACATTTGAAAAACAGTTAATTATAATTTAACTGTTGTAGAGCAGAGTAACAGACACTGAAACATCCTTGTATAGCATGTACTGGAAACCAGTGTTCACACACAAGTGAACATTCTCCTCTTTTTTTGCTTTATGAAACAGGAATCTTGTAAAGCATTTAAAGATTCCTTGTTGCAAACAAAGCCAACACCATGAATGATGGATACTCGTGTATGGATATCTGTTGATTAGTTATATCTAGCAAGGCTTGGTGTTTAAGTCACGCTTTTGTGATGAAGTGCTGTATTAATAAACTTGACTGAGAGAGGAAAAGCCCTCTGATAGGACAATTATTTTTGTTTTAAGCAGCCTGCATGTGGGAGGACAGCTCCGCTCCCTAGGTTTCCACTTACCAGCAGTGAGTGACAAAGCCTATCTATTAAGGCAGCGAGAATTTTACCAGCGTTCACAATCGATCGTGTGCCCCGCGCGGCCTATAAAATAATGCATCGTAATGAGGGGTGGGGGCCTTTGATGAATGACAGAAAACACTGTCTAAGTGACATCCCAAAGTTGTAGGCTGTGTCTATTTTATTCTCAATTTCAGTCGCACAGTGGAGCATTCTGTTATAATTCAATTTCCATCAAACTCCCGCGTACACATGACTGTCAGTGACATCCCAATCAGTGTTGCTGACATTATTCCAGATGAATGTCATAAAAACAAGCAAGGGTGTTGAAGACTCTGTAATTGTTTCCAATAACACGACAAACATAAACATTAAAACATAAGCACATAAAGGGGGGGTGCAGGTAGTAATATATGGCAAGCAAAGCACAAATTTTAAAGGTTTTGATGCCATCAGGTGTCATTAACTGTAATCTGTTAGTCACGTATATTGATTCATGTACATATATCTACACGGCACTCATAAACATTTATTTACTTGCATGTATTGTCTCTTTTTCATGCAGCTGCTCTTATCTGAACCACAAGCTGCCTATTATTCAGGTTTCTGAAAATATGACTTGTGAAAAAAAAAAGTTGCCGCTTTATTGACTTTATAGGCGCCCATTAGATTGCATGTGTTTGCTCTGTCTCTCTCTCATCTACATGTTCACACACACACAGTGGTGGTGAGATGGGATCCTCTGATTCAGCAAATCAAAGGCCTCTCCTCCTGTCCATATTATCGATGCTGCTGGAGGGCCGTAGAGGATGCCGGGGCACAAGGCAGGGTGGGGGTGGGAAGAGCTGGCGGATCTGTGGGGGGCAGGGCAGGCAGGGCTGGAGCTGCAGATTATTCTGGAAATTGCCAGCTGCAGTGTCTGCAATCAGGATCAAACCGGTTCCGGGTGGGGGAGGAGGAAGTCACTGTCGATTTTTGTCAAGCCAGCCTGTGCCTGTGTGTCTCCCGGCTGAGTGGGATGACATTCGCGAGGGCGACGGTGGAAATGTCCCACCACCTCATCCTCTCCTTAATAATTCATCCGCCTGCCTGGGCTCTCTGCAGGTCTGTGGCTGTAGCCGTGCTGCCCGCCTTTTAATGGAGCTGGTGATTACCAACACCGACATCTTAACATTTAAATAATACACAGACACCGGGCCGGAGCAAAATCAATAGCACATAGAGAGAGCTTTATGAAGAGCACAGCACATCCAGCAGCCATCTTGCCTACTAGAGGATATACACAGCATGTAGATGCAAAAACACATCCAAGCGCTCCCTTGCTCTGCACGCAACCTCCCCCACCCTATTCCCCATGATACTATGGGGTCTTCTTTTTCTTTTTTCTCTCTTCCTCATCCTCTCCTCCTCCCCTCTTTTTACACTCGTCTCCTTCTTGTTTCTTTCTCTCTCTTTCTATCTGTGCTTCTCCTGCTCTCTGAGGATTGCAGGGCTCCTGAGGCGAGCAGCAGAGCCCTGGGACAGACCCTGATTAAAACTGCCTGTTAATGACAAAGGCCCCAACGCTGCAGCTCACGCTCTAATCCTAATCTGTATGCATTCGCAGCAGCACATATTTCCTCCCTTGCTTAGTCCTCTGACACCAGACAAACGGAAACACAGAAGCAGCCATTTTGGAACAGCTGTATGGAGCTTCATGTAATGGAGGAGCTCTGCCTAGGACACCAACAGGGACAAAACCACTGCAACAAATCCACTTGCACTTGTCTGTGACCACTTCATGCTCAACTCATCCCTCTAGGTCCATGCGTGCCATAGCTATTGCTATACATTAGGGGAAAAAGGGGCGCACACTATCGCAAGGTGCGTGATGTGACCCTGCAGCTCTTTGCTGAAAACCAAATCACCTTTCAGTTGTTTTAGCGCGATGCTCGACTCAAGCATAAGCCATGATTTCATTTGCGCTGATTTTAAACAACACACAGGGGAAGCTTGAGAGTGCAGGAGAAGCAGCCCGTTCACCTGAAAGAGAGACTGATGGGCTAACAATACAGGGGGAAGGTGAGCAGTTTATTTTAGCAGCGAGGGGGGGTGTCTGCATGTCTCCAGTGATGCGGGGGTGATTTCTTTCGGCAGGCCTGCGAGTGCCCCGAGGCGAGAAGGATAAGGGCCGTAGAGGAGAGGGGAAGAGAAAGAATCTGGCCTGGAGAGACTTTGCAACATGAGTGCGCTGGAGCCATTAAAAATATAACAAAAGATGAGTGTAACAGTGTATATTTAGCTGCGGAGAAAGAGCCCGCTACGCTGTGTTGCATGTTACGCTGGTTGTTTGTGTCTTTTGGTCACTGCAGGAGCTCAAATCAAAGCTGTAAACCAGTGCAAGATGAAAAATGGCGAAGAAGCATACGGAGGTGTTTATCAGTTGCTGTCGTTGTTGCTGCTGGTGTGTAAAAGAAGCACATCACATCTGTGCAGCAAACCTCTTTCACTGCGATAAGAAACAATGGAGTTTTAAAATGAACAGGGGGATTGGCTCGGTGCTTAGAATTATGGATGCTGGGAAAGGATCTCGGGTGTGGGAAAGAAGAGAGAGGATTATGAATTTCGGCAAATCAGAGAATAGCATGTGGAGAAATCTCAGCGTCGCTTTGTTTTTTTTTCTCTCTCCATTCTCCTCCTTTCTCACTCTTTAATTTTCTCTCCTTCACTCTTTTGTCTCTGTTCTGAGCTCCTTCGCTCTCTTTGATATACTGGCTTTTACATGAGTTTTTCTATTGACATCTGCCTACATTTCTGCTGTCCACCCATCCTTAATTCTCTAAACTGCTTGTACATCTAAACAGCACGAGCAGCTCTTTCTCTTATTATCATTGCCAAGCTGCAGTGTTTATTCAAACCTCTTAATTCTCATTTTTAAAAAATCATGACTCTTTTCTTGAAAATGGAGAACATCAAATTGTGAGACTGCTTTCATTCCCTCTTGTATCATTGGCCTTAATTGAGTGATTTTGCAATCAGAACAAACAGCTCAATTTGATTTTTTTTTTTTCGCCCCTCGAACACACAGAACAGAAGATCCATAAAATCTGGCATATTTATAACAAAATGGATAAAAGCATTTATCTAAAGGACTAATTTGACATATACCAGATAATATGCATACCCTCTCTTTTGCTGTGAGTTAGGTAAGAGGGTTGATACAGTTATCTGTCTGTTAGCTTAGCGCAGGATTAGCTTAGCTATGTAAGTGGCTTGGAAATGGGGAAACGGCTAGCCTGGTTCAGCTAACATCAGGCTAGCTGTTTCTAAGGCGGGACACGACCCTTGACCCCAGTGGGAGCTATGAGGTATGACATGTGCAATGTAACTGGAGTTGTGATGATGGAGGATTAAAGCAGAGGACACTATGTATAAAGGAATGATGTCCGCTCAGGTGCTCTTTGTGTGCGCTCTTTTTAGCCTCTTTAGGTGTGCTCGGCCTGACAGAACTGTTTGGGTGCACTTGAATGGATGGCACCTGATATGCAATATATAACGTAGTATACAATGGCATGTTTTCAAATAGAGAGTGTTTGTTTATGTTTTTAAATTACAGCTCTTCTCAAAAATTGCAGCATTGTAATTTTCACTCTTATTTTTATTATTCGTATAAAACATTGATGCGAGGCCGACTGCAGATGCCTCAGTGAAACAAATCAGTCACCATCAATCAATCATCATGTGCCACATGAGTCTTTCTGCAAGTGAAGACCAGACTGTAGCCGCATTTACACCTAATACTTTGGGTATAGTGCCCTTAGACCTGTGTGTAATCTGTATGGAAAACAACCCTAAACTGTAGATCTTTTTTGTGTTTCCACCACAAACGGTACTCTTTTTATGTAGGTGGGGTTGTTACCAGACAGTATTAGCCATGTCTCTGCTCCATGCAGCTCACACTGTATTTGTCTTCACCGATGATAAAGAGAACGTCTGCACCTCGCTGATTATCCACAGAACGGGACTGCGCGTCGTTGTCAGCACAAAAAAGAACAGAGTTTTTAGAACAGAGAAGGGGTGTAGTGCTGCCGGAGCGCACCAGAAATACGCTCCGCCACATTTAAGGTCTGTTGATTCATGATGTCAACTCATGCATTGTGTAACATACAACAAAACATTCCACCTTAAAAGTTGCAAATAGCAGCAGGCAGTAGCCTCTGAGGGGCACGGTAAATTAAGAGTGCTCTCAGACCTAGAGTTTGTTGCTTTGGTTTGAATCAGGGACTTAATTTTTAAAATTGCATAATTGCCTGGAGTTGGTTTGTGTTCTCACGGCAGCATTCACAAGCAGACCAGATAAAATGCTTTGCGCAAGACTGCTGCTCTTGATTGGTCAGAATTTCCATGAGGGAAAAATCCAGGAGGTAAACAAAATGTTGAAGAGCAGTACACTTGCAAGATAAATGCGACACGTTCTAATGTCACAATGGAGGGACAACTACGCAGGTTGATTTTAGCGCTGCTCATCGTGGACTATATTGCTGTCATTGTTCATTTGAGTCAAACCATACAGTTTGAAAACGAGGCGCGGCCCCAACTAGAAAACTTGAGTTCAATGGAACTGAACCAAACAGGGCAGGTGTGAAAGCACCCTGATATTTTTCTCTCAGTCTATAGCTGCTAACTGTTAAGTGTTAAAGATGATGAGGCTGCAAAAACATCCTTACATTATATCATTATGGTTGACTAATGTATGTGAACTTGTTACTGTAGTAACACTCGTTACAGTCTGATGTAGTATGAGCAAGAGTGTTGATTCTCTATTGACCAAGCAACAGACTACAGTGTTTCTATGTTCCACCTTTTAGTATCAGATTAACGTGCTACCCAACAGAGGGGTGACGAAAAAACAGAATTTTTTGTTGGTACCATCTACAACTTTTCACAATGGGAATACCAAAATAACCGGTCTAACGTGTAACAGACTGAACTGGACTGCTTGGTGGAGAAGAGGCTTTTACTGCTGGTTATATTGTACCTCAATGACATGACGCGATATGATACCATGAGCCAGCCTTCATTTTATGGCCTTGGCTGTTTACCTTGCTTCCATTTTTATTGCTACACTAACCATCAGCCAAGCTAACAGACAGATATAAGAACTGTATCAATCTTCTTATCTAACTCTTGGCATGGAAGCAAATGAGCACATTTCCCAAAATGTCAAACTAGTGAATTGAAATGATCACAGGAGTGCATTTATTTTATTCATTATTATTTCAGAACAACAAATAATTTTTCTTTGACTGACCTTTTATTAGTGTTTAATTGAAAAAGAAATCAGCACACTGCTTACAGTACAATCATGCTATCTACCAGGACACAGAAGTCCATCATACTCACAGACATTTCCATTCTGTCCACTGATGAATAGGAGATGTTGCTTGTAATTACAGGGTGCTTTGCGGAGTGTGATTGCAGCGCACCGAGGGACAGCGAGAGCAAGGTTCAAGCTTCTTGATATTTCCCAGAGAAATAAATATAACCCAGAGGTGTGCCCGGGCTCCTGCGGATCACAAAGCCGAGGTCTCCTCTGTGTGGCCACCTTTGGCTTCAGAGAATCAAGGAAATGCTTTAGTGATCTGAGGAGGCTCTGGGGTGCTAGAAAGGAAGTGACAATCATAGAAAAATTAAAGGGTAGAGCTTCTTTAATCCACGCCGTCGGCAGCCTCTGTCTGATAAAATGTTTGGAGAGTTGAGCAGATTGGTTTGGAGGCAAAAAGCGTGCTGCAGTCTCAGTCGAGAGGTCTCTCTCTCAACTTGAAGAGGCTCAATAGGTCAGGAGAGGTTTTTCCTCTGAACCAGATAGGTGGAGCACATGTGCACGACATGTCCTACGCTAAAAGGAAGACTTCCTGCTCCGAGAGCTACATTATTCTCTCAACTCGAATGAAGCTAATGGCCGTTCCTTCTCATCATTGAAATGACTCGCCTGTTAGCGCCGTGCCTCCACACATAATACAGGGGAGTTTGGTGCATACTGGAATCTCCATTTTCTAAAGCACAAGTGGATTTCATATCCTCCTCTTAACAGCAATAGTGGAAACATCAAATATTGAACTTGATAATTTGATGTTTAAATTGCATGAACTTCTAGATGGAGACAGAAGACAAGCTCTCATCCTGCCTCTCCACATGTGTAATTTAAATCAGTGGTCGCCATTCTCTGACTCTCAATCTGCAATCAAGTCTGAGGGTTGTGAAATATTTTCAGCTCAAACCTGTCCATTTGAATATGAATAATACACAAGGTAGAGTGCATTATGATAATAGCCTTCAATTACACAAGATATCTGCATATCTATCCTTTACTTCTTGAATGCCATGGAGAGGAGTATTAGACTTCTGAGGACTCTGTGCATGAGAGCAGCATGAATGTTGGATCGTCATTTCTCTCCCGCCTCTCAGTCGCTTGCTTAGGATCAGCATTCACAGTCCGCTTCAATCAATATCAATTAATTATCACGGCTACTCCAAAATGATAAATGCTTTTTATCTATCACTTCACAAATCAATGGCTTCACTGTTGCCGTGCTAACATTTCCCTCATCATCCGGCTCAATCAATTGAAAAGTCGCAGTGGACAATTTACATTGAAGATGTATGATGAAGGGGAATCAATATTATTAGCAGCGAGAGTGAAGGGGAGTGTGATATCTGTGACGAAGAATTCAAAAAGAGGCTTTAACATGAACGACTCTCAAATTGTGTTGCAGTCGATCAAAAACAGAGTGACCCGCATTGATTATAACAAAGTCCTTGCATGTCTTCCCTGCAGCCGTACATCACAGCTACTGTAACTCTCTGACTTTGCTCAGGTGGAGCATCTGACAGGATGTTAAGTCAAAGGTTAATCTTTACACACAGGCCATGTTTTCCTGTCATGCAGCGGTTGTAGCTCATGCCTGGGATGGAGTTCCCCACAGACCTCTGTGACCATGTGACCAAGAACCCAGTGACCTGCTGTGGATGGTGTCTGACCCCTGGGGTCAGGGTGTGCGGGGTGACTGTGACAAGCAACGCCTCTCCTTGACGCTATACTGCCGACCTTTGACATTTAGTTTGAAAGCTTGGTTTTAGAGTAGCTGCATAAATCTTTAGGAGAGATGCTAACGTTGGTTCTTACATACAGTATAGGCTTTGCAATGATTTAAAATGAGGGCAAGGTGTCACAGTTACTTGAATCATTCGAACATAATTGACCTTTTCGCCCAGTGGAGGGAAAAAAATATTTAAAATGTCACCCACAACCAGCAGTGGGAAAAATACTCAAGTTCTTTACTAAATAAAAACCAATGCAACAATAAGAATGCTCCAAAGTGAAAGTCCTGCATTCAGAAGTAAAAGTACAGAAATATAATCAGTAAAATGTACTTAAAATATAAAATTAAGAGTACTTGTTCTGCTTAAATGTCCCTTTGTCATGGATATATTATAATTATCACACTATTAGACTGTTAGGGGTCTAGTGTATACAATTTAGTGGCATGTAGCAGTCAGGTTGCTGAACTGAAACTTCTCCAGTGTGCCAGGCATGTAGAGGAGCCATGGTGGCCGACACAAAGACGCATATGTGCCTATCTAGAGCCAGTGTTTGATTGTCTGTTCTGGGTTCCTGTAGTGACTCCATGGCAGAGTATTCACGCCATTTGTAGATATAAGGTAACAAAAACATAACAATTCTTATTTTTAGGTGATTATAAACTCATGAAAACATAATTATGGCTATTATAAATCATTTCTACATATAGTTGCCCCCACACACTGGACCTATGATACTACATATGCAACAATGCACAATCATACTTTTACTGTTTTTGCTGGTTGGGGTAGAGCTGTTGTCTATTTTACACACAGGATTATACCAGTGTTTCCTAACCCAGGGGTTGGACCCAAGATGAACCCTTTTGTTTTGCTACAAAAATGTGTTTTTATTTTTTAGACTTTTCTCTAATCTTCTCTGATCCTTCTAATCTTAGCTTTTTGTGAGTGTGTGATCTGTTTATTTCTTTGGGCCTTTTCAAAATGACAAGCCAAAAAGGGTGACAACCACTGTTTCAATCTTTGACATAGCCTTGTATTTTATAAGATGATCGTAAGTGTTTATGTAAAATGTAGAATGGGGTGAAAGACTCCAAATAAAGCTTAAGTACCTTAAAATAAGTTCAGTATCTAGGTAAATGTCCTCAGGGTTCCTATGCGATTTTAGTTATTTCCCAGTCTGGATAATTATGGAAATAAAGAAGTCCCTATCCTATTTTTACAAACATAAAATTCAGAATTTCTAAAAATGAATTGATCATACAAGCAGAGTAGTTTTTCATGACGTAAGAAAGCCAGCACTGCTAAAACCACTGTGTGAGAAAGTGTGGGCCAGAGTGAGCTTGATGTTGTCGAAAGCAAGTATGGCGTCCAACTGAACGCAGACTATTATGCAGAGTTGCCCCTATGCCTGTGCATCACAGGCTTCAAAACTGCTCTGCCCAAAGTGCCTCATAACTGTAGGATATTAGTTTACACACCATTACAAACAACAAAATACTAAGCTTTATGAATGCACCCATTGTTGTTTCCATGGACGCATTAAATAACCTTTTACAACTTATTTTCCATTCTTATTTATAAATGATTCTAAAAATATGGAAGAAACTGTGATATAGTATTATTTAGTCAACATGCTAAAGGAAAATAATGCGTGTATAAGTGGCATCAGGCAGAGATGTTTGACAGTGAAATGTCGTCCAACTTTCTGCGTCGGAGGATGAACTTAAAGACCATAATGGGTAAATGCAGGTTTTCTGAGGGCTGGCTAGTAGTGCTCAGATTTTAGATATAGAATGAAAACTGTATCATGAAGTTGGGAAATCTGAGTTTGTAAAAGTATGAAATTTTGAAATGAAAAATGTGTAGGAACCCCGTGTACTTACCTGTGTGATGTGCATCACTTTCTGTCTATTCACATTCTGATCACTTTGGTGTTACATGCTTTTTTCAGCTGTTAAAATCTCTTATAGGAACAGATGAAAAAAGCTCCTGTAAAATAGAAGTCTAAACTAGAGTTTCATGCAGAACAAGGAGGAATATATATACATACATTATATATATATATATATATATATATATATATATATATATATATATATATATATATATATATATATATATATTAGGGATGCACCGATATGGATTTTTTCATCTGACATCTGGTGTATGAAATGTTTATTTTGTCACACTGCATTCTTATAAACACACCCAGGCGCCATCTCACCTTTCCGCGCTAGACTAGCCTACAACTACCAAGTAGAATAGCGATGTGGTGTTGATTCAGCTCACACATTAACACTGAAATTAGACAAACAAGCGTCTGTGTCTCACACACGCAGCCAGAGAGAAAGACACGCTTCAGACTGGGTTGCCAGGTAACGATACAAATAATCACTGACTGTAGCATCACATGGCTAAAGGTTATTAATAAGTTTAACAGCTTTTGAAGGCTTGGTGTTGGATGTAAGCCACTGCTGCTAATTAGCTCGTGCTAACAATCTGAAGATGGTCCTTCAGAGCTGTGTCTGACATGTTTAACAGCTGAAGGAAGTTTTTTAGTCTGCTGGGGTGTCGGGCAGAGATCAGACCCTTGGCGCCATTGGTTGTCTTGCTCTGAAACTGTAAAAGACGTCCACACTGCAACATGTTTTGCCCTCTAGAGAGCCCAGTCTCACTTCGAAATTGTTGAAATCCAGCGACTTGCGGTGTCAGAAACAAATGCAAAAGGCATCCTTTTACGTGATACGTGGCTGGTTGCCATTAGAGTTTAATGGTACACGGCAGCGTCGGGGGGGAACACGGTGAGACAAGGGTGAGGCAGCAAAAGTCCAACTGAGGCGGGCAGGAGGGGTCATGGATGGGTATAACACACACCGACCTTGACCCGAGTGAATGGTGTTCGTGTCCCATAAGATTCTAAAGCTGAATCCTGTTCTTTTTTTCTTAAATCTAACCACATGTTTCTGTTGCCTAAACCTAGCCACGTGTGTTTGTTGTTGAAGGAAAAAAAAGTCAATTCGTGGTGTTGTACCGACGTAGTGCATTTATTTTGAAAGAGATAGTATGTAAACGTTAAATTTCCTGTGAAAACTATGGTGTATTTTTAAAGAAGACAATGTGTGTAACAGGCAGAACTTGACACGACGTCCCAGAACATCAACAACCAACATACTCAGGGTACCTTGCACGTTGCATGTGGATGTGGAACGTCCACATTCAGCCGCCTACTGCCCTTAAAAGCAGTTTGCTTTGTATTATCGGCACTATTTATCGGCTATAATTTTAATTATCTGAATAATAAACTAATGAAAATGTCCCATTATCAGCTGATAATTTATCGGCATGATATATATTATGCATCCCTAATTTATCTATATATACGTGTATATATCTCTGCATGTATAGACATGCAAATGTTGAGGAATGTTCGCTATAATTACTCTCTCTTATCTCCACTCCACTGTAGGATCATAAGGGATGAGAGAGCTTCATCTTTACATTCTGATAAGTGTCATTATTTTGCCAGAAGTGGCCAAAAGTTTTTCTTTTAGCTTTTAATGTCAAGAACGTTGTTGTTTCTGCATTTCCTCCACAGAACCCATTTAGGTCTCTGTGCATATTTACTTAATTTGGACAGAATAGATTGTTCACAATGGTCTAATTACTGTGATTATACATGTTTCTATGGAAACCCACGAGTCCAGGTTTGATTCATTATGTTTTACCTCCCAGGCAGTTTTAATTGTTGTGATGCGAGATAAGAAATGGCTGTTGGCATTTTCAACTACCCCGCAATTGGCTTTTAACAGCTCCATCGGAGTTTCACTTTGTGTCGGCCAAAGCCTCGTTCAGTATACACTGTAACACCCACACACCTGTCGAGGAGCCAGTGGATGATTGTTTCAGCAGAGGGGAGTTAAACTTTACTTCACGTAATGTATCCTTTATTTCAAAGCAGCTTAATTCTGAGAATATAATGCTAATTGAATAATAAGTAAACACATATATTATGTTGACTTTTGTACAAATTGAAAAAGAAGAGAGCATTTCTGCATTACAAATTCTATATGCATTATTTGATAGAAGCTTTTACGTTCATAGAAAGATAGCCCTTTTTTAGTTATGATGCCGGTGTCAGTGTGCCTTAATATCTTCTGAATAATTAAACTATAATAGAGTGAACTATGTTTCCAATTACAGCAGTTTTTATTGAAATAGCAAAAAGTCACTCAAATGGTCAAATTGAAAATATATCTCACATTCTACACAATAATTGCTTGTGTTCCTCAACTTTCTGTGAAAGTAATCGCACCATGTGACTCCCAGGCGAGCAGTTTCCTTCACAGGACTCTGTGTCCACTGATTCTTCTGCCTCGCAGTCCACAGAGGACAGAACTCAGATCCACACATCTGAGGTCTCTCTCTAACAGGTCTCAATCAGTCATGGTGGCTGGAGTTTGGACCTGGACACATCCCTCGCTATTACAGAGCTATTGATCGTTTAATTACACAATATGGGTCAAATTTCCCATGATAGATGACACTGTAAGAAAAGGAAAGATTGGAACCAATAAAGGAGTGAGGCAAAAAAAGATGACAGGAGAAAGTTGGAGAAACCGTGTACAGTATAATAATGTGCGACCATACAGGTTATGAATTTATCAGCACACCCTGGCAGATGAGTATTAACTTTAATGTTGCACTGAATTAGTGAGAATAACCATATGTTAGATTATTTTGACTAAAGCTTGGCAACTTGTCAAACTGAAGGGGATTTTGCATGATTTTATTATAGCACACAAGCCACCAGTGATGGAATATAACTGAGTACTTTTTTTTTTAACATTCTTTTTATTGGTGTTTTCAATTGACCTTTTGCTAAGCCCCGCCCCTTTGTGATGGTCCGACAAGCTGTCAGAGTAAGCATGGAGCCCACACTGTAACTAACTGCACTCCCTGAAGAAATATTATCATATTTTGGGAATAATGAGACAGTGATTCCAGAGAGAAGCAGACAGAGGGGTCTACAGTCTGTGTTTGAAGGATATATCCAGGATGTCAAACTGACTCAGCAGCAACAACAGGTTAAAAAGACAAAGATAGTTAGAAGCTAAAGCCCAACTATAGGCTACAGATCACAGTGTAAAAGTGAACCACCACATCACTGCTGATAGACACAGAAGACAATGAATATAAAGGGAAACTTCACCGACATTCAACCAGCTGTGTGGCATCACAGTGTGTGCAGATGAACGGTTTTTGCCTCTACCAGCACCGAGACCTACACTGCCGGACGGGCAGGGATCTACTGGGGAAGTCAAACAACATTCATCTGCACACAATGCGATGACACACAGCTGGTTGAATATCAGCAAAGTCTCCCTGCTTCCCTTCACTGGTTCCTGTACAGCATGGTCGGTCTTTGTTTCACTGTTATAATCATTACAAAGCAAAAGCAGCATGTGTATACATTCAGTAGGCTATATCTTCAGTAGCTAGCTAGCTAACCCTACACTTTTCAGGGTTTGATTTTGGTTTTGGAACAGGGAAGAAACGTATATCTTTTTCCAACCTCTCCAGGTAACGAGTATCATTAATACACGACGTGCCCCAGAAACAACATTTAGCTCCAAATCCACAAAACCAGCCTGAAAATGAAGGAAATCTGAAACGACTGCATTAGAGTCAATTGTCACACCCTGGTCTTAGCCAGCCCAATGCTATGTTGCATCTGGGGGCAGTACTTAGTGAAGGGTCAATCATAAAAGATATTACATATAAATAAAATCATCAGTCTTGGCAGCATATATGGGAAACCATCAAATGAAAAGGCAAACAAGGGAGAGACAAAAAACAAACATGAAAACAGGTGAGTAAGCAGATGTTACAGTGGTGAACAGTAATCATGTCGTACACATGGGCTACCACACTATAATTTAATTCAGCTGTAGCACCCCCACTCCAGTCTCAAAGTCCATGATGCTCCCACAGATATTTTCAAACACTGCCAGCTTTCCTTTAGTAATATATGTCAGTTTTTCCATAACAACCCGTGTTGATAAATACTTAATATATTGATTCATCTTTCCATCTTATGGCTATTCCTCTTTTAGCTTGTAAGAAGCACAAGTCTATTAGTGCACGGTCACTCTTCTTAGCAATAAAATCTTTTAGATAAATACCCAAGATGCCCAGCATTGGCCGACCATGGATTTTTTATTTTGTTATCTGGTTAACCATGTCAAGATCCTCCAACTGAACACTTTTACTTTAAAGTTCTGTGCATATTTTTGAAGTACTTGGCCTCTACTCAAATACATTTCAAGGGGAAATAATGTGATTTGTTCTCGACTACATTTATGTGACAGATTTTGCAGACTAAATGTTACATACAAGACATAATTCGTGTGTTAAATATGATGAATTGCTGTACTTTAAACCAGTGAGTCTGGCATAGATTAGCTAAAATGTCCTCCACCAGCAGCACTAGAACATCAATAATAGTAGTGATAATAATCCAATAATGTAATACACATATAGTATTCTAAAAGATATCATTGTGCATGAATTGCTTTTGAAATTTGGAGTACTTTTTGCTGACAGTACGTTTGTATAAAATTTTGAAGGCAGGATTTGTCCCTGGATTATTATTCATTTTTACTAATACGTGTAAAAAGTTGGTTTTTAAGTATAAAATACATTCATCACTGAGACATATGCACACATACACCATGCAGCATATAACATGGTGTGACTTTCAAAGTTAATAGTTGCCTCAAGTGAAGCTGAGCAATATATTGATACATCGATATTGTGATATGAGATATTGTCTTAGGTTTTGGATAACATAATATCATAGGTGTTGTCTTCCTAGTTTTAAAGGCTGCATTACAGTGAAGTGATGTCATTTTGTGCACATACCAGACTGCTTTGGCTTAGTTATTAGTCATTATATCCACATTACTGATGATTATTTATCAAAAATTTCATTGTGTAAATACATTTTGAAACTGATAATAGTCAGCCCTACAATATTGTTGCAATGTCAGTGTTGAGGAATTTGGTCCAAAATATTTGTATTTGATTTTCCCCATACCGCCCTGCCCTAGCCTCAAGTGAACATTGATGTGACATGTAACTGAATGTAAGCGAGTGTAATATTGCTCTGCACCTCATGGAAAGCTTGTTATATAAACCCCTCTCTGTTTATTGTGTGCTGGAATCACTGTAGGCCGAATCAGAACATGCTCCAAATCCCTCATCTGGTGAAAAGCTCTCAGGCAACACAAATTTGCGGTTCGCCGTCACACTGTGCTACCTGTGAAGCAAAGGTGACTGAATAGTGAAATCTTAGCCCTGTTATTTATGTGCTCTGTCTCTCCCTGTCTCTCTGTCTCCCTCAGCTGTGCTATTTTCTGCTCTCCCTCTGCAGCACGGCCCTCGCTCAGGCAGGCTCGGGCTCCCAGCGCTAATTCTGCAGCACTCGCCGACGTCCTTCATTTGACCTTGGCGCACCACGATGCCCTCTGCCGCCATGCTGCTATCCTTGCTGTGCCCCCTGTGGCTCACCAACGCATCATTACAGACACACACTCACACATATTGCCATCCTGCTAATCAATAGTGCATCGGGCTCCAGTCACGTGGCGGGGGGCCTCTGGGGTAAAAGCAATGGATTTGCAGTGCTGTGACTGGTCACAGTTTTTCAGTGGTGTGTATGTATGCCTGTGTGTGCTTACATCTGCTTGTGTGTGTTTTCACTAATGAGTAGGGTGCAAAGGCTAGAAGCATTATTTCACTGATGACCTGTTGGTCGCTGAACAGAGTTGAGTTTGTGTGTGTGGGTAATTTGATCATATGTATAGTTTGCTGTGTGTGTTAGCATTATCTAGCCTCCTGCACCTCCTCTATAGAGGTTACACTTGTATCATCTAGTCCTCCCCCTCCACCTCGCTGTGCCCTGCTGCTGAACAGGAGCACTTAACACTCGTGTGTATGTTTCTACCTACCTTATCTGTAGAAGCAGAAAACCAGCTTTTTTCATACTGTGACTCAAAACATTCGTTAGCTGCTCGCACCCTTGCATTGAGGTTATTTCTGTCTGTGCAAGAATTAACCCCTGCTCATACTTGTACACTGTCACTGTGCGTCTGTAATAGCAATTAGAAAAGGCAGAATCATTATTTTAAAGGTCGCCAGTGCATCAAAACGCGCACGTCAAGCTGCAATAATCTGTTTTAATGCTTGTTTGATTGCAGAAAGCACCCATACTTCAGGTGCCCATGGATGCAGAGTGTTATGCAGAGCATAAAAATGCTTGAGATTAATATAAGATTACACAAGTCTATATTTTAACAGTGCTCATTCTAGACCTGCATCTGTATAAAAGGCTGACCAGTGAGATAGAAGAGTGCGTGGCATTCGGCTCTATCTCTACCGCTCCATTCCACTCATCTGTCCCCAGGGCCAGAGTCAGAGCGGCGGGATCAAAAGTAAAATCAGAGCGGAGAGCTGTATCCAATCGTGTCAGTCGGAGAGGTCTCTCCCTCTACTGTAGTCTGGCAACGTCCAGGGCTGAGGGCACTGATCTCTATCAACGAGGATAAATTCAGTCAAGCCTCTAAAATGTGTGGCGGTGGACCTCAAGTGATTTAAATCATTAAAATGAGGCCAGCTGCATCATGCAGTCGGAGCACGCGGCGGGGGCATCCAGCAGCCTGGTACAGAGAGAAGAGTGCCATCATCTGGCCCCTGCTGATACATCCATCCCACTGCAGAGTGCCCGTGTGTGGAGAGATGCAACAGCAGATCAGTGTAGGCTTTAGTGTAGGAATTTGTACGGAGATGTAATAATAAGTGTTTGGTCCGGTGTGACATTGTTGGCAACTTTTGAGACGTACTGACCAATCTTAAAGGTACAATCTGTACCTTTAAATAGAAGAACTTGGAAGTCTACATTCATAATGGATGTGTACAGTGCCGTATGAGAAAGAATATATCACCGTCGTCAATTTTTTTGCTTTTTTGTGCGATGCACATTCTAGGTAATCTGTGTAATAGCACGATTATCAGTGCAGATTGAGCGTGGAACTTGTGTGTTCAGGAGAAAAGGCGCCCCAGCCTGACAGCATCTTAAGAAGGAACCAACAGCTTTTACCAGAGACAGACAACAATCACACATCAACCGTTCCATTTCGCAAATAATAGAGCAGCGCCTCCTGCAATCATTATATAGGCCTGCGAGAGGGAGAGTGTGTGTGCCTTGTATAATTGTAGGGTTACAGGCATATGTTTGTGTTCATTCTGCTCATTGTAAAAAGGTTGTGAGGTGTTGATTTACCTTTCAGCATGTAATTGAAAAAGAAAATCGCTACAAGTCACTTGCGCTTGCGGTCTCTGAGAGAAAAAAACAGTGCTTTTGGGGAGTGAAATGAACCGACTTGCATTAGTGCTCGACTCAGCTTTCTCTGGCTTTTGTGCTGGCAGTTGACAAATGTCTTTGCTGCACAGCTCACGGATTCAAACTTTAACAGTTTTATGAAAATGATTTTAGCTCCCTCTTTTTCTTTGTCTCACACACACCCACTTTAAAAACGATAACGCAAAGCATGGTATGTTCCAATACAGAGAACGCTTCAAAAAAAAAAAACGTTAATCACATCCTTTGGCTTCATGAAATCTGTGCTAAACTTGATTGTCCTGCTAAGAACCAGAGCAAAACAAACAGGTGGAATTATCTGTGACACATACCAGACAGCAAAAACACACAGGAGCATCTCAGTCAATCAGCAATCACGCCTGTCCCGAGCATAAACACACCTATTACACACGCCAAGCGGTGTCAGTGTAAACAATGCAGAACAATACACTCTGCATTTCTAGCTGCAGCGGCTCCTCTGATTGGCTGGATCGATCGTCGGAGGCATTTGATGTTATAGGAGGAGAGGCGAGGCATATTGATTGGAGGATAATCAGAGTCAAGCCGGCTTGGTCCTCTTCAATAATTCAAAGGAAGGATTTGGGGTGAGATTCCCTTAGATCGGAGGTGTGATGTACATTTCATAGCCTGAGAGTTTGGGGAGCTGCACAGGAACGGGGAGGGTGTGTGTGCATGTGCGTGTGTGCGTTTGTGTGTGTGTGTGTGTGTGTGTGTGTGCGAGTGGGACTGGGGGGGTGAGGGGTGGGGATGGAGGTCACGTGGGCTCAAACATGAGACATCTTTTAAACCAATCACACCAACAGTGACCTAATGCTCTTTTCCATCTTCTAAAACTATAGTGTGAAAATACTATTAATAATTTGTATGTTATATCATGTACAGGCATGCATTGCTTTTACGTGCTTCTGCTCAAGTACTTAACGCACATATTTCCCACTCAAGAGGCTTTTTGCAACGTTCCTGAGGCAGAATGTATAGCAAACTGTGTTTACCTCACCCAGAGGACCTTACACTGCAATCCAACCATTGATTTTCCTCTAACACCTTCAGCTCTGTATGTGTGACTAAGCCAGTTTTACCGGCCGTGACATTGCTGTGAAAAACAGAACAGGCATAAACATTATGCCTCCTCTCTTTCTGTCTTTACTGTATGCATTAAATTCAAGATCAACGCACTGCCTTTTGAACCCAAATTAGATTATTGTTGAACTTGTTGGAACATCAGTTTGAATCAGATCAGAGAGCATGTTGAGTCAAATGAACTCTGATGCAGAGTTTGATGGTGTAGTTAGTATGGAGCTTTGATCATATCTTAACTCTCTCTATGTCTAAGTGTGTGTTTGTTGATCGGTGTGAATACTTTTGTTGCCTTAAAGGATGTGTTTCCAAGTCCAGCTTCTAGACTAAAGCAAATGTCACCAAATTCATTTTTATGTGTGTTTAACACAACAAAACGATCACATCTCCCTGAAGGCTTAGGTTTTTCCTTTTTGTGCATGGTGTATTTATCGCTAGAAATGACTGCTAATATGAACAATATCATCAAAATACATGCTGTTTTGTTAGGAATCGTGAATGAATTAATGCTAATAATAAAATGTAAAGTTAAAATGTAAGTTAATAATGTTGATAATGACCGTAGCATTTCCATGTACAGTATGTAGGCAGCGTCACTTGGCCTGACATCAAATGAAAGTTGCAGTAAATATAAGGTGAACTTATCAGTATTTCTGCCCCAGCCCATGTTTAACAACACAAATAAATACAGGCAAGATCCAGAATGCTACAAAAGAAATAAAGAAAAGCAATTTAAATATCTCAAAATCAAATTTTTGACCATCATGTCAACAGCAAAATTCAGAAATCCCGAATAAAGCTTGACCTGTATATAAAGTAATGGAGAAATTAGAATTAATAATAATGAAATAGTCCACCTTGCATTCTTTTTAAGGCTTTTGAGACATTCAAATTAGAATTAAGCAGCCATAGCAATTATTTTTGTAACGCAAACTCTATTTTGTGGATGTTAGCTTAGTTTTTTTGTAATATTGTTTATCAGTAGGGTTAATTTCCTCCATGGCAAGTAGTTAATGTTATTCAGGATGGCTCAAATTAAGCACACATAGCTTATAGCTTATCATCCTTTTTATTATAAGCAAGATAAATGGCAAACACAACAGTGTGCCACCATTATACCCATTATAATGGTATGCAAATGCAATCACAAAATCAGGAGGATTTATTTTAAACATAGGTGTAGATTTTGGGGGGGATGGGGACCCTGAATATTTAGGACATGTGCATTTGTTCCCTCCGATAAAACATCAAAGTAGCAGAGGACTTTTATTTTGACAAAATTAGGGACATTAACCATAATTTTAATGCAGAAAAGGCACACATGGAGGCAGAAAAATTCACTAGAATGCAGGAAATTAAGTGTTTAATGCTCTGAATTTTCTGACAGAGGAAACCCCCCCTCCCAAAAACCTACACCCTTGGATTTAGATATGCTGCATATTGCTACACATCAATGTAAAATAATAACAATACAACTTTAAAAAAAATAAGGCATATATTTCCCCAGCAGACATTGTGTGAATTAATTTGTATACAAGCAGAGGATTGTGGGAGTTTGTGTGAAAAATCCCAGCCAAGAGTCTCTGTAAAGAACAGACTTGATTTATGGAGAATCATTTTTGGGGAGGTTGATAGCACCCATGTAAAGTTGTGAACCACCCTCTGCTGAGACTCTTGAAAACATTTGGCCTGTGACCATTATTATGGTGAAAATATCACAGTTTCAGACTCCTGCTTGGAAATGTCTTTTGAAAGCAAAGCTCAAGGTGCTTTTTGTGGTGAAGACCTGCAGAGGCTTTAGTGTCTTCATATTTTATACCACCATGACCTGTGCTGTGGATCTATGTGGCGCTAGTCATACGTGCCTGGAATCAGACTGCAGCGCTGCTTCTGCAGCCCCGGCGAAAAGGTCACGCAGGGGGCTTCCTCCATAACGCGTTGTTTTCTCCCGGCGCTTATCTCCTAATCACTGCAATTACTATGGCAACACTTGTTTGTTTGTTTGCTGGAATGGTGCATTAGTGTGTTTGTATCCCGCTGACCGGTGCAGACGTGTCAGGCGGGTGTCTGGGGAGGGACACTGCGGTTAGAGGCGATGCTGACTGCAGATGTGGGATTTAGATAGAGGGGCCGCCACCATCATCCCCCTAAACATCATCATCATCATCATCATCATGTGTCTGCTTGTCTCTCTCTGAGTGAAACACACACTACTTGGGATTTACTGCACCAGGTCATCTGTCAGTCTCCATACTGCACCACACCCTGAACACCAAAGATGCTTCCTCAGTTGTATTGAGCTGTTGAGGTTATGCTCTTATATGTTTACGTCTAGCACTAGTTCTCTTCTTTGCTGTAAATGCTAGCCTCCTGCCTTTCAGTGTTGCCACTAAATCTTTCTTTACTCTAATTTTTTTGATGTCCTCACGTCTGCTTTTTGATCTATACGCTCGAGCCTTGTGATGTCTTGTTCTTCTTCCGCCACCCTTGTCTTGCTCAGTCTCCGACACCAGCCCCAGTCCATTTACTATTTGAGAAAAAGAGGTGAGCTTGTAGACAAACGTCCTCTCCCGTGCTCTCTGTCACCTCTTACCTGGAATCACATCTCCATACTCACTCTAATTATCCCATTTGATGAGAAACGGGGCTCCTCCGCTGCCGCTGCTGCTGCTGCTCTGGCTCCAGAGCCTGGCGTCTCCAGCCCTTAGCAGGTAGATGCAAGGTTTCTCTCCCACTCATCATTACTGCAGGAGATACCTGGCTAATTATAGCCCTGTGGTGCTGTAATAGAGACAGACCTGGGTACCAGGGTGACTGGGAGGAGCAGACATTGCTGGAAAAGAAGGATATTGAAGAGAGAGGATTAGCAAAGGCATCAGACCGCTTATCATACTGTAGAGGAAGGCATCAGATGGATATGATTTGGTGGAAATGTTTTTTTTTATTGTATGCACACCTCGTTTTGGTTTTACTTTATTTTTTATGGATTCTTGAAATTTTTATTCACCATTTTTCACTGATGTTTTATTGTTTTTTCTCCTCAATTCCAGTTTATATAAAAATATGTTAAGTCCCCAAATTCTCATAGCACAATGTGAGATGCAATGTGTGAAGTGAAATGTCTAAAATAGCATCCAGAGCTCATTATTTTTGGGTAGAAGAGGTGGTGCCAGCATTAGCTGTAGCGTTTCTCTGTTCCAACCTACACAGTGCAAAGCCTCTCTGTTTAATACAGCTTGACCTTGATCGTAAAACTGTAGGTGAGCTGCACGGCAGGTTCAGCACACACACACACACACACACACACACACACAATATGTACTGTGTGTGCGTGTGTACATCCTCTCTGACCCAGCATGTCCTCTTTCCATCATCTCCAGTTTTTTTTCCTCCCATCATTGTAATGGTTCTCTGCGCTGCCTCTCTGGGTTTATGCAGCATCATTCACAAACATCACCCAGTCCTCCCCCTCGTCCTTCCCCTCACTCACTGCCTTGTCCTCTCATTCTTTTGAAGTCCTTGATTCACGTATATTCTCCTGAAGAGCTCCTATATGTCAGCCGACCAGCCAGGGAGACAAAGGCAGGCCTGAGTTAATTACCTATCATTTAGAGCAGATGGCTGCAGATGATATGTAAATGCTTGTGTGTGTGTGTGTGTGTGTGTGTGTGTGTGTGTGTGTGTGTGTGTGTGTGTGTTTTTCCTGTATATGTGTGTGAATATAGCTGCATATGTATGTTTACATCCCTCTATCTTTTCTACAAAACATTGTATTCACACACACTCAGGCAGGGAGGCATAAACATGCTTTTTATTTCTACGAAGGGATTTGGAATTTAAATTGTTATATGGATTGTTTTATTCCACCCAGATATAGTTTTAATGACTGAGACTATAATTATGGGTTGCAATTTTTCTGCAATTACTCGCAGCCTCCTTTAGGCTGCATGCATATTCATTCAAATGTATGTTTAACAATCTGTTTCCTCATCTAAGAATTTAAATACTGTGTTGTACATTTGCTATTAATTATTGGAGCTCCATATTTTGTGCCCTGATTGCTTTACATATAACGTATAAAAGAAAATTCTCAGTATTTATTTAGGAAGTAATCGCTCTAGATTCTTATGCTCTGAGGCTGCAGAGCACTGAGTTGTATCTAGGCCATAGTAAGTCAATTGAGACATTTGTTTTTTAGTCTGTTTTTGTTTGTCGGCTTCTCAAGAGTATCTTCTCAGAGTCTAAAGAGATTTTTTCCTTTTTTTTTTGAGAGGCAAGCTCACTTGACTCCAAAGATAAGCTGGTGTGTTTTGTTTCTTAGCATGAAGCAAGAGACACGTTAAATCAATGACGAATGTGCAATGAAACAGAGATATATGTTACAGTGCACTCTATGACACAGGAAGAAATGTAACCACAGAGGGAGGGCCGGACGGAGGGGGGAGGTGATGGTGGAGGGTGTGGGGAGGGGGGGGGGTTAGCAGTCAGATCAATAGTACTGCCAGAGAGACCTGTCCGTTTTTGACTTCGCGCTGTAAATTAAGCCTTCTCTGTGCCAACGTTTTCTCAGCAGCGAGTGTGTGAATTACAGTGTATATGCGAGCTATAATGCACCCTTTTGTGCATTGTGCTGTAGCTGCTGCATCGTGTGTGAAATAATCTGTGTATGTTTATTCTCCACCAACACACCCAGCAGGGGTCTGTGAATGTAGTCAGCATGTGCGACTGTAAGTTTGCAATGCCACAGATGGAGACCCACTAATTTACTCATTATGGAGATTTAATATGAGAGAATGCTGCAGCAATGATCAGATGTAACTAACACACAGCATCGCCGTTCAGTTTGTCATTCAATGTGAGCTTGATTTGGATCCATCCGCCCTCTGTTACATTTCACTTTTTTTATCCAGTCATAAATGCCCCCAAAAAATTATTATTATTTTTTTAAATCTATTTGCAGTGATTTTTTTTTATGCTCAGGCATGACATGATCAGTGCAGCAGCAGCAAATGGAGCCAATTCATGTGATGGTTAGTCCCCTATTGGCTCCCTGGTGAGCAAAGCTCTTTCACAGCTCTGAGAAGTTAACGCTGCTACAGGCCTTTTATGGCATGATGGCAAGTAAAGCAGTTTTGCTTCATACATGTTAAGAGTCATTTATTAATCAGGCCAGTCTTCAGTTAGTGCACTCTACTGTTCCTTCGTGTTAAATCAGATTATATTTTCAAATAAGCCAAAAATAATCACAAATAAAACATTAAGAATTGTGCAAATATGTGTGAACTCATATCAAAAGTAATTCTTGCTTGCTGGTACTACAGAAATTATCTAGTAATATGTTTGTGTTATATGTTGAAATACTATATCATGACAATCTAATATAATTAAAGTTAAATCTGTAAAATGTAAATATTTTGTATGACATTTATTTCAGTAAATTTAGAGGCATTGAATCAGCATTGTCTCTGCTCAGGAATCAAATCTGAGTGTGTGGCTGCTAGAAAATGGAACCGACCATCGCTGAGCTTTATGTTATAACAACGAGGCCCTCTACTGGCAACAGGAGTCTCTGATCCAGCACTGTGTTACAACATGTCATGGAAAATACAACCAGGATCTCCTCTGTAATTCTTGTCAGTGCTAGTCCTTAGGGATTTGTCAGTTAGGGTTCCTTATTTATTCCTGTTTAAGCCTCCGTCATGGTAACAGTGTGGACTGCTGAGCGAAGAAAACAGTGGTGTTATTTTTATTATACATTGTGGAGACATTCTCACTGTTTTGGCCGACCACTGCTGAATGAATGCAGAGGAAACACAGGGATCCACACCAGGACACTCCTGCAATTAGCAGCATCATGTCTCTTTCAGTTTAAATATATCTGCTCCAAAATAAATTGTCCTATTGTGTTAAAATTATATCGACCTCATTAGGACAATAATAGCACTACAAATGAGGATTCTGATTAACCTTTGGCTCTAACTTTGCGTGCTAACCACCAGGCTATTAGTTACATGCTTCTGTGTGATAGTCTGATACATTTGAGGCTGACTGACTGCACACGCTAACTCATTTTCACACACGTTTTCTCTCGCACAAACACACAGTATCCCTCTCATCCCCCTGCAGAGGGAAGCGTGTGCACCTTTGATCTGGTCTTGCTCGTGGTCTATATCTCTCCTGAAGCAGAAAACCATTACATACACTTTGTGTCCAGATACACTTGTCATGCAATGGCGAGCTCAGATCCCAGGGAATCAAAGGTGTTGGTGATGCCTCCAGAACCTGCATTAATATGCATGAGAGCGGGAGCTGCCCTATGATGTAATTGCGGTAGCGGCGAAGGTCAGTGCCTTTGGACAGCCTGTGCACAATATCAAAGCCCAGATGTACACACACCACTTAGGTTTCTTTATGGTAATCTCCCTGCATTTTGAAGACGGAGGATGGCTCTGCTGATAGTGGTGTGTAAATAGATGAAAATCTGCTTTTAATTGTGTTATCGCCAAACTTTTTATGCTCTCAGGGGTATGACTCTCACATTATAATGTTGCGCTCTCATGGTCTCTCCTTGGACACACATCACAGTGAGCCTTTCATCCAGGGAGCAAAGCTGTTTACAAGCCTCCCACCCACCCATGTGGTCCTATTCTCAAGGCCCTGCTGGTTGTGAGTATAATGGCCCTTCCTTTTTATTCATGTTCCAGCTCTGGCCCTGATCTGGCCCCAAGGATTCTACTGTATATCAAAGCACAGCATCCAAATGTTTAATGAGAATCACTGAAAAAAAAAATCTGTTTCTTGAATATAGATCCCTCGCTACATTATGAAATACATAATATGCCGTATAAGAGAAATCCAGCATGTTTGCCCTTTGTAGTGAGTGATTCATCCTGTGCTGAACTGAAGTAGTTTCAGTTATTCTCTCTGTGTTGTTTCCTGGTTGTTTTGGGTCCTGTGAATCCCCTCACTGGTACAGCTGATTGATAGAACCAGGACAGGAGAACAACTTCTATCACACAGCTATGACTGCTATCAGACCCAGTTCTGTCACCACGTGTGACTTTACTTTAAGAAATAACAACATGTACAACAGTACTTTACATGGAGTCAAACTTGTCCGTGAGGTATTTAGAGAGTTTTCAGTCAGTTTTAGTCAAAAAGGACAATGAAGTGTCAGTCAGTCAAATAATCTCAACAGGCCAAATCTTGACTTGATGACCACCATATAAAACTATTCAACTCACACAGCTGCAGCGCTGGACTGAAAGTTTTTATGTAAACTTTTTCTTGCATATAATTTTGTGTCAAATCAGTTTTGAAAGGCAGTTTGTAGTAAGAGTTCACAGTCATGCCAGCAGCTTTTTGAGGCTGTACTTAAGCACAGCGGTGCTCTTAAAGGAATAGTTCACCCCAAAATGCATAATTTTCCTCTTACTTATAGTGCTATATATCAATCTAGATTGTTTTGGTGTCAGTGTTGGAGATATCGGCCGTAGTCATGTCTGCCTTCTCTCCAATATAATGGAACTAGATGGCACTCAGCTTGTGGTGCTCAAAGCGCCAAAAATTACATTAAGAAGTCAACAGCAATGTCTCCTTCCAGAAATCATGACCAGGCTACTCAAGATAATCCCCAGACCTTGTTGTGAGCAGTTTCATGTAGGAACTATTTTCTTTTTACCAAACTACACCCGCTGATCGTATCACCACACAGAATAAATCAAGCATCTACTCACAAGAGGTTTGTCCTCATAACAGCATGAGATATAAACATTAATGGCATCCTTTTAGGCTGAGCTGTAATGTTAGATAGCTCTTTGGTGCTCGGTGAGCTAGCAGCAGATGCACGCTTCCTTTTGTGCCGTGGTGCAGTCGAGGGTGTAATTTGGGAGAAAGAATATACATGAAACTGCTCACAACAAAGTCTGGGGATTATCTAGAGTAACTGGGTCATGATTTCTGGAAACAGACGATGCTAAGTTTTTTAAAATGTGTTTTGAATTTGGGATGAACTGTCCCTTTAACTAGATGCTAACATGCTGATGTTTAGCACCTAAAGTTTACAAGGTTTAGCATTTTAGTAAAGGATGCTAACATTTGTCTAATTAGCACCTAACACAAAACAAAGCTGAGGCTGGTGGAAACGCCATGAGGTTTGCGGGTATTTTGTCATAAACTGAAATGTTGGACACATTAAATTTTGACCTCATTGTGGTTGCAGGATAAAAAGTAAAGGGATCGTCAACATTTTTATTGTTGAACCAAAATTCAGGAGTTGTTGGGAAATTTTCCTTCGAACCAGTATTGTCAACCTGCTGGTTATCCTCTGACAAAAAGTCCAGGGATCAACAAAATCTTTGTACAATGTCTGTACCAATTGTCATGGCAATCCACCTGATCCAGTCGACTTGAAGATGCTTCATTCAACCTCATAGTAGCACTAGAGGAAATGTCATTGTCACCATCGTCAGTGGGCCTTTCCCAAAGCGAACCTGCCCTACTTTCACTCTGTCGCCTCCACAGCTGAATGAAGCACCCTTCATTAAGGTACAGGTATAAATACAGCAGCAAGCTTTAGGGACTAACTTCCATCTCAGGAAAGAGAACTGTCTTAACTTTTCATATCCATGGAGAAGAACAACGCTTACTACGATTTTATGTTCGTCATACATGTTTGTATCACTTGTATTTGATCTGTACGGGCTGAATTTTTGTATATTATCCTTTAGTCGTTAAAATAAATAGATAAATCGTTCAATCAGTCAAATAGAAATTTAACTTACCCCCAAGCTGCTTTTGTAAACATCTCATTTTTTACTGGTTTTTACAACAGTTCCTGTAAATATACACCACCTCACAATCTAATGAACATGCTGTAGAGCTACAGTGTAATCTTCAAGTTGTTAAGGTCTGTATGACAATATGAAATGTCTATCTTAGCTTGGCCAGTTTACACTTGTAAGGGTAGTTACATGTAGCTTCATTTGTTTGGAGCATCTTCCATGATGAGCACAGTACAGTGCTGAACATGGTCAGTAAGTCTGCATCCATGCAGGCTCACGTTTGGAGGGTTTTATAACCCATTTCCACTCCCTTCTAGTTGGTTTGGGATGTCACTTAACGCGGGGGACCCTCTGTGTTAACTTGAAAACAGAGTGGAATTAGGTGAGGGAAAGGGTGTACGGGATGGTTTGGCAAAAGCCCAGCATGATTCCTCCTCTGGGGCCCGTGAATTTCATGGCAAACCAAGCGTTCCTTAAAGGTGCCAGACGGCAGAGATAAGGAGTTTCTGAGTGGGAATAAGTTGCCAGTTCTGTGGGAATCCCCCTGAATTAACAGCACAGAGGGACACTTCCTGTACAGTAACAACTAAGAAGATTTCCGTGAGCTTCTGTCAATGCTAATAACCACAGTGCTCTCACAGAAAGCTCCCCCAGGGCTGTTTGACCATGCAGGCAATGGGAGGGGATGATGTTGGGAGAGGTGGGGGTCGGTGGGTTTGAGCCGATGCCTCTCAGACTGTCTCAACTCATTTAGCTCTTCGAGGCACGGCCGATCCATCTCCCTCATGTAGAAATAAGGTTCATCATAACCCTGCTGTGTTTGGAGATGACTGGAGATGGTGAGAGCACAGAAGCGAGGAATGGGGAAGATGCGTGAGTGGACAGCGAGACCAGAAGACAAAAATACAGACAGACACGCAAGCAGATATTCAGAGGCTTGCTGAGGGGGTCTCGGGGCCTTCTGGGCATGCCCTAGTGCTGACATCAGCAGAGGCAGAGCAACCTCCACAGAGCACCGTGAACCACAAAGGGTGGGCGAGAGGAAGAAGAGAAGGGAGGGGCAAGGAGCAGAGAAGATGGAGGGGGAGGGGATAAGGATAGGGGTACAACACTTGTAATCGGATCATTGGCTACAGTGGGTTGAGTCGATGTGATCAATAGAAACTGCACATGCAGCAGAGAGCCTTTAATGGCCCTTAATCTGCATCAGGCCTGAACAGGAGGGCTGGAAGAGGAAGTCACAGGAGCAAAGGCAGCCTGCATCACATTACACACTCAACCTGTACTCGCACAAAGCCATGCACTTAGATTCTCTCTCACACACACACACACACACACATACATATATAGCTGAGTATAGACCGGTGACTCCCAGGACTCCGGGCCTCAGCAGCCAGCATGTCATATTTCATTCCTCTGCACCTTTTCATTTCATTTCAAATGCATTACATTTCAGACCTTTCCATTCGGCGCTACCCCCTGCGATGCAAAACCTTGGCTTGAACACACCGTCCCAGCACAGGACTTATTCCAACCTTTGAATTCAATAAGCAGCCTGACCACAGCTAGTGTGTCTCCACTCATCATCTCTGCAGCGCAGGAGAGGTTGCAGTCCAGTTATGAAGTATAAATGTGGTACCAAAGCTCTGCATGCAGCACTATCTCTTATTCCTTCAGTTCATATATTTTACTCATCTGCTCCATAGATTAAAGATTCATATTTATGAGGCCCTGAGCGGGGTGTAGCCAAGTGTCTTAAAAGGGCAGTGCAGCATAATACATATAAAGATAGAAATTAGTGAATGAGAAACACAGCAGCAGTCCACTCAATCTCTTCTCCTTTCTTTTACTTATTCTTTATCCCTCCACTTTTTTTCCCTCCGTACCGCTTTCACTTATCCATAAATTAAAGAGTGGACAGACAAAAACCTGAAAAACCTCAGGGCAGAACTGCAAAATGAATAACGATGGCCCAGTTATGCTCAGATGATCTTGGAGAAGAGACCTTTAGAATCTGTACCATGTAGGGTTCTCATTGTTTGCCCCCTTTCTCCATTGTTTTTTTTCCATTAGCCATATGTACTCACTCTGCAGTAGCATCATAAACCAGGATTGATGAAGCTGTCGTTTTTCATGTCTCCTGCGCGTACATTTTAGATCTTGAAGGACAGCAGGAAATGCAAGTATCTTAACAGCAGACGGATAGAGAGGCACTCCTCTTCACACTGAGACCTATCCACTTACAGTATATTAGCGATACACAGGGAAAATGTTTTTCTCACTCAAGGAGTTGCATCAACATTGTGGCGTTGATGTGATAGGTGCTTTCGTGTTGCCAGGAGACATTTGAACAGATTAATGACCCTGGGCCTTGAATTATTCCCTGTTGCTTTGAACACTGCCTATATGCATTATTAAATATTTCATTTGTCCAACAAATGCAGAGTTGTGAAGAGTGCTCTTACAGATTGCTGACTAACACACTGCGTTAGTTATTCCTACAGTTGGAAAGCTTCATAAATCAAATGAACATGACGGACTAAGGACGTGAGTTGCCTTGTATTTATAGTATCAGTTAAAATTGTAATTGTCAGTTTCATCCATGCTTTCAGTTGAGTAATTCAAATAAGTCGCCCACATGTAAGTTTTGTGCTGTACATTTTTTTAAAAATGGGCTTTGTCCCATAGCTACACATGCTGTTGGTTGCAAGCTATGCACAGACATTCACATTCACATACACAAACCTGCTTCGGAGTAAGAAAATTAATTAGGATCTTGCTACAAGAGCTCAGTTTGAACTTTTATTAAAGGGGCACTGATTTTACACACAGTGTCATCAGGGTTATCTCGGCTTGGGCTTGAGGTTTGAAAGAAAACAAACAGTGTTACAAACTGTAGGTGTTTGGTTTGAAAGGAATAGTCATTTAGAAAGCAATCGGGGTCTAATGAGAGAGACTGTGCTGTTGCATCATGGGAATTCGGACTAAAAGTGAGGATATCTCGGCCTCTGCTGCTTTGCTTTTGGTAATCCTTTTCTTATGTGTTTCTTTAGACACTCCCAACTTAAATTAAGTGCAGTACTAAATTGTGGGATTACCCCTTTAGTATAGTCTTTATATGCCTCCATGCAGGATTGCTGTTGCAGGAGGCGTTATGATTTTGGGCTGTCCATCCCCTCATACATATGTACGTCCCCTTCTTGTGAATGTGATATCTCAAGAATGCCATGAGGGATTTTTTTCAAATTTGGCACAACTGTCCATCTGGACTTAATGATGAACTGATCCGATTTTAGTGGTTAAAGGTCAAGGTCACTGTGACCTTGCATCCGTTTCATTCTTGTGAACACAATATCTCAAAACGCCCTCAGGGAATTATCTCAAATTTGGCACAAACGTCCACTTGGACTTAATGATGTACTAATTAGAATTTGGTAGTAGGTCAAAGGTAAAGGTCACTGTGACCTCACAAAACATGTTTTTGGCAGAACTCAAGAATTCATGCACTAATTATAACAAAATTTCACAAAAAGGTCTAATAGGATAAAACAATGAAGTGATTACATTTGATATCCTAAAGGTCCACTTCACCGTGACAAACACTTTACTGTCCATTATTCAGCGTCATAACTCAGGAACAGAAGGGGAGACATTTGGTTGGATCCTGAATAGGTGACTAATCTTGGCTGTCCATCTTGAAACTGTGCTGATTGTATAGATCGGTGCTGTCGGGGGGGAAATGTGTGTGAAGTGTCCATGTTTTCACAGACATGGATCTTAACTGTAAATGAAACTTGACTCGTGTGGAGACATACAACTGCAAGGCAGTAATTCTAGGTTCTTTCTTATTTTTCTGTGTGGTTACTTTCCAACTTAGTGACATAGTTGTAAATGGCTGAGCATAATGTGCAGGAGATAAATGTTAAAGGGAAACCTGAACATTTCTCATGTTTAGTGTATTATGGAGATGACAGTTTTTGAAATTGGTTTGGTATTGAGAGAGAACATGCTGCAATTCAAGCCCAGGCAATTGTGCACCATCATTGTACGTCCACTAACAGTGCCTGTTTTTTCCACCGACAGGCTCAGATGTTATTAGAAATGTGTCTGACAACACTACAAAAAGGAGCCTACAGAAAAATGAAACATGTTTCTTTACCTTTCGCTGATCTGTCCTGTTTGGTAGTGTGACTAAGCAAGTCTCGCTCAGGTAGAAGTCTTCTGAAATCTTGCAGACTTTCCCACATTGTTAAATATTTTGACATGACATTAAATCTTTAAGATAACACTAAACTATGCTCTCTGCACTTCAACCCAACAAACTCTTCCCAGCACTCCTCTCTCCAGCTGTCTCAGACATTTTCACCATTGTTTCAGAGCAAGACTTCTCCTCAAGCGCGACGTAATCACAATCACAAACAGATAATATAACAAACAAATGTTTAATTTCTCCTGTCCATAATGTCAGACACTAACAATAACAGTCTGAGCCTGTCAGTGAAAAACAAGCACTTTTATTGGATGTAAATTGGCGATGCACGACTGCCTGTAAGGATTACATTGCAGCCTTTTTTGCTGCTACAGCTACGGTTTTTTCTAAATACTAGACAAATTGTTGTCTTCATTGGTCACTTAGATACAATAACATGGGAAAATAGCATCCAAGGTTGAAATAGAGCAAAGTTTTCCTTTAAGGTGAACATTCAAGAGTTTTGAATCCCTTATTACTTATCATTATCTCCTTCGGTTGAGGGCTGGTGAAGGGAAAATGGTAATAAAAGCCCAAGTTCTCTCAACTTTGTCAGAAAATAAGCAGTAAATAAGTTTGACAATATCTAAATACGAAGTGAGACATACAGACCTGTATATATATGCTTGTATGTATGAATGGATGTATAGACACTATTGGACTTTGTAGATTTGAGTTGAAGTCAGTTTCCCTTTTATGGATGGCGCCTCCCTGTGGGCATCAGCGACAATAACATCTCTTAACACCAACATGTGCAGCATACCTACCCGCTCTTTGAACCCTTATTCTTTCCTGTAAATACAGACACAATTATACCATAAATATATGAACATGATATTTAATAAAATCATTCAGAGCTATTGAAATGATAATATAATTTGTGTGATAATTATTTGCCCTTTTCAACAGCTGCATTAACAAGATTACTAAAAATATTGAAAAAATATTAGATTTGCAAATCTTTCATTTCGCTTTCATTGTACCCAGAACAATCGAGTCTTTCCAGCTTAGATCTACATCATATCATTGTGTTCGGCAAAATGCTCAGCCTCTACTTTCAGTTCACAGATAATGATATAACCATGGCAACAGAGACACCTTGGAAAAGGGCAGGAAGAAAACTTAGACATTACTGTCAGTCAAAACCCATTTTTTTCAAATGGAGAATAAAACTCTGCTGATTATTTTACCTGACTTGCTGAGTAACACCTTGAAACTTCAATATAGCTTTGAATGTAAGACTCAACGGTGAGTCCTATTACATTAATCATTGTTGATGCTCCTACATTTGTCACTGACACTGGCAACTCTGAGCTGCACGTGTCGACACTTTCCTACAGTATACAAACAATGCTAATGAGCGAGGCAGACACACATATTCAAAATAATTTCAGGTTCCTCTGATCAACTGCGTGTCAGTTAACATAGTCATCAATAGGACTAATGTTCTGAGAGGACTTATTGAGTGACACGCCATGGCCCAGAGTGTGAAAACCTTCAAAACATCGAAGAAGTGCCAACCCTGAGACTTGCCCTAACCTTGCCTTGAGCCATGTGTTGATGAGTCTTCAGTGTGACTGAAACTTCAAAGGCATTTCAGCTCACTAAGCAGAGGATGCTCCTTCTCTCTCATCTTCACTCAAACTGAATCCCTCTCCAGAAGGACATTTTGATGGTTTGGAGAGAAAAAAAGAAAAGTTTGCTTGGCACTTTCTTGGAACAGCTTTGACCACTGTGGATAGGGGCAAATTAAATGCTGCTAGCATTAAAGTCATTAACCAGTTAGTTTGATCCCCAAATGGCAAAAACAACATGATGAGCCACTGAAGTGGCATGAAAGAAGGGAGTGGGTTTGCAGTGCTTCCTGTTTAATTCTAATCATTTAAAAAGTACAGCAGTTCTCCCTATTCATAAAACAGCAAAAAGACCTGAGAGTAAATGTTACCATTCTGCACTTTTCATCAGCTCTGTGAACAAAGTAAAAATCAGCAGCACATCAGAGGTCTCTAATTAAATCAGTGTTTTGCATATTTGAGAATTTGTACATCTCGGCACCATCACACACAACTAGTAATAGTGAGGGCGTTGTGAGGCGAATAAATTCCCTGCTTAGTTTTGTGTTCACAGACAAATGGAGGCAGGAAAAGTGTGGTCTTTTCAAAGGCTGCCTGCAAAAACCTGATGGATGCACAAATTAACACACAGAGGAGAGAGGTTGCAATCCAAAGCCTCCAATGTTATAATTACAGCTCTTTCTTCCTCCTTGACGAACACAAAGAGGGATTTTTCTCACTCCTCGCTCACATCCTCTTTCTCCCTCTCTTCTCCACCTCTCACTGCGCAGCTTGGCGAGCTGGCATTAATTGCTCCAAAAAAGCTGTGGAAGCACAACAAGTACTTCTCATCCTGGTATAATTGTGTCTGTAGGAGTTGGAGGGCTTGAGAAGAAAGAGGGCTTTGCTGCTTACAGGAAAGGCTTTGTAGTACGTCTCGGGAGCTGAGGATGTTTGAAAGAAACATGATATGATGGCGCACTCTGGTGGACAGACACTGAAAGGATGCAAATTTTTTACAGAATGAAATAAATGTGCACAGAGAAAATAAAAAAGGGAGGCAGAGTCACTTATAAGATTGTGTTTGATATGATAAAATTAAAAAATGTGATGTACGACAGCATTTGGGACACTGAGTGATGTCAGTTTATTTTCCTGTGAATCAGGAAAAACACAACACAATACATAACATGCACAGTAGACCATAACATGTCATACATTATGTCCTTAAGCTTAAAGGGGACACTTCACCCCAAAATCAAAAATTTGTAATTTCCCTCTTACCTGTAGTTCTGTTTATCAGTGTACATTGTTTTGGTGTGAGCTACCAGTTTTTGGAGATATCCGCCGTAGAGATGTCTGCCTGCTCTTGAATATAATGGAGCTAGATGGCACTCAACGTGTGTTGCTCAAAGTGCCAAGACCTACAACTGAAAAACTCAACAGCAATGTCTCTTTCCAAAAAATCCTGACCCAGTTACTCAAGATAATCCACAGACCTTGTTGTGAGCAGTTTCATGTAGAATCATATCTGTCTACCAAACTACACCCACCAACTGTATCACTGCACAGAAGAAAGCAAGCATCTGCTGCTAGCTCACTTAGCACCACTGAGCTAGCTAATGTTACAGCTCAGTTGAGGAGGATGCCATTAATGTTTGAATCTCACACTGTCACGAGCTAGAGCCTCTCGTCCGTGAGTATATGTACACTTCCTTCTGAGCAGTGACGGGCGTGGTTTGGTAGAAGAAAGTAGTTCCTACATGAAACTGCTCACAACAAGGTCTGTGGATTATCTTGAGTAACCAGATCATGATTTCTGGAAAGAGACATTGCTGTTGAGTTTTTCAGATGTATATTTTTGCGGCTTTGAGCACCATAAGCCGAGTTCAAAAAGGTTAGAAACAACTTGTTTAATCTGAAACAATGTGTTTGTTATACAGTTGTTGTGTGTTGTCTCTTTTTTATGTGAAATCCTAACCTGGAAAGCAAAGGTGGGACCAAGTCATCGTCTTAAGCAAGTCACAAGTAAGTCTCAAGTCTTTGCACTCAAGTCCCAAGTCCTAAACTTTGAGTATTGAGTTCTAAACAAATCATAATGCGCTCTACACCAAATGTATTTGACTACAGAGTGATAATATATTCCATTCTAAAAAATCATGAATGTTTTTTAAATTATTTTTTTATTTGTTAAAACAAGTGTGACAGACCTTAATCATAAAAATTAGCACTGACACACTTTCCTAGAATATAGCACATATTATAGTTCCATATCGGCCCCATGCCATTTGCCCACATGTGTGGATATACCCAAGATATGATGCCCATTTTGGGCCCATATCCACTTGGTACCCAGGTAGCCCTAGCATGACCATGTGGGGCCTGCTTGGGTAAAGCCATTGATGTGGACAACTGGCATGGGGCTGATATGGAACCCCTGGACAATCCCATATGGGGCCCATTTTTCAACCCATCTACTTCCCACATGGGCCCCACATACAAATGCTGGCTGGGATGTTTTATGTCTAAGTAAGTAAAGTAAGTAGGTAAATGAGCTGATTCATGGCAGACTTTTTAAATATATTTTTCATCTTTAGGCTTCAGATAAGGTATCATATGTTTACAAGTCAAAAGGCTTAAGTCCATGTGACGTCATTGGTGATCAAGTCCAAGTCAAGCTGCAAGTCCTTTTTGATTTTGTGGAGTCTTAAGTCATCAAATGTATGACTTGGGTCGGACTTCCAAGTCATGTGACTCAAGTCCTCACATGTGCTGGAAAGTAACTACAGGTAACTGTCAAGTACATGTAGTGGAGTAAACGTACAATATTTGCCTTTGACATGTAGTCGAAGTATAAAGTGGCATAAAAAATAAATAACAAAGTACCTCATAACTGTGCTTTAGTACACTACTTCAGTAAAAGTACTTAGTTACTTTCCACCATTTCTTGCATGACCGTTTTCATGTAATAAATCCCCAAATTCAAACTGAAAACCTTTATGACCATCCACAACCAAGCTCCTCTGTACCTCTCCCAACTCTTGCACATCCTCACCCCCACCCACACTCTCAGGTCTTTCTCTCCCATCCACCTCAGTCTCGCCAGCCCGCCTGACCACCATGGGGTCTGGAGCTGTCAGCCACTCTGCCCCCTGCCTCTGGAACTCCCTCCCACTGGACATTGGTAGCATCAACTCTCTCTGCACTTTGAATCCCGCCTAAAAACTCACCTCTTTCTTCTAGCCACACACATCCACTATTTACATAGAATTTTATTCACTGTAAACTTGTTTTGTTGAATATTTATTATTTTATCAGTTAATAACTGTTACTAAATTCCTCATCTCATTGATGTTTTTAACTTGCTGTTATTTTCTCTATCTTTGCCTGTCAGGTGACCTTGAGTGTCATGAGAGGTGCCTATAAATAAAATGTGTTATTATTATTATAATTGGTTGTTACACAGTACACAATTGGGAGGCTGCAGGGCCTGCAATATTAAAGGGGATATACACCTTTAATATTTTAACTATTTGATCAAACTAACTCCCTTGGCACCAACACACTTCACACCTACTGCCATCAATGTGCTGCAATGCAAAGCAGGAGTGGAGCTGTAGTTGCTGCTACTGTATATACACTCACTCGTTTACTCAGAGGCACATATGCAAACAGAAAGGGAGGATCTGTTTATAGGAAAAGTTTATATTTGAGTGTGTGTGGAGCATGGGAGTGATGCATATATGAGTAAAGACACAAACGCACGGTTTGCGCTAAACATGGATAATTTTTATTTAGCTAGTGAGTTACCTAGAGGAGAAAACTGTCACATCCTTGCAGTTGATGTCTTGCCGTTTTTGGGGGAATCCCAGTCAAGCCAAGCAGGGAGGGGGGGTCCACGTGGGGATTCTCCCAAAAGTGCTAAGAGTTGTTGAGGACAGACAGTCTGATTGAGCCTGAGGTACGGTAGAGTACATCAACATCAGAGCAAAGACAGTCACCCACAGGGCCCAAGGAGGCCACCGCTAGTTCTACCAGAGCAGCAGGTTTCTCCTCAGACAAATGCACTTCAGAATGACAGAATCACAAGAGAGAGAAAAAAAACAAAAATGTGCACTGGCTGGTGCTTGCCAGCCTGCTGCATAATTGTAATCTTTTGGTACACAGAAACAGATGCAGAAAGGAAGGGAACAGGTAGAGGGAGGATACATCCTATGATTGGCATGATTGTGGCTGTTTCCCAATTATTTCGTCCCACCTGTCAATCATCCAAACCTCTGTCTGAGGAGGAGCAGACGGCTGAATACAGATTCAAGTAAAAGATTAATTCGTACAGATCATCTTTAATTCTCTTCAGGAGCTGATGAAGCTCACCAATATCCCAAACATTTGAGGCATTAAAAAAATTACAAATAAGCCTGGTGAAATCTTCTGACTACTTCGGTTAGTCAGTTAGTTGCTCACAAACAAAATCAAAGAAGAAGAACACAGAGTTAGAGAGTTAAGGGTATTGGTAGAGGCTGTTTAGGAGGACTGAAAGTGCTTTAAAGACAGTTTTCAAAGTGGGTTACGTTCTTTTTCTCGTGAGACAGGAACACAGGGTTTGATGCACCAGTCAACGGATACAGATGAGTCCATCTATTGTCATGTTCAAGTGTTCAGATACATTGTCGTCTTCAGCGGGAAGATTTGTGAGAGCCTTTCCTCCTTGTGGTTAGGCAAATTTTATTTAAGGTCCTACGTCATTAGTGTTGCAGTTCTAGCAGAGAGCTTGCTTGAAGGTTACTGTTTATTTCTATTGCGCTCCTGGCGAGAGAAAAAAACAAAACAGAAAGAGATAATCAGTGGATGGTATCAGAACGAGTGCAAACAAGGGACACAAACAAACATAAACAGCAGCTAAAAGTGCAACATCAGAGCTGCTCCCCCGCTCTTTCATTCGCAAGATTAATGTCAAATGCTGAAGGGAAATTCACATTGAAGACACTTCTTATGTTTATGCTAATCGTTCATTCTTTCTGCTGTCAGAGGCAGATGCATTGAGATGAAATTGGGAATAACTCTGGGGCACTGCAACAAACTCTGGGACCACTGACAACATGTGACATCCTAAGAAGATGTGACACTTGATTTTTGAGTCCTGAAAGCATGATCTAGTGAGAGATCCTGGTCGTACTATTGTGACAGAGATGATCAAAAACTATTTATGAAGGCGATCAATACTGATTGTACTTCTTAGAGGAGATATATCATACCTTTATTGTGTCCACTGGCTTTCATACCACTCTGCAAATCTCATACATTACTTTGGATTCATTGAATGTTTCTATTTTGAGTCCATTCATTCCTTTGAATTATTTAGGGCTGGGCGGTGTATCAGCTTTTGAAGGTATATGAATATATTTTCAAATGAAATACAGGATGAGATGATACCAATTACATCAGTATTGTTTGATTTTGCACTACATAACCCGTTTCTTCCGTAAAGCCGTACCACTTTGCATCTCTCCTCTCTCACACTCCTCACACAACCCTGCCCCCACTCTCCCTCTGCGTCTGTATGCAAACTAGAACTGCAACAGTTAATCAATAAATCAACTATTAAATTAACTACCAACTAATCTGATAATCAATTAATCTGTGACAGTGATTTTTCAAGAAAAAAAGCTACTTTACAAATAAAACTACTTTTTTTACTCTATGAAAGTAAATGAGTGTCTTTGGGTTGTGGACAAAACAAGACATTTTAGGACGTCATCGTTGGCTCTGGAAAACACTGATCGACATTCTTGACCATTTCTGAAACAACTAATCACTAAATCAAGAACATCCTCAACAGATTTATCAACAGTGAATATAATCTGTAGCTGCAGCCCTAGTGCAAGCCGAGACCCATTCGCTCCTGGTCTCCTGTAAGACGAGGGAGACGCTGCACGGGTACATGTTAACCAGTGTGTTTATCAGTCTATTCAGGGCTGTACAGTGAGACACAGGCCTTTATGTCGCACATGCTACGCAAAAATCAGTATGTGTGATGAATGGCATTACCGCAGTGGCACCTGTGCATAAAGCTTTGTGTGTGTGCGAGACAGAGCTGCTGGATTGTGTGAGGTGAGAGTTTGTATGTGTGTGAGGTGAATCAATATCACATCGCTGTTCTACTTGGTAGTGTCAGTGTGAGAGAAAGGTCTGGCAGCACCCATTATTATAACGGTAGAGGACAAAAAACGCTCTGGATTGTTTGTATTTTTTAAACCAATCACAATCATCCTGGGCAGTGCTAAGCGCATAGCCTCACATATTACATCCTGTGAGTCACACTTGTCATGCAACGGTGAGACAGCGCCTGGATGCAGGTGACAAATGTGTTTATAAAATATGCAGCACAGTTATGGTACAGATATTTTTATATACAGATGTATATAACACGGACAAACAAAGTCTCTCTCCGTCCATGTTATGTGCATAAATAATAATAATAAATAAGGTAAGGTATTTAAAATAACGCCTGCATTTTTTCTACTATATTCATTTGGAAGGTGATGAAATCTCTTTTTAAACTCCTTCAACACAGAATTTGAATCATCTGAAACTACAGAAGACTTGATTGATATTTTAAGTGCTAAAATTTTGGGGCCTATGCAACAAAACTTTCAACTAGGGCTGCACAATATATCGATTATTCGTCATCTGTAAACAAATCACAACAGACTGTAGTATTACACTCAGGGATTTTTTTGAGTCAGCTGAAAGAGAAAACTGCACTTTAAAATATAACTAACACTTTTAATTTGATAATTTGTGTTCATTTAAATGTTTAATTTGTTCAATAAAAGAATGTTGGAAATAATTTCCTTTTTTTTTTTAAATTCAACAAGCAATATGTTGTATTTCAGCAGTATACTGAAAGCAGCATAAAGTCTGAGTACACTTTAATATCTGTTAATTTATTATAAGTAATATTGTTATCATGATATTCAATGTCATCATGTATCGCACATTTCCCTCATATCATGCAGCCCTACTTTCCGCCTCTGTGGCGCCAAGCTATGTGCAAAAAATGTAACGTACAGCCCCTTTTATTTATTTTCTGTAATTTTTTATTAACATGTTTTGCTGCTGTATGATTTTAACCAGGGAAGTATACCCTGTCTTCCCATTTTATTTTGAGGACAGTCTTTTTTAGGAAAAGCTTGTAACATGTCAGATGTGGCTTTGACTTACGACTGAACAAGCCAACTTCATAGAAAATCCTGTATTGCATTTTAACCTTAAAATACAGAAATGTTATTTCAATCTGTATCGCCCAGCCCTATGGAAAGATTAGTAATGATTTAACAGCTTCAGTCAGTTGAGAAGTGATGTTGCAGTATACTGTTCTGCTGAAAGTAAACTAAAAATAAAAGTTTTCCATCAATTCTGACTATTTGAGAACAGCTGTTTCTTCAGAAAACCAAATACATTCTTCATGTCATGTTTTGTTCCATTCTGACTTCCTGTTCGCCGTGGAAGGAACTGGTTTCCAAAACCAAATTATGTTTTGCATATTGTCTTAAACATTATATTCCAATATAAGCACAATTCGACCTTACTGAAGACAACACAAACAATCATGCAAGAATAAAAATCATGACTAGCAAAAATATGTTTTTGCAGGCTCCACGGATGAAAACAACCTCATATCTTATTTTTAGGCAAGTCTGTTGTTCTCACTGAGTTACACTACACTGACAGGAGAACAATCAATCACTAAAGTGAGGATACCTCGAGCTCTCTCTGTCTAGTGTTAAAATAAGTGAGACACAGAGCAAGAGAGTATCCGCTGTAACAAAAACAAAGAAAAGGAGTTTCGTAAGCCTCAGGTATGTGCTGACCAAAATGTCTGGATGTGTCATGCTGCAGCCTCTACATGAAGCTTGTAGTAATGCCGGTCTTGTGTATAAACACAACGCACAATTAACAAAACATAAGTAATCGCAACACAGCTCAAATGTCAAATATTCAAGGGTGTGTCATGGATTGCAATAAAAGAGGAATACAGTGTCCTCTTGAGTGGGTGTCCATGTGAGTGGTCTGGGAAAAGCCCTGTGAGACCAGTGTATCTCTATGCCCAGGATGCCTGGTATTCACCCGAACACAGCATGAGCCTCCTTATTACAGTATATCCACGGGAAGGAAGCAGCTAACCTCTAAGTATTAATTGCCACATTAGTTATGCTAATAAAATCCTGCAACAACATTTAGATCTAAAGTTATCTTTAAAACCACTTCGGGAGGGTGTTACAGTGCAGGTAGCTGTGCTGGTTTGACACCTCTCAAAGTTCGGGAAGGACAGGCCAAACAATAGAGAACAATTAACCTTGTCAGGCGAAGGAGGGTGAGGCCTCAGCTGGGCCGATCCTGTCATGTAGGAGGTCAGGGCTACAAAAGCAGCACAGCGCAACGCCTGCACGACGCAGGATGAAACAGGCTTTCTACTGACAGGTTGTTTTCAGAAGCCTGAAAACATTGACTTGAAATATTTATGAGAAAGTAACCCAGCGCATATTAACAAGGTCAGCAGAGAGGAGTCAATACAGCATCAATGGAGCACCAGCAGTAGGGGAGTGGGAGAAAAGGAGGGAGCGGGTCACGGGGGTTTTCTAAACGCAATTAGATTAGCATACTGGTGAATCTAAGAATGGATGCAGCAGAATGCTAGCAGTGATAACAAGTTATTCTCTCCTTGGCTGCTGTTTTTCCACAGCAGTAGCATCCCACAGAGTTTTTACTACTTAGACTAACATTTGTGGTACACCACTGTTATTACCACTGCTACATATTTTAGTTTCCCCTCGGAAGGCACAAGCTTACACTGTGTGTGCTTTTCAGAACTGTGTGCACAGGCAAATGTAATCATGCATTTTTATCATGTGTTTTGCTGGGAAACATTTCCCTTAAAATCAACCGTTTAGGCCATCTGAGGCAAACTGTACCAACTCTGAGGCACGCTGCAGCCAGTTTTCAGGCCGAGGGCTTATGTTGTTAAAGACTAATAAAGCATGAGGAGCCTGTGGAGAGCAGGGTGGCTTGGCGTTCAAAGGGAGATCAGAGCCTACATCTGCCTTTGTCTGAAAGGAGGAATGCCAGGAATGTGGGCTATTTCAGGAAACCTCTATGCATCTAACTCCACTTGGGCTGATCATCACAATCTCAAACAGCACAAGATGGCTGATGAGGAATCAGGGTTTCCTGAACGTGCCTGTGAGTAATGGTGGCATGTCAATCTGCTGACAGGCCTCTGGGAACTTCCATTTACACCAGACTGATCATTCAGCCACAGGATGTTACAACCTCTGTCTAAGAGCAGGTGGAACAAGATCAGCTGATTACAGTCTGGCTACAGCCTGTAGCAGTGACTCAGGGAAAGTTACCTCCCTTTAAATAAAGGGTCACTAAACTGAACTGTGTCATGCATACAAACAAGCTATTTACAGGGGACAGGACTATTTCTGTGTCTGTTTATCTCACCTTCCTCAGAGCCTCCTCCTCTTCCTGACGTTTCTCATAATGTGCAAAGTCATCAAAGATTGAGGTGGTATGCTTGTAAGTGGCGATAATTTTAAGCACTTGTTTGGCCTTCTCCAGAGGCACTTCCTGAGTGTCCCTGGAGTTGGTCACTGGCTTGTTGTCATTGTTCTCCAGCCGGATGTGTCGCAGCTGGTTGTTGGGCACGTCTTTGATGAACGCCCACTTCACCTCAAACTTGCCCTTCCACTTGTCCTGAGACCAGACGCCTGCATAGGCATTGTAGTCCACCGGTGAGCGCATCTCAGCCACACCACAGAAGTGCCCACTGCCGTTGACGCTGAACAACAGGTACAGGGGCCCCTTGTTGCCCAGTGAGCGGTAGGCACTATCCAGACGCTTGTTGCCATGTTCTGTACTGCACCAGATAGAGTATTTGATTGAGCGGTGGATGTCATCTTCAGAATAGCTCTTGATAATGAAAACACGTCCGTTTTTCAAGTTCCAGTCAAAGTCTTTGGGGTTGTAGTTGTTGAGGGCACGCAGTTTCTCCAGCACGGGATGCACTTCTCCAGAGCAAGGGGAGGCACTCAGTGGGACTCCCCCGCCCAGTCCGAAGCCCTCACCCCGGTTCCTGGGGGCCACCCAACGGTTGGGGGGGGGGCCAGGCTGCTGGGGTTGCTGCTGATGAAGGGGCTGTGGGGGGCCAGGTTGAGAGGAAAGGTGCAGGTGTGGAGGGCCAGGGGGCATAGGCTGGGGGTGTTGGGGGGACTGGAGAGAATGGAGCTGGAAGGGCTGGTGTTGGTGTTGGGGCTGGTGTTGGTGTTGAGGCTGAGGGGGCAACGGGTTCTGCAGTAAGGGCTGGGGCTGAGCTAGGAGAGGCTGCTGCACCATAGGCTGCGGGGGCATCATAGTCTGAGCTAATGGGGGCTTGTTCAGAGAGCCCTTATCGTCCCAAGTACCAATGTTCATATTGTGCTTTATGGGGGGCGGGGGAATGGCGCTTCCCCCCATCCCCATGTTGGCTTTGGGTTTGACCTTGGGCTGTGGCTTGGCCGGCTTCTTGGCAATAGCTGCCCAGGAGGCAGGTTTAGGTGCGGACGAGCTGACAGACGGAGGGAGGCTGTTGGCTGCCATACTGCTCATACCTGCTGTGCCTCCTAGGGGTGAGCCCACGGTTTTGGTGACAGCTGCCACCATGTCCGTACCGAGTTTCAACCCCGTCATACCTTGCTCAATGCTGTTCAGCACCGGGACTTTACTAAGCTGGGTGTCGCTACCAAAGCCCGCCTGTCCGTCCGTGATGGCCCGACCCAGCGAGCTGGGGGCGTACCCATAGCTGTTACTGTAGACTGAGCTCTGCGTGGACTGACCCTGAGAGACACTGGTACCCCAGGTGGAAAAGTCTGCATTACCAGGGAAGAAGTTGAAGCCATGCTGGCCCAGGAAAGGAGGGGTGTTTCCCAGGGCTCCTGGCTGGCTGAACACGCCATCAGGGATGAAGTGCGGCTCGCCATTGCTCATCTGTCCATAGGTAGTCAGGTAGGGCATAGGAGGGTCTCCTGCTGTTGACCAAGCGGCCTCTCCCAGAGAGTAAGGGAAACCAATGGATGGAGCATAGTAGCTGGGCATGTAGGGGTCAGACATTGGTGGATAGCTGTTACTCTGCGTGACACAGGGAGAGAGTCAGTTAATGAACTATACACGATGACAAGCAGAACAATTAATACATCAGCATATTATTAAACATGATGACATCATATGAAAGGTATGCTACGCAGGATTGTTGGCTACCATTTGCAAACATGCTTGCCAGCAAAAGTGAAACTAACACCCAACCCCAGATTCACTCTCATTTGGTGTTTCGCCTCACTGTATTTCTTTTTGTTTAGTTTTTCTGGTGCTGTGTCTCTTAGATGCCTGCTGCTTATGGTCTGGCACCTGGTTGCTGTATTTTTATAAATCTCCAACCTCACCTTAGCGCTGTAGGGGCACACGCCCATAAATGGCCCGCACACAGAAAACAAGAAGGAAATAAAAAAATACAGGCAGAGTCTCTGCAGAAAGATTCCTTGCCACATACTTCTAGCGGGTCATAACCTAAAATTGAGGGGGATTACCTCTGTAGGAGTCTATGCGTTGTTTTTTGGGGTGAAATCCTGCACTGGATATGTTTAAGAACTCTAAATATAGATTGTGGTTTGAGTTATAGGACTATATGCCATCTTTAGGAACAAACAAGATACACGGTGAACTAGAGTGACTGACGGCTAAAGTTATTCAACTAGTGTGCCCATAACATGCACCAGGTGACACATTCTCAGTCTGGACAGACCATGTCATAGTTTAACATAGGAAATTACCTGATTTGTCTGGCCGCTTAGATAAGGCTCAAAATCATCATCATTGACACCATCCTTTTGATGCATTGATCCGTTTTGCACTAAGGATGGAAAGAGAGGACGTTAAATCACAATATGTACTGTATGCGAGTCCAAAATATTTCAGGCTCGAGATGTCAGCTGATTATATTTCGGTCATGGTTAAGTGGTGGTCAAATGTGAAACATCACAAGATCCCAGTGTGGTTTAACATCATCAAAACAAACACACAATTAAAGACAGTCAGTGGCATGAATAGGCTGCAGTTAAAGGCGACAGTGTCAAAGCACAATCACTAAGTAAGCAGGGAGCATGATGGCTAATTTTAAAATCAAAACAGACTGTACCGCCTCACTAAAGTACCATTTCAAAAAGAGGGCTTGTGCTCCGTTTAATCATCAGTGGTTAAAGCCTTACCTTTATTTCCTTGTCCTTTAGGTCTCTGAAATAATGAGCAGCACAGGAAAAAGAGATGTTGTCAGATCACGACAGGAAGCAAGAGGCGCACACACACACACACACACACACACAGAGCAGGCTGTATCCTACATGAATAAATATATACAGTCGACTGTAGTAACCTCAGGCTAAAGCCATCAGCCCGGATGTTAACATTTACAGGTTGCTTCGCGTTATTATTGACCGGATGTCAAACGCTCTGACATCCAGTAACTAAACGGTGCCGCATTGGCAACCGGCTACAGCTAGAGTTGGTTGGCAATACAGTCGGCCTACATTACAGCTAATAGCTACCATATATCAAAGACTTTTTTTAGCCTGTTTGATCTGGCGTGCCAAACCAGATCAAACTGTTGTCGGCAAAGTTTCATTTGGCCGCACGGCTAATTTATAGCACCTTCCGGCTGTCAATACACGAACCTGATCGACTGTGGTCGCAGACATCCTCCAGGAACCGAAACTGATAGCTGTTTGTGAGACTGTCCACGGCTTCCCCCTGCCTCTCTCTGCACTTCGGTGCTTTCCTGGCTCGTCTCTCGGGCTGTCCAATCACTCTGTAGCGGCTACAAGGCGGCGTTTTCCTCCCGTGCTCAGACCTGACGACGATCCGCTTCTCGTGCTCGTTACAAACGGCGACTTTGTGTCTGTGGAGACGGCGTCAGTTAATGTGTGCGATCCTGCCACAGATGGTCTTTAACAGTCAATCTGAAAGTGACTAGTGTCTTACTGGAATATCCCTTACCATTTTCCACAATGGCGGATAGGCTTTTTACTCCCGCTTCCGTTCCGTTCTGCTGCTCCGTGACCTTCCGCCTGTGACGCTCTGAGTCATGTTACAAACTGACACTTCACATGACAGTCACAAACACACAACAAGTTCCCCGCTTACTTACATTAGATCCTCTATCCAGGCTTAATTCAGCCTTTTAACCCACCTGCTGTTACCCTGTCTGATATCAGAATATTAGTCACCTCTGCAATGGGGAGCCTCTTTTAGCTTAGCCTCTGCATGCCAGACACTAATGTATGGACGCCTGAATTCCCATGTGGATAACATGAAATAAAAATAACACAAGATAAAACCAGTGCAAAAAAAAAGTCAGTGGAAAGTCACTAAGCACTGTTCCTCAAGTACTGTAGTTAAATACAATTTGAGTACTTGTACTTTTTCCATTTTCTGCTACTTTTTATTCCTCTGGACTACATTTTAGAGGGAATATCATACACAGATTAAAGCACAGTATGAACCCATAACATATTTATTTTATCCTATAAAAATGCCCAAATGTTTAAAAGGTAGGCTGCAAAGTATTAGCTCCACATCAGCCAGCTAACATTAAAATACTACTACTAATAATAATAATAAAATAATAATAATAATCTTTATTGCTATGGCACTTTTCTAAACCAGAGTTACAGAGTGCTTTACAGTACCATACAATACCTGATACCTGAATATTAACCCTTTGAAACCTGCAGAAACGTCACTCCAGACACATTTCAAAAGTATTTTTAAAACCTGAGTAAAATGGTTTGATTTATTAAAAAAAAAAACAAAAAAAAAAACAATCAGCAATTTGGCATAAATATCTGGCAAACTGCAAAAAACTATTGAAAGGTGTCAAGGAATTAGCTGAGAGAGAGAATTATTAGAAAAAAACTAGGCAAAAATGTCCAGAAGATGCTATGTATAGTTTTTACAATAATAAATTCAAAATTAAATTACAGAAAAAAATATACTGTATGTTTACTATTATTATTTTTAATTATTATTTTATTTTTATTATAATTACACATCAAAAAATTTGGTTACAGAAAATATATAAATACATACTGTACACTTATTATTATTATTATTATTATTATTATTATTATTATCGTTATTATTTTATTATTATTATTTTATTTATTATTTTGATTTTATTTTAACCCCTTTTATAAGTCAGTTCCTGTTTTTTTTGTTTGTTTGTTTGTTTTACTTTTATTATTTGAGTCCTAATTTCTACTTTTCACGAATATCATGCTGATGTTTGGGTCATTTCTTGTTTTTAAAGAAATCAATTACCTAAGGGTTAATGCATTGTGATATGCATAATAACATATTGCCATATTTTTTATACAGGAAAAGAATGAAAAGTAATATTGTGCGTTGGCCTGACTCAGTTAGAAACTAATTTTCAGCAGGTTCAATACAATACAATACAGAGTACAGAATAAAAACAGAAACAATCAACAGAGGCAAAACAACAAAACACAAGCAGCAACATAAACAGTGAAGAGTAGCTGACTGATTTGGGGTGAGAAAAATGGAATTTGGGATTTAAATCAGTGGTTGCAGGTGTGTCCTTCCATCAGATAGTGTTAATATGTGTGTTTGAAATGTGTAACAGAGCTTATTGCTCTAATGTAGAGTGGGACCTTGCTCCAGATCTGTAAGTGTGACAAAATGATCTCTGACCGTAATTGTTTTTGTAAGGTGGTACAGGAATATGTGCATGTGAAATTGATTGTTGCTTAAATAAAGATAAAGATAATTGAAAAATACACCCATAGACTATATAGTTTTTACTTCAAATTGACTTCTAGGGTACTTCCCTTTATAATAACACTCAACATCAACAGGCCTTCGGCTGCCATTATGGAGGAAAGATGAAAAATGTTACTGAACTGCAGAGATTTTGTACAATTTATTAGTTTGGGATCTGAACATGAGTAAAAACAAACTAGAGACAAGAATATGACTGCTATATTTCATCAAGTACTGCACTTAAAGTACAGTTTTGAGGTATTTGTACTTCACTTTTCCATTCTTTGCTACCTTATACTTTCACTTAACTGCATTTGTCTGCCAGCTATAGTCACTAATTGCTTTGCATATTAAGACTCTGCACACAAAACACAGAGTCAGTTTATTAGATATTATGAATTGTGAAGATTAAACTGCATAACAGAATATTAAATCAGCTGCTACATTAAAATGCTGCACACATTTTATTTATTCAGTAGGCTATATTATAACATAACACTGATAAGCCATTCAGGTATATGAGTACTTTTGTTTTAATATTTTAAGTTAAACTTTCATAACAGTGGACTGGAGTATATTTACACTATACAAGCCTGTTACCATCTTTACTTATTGGATCTGAGTACTTCTTCCTCCACTGCTCCACAGAGCTGTAGTTGTAATGTAATGGACTACAACTGATGCGCTCTGTGAGTAAACGAGACTCACTGCTGCTACTCTCGCGATACTTCCTCAGTGGGTCGCGGAGCAGTATGGCAGCCGTCGCGCTGAGGTCCTGCCGCAGAGGACTTTCACAGATTTTAAGCAATGGAGGGCTCGCAGCTTTGTCTTCACAGCGTCTGGAAGGTTTGTTCAAGTCTCCGCTTTTGACACACTTATTCTTACAACGTTTGACATGTCTATGAAGGTATTTAAAGGCAGACGAGGGGGTGTGGCTCACACAGACTGCGTCGTCTTAAAAATTTAGGGCATGTAAACGGTGCTGCGTTTGCGCTTGTGAATGTTTTGCGCCATATGTGTTCATTATTTTAGTATTTGAAACCGCTTCGACATTAATTAGCTCCACTAAGATGTGTAACTGTGGTTAAAATATCGGTATGTTAGGTCGATATGATAAAATGACCACGCTGTTTCCTCAGTATCCATGTGCGGATTTCTAGATTGCGTCAATGGAAGTCTTATCTCATAAAATAGGGTGTGTATACAGAGAAGTTGTTTTATAATGTAGCTTATTTACCGTACATTGAATCACTTACACAACATTTTTGCCCACATCACTAACATTTTGTACTGTGTCAAGCAGGAGTCAGGAGACACAAGTCCACAGTCCAGTATGCATCACGACCAGACCTTCCTAAACTGGCCTACAGAAGAGTGAAGGGGAAGAGTCCAGGTGTGGTCTTCCTCCCAGGATATGGCTCCAACATGAATGGACAGAAAGCTGAGGCACTGGAGGAGTTTTGTAGGTCACTAGGGCACTCATACCTTAGGTAAGTCATCCAAACACACCACTTAAGAGTAGTGCATACTGAGATAAATATCATGCCCATGATCTCAGACTAAACAGTCCTACAGATTAGATCAGATACATACAGTGTGTGTCTTAAATATATGTAGTCTGGGTTTCCATCTTTAAAAACCAAGAAACACCTACAATACCTACAAAACAATACAACTTTTGCGCTTAGCAATTAAACTATAGCTCTTAAAACTGAACACAGATTATCCAGAGCGCGCTACAGATTTGCAAGGAGCAACAATAAAATAAATGTACTGGAAAACACAAATGAATACACCCACAGCTACACTCCTACAGCCCTGAGAGCAACAGGAGAAGCACAAGAAGACAATAAGAAACAATTTTTAAGTTGTTCATTGACTCGGATAATTTATAGAAAAATGACTAATATCTGTGGGACAACTGCGGAAAATACACGGTCACTATATAATTAAGTTACAGTACACTTAGCGGCACTGTGAAATAAGAAAACTGAACATAAATGTCACAAGTCTTAGTATAAATAATATATTACATTGTGTTTGTTTTGAACACAATCTGATTTTGTCTCCAAGTATAGTGATGGATCAAGAAAACATAAATTAAATTTAGTGGATTTGGTTATGGCGAGTAGATTTTGCTGGCAGGACCTTTAACATCTTGTTTCATATCCTTTTCCATGTTCCTGAATTATAACAAGTGGTGATGTTTTTCACTGAGATGGACCCTTAATTTCAACAGACTTGAAAGAGCTTTGTTCAATCATTTCCAGGTTGAAAAGCCAAAGAACTCCATTTACAATTATGTGTACCAACAAAAGCAACAACTGGTAACTGAGAGGCCGTAACTAGCAATCATACATGTATATTAAAGTTATCGCTTAATTTTCTCAGTTTTCACTGAATACCTCCAACTACTGCAAACTTCTAATTGTCCTACAAACACTAAATTCCTGAGGTGGCTGGATACAAAAGACATGGCTCCATCACACTGAATACTCATCCCATGTTAATTGAAGTATATAACTGATTTCCTGCACTCACTGTGTCCTAAAAAGAATGCAAATTAACTTTGACTTTGGCCTCTAATGGCTTGCCTTTGTTTGACCCTCTGATACCCATGCCCTTTGGCTGTTCTATTTTTGTCTTCCCAGGTTTGACTACACAGGACATGGGGCCTCAGAGGGGGTGCTATCAGAAGGAACTATTGGCACCTGGAAAAAAGATGTCCTTTACGTGTTGGATGAGTTAGTAGAGGGGCCACAGGTAAATATTTCCTAGGGTTATACCATCTTGCACAGTACTGGTGATGAGTAATCAATGAAGTTATGAAAACTGTGCTCAATAGGGATGGGAATTTAGAGCCGGTTCCCATTTAGAACATATCTGAATTCAAGCTAGCTAGAACTGTCAGAGCTTTTCATGTAAGACTTGTGTCATGAAAAGAAAACATGTTGAAATGTTTGTTTTTCAACAAGCTGTGCAAGAACGGCGAAATGTAAGACTTGCAAAACCTTGATTTCAGTCAAGAGTTACAGTTACAAGTAGGCTTGGGAAGTAGCAAGGTATTAAGGTATACCGGGGTATTTAGCAATCTTCTATACCATCCAAAACACAGGTGCTCCTCTTCTTTTAAACAAGAGATGTTGTATTAAGGCATTGTAGTGCACAGCATGCACCACCACAGGTCAGTCTATACTGATGGAACAGGCAGCTCCACTGAGAAAGATGGCGACTGCAAGTGGTGGAGATAATGTTACAAGACTAGTAAAAGAGAAAAATGCCTCTGCTTCTATTTAGGCATATTGCCACGTATAACTTTATCTTGAGATGACTTCTTTCAGCTGTGAAAGCAGTTTATTAGCCATATGATTTTATTCAACTCATCATCTTCATTCAGCCATCTGATGAGTTGGCATCTACTACAGCAACAAGTGGCATCAGCTCCTCTAGCAAGAAGGGCGCTTATGTCCCATCTTTTTGTCATTCTGTGGGCCATGAGTATAAGCAAGACTTGTCTAAGGAGACTAATTGCATATTAGACACGCAGTATTGTAGGCCTGGCAATGATTTACATTACGTCTATCACCAGTAGCTCAGCTTTAATATTTTTTTTTTTTTACACACAAATACAGTCATATGCTCTATATCCTGATGAAATGTCAGAAATGTATTAAGGTATGAACAAATGGATACCGCACAAGTCTAATTACCAGGTTATATTTGTTCAATATACATGCATTAAATTACAAGAATATGAGTTTTTAATAACCTGCAGCTTCATGGTCCATCCTTACATAGTGGAACTAGTGTATCTCCTAAAATCAACCAGTAAAAATTATTAGATACTCATAGATTGATAGATAATCAAACATCAGAGCCACAAAGGAAGCCTGTGAAAAGAGAAGGAAAACTGGAAAATTTGTGTTGTTTGAACACACTATATATTATGTTAATCACAGCCACACAAATCCTCGAGCTGGTTGGCAGATTTACAGCCAACAGGTTGGCTCAACTGTTTATCCAATATGGGGTGTGTTTCAGGTGATGACTGACAACTTGTTGAGCTTTGTGCTAAATGCAAAATATGTGTTGTCATTTTTGGCTCGCACATCCTCGCACTGGGGACGCTTTAGTGAGCATCAACCTTTGTGTTTAAGTACTATTTTCAAATTCTGATGGCAAAAATGCAACTCTTGTTCAATGACATGTTGACGCTACACCATCACAGTTCATCTCTGCACGCTATTGTGTGTTTCCATTCGTCCATCGTACATTTCACATTTTATTACTTTGATTGGTTGTAAATCTATCCAGTTATGCACAAAGGTATTTTGATATATGGCCATAGAGTGCATCAGATATGACGTTTTTCTGTAAGCTGATGCAGAAAGCCAATGTCAATTTTTCTGACAAACTTCTGTTGCAAACAAAAGTTTATGATACTTAGACATTTTGTTCAGCAAGACAGTCTTCGCAAATGAACACCACTTTAATGCTTTTTGAAGCGTGTATCGCCATAACTAAAAAGCTAACGTTAAATGACCTACACCACGGTGGCATGACTTCAGTGTCACCACCACAACAAGGTTGTAAAGCTGTGTTCAGTGTGATGATGTTGTGTGGTTTCATTTAGCCACTTGTTAGCAATTGCCTTTTTTAAGACGCCCAAAGGCTGTAAAATTTACAAGTGGGGCATTTGCTGACGTTTTTATGTCGTAGAACAAAACATAAAACGCTCTTAAACTTGAGTTAACCACAGATCTTATTTCAGGCATCTAACCAAAACCCCATAAAAATAACGCTGACCTCAAGACAAGGGAACCACAAGTGCTAGCTCATCTCCAAGTCTTAGGACTCATTCCTGCACCACTCTGTTGATAAGGCCTATCGGAAATCAAAAATTAGCTGAGAGGGCTCAAGTTCAACTGTAGAGTAACTGAATTTTACAAATGTTCATTTTTAGTCAATCGTTTGGGTTTTTTTTGTATGGAGACCCTCTCCAAACATTTAAGACATAAAAAATACTTCTTTGAATAATGTAAGTTGATGTTTTTTCCACAATAAGTTCAATTACCTCGTTAAAATCTCAAAGTTACATCCACTCATTCTTCAGAGCTCTGGTGTCAAACTCTGCACATGTCATTCTGCAGTGAAGTTGAAAGATTGAAGTGAAGTAACAATAAGTGAAACACATTTTTTAGAGAATGGGGACTGTATTATTCGTTCATTATCAAGTCATATAGTTAACACTAAAAAAACTGTATTTAAAACCTCATTTTGCTCTCAAAAATGGATTTATTAGAGAACCAATAAAAAAGAATCAGGGCAAGAGCAGAATCAATAATTTAATTAGAGTTAATTGAATCCTTTTAAGTTCCATCCCATTGTATGTTCCACTATGTCTCCAGAAGATGTCACTGTGCTACCACATTTGTGTTATTAGTCCATCACCACTGTGGTTATACTGCGAGAGTCTGGTGTTGTCTAAAAAGTAAAACAATCAGTTTGTTATTTGATTTACAGTCTATTTATGGTGTTTTTGTGTACATGTAGATACTGGTGGGTTCCAGTATAGGCGGTTGGTTCATGCTGCTGGCAGCCATTGCAAGACCAGAGAAGACTGCAGCACTGGTTGGCATCTCCACTGCCGCTGATCACATTGTCACATCATTCAACTCTCTTCCTATTGAGGTAGGGACATGTAATATTATCACCTATATTAAATGTTCTGTTTATGCCGTACAAAACTTTGCAGACATTTTCATTTTAATGTTTTTCTGAATTGCATCTGTCCATGTTTGAATGCACAGACACGCAAGGAGTTTGAGGAGAAGGGGGAGTGGACAGTCCCCACCAAACACTCAGAGGAGGGTTTTTATAAGTTTAGCATGGACTTCCTGAAAGAGGCAGAAAATCACTGTGTCCTCCAGAGTCCCATCCCCATCACCTGTCCTGTACGGCTCATTCACGGGCTCAAAGATGAGGACGTCCCCTGGCACATCTCCATGCAGGTTGCAGAGCGCGTCCTCAGCCCCGATGTGGATATCATCCTGCGGCGGCATGGCCAGCACCGCATGTCTGAGAGGGACGACATCAAGCTCATGGTCTACACTATCGATGACCTCATAGACAAGCTGACCACTCTGGTCTGAGAAAGGGATGGGGGAGTGAAGCTTGAGAGGTTGCTGAGATGAGAGAAGGACTGTGTTTACTGGGAAGTCAACCCTCAAGAAATTTACCAAACAATGGCATGTCTCTGCCAAATATGACCTTTTATCCATCTCTGTTACTCTCCCAGTATTTCAGCTGTCATGTCATCATGCCGTTACATTGCAAACTATAATGAAAGGGAGCTCCCCTGCTAGCTGTTCCCTTATATCTTCAGGTTGCATTTGTATGTGTTCTACGTTATTATATGGAGTGTTATGTTGGCCTTTATTAGGTCTGCTGTTGCTGCTGTCCCAGCCGCCGTTCATACTGTTTGACTGTTTCCTCCTCCCTCTTTACTTAGACGTGTAGTTTTCCTGTGCCTTTTTTAATCACTTTTCACCCGTTTTGGCCAATAAAACCTCTGCACACTAGAGTGCAGGTCTCCGTTTGTTACCACAACATAATCATCTGACAAACAACAACTGTCTCCATGAATTTAGACAGAGTGCTTTTGATTACAGAAACGTATTTTAAGCTAAGTAATCAATCACCATGATTGCTTAGTAGATACAAATTGTATTTCTAAGTGAGAATAATAATAATTCAAATACATTTTTAATTCAAATCCAGATGAAGCAAACGACAAAACAATGAACAAATACACAATTTGCCACATACACTAGTACATCAACATGAAATCTTGGTTCTATATAGTCAGTTAAAATCATCAAGGGCTGTAGGCTGCAGCCTTGTGAGGTTTATTTTTGCTAGCAGAACATTCTGTTACATGACTCCTCATACCTGTTGGCCTTTAGCCATAGAGAGGCCTGCTGAATGGAGCCACTGGACTGTTGATTATTAACATGTAATTGGCCACTAGCTGCACTGTGCTCAATGGGGTGAAACCAACCCCTTAACTCTCGGGTCCACTTAACTGCAGCAGTGACCTTTAACTCATGGTTGAGCTATGTAGTCAGTCATTTTTGTGTCAAAACTAAAGTCAAACATCAATTTATGGGAGCATACACTAGAGCAGTTGTAATGCAAGTAGAGGCGATGGTGCAAAAGGGCGCTGCGTATGATGTTTTACTTTACTGTGAACTCCTTGTGCTATAGCTTATATACATATAGCAACAGATCTTTGTTTGCAAGGAAAAGTAGTTTTGTTGTCTAGCTGCGTAAAATAAGATAGCACACTCTCAACACTGAGCCACAGCACTCTGCAGACAGCATTTCCCATATCCCCAACATTTATCTACCACAAAAAAACTTAATTCAGTAAGTGAAAGGAAATGGCTCTCATCAGTAAGAGAACCTGGAACAAACAAGAGCATTAGTGTTTGCCTTGTGTAGAAGCTAAACAGACAATAACAAGTCAGGAGGAGACCAACCGGTTAAAGCTGCTATTCTAATAAGAAGCAAACATCCACTCTGCTCAGGTGCCTTTGAGCAAGTCACCGAGTCTAGCAGATATGATGAGGTAAAAGAGGGTGGATTTATGTCCAGTATTGACTTCGAGCTTCAAGCAAGAGTTTAAAAAGAATTAATTGGGCACCATCATGTGCCTAGGGTGGTGTGCAGAGGGTCACTTCATGCTGCAGCTGAGCACGCACTATAGTGACCACTGTCCGGAAGTGGTGTCACGTCGCATACTGTTGTTGAGGCACTCTGTAGGGACCCCTCCTTGGGAGCTGGCATATAAAACGAGTGACCCGCCCCTCCCGGACAAATGAGATCAGCCCGGCCCGACGCGCCTGTGCTGCGCTTCATGGATGCTTCAGCAGTTCAGCATCCTCAGCCCTGCCCAGCTCTGCGGAATTAACACTGTGACACGGACAAATCTGACCGCTCTCTCCTCTCCAGTAAGTGCAGCCTTTACTGAATCAAACTGCTCTGAGTGCATGACATAATGTTTTTGCAGCCGATTCAGTGTCGCAGCTAGTGTGTGAGCTTTGCGCAGTTGCCTTTGGGTTAGTAAAGGTTTTTAAAGGATGCAGAGCGCGCAGCGATGTGGTGTCGAGGGCATTAGATGGCCAGACTTTGATTGAATTTGCTGAATTTATCTGTCAACATTGCGCCCAACAACAGAGTGAAGACAAAGAACTAAAGAATTAACAAAAACCTTTTATATGCGGCACAGAGGGCTGACGTAATTTAACTAAACTGTGTTGCAGGCTAAATATAGAACTGTTGTTCGTTGTGTGTATGCATGTTTGGCAAGAGGGCAAACTTTCTGAAAATGCATTTGATTATTTAATTCGCGTCATGATGACAGCCAACTGGAGGTCATACTTGAGACATCATCTCATACAGCGCATCACTGCACACGGCGTGCCGGAAACTGGCTTGATTGTTACCATGGCAATAAGAGGGCTTGTCCCTGTCCGGGACAGCAGCCATGGACCACACCCTTCTCTGCTACAGTCTCCAGAGATGCGCCTGGGTGGGCTGCTGAGCTGTGAGGAGACAGACTAAAACCTGGATTTTTGGCTTTTCTTTAAATATTAAAATAGTTTATAATAGTGCTGTAATTCTTTATATTTTTATTGTAGTAAAAGATAAAAAAAATTAGACTTTTGAAAAAACTCCCTGATATATCACAACAGGTATATTCTAGAAATTTTATGATGATGTTTTTTGCCAGATAGTTTTTCTTTCAGCCTCATGCCTACCATTTGCTCTCTTCAGGGCTACCACACACCACATTAACCAGAGTGTTGCGAGAGCTGCCATGGCGAACAGAGGGCCCAGCTATGGACTGAGCCGAGAGGTGCAGGAGAAGATCGAGCAGAAGTACGACCCAGACCTGGAGCAGCGGTTGGTGGACTGGATACTTGCACAGTGTGGGGGAAACCTGGAGAGGCCGCAGGCAGGCAGAGACAACTTCCAGAAATGGCTGATGGATGGAACAGTGAGTGACTGCAGTACCTGCACTTAAAATAGAAGTTATATTTAATTATTAAAGCTTGAAAGTAACTCTGACAGATTTAAAGAGGCCGTGAATAAAGGCTAAAATAGACAACCAGATTTATGTGGCCATTTATTTCTGAAAGCTTCAGTAAATAATATCGATCAGCATTTGTTGTATTGCAATATTATATTTTGTAATTGACATGACAGACCATTATCATCACTCTTAGCTGACAGAGGGCTCCCATTGATGGTACATTAATGACCACTGTGTTTGTGTTGCAAAAAAACCCCAGTGAATTTTAAATAGCTAACTGTTGTGGTCCTTCCTTAGCAAACAGATCATTTTTATACTGAGTCATTCTGGCAGCTTTCGATGGAAAACTCCTCTGCCCCCATGCTGAAGGTGCTCAGCACTGTTAGACTTAATTAACAGCCAATTATAAAATGCACCCTGCACAGTGCTGCACTGTCCTCCTGCTTGACACTCCAGCTGACTGTAATTTAAAAAAAAAAATCATTCAGACAAATCCATGGTAGACGAGGCAGAGACATCAATTTCTGCACCACCGATTAACTCAACAGGCACTAACGCAATGCAGCCACAAAACATTATCTACACTGTTGGGAAATGACTCTCGCAATTAGAAATGGTATGAGCTTTCACAACTAAATCCAATTGCATTTTTATACTTGTTCTCTCAGGCAATGGCAACAGCATCACACCCCCAACCCTAACATAAAATATCAATTATGGCATTTAAGCACGGCAAATAAGAGTGTCTTAGGGTGAACTAAAATGCTCAGCTGTCATTTAAGTGTGTTAGTTTAATATTACCAATTCATATTTCTGACCTCCTTTGTCCCAGATCCTCTGCAGGCTTATCAACAGCCTCTATCCGAGGGGAAAGGAGCCTATCAAGAAGATCCCAGAGACGCAGATGGCCTTCAAACAAATGGAGAAGATCTCTCAGTTCCTGCAGGCAGCTGAAGCTTATGGAGTCACAACCACTGACATATTTCAAACTGTGGACCTCTGGGAAGGTGATTTTACCTCTGATTACTCACATTCATCTCCTGCTATAGTCATTCACATTGATGAGCAGTTGTCACTACACGTCATGACAAAATAATCTTTTGTTCTGGCATTAGGAAAGGACATGGCAGCAGTGCAAAGAACTCTCATGGCTCTGGGGAGTGTGGCTGTCACTAAGGACGATGGTCATTACAGAGGTGACCGAGACTGGTTCCACAGGTAAGGATAAGCCTCACTGTAACAAAGAAGCTTTTCGCAACTGCATGCCCATGATGTTTCATGTTCCTCTACCTCACTTTGTAACTGTTATTCATGTGCAGGAAAGCCCAGGGGTATCGGCGAGAGTTCAGCCAAGAGCAGCTCCGCCAAGGCCAGAGTTTGATCGGCCTGCAGATGGGCAGCAACCGCGGGGCTTCCCAAGCCGGTATGACGGGCTACGGTATGCACCGTCAGATCATGTAGGGCATTTACTAGCTAACCCGCTTCCCTGCTTCCAGACCTTATTTTCTACTACTACCACAAAAAGTTGTAACCCCAAAACCCTAATATCCTTTGTAGCACCTGCCGTGTTAACCTCAATTTTCCTGGAATTGCTGCTTTCCCAAACAGAGTGTTCTGTCTTTAAAAATGATGTCAAATGCTGTAGATCCTTTCCTCCAAGCTCTCCTCCTGTTCCTCTCTTCCCTCTTGTCATGTGCTGATCCTCCTCTAGCATTGTTTACTTTCCATGTCCAAATGATTACTTAATGTGGAACTCAACGTCATTCAACATTAGTTTAGTCTTGTAGAGAATTTAAGATTAAAATCTCTATATAAAACAAGCCATCAGTGTTATACACATTTTAAATCTGAAATACTGTAAGCCACTGTTCCAGCATGGTGTATATATTTATTTGTACTTATGTAAACATTTATTTACATTTCTCATCGGTCATTGTTTTTAGGATGATGTGTTACTGTTAATTATTTTGCCTTAAACCCAATGGAACTCAGTGACGATGTCTCTGCTTTCTTGTCTGAAGACTTGTTGCAGTATCCTCTGTAACCAAATCAACCTCACGTTGTGCCTGGTTATGGGACTACAGAGACCGGGTCCTGATATGTTGGCCCCAAATCTTGATGAGTTTCATTCTGAGCCATGCCCATGTTATTTGTTTGTTAAATTACGTCTTTTGTGTCCATGCAAGTAAATGTGCAGCAGCCAACATGTATGACAGTGACGTTTCCATTTCTGGTGCCAGGTAAAGACTTTGCTTGAATGTGCACTATTATGTATTGTCATGTTTATATTTTTAAATATATTTATATCTGGGGGCTTGTGAGAAGAAGTATTGAAAAAATAAAGTATGTGAACATATGTTTGCGTCAGTCTGCGTAACACACAAGCTGGGTATCTAGATATGTGGGGAACCAGGGGTGTTTGCTGTGTGTTCAGAGTGTCGGGGGTGTTTTTCTTATCTTGGTTTTATGTTACAGCTCCTCCCTTACGCCCATCCCTCCTGTCTGTCCTCACTGACTGCACACAATCTAATAAAGGGCCAGCAGCACGGCATAATGATTAGGTTGACGGTTCCTCTACCACATAGTCCTGATTCAAGTCTATGTGCCAGAAAACCTTTGCCTCGCTGAGCGACCTTGAGTAAGATATTAAACCCCTTGCTGGTCCAGTAATGCTGTTTAATAGCTGATCTTACCTTGTGGAGGGTGAAGCAAAAACAAAGGAGCTACTGAAACTGCCAGAAAATGTTTCTAAAACCCCTGTATTGTACTGTTCTTTAGGAAAAGTTGTAGTTCTCCATTTCTTTTATATAGCTTTACCATCCTATGGAAACTCAGTGAGTAAATGTTCACCCTAAACATGGTTTAGCATCTAGATAAGATCTGAAGGACACTATCATTAAGATAAGCAGAAACCTTTGTCTAAGGCACTGAAGTTGGGCTTTGGAGCACAAAAGGTCACATTTTATGTCAGTGATCCAGTTTATGGGGTCAATTGTTTCTGACTGTTGGCATTTTAAAGGGCACATATGAGCAAAGCACGCATGGATTAACATTTTAGCTTGTTATTAGCATCCAGTGAGTAAACAGAGCCCATTACAATGCTGTCCTTTAAATCTTGGACAAGAACAACAGCTAATAATATTCTATAGGCATCTATTACTAATGCAATCTTTTTACTGGTCAATTATAAAATAACACAAGTCAACATGGAGACAGCACGTGATCATTTGCTTAAAGGAATACTTCAACTCCAAAATGACCATATCAATTTGTTATCCCGTGTTACATTGAATTCATGAAGAAAACTTTGTTTTTCTCGCATGTCAACAAAGAATCCAAAAAGAGAACACTGATCTAAACTCTTTTGAGTTTAATGGAGTAAAAAGTGGCCGCACCAGCAAATCTACAGCAAAACAGTTTACAAAATCTCACATAACTTGTGCAGCATAATCCACGTCTTACTTGTCCAATCATATGTTCAGTATTTCCCAGACAGACAGCCCCTTGTGACGGGGAACTGAACAAAAAGGGAAACTTACCCTTGCTCTCTTCAAAGCCAGATTCCATTGACAAAAACAGTAATTTTACCTCGCTGAACATGAGAGCTGCTGGTCCGCCACAGCCTCGATCAGTTAGTTTGTTTTTACTTTTATGTGACTCTGGTGAATTTGAGCTAAATATTTAAAACACCAAAGTCACACAATAACACAATCAAATGAACTGATCAAGGCAGCGATAGACCAGCAGCTCTCATGTTCAGTGAGGTAAAATTATTGTTTTGTTTTTGTTTTTTCCCCGTCGGAAATGTCTGTCTGGGTAAATAAAACTCGGATTGTGCTACATGAGTTGTGTGAGATTTTGTAAATGACTAAGTTGATTTAGTTTTGCTGTTGTTAAATAACTTTTCTCAATTTTATATATTCTTTGCTCAACTGGAGGCATGCGAGAAAAATATTTTCCTCACAAATTCAGTGGAACATGGGGTGATATAAATGGTCATTTCGGGGGTTGAAGTATTCTTTTAAGTTTTATATCCTGTTCTCTTCACTGTATAGGGAGGCAGCACATGTAAAACTATGTGGCCTCTTGCATTTCTGGCCCTGACATACACTCTGTGCTTATTATTAGCCTCAACAGACTAGAGAAGCACCCACAGGGGCACAGGTGATGTGTAACTCATAGACACAATAAGTAAGCCACAAACAGTTGGACCAATGAAATGGCTTTGACAACTGAGGTCACTCTTGTCCAAAGTTCTTGTCCAGCTCATGTTTTCTTTGGTTGGTCCCAGTGGCGCATGTGGTTATGAGGCAAACCATGCGCTCATTTTAACGCATTTTAGTTTAAAAGTTTTTGCATTGTTGGATAGAAACGTGCATCAGCTGCAATGTTGCGGATGAGGTTTAGTGTCATTCTCTTGCTCCTTCTATTGGCAGTCAGGTGTGTTACACAGGAAGTAACCCCAAACAAAGGCTGCGTTTGTGGACACCCTGGTATACCAGGGGACCCTGGACACAATGGCACCCCTGGCAGAGATGGCCGAGATGGACTCAGAGGTGAAAAAGGTGATCAAGGTATGTTTAGAAGAAAATACCTCTCCTCTAGAATCTGACTTTATGCACATTTTCTAAATGTTTAAAGCTTCAACTTTAGAATTGTTAATCACAATAATTTATTAAAAGGTCAAGTTGGCCCTGTTGGAGCAGCTGGCAATGATGGCCACAGAGGAGACAAGGGGGAACCTGGTATGTATTTCCAGAATTAACTGTACCTGGACCACTGAAAAAACAGATCTGTAAAGTTACCTGTGTTGAAACTTTGATCTATTGTTACCAGCTGTTTATACTTAAACACAATATATTAATCTATTTGTTGCGCCTTTTTCTGGCTGAACACTGAACATAAAAGATAAACTTGTATATACAAGGTATACTTGTCATTTACAGGTGCAGTTGGCCCAGCAGGGCTCAAAGGAAAAAGGGGAGAAAATGGCGAACGGGGGCCTCCTGGGAAAATGGGGCCCCAAGGAGTTGAAGGGCCCATTGGCCTGAAAGGAAATAAGGGAGAGCTTGGGCTGCCTGGACCCCAAGGACCTAAAGGCGATTTGGGGCCTCTTGGACCACAGGGTCCCAAGGGGGAAGTTGGCCTTAGAGGTGACAGAGGCATTCCCGGGCCAATCGGATCCCCTGGCAGGCCAGGGCCTAAGGGTGAAATTGGCGTTCCTGGTCACAAAGGCAATATTGGTTATCGTGGGGAGAGAGGGTCTCGAGGAGAAAAAGGTGACAGAGGTGAGAAGGGAGATGCACTTGTTATCTCTAAAAGCGCTTTCTCAGTGGGACTCACAACACAAAGTAAACTCCCTACACCTAATGCACCGATCCGGTTTGACAAGATCATTTACAATGCACAGAATCACTACGACCCACAGACAGGAAGATTCACATGCTCCGCAGCGGGAGCATATTTCTTCACCTACCACATCACGGTCTTCTCACGAAACGTGAAGGTGGCTCTGGTGAAGAATGGCGCAAAGATCATTCACACCACGGATAACTACCAGAGCAGCGAGGATCAGGCAGCAGGGGGCGCTGTGCTGCACCTGGACGTGGGGGACAAGGTGTGGCTGCAGGTGACTGGGGGAGAGCTGTACAATGGGCTCTTTGCTGATGAAGATGATGACACTACCTTCTCTGGGTTCTTAATCTTTGGGGCTTAAATTGTGCAAAATTCTTTATATTTGATGGTGAATATTTTTAAAGAATAGAAAGTAGTCATAAGAAATCAGCCTGTGTCTAAACTTTGGTTGACTATATAAAGCAATGTACAGTGTAACAAAGTACATTTACTCACCTACTGTACTTAACAAATTTGAGGTACTTGTACTTCACTTTCAATTTTATGCTACTTAAATATATACTCACATTATACTTTTCACTCCACTGCATTTATTTGACTACTGAGGTGTCTCCCTCAAGCTCGTGTCCTCTACCAGAGGCCTGGGAGTCTGACTAGGCTTAGGACTGCACTCTTCTGGTCAGAAACCTCAGATGTGGTACGTGGAATCTGCTAGAGCCACACTCCCAGTTAAGGGGTCAAACCCCCGAGTGCTCTCATTACCACTGGCACCACTGATGTTGTTTGTAACATTTCAAATGAAGACTAAATTAAAAGAAGAAGCAATTCAGCCCTCTTATGTGCAGTGTATCTGCTTATTTGCTATTAAACTGATGTTTCCTGCTATCACCTGCAAGTTAAGAGGACCGACACACACACACACACACACACACACACACACACAAATATATAGCACATTTAATGTGCTTTGGTTTTATGGTGATGTCACTGTCTTGCAAATTGTGCTTGTGTGCTGCTGTCCTTGCTTATGTGCTTTGTTTTGTGCTCTTGTGTGTGTGTTTGTGGCTATGTGCCTTGGTCGATGTTGTGTTTTATGCTGTACTTGTGTATAGTACAGTCTTAATGTTTTAGGTTATATGGCTAGGTCATTGTTTTGTTAATAGTGCTTATGTCTTGTGTCTTTACCTATGTGCCTTGTTATATGCTTTTGTCTATGGTTATATGCTTGCTCTGTGCTCATGTGCCCTTCTATGGACATGCCATCAATCTGTTTTTATCCGTGCTTATGTGTTTCTGTGCTTTTGTATGTTATTTCCAAACAGAAAAATACCTCTAACACATTTGTGCATCAGTGATAATAACCTAATAATATGATATAGACAATAATACAACACTCATTGGGGCAAAGAGTATGTCTTGTGACTATTTTTTTTTTTTTTGACACCAAGATCATTTAGCTAATAACACTTCCATACTTATGCTTAAGTCAAATCTGCAGGACTTTTACATAGTTGTATTGCGACTTTAAAAATAATCTGTTATTTATAATAATAATATAAAAAATTTAAAAAAGAAAAAGAAAAGACAGTAAAAAAGAGAGACAGAAAGTTAAAACAAGCAAACAAAGAAATATCCTGGAAAGAGTGCTTAAAATTAGAATAATTTTATAACATGATTTTAAAAAGCATTAATAATTATTATCATAAATACGGTTTTAAAAACATGGCAAGAAGGCAATGAGCAACAAAAGAAGAAATGACCCAAAGAATTATCAAGTAATTATTTATTTATTAAAAATAAATAAATAATAACAATAATAATAAAAATAAACATTTTAAAAAAGGAACAAAGAGAGACATAAAGTTAAAGCAAACAAAGAAATATCCTGGGAAAAAGTGCTAAAAAATTAAAATAATTTTGTAACAATTAGAAATAATTATAAATATAGGCTTACTTAGCTTTTATCTTTTTCCCCTAGTTTTTTTTGTTTTATGAAATTATTTTTTTTATATAATTTTCTTTTCTTTTTTTGCAATTTCTTAACAAAGGAAAAAGAAAAGAAAGGAAAATAGGACAGACAGAAAGTTAAAACAAAGAAATATCCTGGAAAGAGTAAAAAATTAGAATAATTCTTTAGCATAATATTAAATGTAATTATAATAATCATTTTAAATATAGCTTTTCCCTAGCTTTTTTCCCCTAGTTTTTTTTTTATTTCAAGTTTTTTATTTATTTATTTATATATAATTATAAATAAATAAGATATAAGATAGATATAGATATAGACATAAACTAGATCAATTTGCTCAGGGTTCAAATGTTTAATTACTTGTGAAAGGCATCTGAAAGCTGCACAAGAAAAGTGATGTCCCTCCAGGTTTTAAAGGGTTACATCAATTAACTCAGTTCTCTTGCTGGATCTTGGAAATGCAATTCTGCTGAAATGAGAGCATCAGCTTGTTAATGACAAAAAAAACCATTAAGCAGATGACAGAGAGGTGTGGCGTTGTTATTTGTCACAAGCCAAAGTTACCTCAGCTATGTGGCTCTCCTCTGCTCTGGCTGCACAGAGTCACTGAGTCATTGTTTCTATGGGGATGGGCACGCACAGTGCATTAATTGTCTTGGCATGATACAATGACTTGACACGAGCAAGACAACTGGAAGGTCCAGTCTTTTTTTGTCTTCAAGGAGCCGCAGGAAGTGAGGAGCTGCATTCTCCTTTTTCTTTCCTTCAATGAGGAACGCTCCAGTGTGGGCGTGGCTTCGCGGTCACGGAATCGTCTACTTAATTATGATTGGCTGTCAGCCGAATGGCCACGCTGCGGTCAACCAGTAACCTCAATTGTAACCTCTCTAAGCCCCGCCCCCTTGGAAACACTGCAACAAGTGCATTAATGATGCTCGCCAGCTCAATCCTCCAAGAAAGACCTCTTTGAACTGGAATCATCAGCGAAATTATGAGCTTTTCTTCAGCCACTTGGGAGCATATCGCGTGACTCAGTGTTTATTTTGTGCACTCACCTGACTACAGGTTTTGCCGGTCGGAGAAAGCGAAATTAAAAACCGCAGCGCTTGCGCAATTTAGAAAGAAGTTTATGAGTGAGCTCGTGAGCTAGCTGAAGTTGCTAGCGCAGTGTGTTTGAGAAGTCAGCCAGCCATTTGTCTCAATATGTTGCGGGGTAACTAGTCAGCAGGGCCAGCGCACTTGTCGTGGTGCTTGTACCCGACATGTTTGTGAGAGAGGACGACGAGTGCGAGGCAGCAAGTCGTCGGACCTCGGAGAAACCCGGGCGACTTCACTATGGCTAAAAAACAAAAACAGCTGCTGTGTTGATGTGAGAGAAAGACGGGCAGGCGGACAACATCAGCGACTATGAGCAGGGTGAGCAAAAGTTTTGTTTTCTGTTAACTGCGCAGTGACTCCTAATTCAATTCAATCCACAGCTAAAAAAAAGTGATAGTATAATTCATTTGAATTATTTATTTGTGTACACCATTACAGCTGCGGTGATTTCCCCCTTGTGCTCCTGTTTGAAATGGGACCAGAGGGGGTTATTGTGGTGCATTACAGCCATGGTTGTTATAGTGATGTGGGAGATGCCAGGCTGTGCAGGGAGTTGGTGAAGGAGGGGTAGGGGGCCACCTACTACAAAGAGCTTTATGGCCAAAGAAAGTTAATTAATGCAGAAATAAATAAGCAGTTTGGCCCCGAGTTCTTTATGGGCTTAGAAAACTTCTCAGTGTAATCCCCTTCCATAGCTCCTTGTTTTCTGTTTCTGCTTCTTTCTTAGCATGAAGCTACACTTCCTATATGAGTCTGCAGCTCACTCTCAATTAATTATTTTGTTTTCATAGCTACACAGAGTTACACACTGGTGCCTACATCATTCAGTAATAAATACTCCCACTCAGGTCACAGTCCAGTGCTTTATAGAGGATATATTAAAACATTAACACATCAGTTTTACAACACTACCAAACAACTATAATATAACTTTACACCAGGCTACTCTCTATTTTGTACACAGCCTCATGCGGTACAAAAATAGAGCTTTGTGTCTATAGTTTATGAACTCATTCTGCATTTGTTTTCTTCTTTTTGCACTTCAGTCCACAGAGCAACAAAGTAGCTTTGACCAGTGCTGTGACTCAGTCCAAGAATGACGTTTGCGCCTGTAAAATACTGTGTAAACTGTTTCCAAGCTCACACACTGATGTTTAAGATTACCTCAGCTCCTTGTTTAATATTAGTGGATTTATGCTCTTGTAAAAAGCTCTCTGTTTTCATGGTTATTAAGTGTTGATGGAGCAGTCTTTTGATTACTGTCGGGTTACACTGTTGACTGTTGACAACGAGGCTCAGTGGCGTTTTGTCCTCTGTAGGCCTTGTGCACTGTGTGGTGTTAGATTTCTGTCTGTCTGTCTCTATGACAGTCCACAGCAGATCAGGTGAGTAAGTGGCTGCCTGTGTGAGAGTGGTGACACTCCCTGGTTTGGCCTGTACCTGCACTTCCCACGCTTTATAGAAAGGGGCGTGGCTGTCTCCCAAGTTCCTTCTGTCCTCAACATCAAAAAAATGAGGAACTGGGTCATGAACAAATATGAGACTTCAGCCAGGAAATAGAGTCGGTAGCACTGTGCTCACCTGATCCAGATGGGACATGTTGTCTATTAAACAGGGTGAGCGCCTATGAAGTGACATATTTTTTATGGATACTGCTTGTGTAAGCACAGCCTTTATCTCTCAATTTTAACCTTTGAAGAAACCGTGTAAGATTTAGAGGGATTGACTACATTAATTTAATTGCAGTCATATGAAACCTCTCCCGGTTAGAATTCCTTTAGTGTTTATTGTTAAGGAGGTTTTTATCAGGAGCTGAATTATCCACAGACTCTTCCCCTCCTAAATGGATGGACCAAGCAGGTAAAAACACTGAATAAAGCTGCTTAATAGTACAAATCAGTGTTTCTCTGACGCTGTTCGGCTCTTTGAGAAGGGCCGCTAGCTCAGCACTTGAACGTGCGTTCATGTTTTTCTCTGATAACCTAAGATCCAGACATTCAGGAGCTTCTTACTGGGAGCTAAATTATCCGCAAAGGTCTCTTCCTCTCCAAAACAAATGGACCTGGTGATTAAAACCAGTAAAAACACTAAATAAAGCAGTTTCACTTTAAAAAAAATCAGTGTGTTTGCGGCACTGCTTGCTGCAGAGGGGCTGCTAACTATTATGGCCAATGCGAAAATGTGACTCCGTGGGTGAGGACCCGCTCCCTATGTAGATATAAATGGCTCAAAGGTAAAAAGAAAAATCCCACAATTTTCAATTTCAGGTGATTATACACTAAACAAAACATACTTATTATATCATATTCCACTTCTGCCAGTATCCTTGCCTAAATCCTACGCACTGAACCTTTAAAATCCAGAGGGCACACAGGCCAAGTTGCCCCCTGCAGTCAAGCCCTGGTGGGCTGTGTACAAACTTTGGGTGTCACTGTCAGTCAGTGCTGAATAGCCTAGTTGTCGTCCTGATTAGGCTATCATGTGTAGATGAAACCAGTCCTGAACACAGACTGGTAAAGCTCCAATAATCAGATTATTACTAGGATGGAAGAGGAATAGGCTGTACACACACAAACATACACACTCCCACACACTGCTCCCTCACACAGTAGATTTTCTCCAGGGTTTTTTTGCTGACGCTTTTAATCTTTGCTGGGAAACAGGCTATAAGGTCAGATACCAAGCATTAAGGCCAAAAAGATTTTAATATGGGTTCAGATATTTGATACTGAACATTGTCAAGTGTTTTTTAATCTTGACAGACACTTGTACATTCACAAACTCGCTCACTTGAAAGACAAAATACAGTGAACTTTTTCTTAAGTACTGAGCATATGTGCAGCTTAAGTTTCACAGAACCCTAGTTGCGCACACTGACTTAGCTAATCAGCCAATCTGTTCTTTTAAACATTATGGCGTGCTGTTTTAAGACATCCTAGAGGTATGTCTTCGTCGCAGCTTTCATTCCTCGGGACAAATAGACGACCAGTAATGTGACAGCTTACAGAGGAATGGCGGTGTTGCTCCGGGGTGGTTGAGTCTGTCTCAGATTTAAGCCAGAGAATGGAAAATGACAGAAAAGCTTACTTTCCCTTGATACTCTCTGTCTGGTGGTTTTTCAAAATAATGCTCAGTTCATTTTGGCCTAATGAGTTTTATCCTAGCTTCAGGCAGAACATACCTTTGCAGAGGTGAACTATGGGTAGGAGGGCTCTTATCACTATGCATTTATGACTCCTTGCATAACCGCCTGGGTTTTCTAGCCAAACAGGAAGGGAGTCAGTGATTTAAATGCCTTCCTCCCTGCTCAGCTCTGTGCACACACATTCACATGGACATATGTCGTGCACTATGAAAAAAGGATGCTGTAACTAATTGTGCATGTGTTTTTGGAGCACATGCTTTTAGCCCTTGTATACATGTTTATGTATCTGGGTGAGTGTTCATCCTTGTCTCTGGGAGTCTAATCTGAGGCTGGCTCCAGCTGGCTGCCATGTGTGTGGGGGGGGGACTCCTCCCTGAGCTCTTAATTAACTCTGGACCAGGGCCCCAGTGTGCCGCTCCCATCCACAGCCTAGCAGGAGGAAGCAGTGGAGCAGCAGTTAACCAGCTACACAGGCTGAGCAAAGACGATATAGGAAAGTTCAACATAGTAAAAGTGACCTGCATTCACAGACAGTAAGGCGTGATATTAACACGTAAGTAATATTTGTCTGGGTGTTGCAAGATGCATAGCTGTAGACATGGATGTAGCAGATACTTTTGTACATTTACACGGTTCATTTATAGTTTTGTTTTTGCCATTTCAGAAAATATGGAGGAAAGGGAAAGACGCTAGTGCTTAGAGTTGAAACATTTAATCTCTTGACATAGATGTACAGAATGAATATGTTTTCAGAATTGCATCAGTATTTATTTTTGTGGAGTGCATGGTAGTGTAAAAATACAGTGCCTTGAGTGAAAGCAGTATAATTTACTGTTTATATTTTATCTCTCAGGGTAAAAATAGCTTTTTTATAACTAAGGAAACTGCAGTTGTCCGGGTTGAATTTGTCTTGTACGACTGGAGGATTGCCAACAGACATGCCACCTTAACATTGAAACAAGTTTGTCCACCATGCACACAATAGCAAACATTGTAATTGAGGTTGATGCATTCTGTCTAGACACAATAAAGCTTATAAAGCCATCACCAGGTTTAAAGGGCATAGTTAAAGTCACACAAACTAACATGCTGTAGAGTTGTTGCTGTATAGAGCATATTGCAAATAAGCTGAAATCTGTGTTGCCTTTTTGTGAAAGTCACCACCTGCGTCAGCTTGGTTCTGACTAACAGCACTGCCAAGTATTAGTAGACGCCAACTGGCCTGTGACAGTTGGCGCCAAGTTCAGGGAGAAGGCAGAAGAGTGTTGAAGGATAGCACTGTCGGTGGAATGGCTGATAGCACGGCGTGAGCCTTCAAAACAAAAACAAGCCACTCGAGCAGCAGAAATTCCTTTCCTATCGCTTATCTTTCTGCTTGGAAAAATAGATGGAATAATTGATCCTGTCTATTTTTCCAGTTGCTATTCAACGTGATTCTTCCAGCGGCCGAGGAGGAGAAAGTACAAGAAGACAATTCAGCGTAGCTTTGAAAGCAGCACATTGTTCATGAGGGGTGTTTACTGTCTGTCAGCAGCGGTGCTTGGCAGCGGTGGCTCTGTGTTTACATAAGTGTTCGGTGTGATGGAGCGAGCTGGTTGAAGTGACAGCAGATTCCACAGAGAGTTTGACTGAGAAAGCCCATCTGCTGCTGAACACGCATGAGGATGGGAGGTATGGGAATGTTCCAGGATCCCTGCAACTCCCTGCATGTGTACACAGCAGAGAGGAAGCAACACTGATTTCAAACCTTAAAAGTGCCTTCAGTTTGTGTTAGGACGGAGTGATGCTGACAAAATCACATTTTTTGTTGAATACCTGAATAATAATGTCAATTTATTGGGGGTGATTATTTGTGTTAGGAGACAGTTGTCCTGAAAGAAACATTAAAGAGTCAGCAGTAATGTGACTTTATTTTAGAATTTATAAGCAGTATAACAACAAAGTAATGGTTAATAATTCACTGCACTGAATATGTATGTGTGAATCTAGATGTGTTTTAATTGTAAATAGATGATGTAGTTTTTAATCGTCAGTATTTTTCATATGTTGATATTCTGCTCTCAGAGACAGAGAGTTCAGATTGGATTCTTTGAACTACTCAGGAAAAGCCTCTAGAAAATGGCTTAACTATGTTAGCTAAACTATTCATACTGTCTCCCCTCTTGACACAAGGATGTTGTGAAGGAAAACTGGCTTGTAAATACCCAAAATGTTGTTTGGAACACACATGATTTTTTTGCAGGTCTGTAATGTATATGGCATGATAAAACCATCATTCAATATACATTATATTAATTCTTGTCACTACAATGTTGTATATTATATTGTAGTAGATGTAAATTAGCTTAAAAGGATACTTCACTGATTTTCAACCAGTTTTGTATCATGGGTAGTATGTGGGTAGTATTTGTAAAATATACTGTGGTAAACTTTACTCCATCTTACCAGCGCACACAAATATGCTGGATGACTAAAATTTGAGCTGGTGTTAGGGCCTGTACATTTATATGTCTGTCACTGTAGAAGCAGGTGTGGACCTCTCTCTCTGTCTCTAAATCAGATCAAACGGTAAAACTAGGCAGTGGAGATCAAATATAAACCAAGATTCTGTCACTGTATTGCCTATTTTACGCCTAAATGTCTTCAGAAATTTATTTCCCTTTTTTGGCTGTAAAATGTGAATTTGTGAACAGGAAGTGGGCATCATACCATTTCCTGTATTGTACTATAACAGTCTCAGAAAATATGGCGGTTTCATGGTGTCACGGTATGAAAGAATATATCTTATTATCATTCAGAATGATCCTTAAAGGAATGAAAATGGAGGAGTTATGGTTGGTTGAACAAACGTGTCATTACTATAATTGAACCTTGAAACTATTTTGTTAATGGAAGTATGTGTAAAAAGTCTTTCTATAGAGAATAACTAAAATAAAGGGGAGATTCAACGTCCAGTTGCATTTCTTTTTCAGTACTGTACATAAGGAAATGTACACCGTAATAATCGGCAACTCTTATATCATGGTAAACATTGAAACCAGTATGTAGCTATAACCAATTCTGTATTGAAAAAAAAAGGAGGCTGAAAATGCTGAGATCAAAAGATACAACTAAGCAGTGCTGATCAAATATGAACCAAGATACAGTTCATTTGTTGCCAGCTGGCCGCCATATTGTGTCAAAATGGACATGCTTGCATTTCTTCTTTGCCAGTGGGTGCAATTATAGGTCACTTAATTCAAGTTTTAGGTTTTCTATCTCTTGAGCAAAATTAAATGCCACAGCCCTTTTCCTCAGTTTTCTCTGGTCACGTAGCACCAATTTCAAAAGTATTTGCATCTCTCTGCTGCATAGAAAGCCCAGTTTGTGGAGAGACCATCTTTCTAGCAGTGAAATACTTCTCTAAAGCCATAATCTGGTACAGTGCACCAAAACTGTTAAACTCAGTCATGAAAGAGACATAGAAATAGAATAGAATAGAAACAATAGGCCTTTAGACATTTTGACACATCACAGAAGGAAAAGCACGGTGTAAATAATAAAATGAATAATGCCTGAATTCCATTTAGCTGCTTCAGTTTCTGGGTCCTCATATTGTGCATGCTGACTCACAGTCGCACTGTCATGGCTTACTGGAACACTTGAATGGAACAGAGCTATTATTAATGTTTTAGTAACACCTGCGCTTTTCCTCCTATAACAAACTAAATGCACCCTGTGAAAAGGCCTATTAGTAAGAATCCCGTATAGACAAACATTAGGACTCTGTGTGTAGTAGGATAAAGAGTTAAAATATGTTCACTGATTTGAAGACCACACAGTCCCCCCTCAGCGTCACCTCATCATCTACGTAATCTGGAGAAAACTGGGCAATTTATTGCATTAATCACAATGGATTAGAAAGTTTCATTGCTTAGTCACGCTCACAAAGCCCCACTTCAAAGGCTCAGCTGCATTTACCACTGCCCTGAAACACACACACGCACACACACATATAAAGCTGAACTTAGCACAACACCACCCCGACCTGGGCCTCAGCTCTCCTTGGACATTGAAATACAGCACCAAGGACAAATGCATGTAGTGTTCTCAGTGAAAGATGTTTTACTCCTCTGGATCCTGTGCACACTGAGGGATATTCTTTTGTCTGGTTATCTTTGTCTCCCTTTATTCTCTCTTTTGCTCCTCTCTCACGTACAAACACAGCGAACACTGTACTGTAAACACACAATAGTTATTTCTTGTCTGTCCATCCCTTTAAACATACAGTATGTCCTTTTCATGTGAATGTTTTTCTTAGCAATTGATTTTCACAGTTTCCCTGAAAAACAACTGTAAAAATGTCTTTATTTTATTCAGTTCACTTTTAAAAACAAATACTTATTGCTCTTATTTCCCTGGAGTTTTCTGATCTGCTTTTATCTCATCAGCAAATTTCATTTCTACACAGTAACCTTTTGAATAGGACCATTAGTTCTTCCTCTAATGCAGCATGCAAAGATTCCTAAACTGAATCTCTGTTTGGTTTTGCAGGCAGAACAGCACGACAGGGTCTTGTCCACAAGCCAAGACTCTCTCCCGTGCCTCCCCAACTCTAAAGCTGACCCGCTGATCCGAAGCCGACCCCTCAGTGATATATACCCATTCCACAGTCATACTGACAGAAGTGCAGTCCCATGTCTGCTGTCTGGGTGTGGTGCCCAAGTAGGTCCTGATGAAAACAGATTGAATGGTATCAACTCCTCCGCCTGGTCCAATTCTGTTATAAGTCAGCCTGAGGGAAAGCCTTACTCCTCAAGAATTATGAGGCTGTTTTCTAACTCGAGGAAGGGCCCTGTCCCTGCTCACACTCCAACCTCTGACGGTCCCAACTCAACCTACAGCAACGACAGCAACACTGGCCCCCAGTCCTGGTCGGGACTTTCAGGACTGGGTGTTGTAGACTCCTTTAAAAAGCTCCGCTCCTCTGTGCTCCAGGGTATACAGAGTAGAGGGGCAGCCACCTACGATGGAGAACATGACCCGTCAGATCAGGAAATGGCAAACGGCACAGGTTTGGGCAACACTGACCCTGGTTCAGATGATGCAGCAAATAATTTTAAGTTTGCAGAAGGATACAGTGTGTCTAATGGAAATATTACTGTCCAAAAGTTGGCTGTGATGAGCCAATGTGGATCAGATTTTGAGGACTATGATGATGAGGACACTGATGAAGGAGGTGGTCTCACGCGCAACACACGATTGTCAAGGAGTATCAGGAGAGCGTACGGAGCAGGACGCATCTCATTACTCGACACAGGGAGTAGAAAACTAGCAGGAAGTAGTACAAATGAAGCTACGGACAGTCGGAAACCAGATCAGACATCCAAGGCCGATGTTCAAACAAAGAACACAAGTGAGAATACAAATGTAAAGGTGCTGAGCAGACTGAGCAGAAGTGCAGAAAATCTTCATATATTTAAAGCACCCTTCAGACGCAAAGCTCCAAATCCAGGAACTCCTTCCCCTCAGGAGGACTCCCAGAGGACTAGCACGTCGAACGGGGCACCAAACATCCAGAGGACAGCTAGTGCCTCCTCAGTGGACCTCCGGGGCCGTAGGAAGAGCCCTGTGACGACCAAGGGTCCGATGCTAAAGCTAGTAGGCAGCATGACTGACCTGACTGTCCGACGCAGGCGAAGTCCCTCCCCCAGCCCCACCTCTCAGTCTCCCTTGTCACCCCTGACCCGTCTTCATGATGACTACTCTCGCCGAGTGCCTTGCCTAACAACCAGCGAGCGACAGCGCCGGCCCTCGCCTGTCAGAGCGCGGGTCATGTCTGTCGAGCGCACCCCTCTGGTTCATCTACAGCCTGATTATGTTGTCAGCGCCCAGCAGCACCAGGTTCTTATCAGCCAGGTCTCTGCGGAGCTTCCAGAGGGAACAGAGCAGACTTCAACCGGTATCTCTGCTCATTATGAATCACTGACTGTGGCCACAACGAGCGGTTTTAAAGCAGAAAGTGATTCATCTCCACTCAGCCAGAAAGAGCAAGAACAACAAGACCAGACAGAAGTCAACATGCTACCAAACGAAGTAAGGAAGTAACTTGAATGTTAATGATTTTTTTTTGCTTGCTTGGTTGGGTCAAAATCTATCTGCTTAATTCAATTTTACTTGCCCCTATATGAATTGTTTATTTATGAGTAGCTGTCAAATAACAACAAAGACTTAAGTTAATTGTCATGAGTAACGACCCTGTTTTATTCACCTTTCTCTTAAACTTGTGGCAGACTGCGCAATACATAGTTGGGAGTTTTGCCCACATCTCTAATGCCACCCAACTAATCTGTTTCCAGTTCAGACCAAAGATTGTCAACAAGATGAAACCGTCGTAGAAGGTTGCAGTGGTGTGAACTGGCCCATCTCAGCTCGGCTCAAACCGTCTGGCTGTGTCACCTGTGACTCGGCTTATAAGATCCCCAGTGGCTGGTTTTAGAATGTACTGCGTGCCACCTGTTTCAGCAGCCATTCAGCTTGTGCGAAGTTTGCTGGCCAAGCTAGTTATGCTGTCTGCAGATGGCATGTTCGCTTCTGTAGCATTCTATGACAACAGCCTGAGCAGGTCGTATTGACATCTCCACGGCTGTTAACACATGTTGGTCTTTGTCCTCATGGGGTCAGACAGTTTGTTGCTGCTGCGGCTCGCTGTATGTGTGCATGTCACACATGCGCACTCATTGACTAATTAATCAGCACTGGTCATTTAAATAGTTGTGGTGTATTTATTATGAATATGGCCCATCTAAAGCTTAGGTCGTTTTTTTTGTTTTCACCTTTTCATCACAACAAGAGATGCAACTGTAACAAGTGTCTCACTATCAATAGTATTCATATCTAAGAAGCTACAATGTCTGCTACAAACCAAACCTGAAAAGCTGAAAAGTACAGAGAGTTGTTGCTTTGGAGATGATACACTGTCTCATCTCGCCCCATCCCGTCACATTGGTGTAAACTGGCAGGTTTTCAGAATATTGCGGACCGACGCCTTGCAAGTAGTTTCAAGTTTCTACTCATCTTGTTGCCAATCTTTGGTCTGAATTTGGCTTTAAGCTTCAGCTCAAAAACTTTGTCTTTACCCACCACCATTTTCTCAGGAGTGCCTGATCAGTGCTGCACATGTGCAACTCTCAACAGAGATGAGAATGAGGCAAGATGGCTCACTTTTTATCTACTTCCATCATCAGCTCCAGAAAAAAATGACATGATTAATTCCTTTTTAGCACTTGCCTGATCAGGCAAGTGAGTTGTTGATTTACAACCCTGATGTGGCATTTTACTTGCCCCAGGCAATCAGGCAATCCTTATTAATGAGCCCCGTGAGCTCAAAGAAGACTGGAGTCTGATGTGAAATGATTAAATTTTCTTGGCACATACTGTAAACAGTTATGTTCTGTTAGCAGTCAGTATTGCTCCACCTCCCTGCTCATTAGCACAGGACATGCAGATATTCTGACACAATGCAGGAAGTGTGTAAAACAATTATGATGACATCAAGCTAGGGTGTTATCTTTATGCAACTGGTCTCTTTGGTTACAAAGCATTTCAATGCTTACAGAAAGATAAAATGTACTGCAGCTGAAAGAGAACAAAGCAACAAAATGTTTGACACTATCGCACATTAGCAGCACCTTTATCATTGACTTTGAAACATGGGATTGGAAATCATTAGATTACAGGCTCTGTGTAATGCTTCAAAGAGGAAGGAAGGAAGTACTGAGTGATTTTGGAAAGATTTAATGTCTTCCTCATCATCTAGAACAGCAAGATCATTAATGGATGTCAATCTTCCGGTTGAATGGCATTGACCCTTGTCTTAGGAACTGAAGATCACACCTCTTAGAAGAGATTTTTATGAAGTGATCTTTGAATCTGGCATGATTCTAACAAAGCGAGATAAGTTGGTATGTCAACATGATGCTTGTCAGTATTGTGCTCGTATGTTTAAAAAAAAAAAAAAAAAAGAGCTCTGTGTGTGTCCAAAGTCCCCTTTGGTGTCAAATAAATAACGGCGTAGGCATAAATCGTTCTTCACTGTCCTTTTTCCTGTCAGTTGTGTTTGATATACTGACTTCTACTGCGGCAGGGTCACATGCTGAAGCCAGCTGTTCTGTGCTACCAGGCACACTGAAGGAGCAGAGTTAATGATTAGGCTTTGTTTATGATTAGTGGCCCTTGCGCAAAGCCGCTCCATAGTCCTGTTGCTGTGGGAGGGTAGGCAGCTATGACTGAGTACGTCCCCCGCCTCACGTCTCCCCGTTCCTTCTAGCTGAAGCCGATTGGATCAAAGTCCAGCACCATGGGCACTGGGCCTCAGACAGCCAGCACTAGCAGCACCACCAGGCAGACAGGACCATAAACACACCGCTGTAGTGGAATGTGTTTTTGTCTAAGAGGATTTTACCTTTAAGGATGAACCGGAAAAATCAGATTTGTTTACTTTAGAAATCAAGTGGCTTTTACCGGCCTAAAAAAAATAGGGACTTGGCCTTGGAAACACAGGCCAGGCTGTGTTTGTGTTTGTTTCACAATGGTGCTAGTCCACTGCGTGCCTTTCCAGTGTATATGCCGGGGACCGGACCCAGATCTAGAAAACCAGGAGGTGAGGTTTGATATCACTGGCTGACTAAGAGACTGAGAAGAACAATTTCCAAATGAGTAACCATTAGCCAATATTTGACTGTTGAGTAAACCGACATACATACAGATTGATAACATTTAATTGTGGAATATTTGTGAAATTTCTGTTGCAGTTGTGTTTGAACTTGATAAGCAGAGGGGTTTATTGAGTTCAATATATGGAGCCAATCACTGTGTGAACTTGAATGCTTTCACATGATAATAAAGTTTCTCACGAGAATCTTGATAAAGTTCATTGAAATAGTTTCACACTGATTCCTGTGGTTCTGAATTGAGATCCAAACAAGACAGTGGCTTCTATTTGTGACTTTTATGACTTGCAGTACGATTTTGCTCTGTTTCTGATTAACAGATGTTCTTGCCAGCAGACATTATGTCGTACATGTCTGTGTGTTGCAGATAGTTGAACAAGGGGAAAATCAATATATTGTCCCTACTGAATTTTGAACTGTTTCTTTTTGATTCCTAGGCGACGTCAAACCGACAAGGGTCAGAGGCCCTTCTTCAAACAGAGGAGGTCTGTCCAACAACCAGCAGCACCCCTCCGATCTCTCCAACATCTCCCTCGGAGTCACCTACATCACCCACCGATGCATCCCTGGAAACATCCTCCGTAAAGCCCAGGCGAAGGAGTGGGCGCCCGAGACCTCGACCCATCTCTGACTATGGGCAGCTCATTTCCAGGAAGCACTCCATTCCTGAGGAAGTGGCAGAACTGCACGCTGAAGAAAGGACAGCAAATACATCATTGCATAAAGACTGCAGTGGTAATGACGCTTGTGGGAATGGAGAGATCCCGGAGAACTGCAGCATTAACGGAGACGTTCAAGGCATGAGACAGCGTCCAATCTCAGTGATCGGAGTCGTGGATCTATTCTCTGCTGATGCTGAGGAGAAAGACGACTGCCTTCCTTCTGTAAGCCTTCACAGTTTCAGTTCAAAGGAGCTCTATGCGACATTTAGAGGATTAATATAGCGGCTAACAACTATTTACTATGTAAAGATATTGTGATATAATGGTGTCCTGAGCAGAGAATGAAGCCACACTACCTCTTTGTGTGTTGTAATGTGAGCTTCTGTGTTTGTTGTCGTGGTAGAGAGTCCGACAGTATGGGGCATGTTATACCTCATTTCCACTTACATATGTGACTGGTGTCCATGGATCTGTAAATATACGGATGATGCCTCTAGTGTCCAATGCAAGGAAGTACATTTCTTCACGGATGGATAGAAACCTGATAGAAACTACCTGTAGGCATGGAGTGGAGGCTAATTTAGTCTGTTTTTTGCCATCCAGTAGTTTTGAATATGCGCTTGGAACATTACTGGGACAGAAACAGGACCTGCCAGGTACTTGGCATGTTTTGAGAAATATTTAATTAAAAAGACGTATGAATGGCTGAACAAGTCATAATGACAGTCTGACTGTATATAATGTATAACCATATTTTAGCAGAATAACATTAGTCAGATTCACAATGTGTTAAAACTAGATTGGTAACTGAATTTAAGGAAATAGCCTGTTAGCTAGTTAGTGGCCTTTTAGCTAAGCTAGCACGCTGTCATACACTCTTCGAAATCCCCTGCAAAAGTTAAATTTTTTAACGTTCTTGAGGCAAAATTGGGGCCAGAGTTTCACAGGCACATCGGATATCACAGAGATTCACATAGGAATGAATGGACTTCCGGTTGCCTCGTCTCTGTACACATACGTAAATGGAAACGAGGCGTTAGTGCATGTGAGTCCCCAAGTGTTTGTCTGTCCCACTTGCTACCTAACAGCTGCTGCTCTACACTTTGCTCATACTGTAGTTATGGATGATAACGCTGTCCCAAACCATGCTATCATTGCAGAAACGTAGCGCCCACCCTCCGGTCCTTCCCCAGGTTAACATTGTAAGCTCTGTAAGCACTAGTGCCATTGATAGCAATGTTCCTGCTGTTAGCTGCCGGCTCTGCCACTTCCATGTTGTGAACTGTGTGCAGACAACCTGAAGCAGACCCTGAATCATAGATATGCTCTGAATGTTGTATTTAACTCCTTTAAATTTACCATAAGCATATAGGTTTTGAAAAGTGAAAAGGCTTAGATGAATTCCCTGCTGCTGTTCATCAACTGGAAATGTAGTTGTATGTGTTCATTTCAGTAAGTCGTGAGGAATCTAGGTTGACGTCAGGCTGATGTAGCTGCCAATGAAGGAATCCAAATAATTAAATCTGTGGTTATAAGTATGTTTGAACTCCAGCTTGTTGTTTTCAGTCTGTTAAAAATACAGTGTGTCCGCATTCTTACCGAAGAAAGCAATATTTTTCCTACTAGTGATAGCCATGTGAGTGGTGGTTTATACACAAGGCTCACTGGTTTTTGTAGTACAGATTTACACTGAAGAATGCCTAAATATTTTCAAGGGGGCAAATCAGTTCAAATTGATTTTCACTCGGCTCTACTGGATTTGTGTTTCCTGCTGCTGCTGCTGCTGTTGCAAAAACAAAACAACATGCTGATCAATTATCATTATAGAAAGTAAGGGGGGTGGGGGTGGAAAATGCAAAGCAGGTTTTGATTAATCAGGGTCCCTCTAAGTAAGTAAATATATTTTCCTGCTTTTTGATATGTAAACTAAATATGGAGGAATTCTGAATTAAAAAAGAAAAGAAAACAACAAGCACTGTTTAAAATGTCTCAAAAAAGACAAGGAGCTCAGGAGTTGAACCTTGAACACTTTTTCATTTGCTCTCTTTTTCTATTGTCTGCTGACATCCAAAATAATTGATCATGCCTTGGTTATGAATGCTACCTGTCAAGAAGTCACAGGCTTTATTTCTGTGTAACACAGAGTCACCAGGTAGGTGATGAAAGCCTGAGAAAGCGAGCTCTTCCTAACTCCCAGGATGTTTCTTCTTGTCCTCTCTGCAGCCCCTGTCGCGGCCGCCCATCCCCTCCCACCAGGTGCCCCCCTACAGAGCAGTGTCTGCCAGGTTTCGTCCCTCCGCCCTCTCCCAGAGCACCCCCATCGGACTGGACCGTGTTGGACGGCGTAAGCTCCACAGAGTGCTCAGCGGTGAGAACTGGGGTTGTTGTTGATCACAAATTTTAGTCTGTGGGAGCGCTGAGTCTGGGAATGTCAATAAGTAAGTTGGAGGGAAGTGTTAGCGTGGGGCAAGATGTGGGTGTACCTGCATCTGTGGCTTGTTTTCTGGATTATTTACATTGTTTCAGAAAGCTTTCAGCTTTGCACAGTGTTTTAATCTCTGTATATGTGTTGCAGATGGTGTGTCTGAGTGCTCAGCAACACTTGATGACAGTGTGAGTGAGGAGGAGGAGGGCAGCTTTGATGAGCTCACTGATGTCACGCCATACCTCCAGCCAGGGGTGGAGCTCTCTGTGCTCAACGAGGTAAGGCTGAGGAGCTTGTCATGTTGCAACACTCACAGACATCTTCTCCAAAAATGTGTATTGAATTTATGATGCAACGTGTATCTTGTTGTATGCCTGCCTCGTGAACAGCCATGTGAAAATATTTTTGTGTGTATGTGATTTCAAGATGTTTGGCTGCAGTTCAGCAAAACAGACAACCATTACGGTGTCCACAAGTCTAGACATAATCTTACAAGTTAGGACATGGGCTTAGCCTGCATGTAATTGTATCTTTATCTTATCTGTGTGTGCTGCTCAGTGGATAAGCTCTGGCCACACGGTGTATGCTGAGGCTCTCTGGGACCATGTGACCATGGAGGAGCAGGAGCTGGCCTTCAAGGCTGGAGATGTTATCCGTGTCCTGGATGCCTCACATAAGGACTGGTGGTGGGGCAGGGGGGCTGACAAGGAGGCCTGGTTCCCTTCCAGCTTTGTGAGGGTAAGTGGACTTCCTGACCTGTGTCTCTAACGCATGTTTGCCCTCCAGCAGCAGAGAAAAGACTCGCAAACTGGCTTAGCTCCAAACAAACCCCACCGGCCCTCTTAACAGTGTGTGTGGAAGGGTTCAGACCTCAGAGGTTCAACTGGTTTCTGTGGTGACCACAGCTGATTGACAGTTAAGTCTTAATTAGGCAGGCTGTGGTAACCATGGTGAGGTTATTTGATTGGCAGATGGCCGTCTGCTGTGTAATTGCTCGTAGCTGAATCAATGTTGCCAAACAAGAGCTGGTTAAACTTGCACATGTTGTTTCCATAGTGATGTGGAGTTTTTTTGTAGTTTTAAGTAGCTGTTGTTCTCCCTTTTGTAATAGTATTTAATTCACGTATGAGCTGGAAATTTAATTTAATTTCATCAAACACAAAAATATGTCAAGCACCATATATGTTTGATTGTGTGGAGACTAAATAAATGTGTTTCAGAAATGTAATCTAGACTTTAAGTTAGCTTAGAGGAAACATTTATTTATGATTTGAATGATGCTCAGCAGGTCCCACTGAGTGTGGTGGATGTGTTTCAGGTGCGAGTGAACCAGGAGGACTCGAGTGCAGAGAGCGTGGAGAGTGTAGCGGACCAGGAGGATCCACCCCCCAGGGACACACACAGTACTCAGCACAAGGAGCAGATGAGAACCAATGTTGTTCAGGAAATCATGAACACTGAACGCATCTACATCAAGCACTTAAAAGACATCTGTGAGGTAAAGGCCTCAGTGTTTACATCTAAAGGCTGCTGCTTCTCTTACATTCATTCTTAATTAAATCTAGACATGATTCACATCTCTTATGCAGTTCTACATTATATTAAATATCACCTTTTTGTAGTGACATATTTAGAGTAAGCTGCATTTGTATTTCAAAGAGTGACTTAACTGTGTAGCACCTCCTGTTGGTCAGTGTGTGAACTGTTTCCATACCCTCTGTCAGTGTAGTCAGCATGCTGGTGTTGTGTTCCTTTCAGGGTTACATCCGTCAGTGCCGTAAACACCCAGACATGTTCACCGAGTTGCAGTTGAAGACCATCTTCAGCAACATAGAGGACATCTACAAGTTTCAGAGGCAGTTTCTCAGAGACCTGGAGAAGAAGTACAACAAAGACCAACCACATCTCAGTGAAATAGGCTCTTGTTTTCTCTTGCAGGTAGCAGCCACACACACAAAAGCCCTTCCTCAATTCACTTAATCATTCAAACATTTATTAAACTGATACAGTATCTCTAAATGTTCGTTAAACACTTCTCTTTTTTCCCAAAGGGAGAAGGCTTCTCTATCTACTCAGACTACTGTAACACTCATCCAGCAGCCTGTGCTGAGCTGCAGCGCCTCATGAAGTCGGGCAAATATAAACATTTCTTTGAGGCCTGCCGGCTCCTCCAGCAGATGATTGACATTTCAATTGCAGGTTTCTTGCTCACGCCTGTCCAGAAGATCTGTAAATACCCCCTGCAGCTAGGAGAACTGCTAAAGTACACCCCCAAAGACCACAGGTACTCCTCAGACAACTCATAACATCACTGCTTACACTACTCTTTTACTGCTCGTACTTATTGTACACTTGGGGTTATAAGTCATCTACTTAAGTGTTGAAACTGTCCGTCACTTCAAGACCTAGTGATGCTTGTTGCTATGGATGCATTCAAACCTATAACAACCACATCTTATGCCAGTTAATCACATAATGGACAATCAATGCTCCTCACTGCATGTTACGCACATCTCTCCCACTGATAGGAAGGAAGAAGCAAACACTGCCAACCAAGTTGCCTTGCAGCTCTTTTCTCTCTCTTTGCCCATCCCTTTCTTGTGCGTGCTCTTTTCCTCGTTTTGTTCCGTCACTCTTCAATTCTCTTCAGTGCAGCCCCCCCGCCTGCTTCCTCTCTATTTCCTTCTTGATTTAGTCCAATTCAAGTCCTGCCCATTTAGCCAGTTTCATGAAAAAAAAAAAAAAACACAGATAAGTTGTCGAGGGCCTGACCTGATTTAAGCCTGGTGGAATACTAAGAAATAACAACCCGGCCCCGCCTTAACCCATCGGGTAGGGTTGGTCTCACTTGGGCTTGGGCAGAAAATCAAAGCTGTACTGCACAATATTTTGATGAATTTTACTTAAATAAAGAATACACTCAATGGTTTAATTACCTACTTTTCCATGATTGAGATCAAAGCAGTGTGCAACTCTAAATCTAAAGGTCTTGTCTGTCAGTTTTTGTGTAAGGTGGACCCTATGCTCATTGTTCCTTTGCTGATTTATTGCAGTGACTACAGCGGAGTGAGCAAAGCATATGAGGCTATGAAGAATGTGGCCAGTCTGATAAATGAGAGGAAGAGACGGCTGGAGAGTCTCGACACCATCGCTCACTGGCAGGTGGCCATTCTACACTGGGAGGTGATGATGACAAATCAATATTCTTCCAATTCTTACACTTTTTATTAATTAAAAGTGGCCTGTTTTCCAGCCCTGTGTAAAAAAAAAACTAAAGGAATAGTTTGGATTCTTTGAAGCAGGGTTGTATGAGGTATTTATCCAAAGGTAGTGTTTTACCTTCAGTACATGGCAGTCGGCACGCCCCCAGTTTGGAGAAGCAAGCAGGAATGCTGACTTAGAAGCTAAGTGATGTACTGCTGTGGATGGGGGCAGCAGCAAAACTTGCTTTAGCCAACTAAAAGAAGGCTCATCTAAAACAATATCAGCAGAAGTATAGGCTATATTTAGAATATTTTCACTACTTTACCTTGTTGTCAGACGGCCCTTTTCTTTGGCACTACATTTTCTCAACGGTATAACTAATGTATTCCTGGGCAAAAACGCCTGGCTGTGCTATGCATTGTATTACGCCGCAGGTCAGCTGTTTGGATCAGACTTTTAGGAGTTTGTGAAGGAGACAAAAACTGGGGAAGAAAAGTGATTATGACAGCTACAATAAAATGCCGTTCACTGTGGAGACAAGAGGATACCTCTATGAACCAGAGTATGTAATACAGCTTTTCCAGAGGGAGGCCTAAATAGGCCGAAAGAGAGAAATGCGTAAGAATGCCAAAGTTCCACAGTTCAAAAAAGGCTGTGCCTAAGAAAAGGGCTGTCAGACGGCAAGATAAAGCGGCAAAAATATTGTTAATATAGTGTCTTTTAATGTGATATTTATATTTCAGCCTTTTTTAGGTGGCTAGAATATAGTTTGCTGCTAACCCGTCCACAGCACTACATTGCTTAGCTCCCATTGTGCTTCTCTGCCGAGTGACATCTACTGTAGGTCATACACTGACTATGAATGAGTACCTCATATAATCCAAACTATCCTTTTAAAGATGTTTTATAAATCGTCTGACTCTATGTGAATGTGTTTGTGCAGGGACCTGACGTACTGGAGCGTAGCTCAGAGCTGATCCACTCTGGTGAGCTGACTCGAGTCATCCGACAAGGCAAAATGCAACAGCGCAGCTTCTTCCTGTTTGACCACCAGCTGGTCTTCTGTAAAAAAGACGTCCTGCGCAGAGACCTGCTCCACTACCGGGGACGGCTGGATATGGACCAGACCGAAGTGGTGGACGTGCCTGACGGGCGGGACTCAGACCTGGGCCTGACCCTGAGGAATGCTCTGCGTCTGCGCCACGCCTCCACCCTGGAGTTTGTGTGTGTGCTGTGCTGCAGGAAGGCCCAGGACAAGCAGAGGTGGTTAGAGGCGTTTGCCAAGGAGAGATACAGAGTCAAGGAAGATCAAGAGATGGGTGAGTCCTGCTGAATTCCTTTCACTCATGACACAGAATGGATACTGTGGGTAGAGGTCAAAAAAAAAAAAAGGTGAACAGGGTGAAATGATTGTTGGAAAAAGGGGGTGGTCGGAAATATTTTGACCCGAAGGTGTATTTGTGTGTGTTTCCTGGCAGGCATGGAGATCAGTGACGAGCAAAGAAAACAGGCTATTGTCAATGCCAGAAGAGCCAAACAGAAGAAGAGCAAAAGTAAGGACATATTTCTATTTAGTTTATCTACTCTGTATTTCATAATTTTATCTTTATCTTGATTTTTATTTGTAATTTTGTTGTTTTTTTTTTTTGTTCTGCCTGTTCACCGTTTAGACATTGGTTACTCTGGCTCTGTCCCACCACACCACCAAAACCTTCACCCACTTCACCAGCGTCACATCACCATTCCAACCAGCGTGCCTCAGCAGCAGGTGTTTTCACTGGCCGAGCCCCCAAAACGAAAGCCTTATCACCTGCTGTACAGCATCACCCGCAACGCCTTTTTCAGGAAATGAGGCTTTGCACCCTCATCTTTTTTTCCTCCCTGTGCCCGTTCAGAGCACGCAACCGTCCTGAAGACTCAAAGAACACTTTATTTTTTCCTGTATTTTTTTTTTTTTGCCTGTGAATGTACCATCAAGTCCTGTTTTTGTGCCTCGTGTGTCTTTCTATTTGTCTGTTTTTGTTGCATGATGACGTTCAGTGCCTACAGTTTGACATGGGCACGACAAAAGTGTTAAAATACTGACTGTCCATTTTGTTGTGTTAAAGATGCTGCTCACTCAAGAGACTCCTACCCCTTTGTCTTATTAATTCCAACTGAAAGTTTTTTTTTATGTTAATTATGACATCAGTGTATATTCTGCTTTTAAGTGGACAAACATGGTTTTAGTTTATTTTACAGAAGCTGGACCCTTTTTTTGCTTCGAGTCTGTCAACTCTGAGCACCAAACAGCCAGAGGATAAATTAACTGACACCTACCTTGTTAACATTGTAAATAAAACTCTTGTACAAACATACCTAACAAGAATGTTGTTGCCTTAAGATAATTCTGTTTGCTCATCAGGTTGTTTCCTTTTTATTCCAGAGCAAACACAGCAGACTGTTTGCGGCTCTTGAATATTAGTTCATGTGAATTTGATAGAAGGCAGCGATAGAAGTTAATGAATGAAACATTAGCCATAGGACTGGAGGAGGTACGTTGCCATCAGCGAGCTCCTTGTTTCTCCATCACCGGGATCTGGTTTCACACACCTGTTGACCGTGCATCCAAACAGTGTGCTGTGTGGCTCTACACAGTTTGTGGCTGTTTTTATGAGGCAGTTTTTGATCTGAAGGAAGAGAGAATGGATCTTAAAAACCGGAAACCAGGAATTAGATGATAGAAGCTTGAAGGGATGCCTGTGTCATGGGCACAGAGCGTGAGGCGAACAAGAAGACAAGTGGAGATGATGATGCATCTCAACCGGACACTGCCAGTGTAAGTAAGCTATATCTTTATACTTCTGGAAGCACTGTGACTTAAAGTACATTTTAAACCCCTTTGTCACATTGTAATCAGAATATATGTTGCTGTTTCTGCACATTAAACCCTGGAGATTTGATAGGACGTAACATCAAAACCTTTAACTTACATTTGTTGTCATGTTGCTTGATTAAATATGTGTAAAATAGATTTTCTTTTTTTCCCGTGGGAATCTTCATAGTGCTAACTTGTGATGGATTAAGTGCTGCTTGCACAGTATGGGATGACACTGAATGAATAATATATGTGCCCTGGGTAACTCAATGAGAGGCGAGCGCTGCATCTGATGGAGTCACCGCTGCTGTCTTCACAAGTTAAAGTGACCATTAATGAAGCGTCATTACCAGCAGACACCAGCTTACATCACCGTTGCCAGATCGACAGTTGAATGTGCTGGTTTTGTTTGATTTAAGGCACACTGATGTTCTTTTAGAGCATGCTTTGACCTTGTGCTATTTAAACACTTGCTCACTTATGTCTCTGTGCTTTCTGGATTGATTAGCATATTGTTCAGCCTACTGTAATCCAAACTAGCTGACGTGGATGAGGTACAGTGATAAGAGAAGAATGGTAGAGGCGAGGTTATGCCCTCTTGATGTTTCTCTGGTAATATAACCTACTTATGCTCCTCCAGCAGAGCCAACATTGCTCCTTTGTCCTAACACTGAATCCTGAGGGCTCTAATACACTCAGTGAGGGATCTACAGTATCAAGAGACACTTTTTGCTTTTCACATCATTTCAGCATCATTAACCACATCCTTATTAGAATCTACACAGATTTATGTGACAGCTTGAAAGGGCAAGTGTGATTTACTCCTACCATGATGGGCAGTTGCATTAGAGTGTGAATGTGTCCCCCTCCCTGGCTGTAGATTGCAGATGTGTCTGTGGAGGTGGCCACAGTCGACCATACTCTGCAGATGCTCCGCAGGATGTACAGGAAGACTAGACGGAAGCCCAAGGGACTCAAGAGGCTGTGGGCTCGTCTTTTGAGCATCCCGCACCTCGCTGTCATCATCGCAGCGGTGGTGTTTGTAGTGGTGACTATCATGTGGTCGCTCCTTTGGGTCTTCCTATGTAAGTGAATGAATTCTGGTACTTAAAGTCCACAAACAATGATGTGTCAGGATCTTAACTGCACCATTTAATGCAAACTTTGACTTGATTCCCCAGTCCGCAGGGAAAGCAACAGTGGAGTGTATTTTGCAGGGATGTTCCGTGTTGCCAATGTGGAGTTTATCCCTGAGTACCGCCAGGCAGAGTCCCATGAGTTTGTATCCATGGCAAACAAAATACAACATGTGGTACGTATAGGTGTCACCCTGTTATTTACATGATGGTTAGTGCTGCACACGAGATCTGAGAGAGTCTGAGTGGTAATTGCTGGTGTCTCGTAGGTGAGCAATGTGTACAAGATGTCCTCAGTGGCCAGACTCTACAAGCAAGCTGTCATTTCAGACCTCAGGTACAGTGGGCCTGTTACTCATCATCATCATCATCATGAAGCAAAAAGACAGCCAACTGGTTCAGTCTGAGTTTCAAGCATCAACACTTTTTTGGATTGAGCAACACGCCCTGTTTTTAAAGCTTTAATGTAAACTCTGTTTCCCTCACCCAGTAACAACAATAAGGGCGGCGTGCTGGTTCATTTCTGGATGGTGTTTGTGGTCCCTCGACTGAAGAGCCCAGCAGTGTGTGAGGAGTGTGTAGGAGCCATTTTCAGAGACTCAGTCCACACCACTCTGCAGAACAGGTCCTCTGTGGGCTACCTGCTGGGTCTCCCAGTGGATATAGACTCCATCCTCATCAATGGTGTGTCGGTGTGTTTGCATGTGCTTCCTAAAGGTGTGTTTATCAATGCAGAGACTGATTACTGTGTCTTCCTGCAGCTGTTCAGCGATCAGATTATTCATCAAATGGAGCAGGTAGGCGATAATACTTACATGTATAAAACTTACACTGTATGTCATGTGGTGTGTCCATGAGTTTTTTTTCCTCTCCTGCCAGGCTCTCAGTGTGTAGATAAGCTGTATGCCAACCTCCCTGGAGTGAGCGTCCCTTTAAACGTCTTCTCATCATGGGGTGGTGTGAATTGCTATGTGAAACTCACCGCTGTCCCAGGCTCTCTGATCCGTCTGACTGTCACCTCATTCCTCATTGAGCCCAGCGACTGTGTGAGCGATGCCCTGACTGTGTATGATGCCTTGCTGCCCATGAGAGGGCGCATTCTGCACAGGTGAGTCTGTAGCCTCCATTAGACAGCTGATATGTGATTAGACAGGCCTGTTGCCTGCGTAACAATGTTCTGGTTTTCCACATACTATATGACATACTTGAGTTGTGAGGTTTGTGCTCTTAATGTATGAATTTTTGTTAAGGTTGTGTTTTGTATTTGTGCATTTTTAATTGAGTTTGATATACTTTAAAGGCCCATCACGAGACAGACATTGCAAATTAGCTTTGTGTATAAATGCTGCAGTGTGTGGCATCGTTTTTTGGTACATACTTACCCCTATATGGGTAAACATTAAAATAAAGATACAAAGTTCTTTAAGACATTGCAAGTACAAAAGTGTGTCTCTGTTTCAGGCTGTGTGAGCCAATATCCAGCTCCATCTCCCTGGTGTCTACCTCCAATGTCATGTTGCTGTCCTTCAGAATGACAAATGGCAACAAGAGCTTCAGAGGACACTTTGAGGCCATCGCTGAAGAAAGTACGACACTTTACCTTGTTACTTTGTATGCCTTTTTGGCTTACGTCAACTTAAAATGAAGAAAAGTCTATGTGTGACCCCCTCAACACAGATTTAAAGGAGAAATTCACCCACAAAAATTCATTGTTTGTGTATCAGTTAGTCATACTGTGTTACCTTGAATATGTGAGGAAAACTTAGTTGCATGCCTCCATGGAGAACAACAAACATATTGATTTATTTATTGATCAGGCACCATGTTTAACAACAGCAAAATATCTGTACAAACTCTGACAGAACTTGCGCAGTATAATCCAAGTCTCATTTATCCAGTTGTATTCTCAGTACTTTCCAAACACATGCATTTTCACTAAAAAACAATGGTATTGAAGAGCATAAATAAGTGTTACTCTCATTTTGGTTTTATAGACGTACTTAAGTTTTTTAGCAAAAATGCGCGTGTTTGGAAAGCTCCGAACAAACGACTACATAAATGAGACTTGGATTATACCACATAATTTGTGTGAGAGTTTGTAAATAGATGTTTTGATATAGTTTTGCTGTTGTCAAACATGTTCGCCGTTTCCTGTTAAGGGAAGCAAGAAAAACAAAATTCAAGGTAAGACGACATGACTAACTAATCTACAGATTGTCATTTTGTGGATGACGTATTCCTTTAACATGTCTACGAGCCATGGGCAGTTGGATTAAAGTAATTGTAAATGTTTAATATGAGTACATTTAAAAGTCCTGAGGGGATTAAATTACCCATAATTTCACAAAATGAATTGAATGGAGAAGTCAAAAGAACAAAAAATGATTTGTAATTTGCGGTATTAAAAGGATGTTTTTGTTGCCATCTTGTGACCCCTCAGATTTATCTTGAGACCACTTTACTAACCACTGTTAGATACAGCAGTGCTGGTCAAGAAAGAAAATATAATCCTTTACTGTCTCTCTCAGTGTGTTTGTCTCAAATTGAGACCCACTTAGAGCCTGACATCGGTGGTCAGATCTACAGCCCCTTCCACCCCAGCCTTCTGCCCCCACAGTGCTTCTGCCTCTGGAAGTTTAAGGTAAAGCACACACACACACACATAGATACATGACTTTCAAAACTGTGGCGAAGCTTTTCTTAACTGGTGACTTCAAATATCTTTTATTTATTGTGTATTTTGTTTTTATTTATTCTAGACCCCTAACAGTGCTTTAGGAGTTGCTCTGCAGTTTCACAACTATGTACTGAAACCAAAGGGCATGAAGGGCTGTGAACACGGCTGGTGGAAGGTCAATGAAATCATGTATGTGAGCACAACTACATACTTAAAGGACAAACACAACTCAAAACAAATTTACACTCAACTATTTCCAATATTTTTGTCCATTTTTCCCCCAAATATGTATTACCATAGACAATGTCTGGACATATCATTTATGAGTTATTTTTACATTGTATACAGTTGTGCATTTACTTCATCCCACAACAACATCTTGTGATGGTTTGTTGATGGTTGCTCTCCCTCCACAGTTTCTGTGGCAGCTACGTGGGACACCAGACGGTGTTTCGGATCGCTGACCACAGCCCAGAGGTGGAGTTTCGCTGCAGCTCACGTAACTCTGCTCAGCCTTTTCAGGCTTCTTACAGCAGCTACAATATCAGCCAACGTAAGCACTGACGGGGCCAAAGCATGAGTCATTATAACAGCCTGGGTACACCGTAGGAAATGACAGATCAGAGGTGGTTCATTGTGCTTAAGTGTGGATGTGAGTTAATGAGTGGAGTCTGAAAATTACAATATAATTGACAGAGAAGAAATATTGGCGAAACAGACATGAAAACATTGCATGGACATTTTGCAACTTGCTTGAAAAGAATATAAATATGGACCAGTTTTAGAGAATATGACAATATTTGGTAGAACTACTTTTGTCACTGTAGTGTTTGTTACATTCCCTGTACAGTATACTTTTAAAAATAAACTGCTTATGCATTAAAGTTGTCTATTAAAACCTCTCTTTCCCCACTCATGTGCACCAGCCTGTCCAGAGAGCCACTTCCTGTGCTCCACAGGACTGTGTGTGGAGAAGAGTCGACGCTGTGACGGTCTGGATGACTGCCAGGATGAGAGTGATGAGGTCTTCTGCTGTAAGTTCTCTGAAAAGTTACACAGCACTGCTGCTTATTTAAAGGAAGAAAATGACACTGTGAAATACGAGTAACACATTACACTGTGTTGAATTATATTTGCCTGATTAATTAACAATGCACTGAAAAATGTTGCGTGTATTTACAGCACGGCCAACGAAGAACTGTGGTGGCAACACTCCTCCGCATCCCTTGTTTGTATGCAACGGAGAGACAGACTGCACCAATGGAATAGATGAGATCAACTGCACTCAGGGTATGAATTTTTACAAGTTTGTAAAAGAACAACATGTATGCCCTTTCACCTATTAATGTCTAATAATTGCAATGTGCTCTCTATTTTTGTCAGAAACAACCTGCTCTGCAATCAGGTATCAATGCAGCAGTGGCTCCTGCATCCTGAAGAAGAATGCGAAGTGTGACGGTGTTGATGACTGTCAGGACCACAGTGATGAGGCCGACTGTGGTGAGCGCTCTGCTTTACCTACTTCATGTTCGCATCTTAAAAAAGTAATATCACTACAGATCATTCAAATGTATGTTGAATTATCAGATTATGGTTAGGGTGGCACAGTGGTGCAGTGGTTAGCAAATTGTCACCTCACAGCAAGAAGGTTCCTGGTTGTCTTTAATCTCTCTGTGCGGAGTTTGCACGTTCTCCCCGTGTCAGTGTGGGTCCTCTCCAGGTACTCTGGTTTCCTCCCACAGTCCAAAGACATGCAGGTTAATTGGTGACTCTAAATTGTCCGTAGGTGTGAATGTGAGTGTGAATGGTTGTCTGTTTCTATGTGTCAGCTCTGTGATAGTCTGGTGACCTGTCCAGGGTGTACCCTGCCTCTCACCCAGTGTCAACTGGGATAGGCTCCAGCCCCCCTGTGACCCCCAACAGGATAAGAGGTTATGGAAAATGAATTATGCGATTAAGTTGCTGTTTCTTCCAGCTTTTTATCGCCTCAGTTTTTTTGACTTAACACCATCGTTATTATTCCTGTCAGGAACATGTCTTTGAGTTCTTGTTAGCTAAAATAAAAACCAGTTCAATGATTTATCAACCTAAGCCACATCAGCACAATTGGTAATGTCCCCCCGAATTGTTTGGTCTTAATGAAGCAAAGGATACTTTACGAGTATCCTGCCAGATCCTTCATGTGGCTTCATGAGAAAGTTGTTATGTCACAATCCACTGGGCAGAGTGCTCCAAACCTGCTGACCTGCAGCACTGAGGTGACCCAGCTGTAACAGCCTTCTCTGTGAGCTGTTGTTTTATCATGATGGGGTGTCAAGGTAATGGGAACACGCTTGTCTTTGATCACTCACTGATGCTGGGCGATACTGCACATGCACACGCACATACACGTCAGAGCTCTACTTTTTAATAAGGCGGCAGCAGACCTGTCTGTCATGGTGATGATTCAGCGTGCCAGCTTAGAAAACAAACTTTGCACATAGAATTCCCCAACAGATCTATAAACATGATCATAAAACTAGTAATAACATGTATTTCTTTGTACCTCTCACTGAGGGACACTCTTCTGTCAGAGGCAATTATGTCTTGAGTTTTAACTACAGTATGACAATGTATAATATTCTGCCATGCTCTGTGTTCTGTGCTCCTTTACAATAAAGTCCAGTATAATAAAACCAGTAACCCATTACTGTGTGCTCCCCAGCCTGTGGTCGTCCCTCCCTAGTGAGGAAGGTGGGTTCATCTACAGGACCTGAGCGCATCGTGGGTGGAGAAAACTCTGTGGAGGGGGAGTGGCCGTGGCAGGTCAGCCTCCACAATTCTGGCAACCTGTACTGTGGGGCTTCTGTCCTCTCTTCTGATTGGCTCATCTCAGCAGCACACTGCTTCAGCAAGGAAAGGTCAGTCATTCTCACCGCTGATTAACAACATCCTGTTATTCTTATGTGGTCACTGTAATAACTACTGTATGAAGAAACCACTGATTTGATTTACAACGCTGCAGGCCTTCAGTAAATGATAATGCAGTGGTTCCTATCCTTTTTGACTTGTGTCCACCTAAAACAATTAGTATCTACTCTAAACACCGGTCACGTTATGCCTTTGTGTGGACATGAGTTGTAAGCATTTCAACCACAGAGAGTTTTTTCCTTTTTGTTTAATTTGAATGAGTTTCAGAGACTTGAAGATGTAAGGATTTCATTAGGAAAAAAGCAAAAGCTCAAAAAAGCTGCAAAACCTCAGTTTTATCTTGAGACACTTATGAGATAACCACTGTCATGTTATAAATACATAATAATGTCCTTATGTGTCAAAAATAAAAAAACAAAAACTAATATCAAATTCCCTCCTCAATAAGAAGATGACTGACAAAAAAGTATGAGTGTGTTGTATTGGCAAAAACATGATAAAATCACATTTGGTAATACTCTGTATACAGCGGGTTTATACTTGATCATCTAATTAAATTAGTGATAAAATGAAAACACATGACATAACAAGATTGCAATAGTTGCCTTTTTATATCACCAAAGATTCATATTTTTCCTTATTAAAGGTACACTATGCAGGATTGTGGCTTACTGTTTGCAAACACGCTTGCTAGCAAAAGTGAAAGTAAAAGCCAACCCCAGTTTGACTTAAATTTGGCATTTTGCCCAGTTATATTTGGATTTTTTTAGCACTGTGTTTCTTGGATACCTGCCGCTTACAGTCTGGCATCTGTTCACTTCCTTGTTATAAATGCCAGACCTCACCTGAGCACTGTAGGAGTACACACCCATAAACTTCCCAAACACAGACAATAAGAGGAAAATAAGACAGAGGGCAGAATTTCTGCAGAAACATTCACCGCCACAAACCTCTAGAGGGTCTTAAGAGGGATTACTTCTGCACAACTCTATACATTGTTTTTTTTAAGAAAATCCTTGCACACTATATCTTTAAATAAAAATAATAGTAAGCTTTAAATAACAGTCACTACATGATAATAATTACCTAAAGCCTTTATGTAATCTAATCATCATCAGTTTATATCACATTTCAACCAATTTATAGGACATTTTGTCGCATTATGACAAATTATTAGCTTTTGGAATAGAAGAGAATATCTTTATTGTTAGCCTGCAACCTTCATTATGATGCCACAACTTAAAGTTAAGGTGTCAAAAAAGCATAAATAGTTCAGATGTGTAATGTTATCTGGTCATGATTACATTATTAGCTAAAAGGCCTCTGGCTGTTTGTATTGATTTTATAATCAGACTATCTCTTACTATTCAAATCAACTCATTTGTTTTCAAGTTTTTAAAATGACCCCTGACCTCTGTCTCCACCAGGCTGTCTGACCCACGTTACTGGAGCGCCCACCTCGGCATGCTGACACAGGGCAGTGCCAAATACGTGGCGGAGATCCAACGAATTGTGGTGCACGAGTATTACAACGCGTACACGTTTGACTATGACATCGCCCTGCTGCAGCTGAAGAAGCCCTGGCCTCCCTCCCTCAGCCCGCTGGTCCAGCCTGTTTGCCTGCCACCACCCTCCCACACTGTCACTGACAGCCACCCTTGCGTGGTGACTGGGTGGGGATACCGCTCTGAGGAGGGTGAGCAACACCTTGGATAGAGCTCAGTGACTTAAATACGTTAATATAACTATGGTGGCCTTGGAACTACTGTTTATGTCAATTTTAAGGTCCAGTATGTAAGATTTAGGGGGATTCAGTGCCATCTAGTGGTGAGGATTGCAGATTTCAACCAGCTGAAACTTCTCCTGGTTAGGATTCCTTCGATGATCATTGTTCAGGAGCCAAATATCCACAGAGGTCTCTTCCTCTCCAAAACAAACACACCAGGTGATTAAAATTGGTAAAAACACTGAAAAAATCAGTGTTTCTCCTGCGCTGTTTGGCACGTTGAAGATGGGCTGCTAGCCTGGCGCCTACTAATGTGTGCTCACCTTATTTCTGATCCAGACGTTTAGGAGGTTTTTACCATGAGCCAAATTATCCGCAGAGGTCTCTTCCTTTGCAAAACAGCAACAACAGACCACATGATTTTTCCAAGACACACCTGTAGGTGCAGTAGTCTGCATATGCATCATTGGTGGGCAACTACTGCTCAAAAGTGCCTCTCGTTGTCGGCAGGATTTGAACCTGCGCGGGGAAACCCCAATGGATTTCTAGTCCATCGCCTTAACCACTCGGCCACGACAACCGCAAACCTATTTTTTCTGATAACTTAAGATCCAGATTTTCTTTAGTTTTTACTTAGAATCCAATTATCCACAGAGATCTCTTTCACTAAAAAGAAAATACCAGGCCCAGTGTTTTCCCTCCCATTGTAGAGTGTCTGCTAACTACAGTAGATGATGTGGAAATGTGAATGGCCATACCTAGAGCCAGTGTTTGGTTTGTCCGTTCTGGGCTACTGTAGAAACATGGTGATGCAACATGGCAGTCTCCAAAATGAGGACCTGCTCCCTATGTAGATACAGACAGCTCATTTTAAGGTTATGAAAACCAGATGATTCTTATTTTCAGGTAATTATACACTAAAGAAAACATATATTACATTACATTCCTGCCCATACACCCCCCTAAATTCTACACACTGAACCCTTAAAGCACCCAGAGTGTGTAAATATCTCATCAGTTGCATGATCTATGCAAACATCTTTCCCACTACAGACAAAGTGCTGCCCTCAGTGCTGCAGAAAGCAGAAGTGTCCCTACTGAGCCAGACTGAGTGTAAGAAGAGATATGGACCTGTCTCCCCACGCATGCTGTGTGCCGGGGTCCTCTCTGGAGAGAGGGACGCCTGCAGGGTGAGCTCCCATCTGACTACCCATAATCTCCTGCGTTTTAATTCATACTGGATGTGAAGCATTAACAGTTGGTGCTCCCTCTACATTAACCGCACTCTTTGTGTCTCAGGGTGACTCCGGGGGTCCTCTGTCCTGTCAGGCACCGGGCGGGGGTCGCTGGTTCCTGATTGGCATCGTCAGCTGGGGGGCGGGCTGTGGCAGACCAAACCTGCCTGGGGTCTACACCAGGGTCAGCAAGTTCACCTCCTGGATCTACAGCCATATCAGCTGACACGATGAAACTGATTCATCCAGTGCCAGCAGATGTTTAAATATTCTGTCACTCACCAAATGATAAAAATATCCTCAGATACTGTGTACTGTCTCTTTATTCAGTGTTTGCCTTTTACTGTTATTACAAGGTGCTGTTAATGTGTGACTCGGGCAACAAAACAAATCAAACAGAAGGTGCTTTGAAAGATTTTAATTCTCTTCAGGTATCTTTGCTGCATTCCTCCTTCCAAGTCTGGAACTGTGAGCCCATGTTAATCCCTCACACTGGACAGGTTTGGTGCCAAAATTTGTAATTGCAGGTTCTGTCCTGCTTTGCGCGCCTGTGGAGCATCCAAGGGCACAGCAGCCAAGCACCAATTGTAATACCTCGCACACGTTTCCCTCAAGCACCCCTTTGTCCCTCCAAGCTTCACTCCAGCATACACAGCGAGGAAGTTTGCCCACAATATCTGTCGCACGGATGGTTGTACGGATTGTATCCTTTCATAGTGCTCTCATTGTCCCCCGCACTGCATTCTGGGGCTCCGTGTGACACCTGCCGCCCAGTTCAGGTAAACGGGAGGCGGTGAATGCCCGCCGCGTCCGAGCCGCTCAGGTCGGATTTCTGCGCTTTTTTCAAAGGAAGCGGCAGCGGGGGTTTCCTCTCTCTCCATCGTTTCTATGCCTGAGGTATTGTTGCATATCGCCTCTCCGGAGCTAAACGGGACAGTGCTATGAGGACTCTGCCCAAAAGCAAAACTTGCGAAGTGTACTGCGTCTCCGGGCATGGACACTCAGGCTGCTCAGCTGCACAGGTAAGACAACACTGTGCTCTTTTCACTGCGCGTAAAGATGATGGTGCCAAACGGGACTTTGCTGTCTGACTTTTTTTTCCTCCTCAGTATATTCTACATATATAACACGAAAAAGGTGTGTTTGTTTAAATTTTGGGGACTTTTTGCAATGGCAAAATGATGCAAAATAATCAGAGCCTCAGAGCTGAGACAGACATGCTTCATCTTAATTGCAAAATCAGTCTCTGGGGTGTCTCTCTCATGAATGTCTATGTCAGGGTGAGCCACTTGATTGAGTGCTGACACTGCAGAGCCAGGCCGTGGGAAAGCAGACTCCTCCAGCCACGCTTTGTCTGCTCCCCCGGGGAATCCTGCCAACCCCTTAAATGTTTTAGGAGATCCTTTCAGCTCAAAGATGCTCACCGTTACTCTCACTAAATCAGTGTCTGCTCAGCCATTAAATCTATGTCTCATTGATCTTGGCAGATAGGCTGCTTTTTCTTCATCCCCGTGGTCACATAAGAGTAAAATGCAAACAATTAGAAGCAACTTGAGCACAGACATTAAAAGCTGGTATGATATTTGAGTCATGCTCTTGTGTCTGGAAGGGACAGGGGGAGCTGAAGGAGCCCACCCAGTCACTGAGCCCCCCCACGAAGCCTGAAGATCAGGCAGAGGAGAAAGAGGAGGGGGGGCAAGCTCCAGTGTGTGGCTCCTGGAGGAGATGGATGTTAGGTCTTCTGCCTTTCTTTCCCTTCACTGCTGCCATTGCACTGACTCTCCACTTCTTGACACGTGAGTACAAACCTGCTTTGGTGGCTCAGACTTTTGTCCTGTCCTTAAAATGTGTTTATTTTGAAATACACTCACAGTCACACAAGTGCACCTGTCTCAAATCTATACCTCTTCCTCTCCAGCTCCGCCCTCCTCAGTGTTCTTCCTCGGCGGCAGCGTGGAGTTCCCAAACCTGAGCTTCTCCTCAGAGCTGACTGACTCCACCTCCCCTCAGTTCCGCCTGCAGGCTCGGGCTTTGAACCATTATGTAAGTGGAACGATGGACTTGTTCGTCACTGCATCCCCTCTGAATGACACTTTAGAGCGCTGCTTGACCTTCCCGCTCTATGCTGAAGCTGATCTCGCTGCTCTAACTTTGATATGGTTCACTACGGCAGGCTACTAGTGTCTTTAAAGTGGCGCTTTCAAAACACTGCTGCCCTCTTTCTCCTTCCCATTCTCCTCTCTCGTTGTCTGTCTTTGCATTCTCATCCATTTGCTTTTCTCTTTATCAGCTTTGTCCTCCTCTCCCTCGCTCTCTCTTTCTCTCCTCTGTCCCCCTCTCTCTGTCTCACTCTGGTGGTGTTAAATGTAAAGCTGAAACAGGAGCTGAGCACGGTGTGTGCGCAAGTTCCCGAGACCCCCAGGGACAGGGCCCTTTCAGGGCTGAGGACAAGCCCGGCATTTGTGAGCCCAGCTAGGCCCAGGCAGCAAGAGTGAGAGGAAGAGCAGGCCTTCAATAAAAACATTGTCTGTGTAGCTTTCACACAATCAGCCACTCTGTGTGCCGAACACTACAGAGAGGAGGTGAACCTCAGTTTGACGCTGGGGTCGAGAGGGAGAGACAGGGCAGTAGGGCAGGCTGGGATGAGAGAAGGATTGGGGAGATATGAGAGGGGAATTTGGATTTTGGAGTAAAGGTCAGATGCACAGCCAGACATTCTTGCTGAGCAATGGGTGGAGAAATGGCAAATTGATAGGTGTAAATCCCCCCAAATCTACACCGACATAGTGTAATGCTCCTTTAATCAGCTGTGAGGGTGAGTTAGCAGGCTTGTTAAGTGGTCATAGTATCTGCACAGCCATCTGTTCATTAAAGAACAGGTGAACTCAAGGCCAGGAGCCCATACCACCCAGGGTCCTACCTCTACACGGCCAGCAGGTAGAGACACAATGGAGCTCTGTGCTGCTCAAAGTCAACATACACACATGCAGAGTTTGATACACACACACAAGAACAATGCTTTTGTTGAGCTCAGGCTGCATGTTCGACCAGGTGTGCTCATGTGTTGCTTACACGGGAAAAGTGACCTCACTTACACCGCTGTGATGTCACACCTACTGTAGTGTACAGTATGTTGTCAACCCTCCCTTTTTTGTCCTTATTTTGAAAACAGTTCTCAGAACTCTACGAGTCCTCGCCGTGGAGCTCTTACTACCTGCACTCAGGAATTACTGCCTTCAGGTATGACGCACTGACAGAAAGCCTGCTGATAAAACAATAGCACAGTGGCAACATTGTAAACCCTTTGTGTGACAGTGAAGGAGCGGAAGGGCTCAATGTCTTCTACTGGAGTAAATTCTCCGCCCCGGATGATGTTGCAGTGGCGATCCGGAGGTCCAGCCCAGAGAGGCTACAACGCCGGCTTCCTGGCAGCAACAAGGTGCTGCGGGACAGCCGCAATGAGCAGCGCTATTACATGGAGCAAGATGACGACATGCTCCACCTGCTGGGTAGAGGCTCTCACTGTTGTCTGCATATATACAGTCAATGCACGTTAACCACACACATGTGTACACATAAGGTTACTGTCTGTCTAAAACTTCTGGCCTCTGTCGTTTCAACAATATGCAGATATTAGCTTACATTAAATGTATTTTTCCTCTTACCTGTAGTACTATTTATCAGTCTAGATTTTTTTGGTGTGAGCTGCCAAATGTTGGAGATATTGGCCATAGAGTAACTGCCTTCTCTTGAGTACCAGATGGCACTCAGCCTGTGGTGTTAGTGCCAAAAAACTTACTTGAAAAGATGACGGTAATGTCCCTTTGCAGAAATCAAGACCCGGTTACTCAAGATAATCTAGCTTGCTGGCTAATCTATCTAGCTAATGACACAGCTCAGCCGAGGAGGACACCATTAATCTTAAACATCTCACACTGTCGCAAGTTCAAGTGTCTAGTTCATGAGTAGATATGGGCTTCCTGTGATCCAGTTGGCATGTGAAGTTCAGTAGAAAGAAAATAGTTTTTACATGAAAACTGCTCACAACAAGGTCTGTGGATTATCTTGAGTAACCAGGTCATGATTTCTTGAAAGAGACATTGCTGTTGAGTTTTTCAAATGTATTATTTTGCCACTTTGAGCCCCGCAATCCGAGTGCCATCTAGTTCCATTATAGTGGAGAAAAGGCAGACATCTCTACGGTCCATATCTCCAACACTCAGCAACTCACACTAAAACAATCTACACTGATAAATAGCACTAAAAGTAAGAAATAAAATATGTATTTATGATTTTGTAGTGAACTGTCCCTTTAACCACCAAGAAATAGGTTTAATGCAGTAACATAAATAAATAAAAACCAAATGCTCAACGCACTGTTACATTTCAAATAGAAACACTCAGTTTAGAAACAATTAATTAACCCTTTGTGAAATTGTATTAATAAATAATGTGGTTTTATATACATGTACGTCTAGAGTTGTAGAATTTGTAGAGAATGTTGACATCTGCTGTGTGTGTAGGTTTGGACCCTGACGACTTTGAGTCAGAAGACAAATCGGACAAGAGTAAAAATCCAAACAGCATCCAGAGTGGAAAGTGGCAGCTTGGCTTCCAAGGTGAGAAGAGCGTGTATTTGACTTTATGTTACAAAATCTAAGATCTGGTTTCTGATGGTGAGTTAAAAATTAAAAAAAAAGAGTGATTGAGACAGACTGTCTGACTTAGCTGTCTGTGCTTTGTTTAACAGAGGTCCATCAAAGTGAACTTAAACTCTGTATTTGTTTTGTGCTTGTGACTGCAGTGGATTTTTGAAGTACAGTAATATTTGCCTGGTCTGCTGACAGGACAAGAAAAAAGTGACATCCTTCATGATGTTTGTGCAGTCATATATATATATCCATCACTTCCTTTGTCTAGCAATGTCCTTTGACCTCTATGCCAAATATGGCAACAACCGCACCCTGAGCCTTGTGAGTCCCAAGAAGCCGTACTACCAGTGGCGTCTTCGAGTGCCGTCGGGTCATGTGGTTCGACTGGTCATCCTCGCCCTGCATGGAGCCACACCAGGAAGCTGCACCTGCCCACAAGCTCTCAGCCTACGACTTCTTACTTCCATTACAGAACAAGATAATTGCCAGGTAAACATATTCTATAGCTGTTTAGCCTCTGGAGGAACTGTGACAACATCTGCACTGTTACATACACTCACCGGCCACTTTATTAGGTACACCTTGTTAGTACAAGGTTGGACCCCTTTTGCCTTCAACTGCCTTAATTCTTGGTGGCATAGATTCAACAAGGTGCTGGAAACATTCCTCAGAGATTTTGCTCCAATTATTGCTCTAATTATATACATATCCTGGATGCATTTACCTGTCTCAGGTGGTGTGGGCTCCCTATTTCGGGTTCGTCCCCTGTCATGAAGCTGACATCCTCTGGGAATGTGATGTTGGTCACCTTCTCCTTCAGTAGACAGAGGGATGGAGCAATATTCAAAGCTTACTTCCAAGCCATCCCAAAAGCAGGTTTGAGTGCTCTCACTTAAACACATGCAGCACAGTTTAAGCTCTGCTTATCTTGTGTGACATGTTCATGTTCGTGCTGGAATGATTTATTTCCACTGATAAGCATGTGTAGAGTAAAACTGCCTTGGTGTTAATGTGTATATCTCCCCCTGCAGGTTGTGGAGGGTCGATTTCTTCCTGGAACGGCTCCATCTCCTCCCCTTACTACCCTTCCTATTACCCTCCGAACATAGACTGCACCTGGACACTACGGGTGAGCCACATGCATACACGCTTGTGAGTGTGCATGTTAGAAACAGTGGAATAAGAATAAGAGAGTGCGAGAGTGTAAGCGTGAATCATCCCTTTGTCATATGGCCCGTCCACATTCCAGCATGTGAGTCGTCTTTGGTTACTTTATCAGGCGCCGTTGCCAGGATACCTGATCTCCATGACGATCGTGACGATAGACATTCAGGATTCCTCGTCATCAGACGGCTGTGAGAAAGACTGGCTGGACGTCGGAGGGGTCAAGTGAGTTTTGAAACTTTACTGCGTGGCCCATTTCATCCACATCAGTCAAACTTAAAGAGATGCTTCTACAATATTCACTTCACTTATTGAAAGTGTGTTTTATTTCACATTTATTTAAGACGTTCTGTGTTTTTTTGTGGCTGCATGTATGAGTGCAAAGTTAGATTCCTTGCTTTTGTGCTCCTCTGAATCTAGACTGTGTAATCCAGTGTCAGACAGCAGCAAAAAGCGAGTCTACTCCTCTCCTCTCTCCTTCCACTTCCATTCGGATGAATCTCTCACTAACAAGGGCTTCTACTTAGTCTACAGAGCCTTCTCTCCAGAGGGCAGTAAGTAAAATGTGATGCTTCAAATAACTAGCCCAGACAGAGAGGATTACTGATGCAGTGTCAGTGCAGTGGATGTGTTGTGGTCAAGACCGCCTGAACAGAGACAAAGCCACGATCAAGACCAGGGTGTATCAAGACAGAGACAAGGTCAAGACTTTGAGGGGTTGAGACCGAGACAAGACCAGACCATTGCAAGTTCCACACTGCATGACACACTTACAATAATATGTGGAGCATGCAAACCATAGGCACTCCTCACATTGATCTGAAAGACCCACATTTCCATTAAAACATTCACAGAAAACAAATGAAGATTCCTCTTATATTGCCATTTATATATGTGTGTATGTATAAATGTACCATTAGAAATGTCTCAGAGCAGAGGGGAATTTTATGTACAGGTATTTTGTTCTGTTATCTATGAGTAAACAAATACAAATAAACAAGAAGGAGCCAACCTTATTCAACACAGTTTAGTGATATCCCCATAGCTGTGGTCTTGACCAGTCTCTAAATTTGTGGTCAAGTCCGAGACGCGACTGAGACCTTCAAAAAGTGGTTTTGAGACCATCACTGACCTCAAGTCACTGACACTGCAAACTAGTCTATTTAGTGTCACATATCTACATCTATGCCAGAGAAAGTACTTTAATTCCATAAAGTGCATTCAAGTCTCATCCTTGTCTACCTCCAGCCTGTCCTCGCCAGTTTCGCTGTGGAGATGGACGCTGTATCCCTCTGAGGAAGGTGTGCGATGGAATAAAAGACTGCTCAGATGGGCGGGACGAGGCTAAATGCTGTAAGTCTGTTGCCTGAAGACATATTTAGATGCAAAAGGGCTGTGAGCTTGAGCTTTCTTAACGTTTAATCTGACAGACATGACCTTTGTGCTACACTGAGATCTGTATGTGTTTGTGTGTTTTTGCCGTGTGTGCACGATTGCACATATGGGTAAAACATGTAGCATCCTGCAGGCCAGGTGAAGTGTTGTGTGGGAACGGCCAGTGTAAGCCTCAAAGCAGCCAGTGTGTGAGCCAGAGCGCGTGTGCAGACAGCAGTGAAGAGGGCGCCTGTGGTGAGTAGGCCGTCACCACGGTAACAAACATGTGTGCCTGTTGGTATTTTGCTGATTAAAGCTTACATGTTTGTTTACAGGAGGTAAATGTTACCACGTGTGTCCCAACAAGGTGTGTTTGCCAAAGTCTTCAGTGTGTGATGGTGTTGTTGACTGCAAAGACCGCAGCGATGAACTCAACTGTACCAGAGCGTGTGGGTATTCATGATGTCAGTTACACTGGTTACACTGACTGACCAGTTTAAGTGTGTTTTATCACAATATGTAGTATTTATATGCACTTTTCTGTCTGTTCTAAGTACCTTTTGTTTCACTCTGCCTAGTTATGTCTTTCATTCTCTTTAGACCTTAAAGGCTGCTCCTCATCCTCCTACAAATGTGCTAATGGAAAGTGTGTGAGTAAGGTTAACCCTGAGTGTGACGGAGTCAAAGACTGCTTTGACGGCTCTGATGAACTGCGCTGTGGTGAGCTGTAATTGTCATTATGACTACAAACTGAATAAAAGTCCTCTGACTTTCAGCAGAGAATTCTGCTATCATGATTTTTGTCTCTTCCTCTGTCTCTCCGTGTGTCCCAGGTTGTGGCATCAGGCCCAGGAAGCGTACTAAGATAGTGGGTGGCTCTGACGCCGGAGCGGGGTCATGGCCGTGGCAGGTCAGCCTACAGATGGATCGCTATGGCCACGTCTGTGGAGCCACACTTGTTGCCAACCGCTGGCTCATCTCTGCAGCTCACTGCTTCCAGGACTCAGACGCCATTAAGTAAGACAGACACCTGGAAGCGTCATTGTGATAATCATGATTCATGTGTGTGCTGTGTTCATTTATGTTGTGTCTGCAGATATTCAGATGCCCGTGCATGGCGAGCCTACATGGGAATGCGTGTGATGACAACGGGGAACAACGGCGCAGCCACCAGGCCGATCCGCCGCATCCTCCTCCACCCACAGTACGACCAGTTCACCTCCGACTACGACATCGCCCTCCTCGAGCTCAGTGCTCCTGTCTTCTTCAATGACTTGGTACAGCCTGTGTGCGTCCCCGCGCCCTCACACACCTTCACAACAGGGACCAACTGCTACGTCACGGGCTGGGGGGTCCTCATGGAGGACGGTAAGAGCTAAAGAACAGAAAGTGTGTCTTTCAATCTTGCTGATGTTTTGAAATGAACTTAAATCTGGGACAATATAGACAAGCATCACGGTATGGTAAGATTTACATAACACCACAAGATGTTTCCATTTTGTGTTTGTTTTAATTTTAGGTGAACTAGCTTCTCGCTTGCAAGAGGCCTCAGTGAAAATCATCAACAGGAATACTTGTAACAAGCTGTATGACGAGGCTGTTACTCCCAGGATGCTGTGCGCAGGGAACCTGCAGGGAGGGGTGGACGCCTGCCAGGTGAGTGTGTGTATTACTGTTGCTGTGTCTTTGCACAGGTACACATTTTGTTAGAATCCCTTTTATTGGCTAAGTATGTGTTTACATACTTTCCATTGCTCTCGGTATATTTACGTAGAAACAGACATAATAGCGAGGAACAAGGACAACAAAGCTGTACGAATAAAGGTACGGATTAGACAGAACTATTGTGTGCTCAAACACGCAGGTGGTGTCAGTGGCGCCTTCCTTACTTCTGGTGGCCTTGTCACACCTGTCTTCAAACTCGGCCCTCACTGTGATCTGAACTTCACACCTCTGAAGCTTTGTGACCGCACAGTTGTGACACTATTGCTGTGACAAAATCTGTCCAACTGGTGTCATTATAATAGTAATATATGCTGGTAAACATTGACTGGATGATTTTCACAGTATTTGCATGTATACATGTTTATATACTGTATACACAGTTTGTAGGATTTATGTTACAACAGTAACAGATAGGTGCATAGTAAACAGTTGGTGCATTAAAAACTGTAAAATTATAATCTACAGTGGGAGTGGTGGATGTTGTGGTGTTACGGGGATATTGAAATTATGCATTTTTTAAAAATCTGTCATTAGACAATGATTATTGCGCACAGGAACCTTGCACACTGCACGCCATACGAGACAAAATGAAAAGACACATTTGCTCCCTTTTTTCTCGCCATTGGAGGTAACTTTCTGGCTGTCACCACTCTCTGCCTGTATCTTCCAAGCACAAACTGGAGAAGGACTCACAAAGCAGACTCACAGACTCAGATAAAAGCTTAGGGTCTTTAAGTATCCACTTTGACGGGCAAAAAGGGTAGTCAAAAGGCAAAAATACACTCACAAGAGACATTAGGAAACCACACCGACACTCTCACTTAAAGGTAAAGACGATTTGGCAAGAAAGGAAGGGAAGACAGGGACTTAAATACACTAAGACAAGGGACAGGGCAAGTAATCGCAAAGAAAGGAAACTTGACAGGACGTGGGATCTGAAACAAGATGAGACTGTGGTTACCAAAATGAAACAGGAAACACTGGGATGACAAACATGAAGTCAGGTAGCTTGACAGGTCTTGACCGTGTCTTGCTTTGACATCGTGGTTACATTAAGGGGCCAAGCTGTCATCCCTCTCTGTCACCACCCTGTCACTCTCTCACTCTGTCTGTGTGTGGTTTTCATCCTCTTGATACTGAAATGATACTGCACACCCTGTTCCTCTCTCTTGTTGCACATGTGTGTGTCTCACAGGTTATGCCACATTTTCTTCTCTGCTTCTTGGTCATATATATATATATATATATATATATATATATATATATATATATATAAGGTTCCTGTATATATTGTAAATTATGCTGTGTGGTCTCTACATATATATTTTGTAAATTATCTTCTTATATTTTTACTTCTGTTTGCACTATATCTTCTTTCTACACTTGTTTGCACTATATCTTCTTCTTTTACACTTGTAAGGAGCACCTGTAACAAAAACAATTTCCCCTGGGGATCAATAAAGTATTGCTGATTCTGATTCTGATATAACTCTCTCTAGACTTTGACAGATGTGAAAAAACATTCTAAAAAAATTTTTAATAATGGATAAAGTTTTGAAATCAGTGTGCAAAAGTGATTGACACAAAGTGAGGTTGTATTTATTTTTAAACATACAACAATTTTGGACTAAAAATGCAGACATGGTGTGCAGTGGCCTTGACTGATTTAACTGATCATCAGAGTGACAGCGTTCATCAGCGTTCTGTGGCGCCTACTAGGGGAGAGAAGTATGAACAGTTTGTGTCGAGGGTGTGAAGGGTTTGCAGTGATGTTTGTGGATAAATGGCTTTCCTTGTTTTCAGTTTCAGTTTGATGTTCTTCATTTTCCAGAATTTCCCTTTAAACTACAACAGGGTAAACTGAGACTCACACGTTCATATTTTCCATCTTCTCTAGTATCTCACACCCTCTGTGTCTGGACCTGTCTGTTAGGAAAAGTCATTGCAGCTTCTCTGGAAATGTTTTCATGTTCATAAGAACCACCGTGCATGTGTGTGCCCTCAGGGTGACTCAGGAGGTCCGTTGGTGTGTCTGGAGCGAGGCAAGCGATGGTTCCTGGCAGGGATCGTGAGCTGGGGCGAGGGCTGTGCGAGGCAGAATCGCCCTGGTGTCTACACACAGGTGGTCAAGTTCACTGACTGGATCCATCAGCAGACCAAAGGACAGGTGTGACTGAACACCACACTGACATGAAGTAAAGACTTAACACACAGGACGAAGGTTTCAGACCTGGAGTCCATCTTCAGACAGTTGTCATGATGGCATGACAACACATTCAGTCAGTTTTCGGGAGCATGTCCATGTCAACGGGCCTGCAGGGACATCATCAGCGCTCCAAACCAACCAGCTCCCTTACAGTCTCCAAACACTGACAGTGGCTATGTTTACATGCACAAATAAATTAAACCTGGTTGTTAAATTAAATCAATTTTGGGTCGCTACACATAAACGTTGGAATTTGGTTCGAATACCTTAAACAGATTATAAGATACCAAATTATGTTGGAGAATCCTGTGCAAATACACAGGATACTTTAACATTAAAGTACAATTAGCTTTTAGTTTTCACTGTCTGCATACATGTGGTTCAGTATTTACTGACAGAGCAACAGTGTGCTCAAAGTCAAGTCTAACTTTATTTGTGGAGCACATTTAAAACCAACCGCAGCTGACTAAAGTGCCGATTAGTCACAAATTACCAAAACAACACAGAGAGGCAAACAGCAATAAGGACAGAAGAAAATAGAAGATAATAGAGAACAAATTGCAGCACAACAGAGGACGAAGTCAATTGAAATGTCAAGCTCAAATCAACTGTACATCAATGAGATCAGCGGCGATATAAAGGTGTCTGTAATCTGAGCAGTTTTCATTTGAATAGGTAAGCTGTTCCAGAGTTTATGGGCAGTCACAACGGTTCAGTCGCCACTGTTTTTGTGTTTAGTTCTGGGAACATCCAGGAGCATCTGATCCGTCTACCCCAGTGCTCCAACTGGAATATGACGATGCAAAAGTTTTGCTTGGTAAAGTGGCACCAGCCTGTTTAAAGCGGGATTTATACTTCTGCATAGAGCCTACGCTGTACCCTACAATGTAGCCTGACAGGCACCTCCCCAGACATGTAACTATACGTTGCGATGACGCAGACCTTCTGTCTACTTTTGTAAGCTGAAACCATTTCCCTCAGTGGAAATGAAGCTTTTATTTACTTTAATTTCACAAATAAGAAACATTAAATTGTGAAGACAATAAAGCCTCCACGCATTTTTACAGTGATTTATCCCTGAGGGATTTATCCTGGCATCATATGAGTAGAGGAAATTTCCGCCAGGTGCTAGGCTAATTTATGCAATGTAAAATGCCATGAGATTGTGCTAATAATGTTAGCATATTATATTTGTTTGGGAAAAGTGTTTAGTATAAGACAGTTGTTTTGTCGGTGAACCTTGTGAGTTATAATGGACCTGGATTTTGTAACGTTACCTTTGTTAAATGTTGCTGTTGTCCCTGGCTTCATCTGTGTAGAGGAAAAGTCCGCTAGCTGCTAGGCTAATTTGTACAATGAAAAATGCCATAGGCTTGTGCTAAAGACATTAGCATGTTGTATTTGTGCAGAAAATGTGTCCAGCAAAAGACAAGTGTTTGTCTGTGAATGCTGCGAGTTATAGTGAAGCTGATTTGTGTACTTGTGTTTGAAATCGTCACTGTTAAGCCATGTTTAATGTGCGTTTTGAGCCAACTAAACTTTACAGTGCTTCACAGAAACCCCGTCACTGACTAGTGTTTGGAGATGTAACTGCAGAGTGACACAGACACACCACCGCACAAGTATAAATGCTCACAATGGTGTAAGCCACGTGCGTAGGCTTCAGTGTAGACTCTGCACAGAGTTGACGCATAAGTATAAATCCCACTTAAAACCTTAAAAATAACCAATAAAATCTGAAAATTAATCCTAAAATGGACACGAAACCAGTAGAGGGAAGCCAATACTGGTGTTATGTGATCATGTTTTCTATTTCCAGTTAGAGAGACGAGCAGCTGCATTATGTACTAACTGCAGACAATGAAGAGAGTATTGTTCTACACCCACATTACACCACAAACCGAGTGCCATCTAGTTCCATTATATTAGAGAGGAGGCAGACATCTCTATGGTCGATATCTCCAACACTCAGCAGCTCACACCAAAACAATCTAGACTGAAAGACAGCACTACAGTTATGAGGAGGAATATGTATTTTTGGTTTTGGGGTGGACTGTTTCTTTAAGTCTCCTCAATCAGATGTACAAATAAAGCCAAGGTACAAAAACTAGCCAGGTTATCCCGTGCATGTAAATGTAGCCAATTACTTCCTGTTTCTCCTGTCACAGCTGACCATGTCAGGTAGTGCCAACAAAAATCACAACAGTCCTTTCACTGGATGTGGAAAGAGTTCTCTCCCCACACGCGTGTAACAATCAATTTTTTCCTCATCTACATTCGTCCATGTACTGTATATGTGTGTTCATGTCCGACTGTATGTTTATTGTACTGTATGTGTATGTATGTGCATTTGTATATCATGAGTTTCTCTGAGTCATAGCCTTATGTTCAATATATTCTGTAAGTGTAGAGAAGTGAATAATCCTTCAGTAGGAGGTGATAATATGTTTTGCATTTCAGTTTTACTGTGATTTAATTTATCTTTACGGTGCCTTGGTTGTACTCCGTGCTCCATGAGAAGCATGACCACAGCTCCCTTTAAAATCATGATGCTGATAAATAAGATTATCAGGAGTAAACCTTATCAGTCTTTTCTATGCAGACACAATGGCACGTTCACCTGTCTCCTGCTGTTTATTCAGCTCACATCACCACCCAGTGGCCAGTCTGTACCATTGTTTATTGTATGACCTGAGGGAATGATGCACCTTACATCCAAAGGATAAAAAAATTGTGCATCATTGTTTAATAATTCCAGATTATATGCTTTTACATTAAAGACACAGTTTGCAACGCAGCAGGTCTTAATCAAACTGTTGTAATTATTGCTGCATTTTACTATGATGTTTATAGTGATTCGTTTTTTTTGTACTACAATGTCCAAAAGTGAACTTTGGCTGAGGCTGGGCTGAGAGATCTCTGCTGCTTCAGTTGTAATTGGTGCTTTGACTGAAAAGAGAACAACATGAGGCACCTGCACAGTACAGTACTTTGGAGACAGTACAGTTAATCACCTTTCGATCTTATAGTTTGAGGAAGAAGTCACCTTTCAGCTGAGGATACCTGTGTTTACGTGATGAGTTCACAGTTTCTCTAGTTGTGTAATGTGTGATTTGCTCGTCCAAGCGGAACTCTTGTTTATTTACTTTCCGATGAAAGATTGAAATGTGAGAAACATGACTATCAACTTGTTGATGAGAACACCACCCGTTTTCTCCGGTGCCTACGTGCTGATCACCACGTGTACCAATTCAGAGTACACACAAGATTTAAGCACAGAGCTGTACATATGCGCATCCTCTCTGGTACTTAGTGCGTAACTCTAGTCTGTTCTGGAAAGAAGATAACTTGCAGATTATTAGATGGGAAATTGCCTTTTCATGTATAAATGAATGTTTAAAAGTATTTTAAAAGAAAAGACTAGTTTGGACCGTTAACCTTAATTAACACCGCACAGGTCGATTGCTTGACCACTGGGGAGAACTAAAAGGGGGCTGCTGTTACGCGCCTAGGGTGTGTCAATGGACGTCACGGAAGTCCGCTATCCGGTGGCTGCACTGTGGGAACTGTATAAATCCGCGCCACTATCCGAAACGATGGGAAAAAGTTGCACTGGAGTTCAAGCGTGGTGTCCTGTTGCGTGATCTCCCGCAGCTATCCTCAGGAAACCAACCATCTCTATTCACTGACCGTCAGCGCTGAGCGCCACAGCCAAGTGCGCAGCGCTGTGTTTGCTCTGCTCTGGAGGGGGAAAAAACATCAGGAATAAAACTCGTTTCATATTTTATATTTGAAACCCGCATCGGAGTCACCAGAGATGATGAATTTTATCTTCATCTGCCTGCTATGTGGATTGTATGGTGTCCTTGCAAAAGGTGAGTAACAAATTTACTCATGTTGATGCAATAACAAAGGCAGCACGGAGCACCTGCTGTAACTGTTGAGCTGGTGTTGATAACTTACACAGCTACTTTAAGTTCTCATTTAGGTAGTATTGGTAAAGCTTTAACGGTTCGGTTGTAAACTAACAGGGAAAGTAGTGGTAACCTGTGGAAAATTGTATTTTACGCACGACTTTTATCATGAACATTGTTTCCCATAAGCCAGGGGGTCCTGACGGGTCATAAGGCATCTTTACGCTTATTAAAAACAAAGTAATTTCCATCACTAAGGCAAAACATTCAGTCTTTACTTAGGAAGAAAACAAAAGACGCACAGATGTGCCTCTTCATTGTGGCGCACTGTGGTGCGGCTGCTCGTTTATTGGGCAATTAAGTCGTCGGTGCGCTCGTGTGTCCGAGGCCGCTGAGCTTGTAAACCTCTATTGGCACCGAGTGCAGGGAGGGAGATAAGCGCTATCCTGCTGGACACTTGTTTGGATAATGCGGACCTCTGTGGCCCGGCTCCTTGTGCGCTTGGCCCCGACTGAATGGACACATGCAGGGCGTTGTTTCCTGAGACTGATGAGTTTGTCTAATGAAAGTTCTGATTTAAAAGAACGAGGGGTCGTGACCGGCTGAAGAAAAATATCCACTGGCCAGGAACCGGGGTTAATATGCGCTTATTGCTAAAACAGTCGGCAGGTAGCTTTTATGCGCCCCACGGATCTCTGTGGTTTTATTGGTCACTTAGAAGTCTTTTGTGGCTGAAAGACAAAAGGCTGCTATTGTTTCCCCCCTGCAAAATGATTCAATGCTCAGTGAACATCAAGTTAAGAACTCAGTATGCATGGCCTGATATTTTGTATACATAAATACAGATGATCTATGTCAGTCAACATTATATTTGCCTTACTTAACAATTACTTAAGTAGCATTTGCTTTTGAAAATACTTGTTTTAAATGTTTCTCTGTTGTCTATTTTAAAGAAAACTAAACTAATTATCTCAGGCAAGATTTTAAGGAACTTTGAATTTAGATATTATATACATATATTCTGTTTGTTTGTTTTTTTTCGGCCAATGCAAAAATCCGCTAAACAAATAATTTAAAACACAATCTAACATCAGTACAATAAATATATTATCATGTCAGGAGAGTCGTAATGTACAACATGCATGCAGCATCTTACAAATATTTCACACACTTATACAAATATTCACCTTCATTACCCGTCCCAGTGCCATTATCAAAATATTATAAGTAACCTTATTAGGTTTAATGACGCTGAGAACACCTGAAAGAAGCCAAAAAGAAACCAAATTTCATGAAACAATCTGCACATATGATGATACAGTTATACAAATTTAGGTTTTCCTCTTTTAGCAGTAATATCCCCTCTTTATACTCCCCCACAGCAATGACCTCCCTGCTCATAAAAGCAAAATAATCATAAGTTAATAAATAAATAACAATAAAATTTGAATTAAATAAAAACATGAATATATATATAACGTAACTGAGCAACTAAGAAAAAAGTCAGAAGTCATATTAAATACAAAATCCACTCCTGAACAGGACATAATGTCATTTTAATAATTATTATTACAGCAAGTTTTTAGCCCATTTTGTGGCCCGATTACATCAAACCACAGGCAATTGAGTGTGTTAGATGAATTCTCCATCATCTTAAAGCTCTTGAGATTAGATGCTGTGATGTCAGTGCAAAAGGGTCTCGAGGTGGATGTTTATTTAGTGTTAAATGTCAGTTTTGTATAATAATGGTTATTTCATCCCCTTGGACATGAACATCAAGTGTTTCTTCTGAAATTCCTGATAGATTAGTGAAGTTATTATTCCCTGGGAGTGATGAATGTCTGTGTGGAAACCTCCCACAAAAAGATAATGCCACATGATGGGCGTGTTACATTTCTGTGGTTGGAAATGTGACGTTTTTCTTTTGATTTTACACAGGTGTAGTTGCAGGAAAACTGCACCGAGTTATTTGGAAATGGTGCTGTTAGATGCTCCACAGCTTGTTGAAAAGGCCCCCACAAGGCCTGGTGGAGATTTCCAACTTCCCCTCCGTCTTCCTCCCACACTGTCATGTGTGTGTGTTTCTTGCCTACTCAGTCACACACTGTGAAACCCAAGGAAATAGTATAGGAAGTGCTAACAGTGTGAGTAATGCTGGATCTGCTGAATGGAGCATCCACTGGGAACAATGATCCTGACAATAAATGGTAATAATGGACTTTAGTGATAAACTAACTCACTGCTGTTAGAGTGATTTAACTACTCGCAGAGCAGGGACACAGTTGTGTTGTGAGGAGTGTTTTGAGCTGTGTGTTGTTCACCCTGTAAGGAGCAGTCACAGTGAAGGACGGACTTCCCTGAATGATGTTTCCGCTGTTGTTGGGAGGAAGGAAGGGTGGACAGACAGGCGTCTTTATCTCTCATTAATAAACCTCAGCGATGGAGTGGAGAAATGCCTTTATTTGATAAACAAGAGGCACACTGCTTACGCATTTCCACAGAAGTTGTCAAGTGGCCTGAGTGAGGAGATGAGCAGAGGGTCACAGATACGGTGGCCTGGACGGACTACGTGTTGTGGAGCCGGGAGTCGCACAGACCGGTTCTGCAATCAGCCAAGAGTCCGGTTTAGTCCAGTCTGTAATGGACAGAGCTTACAGGAACTGTCCACAATATTTATTGGTTGTAAAGTGTTTTGTCTTTCAGGATTTCCTTGGAAATTGGTCTTGTGTAGATCTTGGTCAACACAAAGGCGCTTGGACCTTCTTGTTCATGACTCCCTGTCGTATGATTAAAGTTGAAAATCACTGCATTCACCATTTTTCCTTATAAGTTTATTAATTTGTAGACATTTTGCGTCAGTGGAGTCCCAGAACTCATCCTCCTCTTTCAGAAAGTAAACACCCTGCTCAGACGTCCCTAAAGAATATTGTATGAACTCTTACAAGCTGACGTTGACCTCTGACCTCTCTGACGCATCCATGTCTATTAATAAATCCTTATCACTTTACAATGACTACTTGACTACCCATACTGCGATTAGGCAATGCAGTTATTAAGTCATGAGATGTTGCTGCCACTACTGACGTCATCTGATTCTCATCCTCTCTCCTGCCTCTGCAGACAAAGATCAGAAAGGGAAATACAGCGTCCCTATTCTGGATGTGAAAGCCCGGCAGCTGATCCTTGACATCAACCAGACACTACTGCTCAGCTGCAGGTGAGTTTCAGGTAGACAGATCCAATCCAGAAACCCAAATATGGGCAACAGTGTAGCATAACAGAGCTTACAATATCACCATATCTGTGAATCAAAGCAAACACATCCATCTTCAAGCCTTATTATCTCAGAATTTACAGAAAATTGATTGTCAAAATCACCACCAGCACACTCACTGTGATTAAACAATTTACTGAGATACCAAGTTGTTGTAGAGGCGATTTTTTTCCAACTTAAAGGCCCAGTGTGGGATACAGGTGCAGCTATTGGCATACATGCTATATAATATTCACGACTATGTTTTCTTTAGTTTGTAATCACCTGAAAATAAGAATTTTTATGTTTTTGTCACATTAGAATGAGCCGTTTATAGTGAAGTGGAGCGGGTCCTCCACCACAGAGGCCGCCATGTTGTTCTACAGTAGCGCAGAATGGACAACCCAAACACTGGCTCTAGATAAGGCCATTCAAGTTTACACACTTTTGCATTTTCATGTCAGCCACTGTAGTTTGCCTACATGCTTGGCACATGAGAAAAGTCTCAGTTGCAACCTCACCACTGTATGCCACTGAATTCCACACACTGGGCCTTTAAATCTGTATCGGCTAATGGATCTATTTGTAGAAACATTTAGATATTTCTGTTTTTAGTCTTGTATTAAGTCATTTTTCTCGTTACCCTCCCAGTTGTGCTTTTTGTACTCTCAATAGGCTGTATAAGTTTTCCCGTTAAAATATTTCTTCATCAGTGGTCCTGCAGGAAAGTTATTTGTCTCAAGCTCCACCTAATATCTTTATTATATTGATAATGATAGTGTTTTAGCCAAAGACCTGTTGCTTCCTATTACACACTCCACAAGTTTAATCAGGGTAATTCATCAAAACCAGACAAGATGTGTTTAATGCACAGTTTGTGTTCATAGGCGTAAAATTCGGGGGGACGCGGGGACATGCCCACCCTGAATATTTGGAAAATGCATATTTGTCCCACACAATAAAAATGTGAAAGCAGCAGAGGACTTTGATTTTGGCATTTCCACCATATATTGATGCAGAAAGGTCACAAATTGATGCAAGTTTTATTCTCATTTTCCACATTCAACACTGAGCAGACTCTAAAACATGAGGGATCTGAGTCTTAAAAAGCCCTTTAGTGCATCTTCATGAGGCCACATAGTGAGATTTTAATCTCTTGAAGCTGCACAGGTCTTCCTACCCCTTAATATAATATGATAAAACAATCATTAGTTACAGAGATGTAGTTCCTATGATGCAAGCCGCCATTTTCTAAGCAAACTCTCAACCCCCTGTACCTGTCGATCAGGGGTCGCTGGGAGCTGACATGGGCGTTCCCATCAGGGTTAACCAGAGATCAGGTGCAAGTAAAGGAGTCTCGCTGTGGCAAGACAAGCCAGCAGTACTGCAGCCAAGTGACGGTCAGCAGCCCCCAGGCCCAGCACACTGGCCTGTTCCGCTGCAGGTACCAACACCGAACCCGGAAACAGACTTCCATCTATGTATATGTCACAGGTAAGACACTGTTGCTGAGGTCGGAGAGTTTAGCTGACACTTCTTTTTTTTCTGTTTCTCTTTTTAGCTGCTCTCATTGAGCAGCCCTTCATGCCTTCACCCCTTCATGCTCATTGTTTATATCCCCAGGTTAAACAGGATGTGGTGGGTGCTAAATACAGACCAATGCCAGAGAGCCAATTATATCTAAACACTGTTTGTCCCAACAACACATCCTTCTAGATGACTCTGGCACAGTTTCATCCCCCTCCTCCCCTGCCTCTCTTTTCTCAGCCCCAGCCTACCTCCCTGTTGTCTATATATAAATCCTTTTTTACTTTCATTTACGTGCTACCTCGAGGCCAGGAATAGCCCAGCTGCTGAAAGGCTCAGGCCTGGGCAGAGTTTCCCAGGGCATCAGCCTTATCTGCTCTGCTCAGCCTTGCTTGAAGCATCCTGTGCTTGGGGGAGGAGGGGAAGGGCTTGAAGGGGGTGTGCTGGGAGGGGATGTCGCTGTGTCTCTACAAGGTGGCGGTGGGGAGGTGTGTGGAAGTGCATGTGTGTGTGTGTGTGTGTGAGAGGAGCTGAGAAGGATAAGATGAAGGCCAGCGTCTCAGTGGTATCAAGGGGCAGAGGAGGCACGATGTCTACCCGGCCGGCTCCTCCCTGTCCTGGAGGGTGACGCTGTTTGGGCTGGGCTGGGCTGGGCACCGAGCTGGGCTGGTGGCCAGGGTCACAGGGCACGCTACTGTTTGGCCAACAGGACCCTCGGGGGCCATCAATCGCTCAGGTCACCATGTCCATTAAGCGTCAGACTTGGCCTGCGGCTCTGCTCAGACGTTGCCTCCCTCCCTGAGTCCTCTATTAGGAATCAAAGCAAGAGAAGGAAGCCCTCGGTCCGCTAGTCCTTTGGGTACTTTTGTTCGAATGTTCAGAGATTTGCTTTCCTTGAATAACACCCTACGGTAACAAACAATACAGTGAGCAACACCCACACTTTTCAATGGCACAGAACTATTACAGTAGTCGAGCTGGGAGAAGAAAAAGCTCAGAGAGGCCGTTTGATTGCTTCTAAACAATCTGTGTGTTTATTGTTGACTTCACGCAGTTATTTACTGAATGGGTATTCAATGAATGGGTGTGGAGTATGTTTAGGAGTGTGTGTCTGTTTGTTTTTGTTTATTGCTGAGATTGATACTTGGAAGTGTTTGTTTGTGTGTTTGTGTACAGAGGCAGGTGATTGTTATCTTTCCTTTCTGTGTGTGGACATGAAATTAAAGGGTCAGTTCATAGAAAATTATAGAAAATTATATTTTCTCACTCAGTCAAGGAGTTATTTTCCACTGGGGACGGAAAGACAAATCCCCACGAATAAAAAGACACAAATAAAACTTAAATCATGCACCCACACCCCAATTCTCAGACCACACTTATTACAATGCACCATGCAGATTTTATTGACTTTTATAAAAATAATCATAATAGATTAAAACTGCGCCTTTTATACAGGGGCTGCAGCTCAGATTGCTTTAAAGAGAAGAAACAAGAGAATGAATACAGTACTTTAAAACAAGGAAAAATACTGCGTAATAAATTAAATTAATAGAATATGTGAGAGATAAAAACAAGGAAGGCATATGAAGAATATAACAGAATAAAACAAAGGAAACGTGACAGTTAGCTAAAGCAGTGCTTTAAAACATCATCAGCAGAAGATCTAAGAGTCTGTGAAGAATAATAAAACTACAAAGAATTAGTGATGACGTCTGGTACCAAACCATATGGAGCCTTTTAAACAAGTAAAAGAATTTTAAAATCAATTCTAAAATACACCTGGAGTGGGTGATGTGCTCGCTTTCTTGTTCTAGTTAAAAGCCTGGCAGCAGACGTCTGAATTAATTGTAGTTTATCAATGGATTGTTTTGAAAGACCAGCGAAGAGAGCATTACAATAGTCCAGGGGTCGGCAACCTGCAGCTCCGGAGCCACATGTGGCTTTTTATCCCCTCCACAATGGCTCCCTGTGGGTTTGTCAAAATACAAAAAATAAATAAATAAGAAAACAAAATATAATAAAATGAAATGAAATATAAATAAAAATAAATATATTTTTTAATAAAATTATATAAAATACTTTTTTTTTAACATTCAGTTTTCATGCATGATTATTTTGGACCTTGAGTGAGTTTACATTCACTTATTGTAAAAATGTGTAGCCTATACACCAATTAAAAAAATGTTTTAACCTTTTGTCAACTAAAATGAGCGTCATACATCAACGACCTGATACCTGTTCCTCTAAATTTTGCCACACCTCAATGTCAATGACTCGTCTTGAGTCTCCCTAGCAGGCTATAGATTTAAAATCCAAAAATGGAAAACAGAGAATTTAATAGTGCGTGGACAGACTTGTTCGCTTTCACAGTTACAGTAGCAAATAATCAGGAGTAGCCCACTGCAGAGGAGCCACCTTGTGGTAAAAGATATTAATGGATGTGCATTTGGAGCCATCAGTAATGTTGATGGGCTAATTTAGACACTGTCACTGTCATAGTAAGACAGATTTTTTTTCCTTTTTTTGGCCAAAAATGGCTCTTCTTTTTAAAGGTTGCTGACCCCTGCAGTAGAGTCTTATCTACTTGAAATAAATGCATTAACAAGTTTTTTGACATCTTGTTGATTAGTCAGTGTATCCCTGTGAAACTTTCACTGGAATCACTGTCCTCTGAATAACAAATTCCCATGGAAACTGTCAACAGTGACTTTCTGGAAATACGTTTTCTGGTTGAAGCTCTAAAAAGTCAGTTTTCAGTGCTGTGAGCACCACAAACATAATTTAATTTGAGGGAGGTATTGAGGCAGAAATATAAAAAATAAATAGAACTGAAAGAATTAGTAATAATTTCTATCTTTTTCCTGCTAAAATATCAAACAATCTCTGAGTCTGACTTCCTGGGATTTCCTGATTTTCTCTCTTTTATATTATTGCAAATTGAATATCTTTGGGTTTAAATTAGGGATGCATGATATTGGATTTTTTGCCGATATTCAATATACTGGTATGTAACTCATTTGACTGATAGCCGATACCGATATCATGGTATCCACTTTTTTCCCTAGCTAATTTTAGTGATCATCAAGTCTCCTCTGTAGTGGAATTAACATCATATTATGCATGTGTACTCTTATCTTGACTGCCCTCCAGCAGATGGAGACATGAAATACAATACTGATCATATATGTATTATGCTTTCATTGTGCAAAACAAGAAAATACATGTTGGCTGATTCTGGCCAACATTGGCTGATATCAATGACGTCTGGCAAAGTAAAAAACAAATAAGTCCACACACCAAGTAGCTCCTGTTTAGAGGGATTTTAATGCAGAGTGACCTTTGGAGCCACATGGCTCTTCCTCAGACGTCACTCTGCATTAAAATCCCTCTAAACAGGAGCTACTTGGTGTGTGGACTTATTTGTTTTTTACTTCGCCAGATGTTTCTTTGGTTCAGCACCCATTCCACTGGATGTTGGGATGTGCATGTCTTCTGTACTGTTTTTGATACCAATGTCGTACCAGTATTATCAGCATGTTGGCTGATTACAGTATTCCATTTTAAAGCCAATATCGTGAGATGATGGGCCGATGTCATTGTGCATGCCAAGTTTAAATCGTTAGTTATCTAAAAAAGGACATTTGAGGATGTCAGCTTGGACTCGGAGACGCTGTCACGGACTATTTTCACTATGTTTTGACTCCACAAAGCAAAAACTAATATCGAGAAAGATTTCTTGATAATGAACATAACTGTTAGTTGCAGCCCAAAAGTATAATATACGACAAATATAAAGTAAAACTACAACTAGTACAAGGTTAAGTCCCACAAGAGGTAAGTGAGAAAATATGTTTCTGTATTTTTTGTGAATCTGTACACGTGGTTGAAGCTCTTATTGATGTGATATTGTTGTGTGAGGAAGAAAAGAGTCTCGCTAATGCATTTATTTTGACATGCTTATTATCTGTACTATATGTGTCCCTGACCGCAGTGTTTGGGTTTCAGACAGCCAGCGGCCATTTGTGGAACATCCGGGAATGAGCCCAGATGTGTTGTACATGAAGGAGAAACAGCCGCTGGTCATCCCCTGCCGGGTCACCCACCCTAACATCACCACCACACTCGTCAAGGTCAGTGCACCAAAAATATGAATGAAATCACAGGTAGACAGGTTGGATGTCTTTTTAATTCCCGCTTGGTGCAGAGGTCTTCTCTGTATCCGGATCTGTACATGTAGTGAGTGTATTGTTCTCTGTTCACTTACACCACTCACATTCTCTACACATCATCACTTCCCAGTTTGTTCCATCGGAGCTCACATATGAACACAGTGCACCATCCCGTTGTTTCCCCCTCTCTAGATCATTCGGCACATTGTTCTTATCTTGGCAGCCATTACGCCGTGGCGTGTGTGTCCGTTTGTTTGTGTCCGTCTGCGGATATGTGTGAAAGTGTGCGGATATGGTTGTGAGTGTTGGTGCTTGAGTGCTGAGTGAGGGGGCGAGCGGACAGTGTTGCTAAGTGCAAAGAAGAGCATTAAGAGTACCTGCTGTCTGCATGCGTGTCAGTTTTTCCATGAGTACATGTTGCTGTATGGATGTTATTTGCCTGAGAATGAAACAAAACAACATCCGTCTGCCTGAATCTGCAAGAAAACCTCCCCGTCAGAGATGCCCCTTTTCTTTACTGACTCTTTCCAATGGAGCGGCGCCCACAGCGTCCTGTTGGCACTGTTTCTACCTCTGGAGACAGGACGTGGGGTCTGGAGTGCCCCTTTGGCCCCTGGCCAGCACCACTTCCCACATCTCACCCTCCACCTCTTGTAGTAGGAATCCTGGCTGCCAACTTCCCTCAACTGATGCTTTAAACAGCTGGTTTGCGGAGGAAGCAGAGGTAGCTACTGTTGGCCCTGACAGATCAAAGTACTGTAGATTCTCTTTAATCACAAACCCTGACCGTTAATATGACGCCTTGTGCGTCACTGTAGGAAGCTTATTGTGGTATCACTACAATAGAGTTACCTGTCTTGACCAGATATCTACAACAGATATGCTGATATTTGCCAGCTCTGAACACACACTCTTAGAGGCATTTGTTCTTTTCCCGTCTGGGCGGAGATAAAGGTGCCCAGGGTAAAAAGCAACAACTTTGAATTTCCTTTGTTCCAAGTGCAACAAATGCACTTAATTTGTACATAACTCTGACTGCAGCGCAATCCAATAATTTGATACTTCTAATAATCAGATACAGGCAGATACATCTGATTAAATGGTTGCTCAAAAAAATTACATAACAAAACATAAACATAGCTAATCAGCTAATGTAATCATTATAATAAATAAATGTAACATATTGCTGTTATTATTACTACGGGTGCTAGTATTCTAGTATTACAGTGAATTGCAGTTCTGAGTGTTGTTTGTCCAAGTGGTGTTTCCATACCCCCATGTTGACTCCATGGCTACGGCTTCAAAAGAAAGAACAAAAATGTATTAAAGGGACACTCCAACAATTTAATATTGCACTTCCATAAGGTTGGAAGAGACACGTAAAAACAGAGCAAAAGAACTGGGGCAGCACCTGGAGATTCTCTGACTTTTAACCCCTAGTATGCTTCAGAAAGTTCATAAATCCTACACTGTCCATCATACAACTGAAACACAACTCTGCCTGGTGCATGTCCACGTCTTTCAGTCTATTCACCCCCAGTTTTTACGATGCTTTCATTTAAACCTAAGCGAGATGAAAGGTATGAGGATCATCAAAGTGAGGCGGACATGAACTTCATTTCATGGTATTTCATATAATTGTTGTTGAGAGTGGTAGACGGACTGAAAGACTGCTATTGCCATCTATAGTGCTAAACTGCTAACAAGGCTAAAAAACAAGAGGAATGCTGCAACAGAAGAACGTGTTGGGAACTTGAGGATTGGGATCCAGGAAGCACAAACCCCCCCCCTGCATGACATGTTGTACTACTTCTCCAACGTGCGAGTATGATCCTAAAACAGTCATGGCTGGACATCAACACACATGTTTTTGTCCTGCTTCTATCGCCTCACAAATGCCTGGAAGCACTAAGGTAATTACACTATAAATAGCTCTCCTCTTCCTTCATCTCCCTCCTCTGACCCTGCGCTGGCCGGTCTGAACCAAGAATCCACTCACTGTCACAGCCCCTGGAGTGTTTTTTTCCTGGAGGAATTTTGCACTTTGCCCGGATCTCTAATATGACCCTTCTCAGCGGGAACAATACTCAGGAGGCTCTGCTCTCTCGCTCTCGCTGTGAAAGTGACCAGGAGGTCCCGGAGGTCCGGGATGACGGGGTCGACTTGGGGTTCCAGTCAAAATGTCTATATCCTGTAGTAACAGGATGCGAGTAGATGGACTGGAGTCACGTTTCTCATATCCTGACTCCTCAGGCTCCTTCGCTCCTCCCTCTGTTTCTCCACCTTCACCTTCGCATAGCCAACTCTCCATATAGGTTTGGAGGATGGGGATAAGAGGGGCAGACAGGGGCACTAAGGGCACTAAGGGTGCTCAGACGGGGCATCAGAAAGTTCGGGATGAGGGAAGAGGGGGAAGGATCTACTTTACATGGCTGAGAGAGGAGGAGGAGGAGCTCGGCGGTGTCTGAGAGGGTCGCCTCACTCTGGGAGGGGGGATATCAGTCAGTTCACACTGGGGGTGCAGGAGTGGGGGGAAGTGGGTGTGATGGTGGTGGGGGGTCCACCTGTTCCCTTGAGAGTGGGTGGGAGGCTTCCACTGTGTCACAGAAACTCTAGTAAACATTTCCTTGAGGCTGCCTCCAAGAAAACAACAAGGTTACACAGTTACACAAGTGTCCTTGTTGAGGAGGCCAAGAATTATAAAACCAACAGTGTGAGAATACAGGCAGCATCAGCTGGGGCTTCTTTTGACAAGTGTTACTCTGTGTTTAGCATCTTCAGGCCAAGTTTTATAGGGGAAATGCAACTATCTTACCACTAAAAGTGAAAACAAAAAACCTTAAAGCCTGCATTTGAGATTGCACTAATAGCTTCTTTGCATGTAACGTCACACACTAATGCATTGTATGGTGATGGAGGGCAGGCAGCTGGAGGCAAAGACTACCAACACTGCAAAAAATCACCTGTGATTTGTACTGTTTATGGTACTTCATGAATCAAACTGGGAAAAAACAATGGCAACTTTAAGTCCCATAAAATAGTGGGACATAAAGGGGGAGTTAAAAAAAAAAGTCATCAAGAACAACAGCAGATATGGATCAAAAATCTCTGCCTTCAGTCGGAAGTAAACTAATTTAAAACTGTAAAGCATTGTGTTTAACATGCCTCTGATTGGCTGCAGACGCTACTCTGTACTTTTTAGCCATGACCCAGATTTTTAACAGCGTTTCACCAAACCTCTGGGAACAGTTGACCTAATAGGTAGAAAATAGTAGCTTAAGTTATCTATGGTTAACCTGACAGCGGTGCATTCATGTACAGAGTTGAAATATAAAGACAGTTATACTGTTGCACATTTACTCACTCAGCAAAAATCAAGACCACAGTCTTTTCAGTCATGGGGCCAACCGCACACAAATTAGTTATTGTCCACTAGGCTCTTATACGCTTTCATCAGCTCACTCTGTGGGCAGTGGGTTAATAATGACAGTCGTGTCCACATCGGGCAAATCAGTCAAGTTGTGGGAAATAGTACTTTTTCTACATTTTGTATGGATCACATCCAACACGAGTTTCAATTTTCTGATGATCTCTGGTGCCTGCAGGTTCATCCAACCCTTTTATGAAGTCACTTTCCCCAATTTCCAATATGGATTTATTACTTTCTGCCCTCCATCAGAATCTTGTGCGTCATAATATTCAAGTGATTGCAAACAAGTTAGTTTAGAAAACCCTGCAGCTAAGTGAGCACACTTTTGTTCAGGTCCAAGAGACCTGAGTTTTAAAATAAATAATGTGTAAATATTAAAATTAATGATGGCTTTACTTCATTTAGCTGCTTTAGCTTCTGGTATCAGGACTGTAGGTTTTAGACTGAGCTTGAGTTAAACTTGCTGATTTCCAAATAATGAGGATTTGAGACTTGACTTGAACTTAATTTTCTCTCTGACAGCACATCAAATGCAAGTGACACAGGCCAATTCCTTCCTGTGTGTAATCACAGCTTTAACAGGGTATTGCAAAACACATATGACTACTTTCCTTCCTAATTTGAGGTTTAAATATCACATAGTCATTGCAATGGTTTTCCGTTGCCATGACTCTGTTGTTCCCTAATTTCTCCACTTGTACGTGGAATTTCAGTTGCACTCGGAGTGGCAAAAGTGTGTCATGTTTTGGTACAGTGAAACTAAAATGGGTGTTGTCTTCTCCTCCCGCAGTTCCCCAGTCACAGCCTGAGTCCAGACCATAGGAATATCATCTGGAACAGCAAGCAAGGCTTCACCATCAAAACCCCCACCTACTACTACATTGGCCTCTTCTTCTGCCAGACAGTCACTGACGGCGTCACACACAAGTCACGTATATACTTTATACACAGACCAGGTCAGCAGTGCATGAATTCCTTTCAGATACAAAGTAAATCACACCTAAACATGCACATGTTTATATAAGTTCCTATATGTTTTTCTCTCCTTGCCACAGTGAGTAACATCATGGAGGTGTATCTGAACAGCAGTGGACCTGTGCAGGCCCTGAAGGGGGAGAGACTGGTCCTGAACTGCACCGCCATCGGGGAGTTGAACACCAGAGTCAACATCACCTGGGACTACCCTGGAAAGGTCAGGGCTGCATTAAAGTCTGTGGAGACCTTGTGTGAATCAAAGAAGCTCAGGTTTAGATGGCAAATGACCTTTGACAGACACTGAGCAAGAGTGTATAATTCTGTTACTTTATTGATCGTCAAAAGAACACATAAAAGTACTTCTTTAAAAGTTTATTCGAGCAAAAGTGAAAGGTTGCTCTCTTAAAATGTACTCAGACTGATAGTTGTTAGATAACCACATGTTTGTATGAGTTTTTCTTCAAAATGCTTAGACTTGTTTCAGTAAAACAGTTGGAAATAGCCAACAAAAACTGCACACTGAAGAAGGCAAGACAACCCTTAATGTCTTTGTTGACTCTCCTTTCAATATCCATCCCTTCACTTTAATTTAGTCAGAAGCATTTTACATTGCAATGGATGCAATCTCAACTGGAGTGAAGCAGCAGTACCACTTCCTAATAAAGCCCATGTCATGAGGGGTTTGGTGGCTTTGACTATTTAAGATTATTTAAAGGGACAGTTCACTCCCAAAATTAAAAATAGATATTTTTCCTCTTACCTGTGGTGCTGTTAATCAGTCTAGATTGTTTTGGTGTGAGTTGCCAAGTGTTGGGGATATCAGTGAGAGATGCCTTCCCTCGAATATGATGGAACTAGATGGCACTCAGCTTGTGGTGCTCAAAGCTCCAAAAAAATACATTTTATGAACTCATGAAATCATGATCTGGTTTTTCAAGATAATCCACAGATCTTGTTGTGAGCAGTTTCATGTAGGAACTATTTTCTTTTTGTTGAACCACACCTGCCATCCGGGCAGAAGAAAGCATGCATCCTCCAACAGCGTCCTCCTCGGCTGAGCTGTAACGATGGCTATTACAGTGGTGCGAGGTGAGCCAGCAGTAGATGCTCACTTCCTTCTGCTTGGTTAGCAGCACGAAACAACATGGTCTGTGGATTATCTTGAGTAACCAGGTGGTGATTACACTCCTCACACCAAAACCATCTAGATAAATAAATAGCACAACAGGTAAAAGGGAAAAAGATTTTAATTTTGGGGGTGAACTGTCCCTTAAATAAATAATTCATTAAAGCTTTATAGAGTAGTAAGAAGCCATTTGTAAAGACAAGGTTTTCAGGTTGTAAAAGAACCGGATAGTTTGAGGACACGCTATAGAGCAAATATTTTTAAAATTGTAATGTTTATAATCCTGGATTACCCATTCTAACAGACCTATAAGTAATTCATTAATACTCACTGTCTAATAATAATAATAATAATAATAATAATGATATCAAATGTGAAGTTGTAAGTTGTTGGATTTAAATGGATTTTGATTTTTTTCTTTACAATTTAATTTTTCTTCCGTGATAGTTGACAGTGGAGACAGACAGGAAAATGTGTGGTCAGAGTGAATGGATGGCATGCATCAAAGATAACCAAGTGAAATCAAACCAGAGATGTTGTGATTAAATGGCCAGAGCCACTGAGAATCCTTGAATTAATAGTTTAACAAAAGCTGATTGTAGTTCTGTCAGACGAGAATTTACACCAGCCAAAAGGATTTTGCCCTCATTAATGTCATATCAGTGATCTATAAAATTAATAAATAACTTATTGACCATTAATAAAGCATTTAATTACAACTTTTAAACCCTCTGTAAAATATGCTTCATCAGGGAATGGTTCCTCCACCCCTTAAGTAAATACAAAAGCAAAAATAAAAGCAAAAATAAAAGTAAAAGCAAAAGCAAAACAAAAGAATAAAAAACAGGAAAAGCTTAAAAAAAAAAAAGATCACAGATGACCTGCTGCACTGTGAGTTAAAGGAAGTCCTAGCACTTGGGATTAAAGGTTTTCAAAATAAGATCCCAGGGGCACACAGGTGAGCCTTCAGTGTTAACGCTGTTGCTCTGTCTTCCTCTCCACCTTCAGATTAACAACACTGGCTCCACTTCCAAGAGGCTCCTGAAACACAGAATGCACATGTTGTTCTACAATATTCTGACCATCCCGAAGCTCCAGCGTTCAGACCGAGGCCTCTACACATGCCGTGTGACCAGCGGGGAAAATACCAAACAGCAGCAGGTCACTGTTACCGTGTATGGTGAGTGTCTTCCTCTGAAACTTCCCGACATTTACATGATGCAACCAGGGTGATGTGATCATATTACTCAGCGATATTTTGAAATTTACAGTGAATTTCATTCTAATGGTGGTTAACTTATCTTTTTTTGACAGACTGAATTAGGGTGGTGGAAAAATGTTGCAATTCTATTTCTCAGTCTTACACAAATATGTGCATTTGTCTCTTTCTTTTAGACCGTCCGTTTATCCGACTGAAGCCCAGGCATGAATCTGTGATGGAGGTGCAGGCAGGACAGAAATCTTACAGAATCTCTCCCAAACTGCGAGCGTTCCCCGCACCTGAAGTCATCTGGTAAGAGGTCACCTTGATCCCTAAAATCACACCCAACTGTCTTTTTCCTCCCTTTTTTATGTCTGAGTAAAGCCATCTGCACCTATTTTAATCTCTGGCACACTTCCTCAACACCATTTCCTTCGAAAGTTCATGGACTGATATTTGCTTCAGCAGCCAAGTGTTGCTCATCATATTAAATCATCAAAAAGTAATTCTGCAATTTTAACTTTAGACTTCCAAATAACTTTCCTCCTTCAAGCTTTGGCACACAATCCCTGAAACTTTACTGAGGTCTTTTTTTTTTTCTGAAAGGTTGAAGGACGGCAAGGCGGCAGCAGAGCAATGCTCCAGATACCACATGGATGGGAGTTCCCTGGTGATACGGGATGTGGCAGAGGAGGATGCTGGGAAGTACACCATCCTGGTCCGAATCCAGGAACATGGACTCTACCAGAATCTAACGCTTACACTTGTGGTCAATGGTGAGAAATTAAATTCTTTACCCACCAACCACCTTTAGCTCTGTCTTAGACTTCGCTCAGTGTTTAAACTTGTGTTTGTGTCTTGTCTGACAGTGAGTCCTCAGATAGGGGAGAAAGCGGTGTCGTTGCAGGACCTGGGCTCAGTGCCAAGGGGGAGCAGACAAGCTCTTCACTGCACATCCAACGGAGTCCCTCCCCCGCACATCCAGTGGCTCTGGCATCCCTGTCCGTCCAAAGGCCTGTAAGTAGCCATTAGAACAGTGGTTCCCAACTGGTCCAACCACAGGGTCCAGCCATTACCTCAAGGTCCACACAGTTTAATATATTCAGCGTCATACTTCCGTTTGGTGACATTGTTGAGCTAGTTTGCTGTCTCTGTCACGTAGCTGTCCATTAGTCGCTCATTCTACAGCAGGAAGCCACACTTCAAAATAAAAACTCTTTGCTGGGAATTCATTATACTTAAAAAAAGTGTTTTTTTTTTTTTTTTTACAAATTTTACATGTTTTCGAGTCACTTCAGTCCATTCAGAATGGACCTGCTACGCACTTTTGGACTGCAACCCACCAGTTGGAAACCACTGCTTTAGAAGACTTAATCTAGCTCAGTGTGTGCACATTAAAATCCTACCAGTAAACCACTGGAAAATGCACCAGCTGGAGTAATTCAGCTTAACTGTTATATTGTTTAAAAATCTATAAACCGTCTTTTACAAAATTGCACTTCTTAATTTTAATCAACTTGAAGGAGCAGTGTGTAAGGTTTAGGGGGATTTAGTGGCATCTAGCAGTGACGATTGCAGATTGCATCCAGCGGAAAATTCTCCTGGTTAGAATTCATCGTTCAGGAGGTTTTTACCATGAGCTGAATTATCCACAGAGGTCTCTTCCTCTCCAAAACAAACAGACCAGGTGATTTAAATGGGTAAAAACACTGAAAAAAGCAGTTTGATGTTAAAGATCAGTGTTTTCCCAACACTGCTCCCCACAGAGGAGCGAACTATGGTGGCCGACGCAAAAATACAAATGGCTCTATCCGGTGCCAGTGTTTGGTTTGTCTGTTCTGGGCTACTATATAAAAACATGGCAGACTCCGTAGACGAGGACCTGCTCCCTGTGTATATATAAATGTCTCATTCTAAGGTAACGAAAACACAATGATTTTAATTCAGGTGATTATACGCTAAAGAAAATTTACTGAGTGTATCATATTCCATTCTGCCGTAATGGCCCCCTGAATCCTACACACTAGATCTTTAATATGTAAATTACATTAAATATAAATTAAAAAGTAAAAAAAAAAATGCATAAATTATATGCAAATAGTCAAATCCATCTACTGAAACATCGTTGCTATTTATAGTTAGTATCAGTTTTAACTTTTTATATTTTGTAGAGGTTTTAGCTGCAGAGACTAAAAATAATATTAATGCCACAATGTTACAAACATGGAGCAAAAAAAAAAAAGATATAGTGTTTGTTTAATGTTGTTATTTGGTGGTGGGGTGTGTGTGTGTGTGTGTGTGTGTGTGTGTGTGTGTGTGTGTGTGTGTGTGTGTGTGTGTGTGTGTGTGTGTGAGTGATTTGAAAAACGAGACATGTTTTGTCTATTTCAGCATGTGTTCAGACAGCGTTTCCTTCTTGTAACCAGAACAGATGCCTTTGGGGGCCTTTCATGTGCGGGAATGTGTGAAAATGTGTGTGTGTCTACTCGTGTGTGTGTGTGCACTCACATATATGTGTATGCGTCTCATCATGTCTGTGTTTGTATGTTTGCTTGCTTGTGCAACTCTTTCCCCATATGTTCGTTCTTTTACTGTCCGTGTTTCCTTTTTCATGTTTGTTTAAGTGTATACAAATGCGTAGCCTGTGTCTGTGTGTGTGTGTCAGAGTGTGTGTGTGTGTGTGTGCCTGGTACATTCACAGACATCGTACACAGTGTATCTCAGACTTGAAAGGACAGAGAAAAAAAACACACTTCAATAGAAGCCAGTTCCGTGCTCTCAGTCACGATTTGTTGGTTTCCAAATCAAACGCTATGATTTAATGAATTTCCTGTCCAGGACGCAGGGTAAGAGGCCTGTTTATTATTGTGATTGCACACCGCATCCTGTGATGCCTTTTCTTATATCTGACACACACACTATATATAAAGTTCTCATGAGAAATGGCCCAGCCCAGTGATGCTGAGGGACAGTCATTTAGTCAACACACACGAGTGCTCGAGCAGGCGCTTGGCAGAAACATTGATTGAGTTGTTCTTGGAGGTCAGACACTTATTGTGTTGCTTATGACCAAGTCAGAAAGGTTAAGTATTACCTGAGAGCACCACAGCAGCCGCCCATACTCTATTCCCCCTCTGAGACGCACTGACATCATCAGTGTACTTGACCCTTAACACCGGCACTCTCACATGGCGCCATGCCGAGGTGCCTCCAGGGTGGCTCCAACCGTCCGTCTCTGCCAAATGTAATCTACATAATGTACAGGAACATCTTTAAGACCAGCTGGTGATGCTTAAGTATCTGGTAGAGTGATGTGAACTCTTTTTTTAACCTGCAAAAAATGTCAACCTTTACCCAGAGAATCAGAAATTTGCCCCTGTTGTAGCTCATGATTGTATTATAGTGAAGACGCACAGTATGTATGAGAGCAGATTTGATCTTGTTTCGTCATGATGAGAGTCACATGCAATCTGCACATTAAAATTTGCCACTTATTTTATGATCAGTTTGGTGCTTAAAAATTATATTTTTATAGATTCTGAGTCAAATTTCTGTCAAATTTCAAATTTAAGTCAATTTAAAATTTGTTTTATTTTGTAAGTAATGACGCAATCTGGCCTGAAAGAAAACAAACATGCACCAGAATCAGTTACAACAAAACAGCCCAGTAGAAAATAAGACAACATGGTTTAAATATTTCACTGAATCACAAAAGCTTCATAAAGGAGCTAAACTGTAAATGCACATTAATGTTTCTGCAGATTACATTTGGCCTCTTCACTGACTGATTTATGGTCCTTTGTAAAGCTCTGTTCTGGTTCTGGTTCTGCTTCAGTGTCTGCATTGAGTGTGTTTCTTTAGTTAGTTTTTGGCTGGATCCTCACCAGGCCCTTGTTCTTTGCAGCCCGGCTGCACCACGAGCCTGACGCCGTGCTGGAGGAGGCCCATGGACAGTGGACCAGGCTGGGCCAGGCTGATGGGGGGCCTCACGCCTGGGTCCTGGGTCCACTCCTGGGTCTGGCCCTGGGAACCGCAGCGCTCTTATCTGGCCCGGGCAGGAGGCGCACTGGGCTTCCTGTGCGAAAATCAGAGCGCTTTTCCTCTCGTTGTTTGGCTTCCTCTCCGACGCGAGACGCTTCCCAGCAGCGTGATTGTCCCTTCGTCTTCAAACGTGGCACAGTCCGCTTCCTCAAGAGCTTGATCTATTCTTGAGAGCCCCCCCCCCTCCCACCCCTGAGCACCTCTTCCCCCAGCTCTGCTGCCCCCCACACATACCTTTCCAACCCCTTTCCTCACCAAGCTCTGCCCTCCACCCCAAACGAGCTTCAAGAACAACTCCCCATCACCTCCCACCCTGGAGCCCATCCCCTCCACCACCACCTCCACACACTCATCAGTGCTTGTTCACAGCAGCCAGAACCCTCAGTGACATTACCCATGATCCCATGTGATGATCCTGCACTTACTAAACTGGTGTGGAAAAGGAGGAAAGTGGCCTGGAACACTGCTGAGCAGTGAAGACCAGGAGACACAGGAAACAAGGAGGAAAATAAGCCACATCACTAAGGATACAAGGACACCCACTTTACTGATTATTTATTTATTTCCTTCATTTTCCCAATTTAAGTCTTCCCCTCGCACCCAACCATCCTGTAGTTTTATGCTTTTTACATTTCACAGACATTTTGAGCCAGAAGAAGTGCAATTCCATTCATCCATCAGCCACATTTCTGGAGCTGCTTTGCTTGTTTTTTGTGTCCTAGAGTGGTACTATATTGGGTGCATGAACCGTGCCTGTCCCAAGCCCTAATCTGATTCTGACATCCACAAAAGCTGTGAGTTTCTGTTCCGATTTTTTTAGCCACTGGTAGAAGGTCCACTGTGCTCACCTTGGACGGGCAAAACAGGAGAGAGGACAAGCTTTGTGTTGTTCACTATGGGATGCCTACAGTTCTCTATTAAAAAGACTGACGGTCAGCAGACGCCTACCATGTAGGAAGTCTCCACAGACCAGAGACTATAACTGCCCTCTGTCACATTGTGTCGTCCAGTGTCATCCCATGTCAAAATGTCTTGTTTGTCGAATGATGTCAGCATAACAGCCCTGTTGTCTTTGTATTGAAAGTTAATTAAAATCTAAATGTATGAGTGCCATAAGTATTTTAGTAAAGTCCGTTTCTGTGTGTGTGTAAAGCAAGTGTGAGTGAGCGTACCTGTGCAGGAATGTCAGTGTGTGTTTGTGTGTGTGTCCAATTCTACGGGTGTCTCCCAATGTGATTCATTCCTTGTATACAGATGTTCTATGAGTAATATATGAATCTAATATTTAATAATTTTATACAACTAACTTACGTATGACAAATGACAATATTTGCCAACTTTGTATGAATCTGTATTGAAGTGTTATATCAGTTGTTTGTGTTTTTGCATTAAACTTTGCTTATATTTGTGTATTGGTTTATACCGCGCTGTGGTTATTTCGGGGTTGAGACAGGAACGGACAGAGACAGTTGTAAAAGTGTATTTTAGGCAGTGAAACAAGACAGGAAGAAAAAGGCAGGAGATGACCCCCACTGATACACAACTCATTCATATTTCCAAGCGGCTGCTGCTCACCCTGTTCGCAGGCACACACTGTGTGAATGTGTCCGACTGTGTGTGTGTGTGTGTGTGTGTGTGTGTGTGTGCTATCTGTTTCTAACCACGTTTATGTCCCCACATCCATCTGACTAATCATATTTGTGTGTGTGAGTGCAAGTTTGATTGAGAAAGCTTTTCCTGGGAAGCGTGGGAGTGTTAGCTGGTGCAATCTGTGCCTGTGCAATGGTCATGTGTGTGTGTGCATTTGAGCGTGTGTGTCAGGCCCGTGGTGTCATGCACAGGGTGGGTCGTTTGTGCAGTCGCACACTAGATGCCAAGAGGAAGAGCAATCAGGGAGCAGAGAGGAACCAACCTCAGGGAGGAGCTCAGGACAGACAGAAAAGGATACAGACAGAGACAGGGAGTAGAGGGGCAGTGATACATCCATAAACAGGCAGAGGATCAGCGAACAGAGTGGAAGCGACACCTTACAGCGAGGATGATGGTTAAGGGCTAAATAAAGAGGCTGCATTCTTTTGATTATGAAATCTGTCATAGATAGATAGATAGATAGATAGATAGATAGACTTTAGCCAAGACATCGAGTCTATCGCAGTTATTCATAAAAGAGTAGACATTTTGGGTAATAGGATAACCACTCCTTAAATGAAGAATAATAAAAATCGAAACAATAATCATGATGGTATAAGTATATACTTCAGATCTCACCTAATAACCTTGGTGAATATGGAAAACTTTCTTCTTTCTGTGCAGAAGTTATAGGGGGATATGTTTGTAACACCCAAGTTTAACAATGTAGTCTATTTAAAACACAAGGTTTGTTCAGCTGACCAGGCATGTGTACAGAAGTCTTCCCAGATCAAGGATGAGGCTCACACATCTGTGCTCCATGAGCCTCTTAACAGATCAGGTGCTCTCACCTTGACTGGCCAAATTTCGCCTAGGTCCTAGTGTCCCCCTCTAAACTTTCTTTTAACTTCATTTGTTCTAAGCCGTGAAATGGATCCCCTCTCTATAATGCACAGGCGATGCCCTTCGGATGCCCCTTTATTGTTTTATAAACTTCAGATCATTCCTAATAACCTTGATGAATATGGAGAGGTTTCTTTACTAAAAAACATATCCCCTCTCCAATGCACACTCTGTGCCCTTTGCTTGTATTCAATAGACTTATTTCATTTTGTATAGACTTCAGATTATGCCTAATAACCTTAGTGAATATGGAGAAGTTCCTTTTTTTTCTGGCAAAAAATTATAGTAAAATGCACATTTTTCAGACTTCACTTTCTGTCTGCCAAAAAATGCATGTCCTTTCGATAATGCCACGCCCTACTATCAAGTATTTTATTTTGTATAGACTTCATATCGTGTCTGATAACCTCGGTGAGTGCGGGGAAGTTTCTTCTTTCCTAACAAAAGATAGAGGGGAATACACATCTTTCGGTCTGCCAAAAATCCCCTCCCTATGAGGCACAAATAATGCTACGCCATCAAGTATTTTATTTTGTAAATACGTCAAATCATGTCTGATAATGTTGAGGTTTGCATATGGAGAAGTTTCGTCTTTCACAGCAAAAGTTTAAAGGGGGTACAAATTCTTGCAGACTGCATCATCTGTCTGCCAATAAACATATAATTTCTCTATAATGCACAGTCTGTCCTACTATTAGTTTTTTATTTTTGTATATATTTAAGATCATGCCTAATAACATTGGTGAATATAGAGAAGCTGCTACTTTCCTTGCAAATGTTATATTGATATCATTTGAGACCACATTTTCACAAAATTTATCCACCAATGCACAAATGATCCCCTGCCATCATGTATTTTTGTATACACTAAAGATCATGTCTAATAACCACGGTGCATATGGAGAAGTTTCTTCTATCCCAGCAACAGTTATAGGGGAATACATATTCTTTCAGACTGCATTTTTGGTCTGCCAAAAAAACACATCATTGCTCTGTAATGCAAAGTCTTTATCTGACGATTCATTACATTGCATATGCTTCAGATCATGCCTAATAAACTTGGTGAAAATGGAGAAGTTGCTACTTCCCTAGCTAAAGTTATAGTGGCTTCCACATTCTTTCAGACGACATTTACGGTCTGCTACAAAGTGTATCCACTTTCTTCAACGCACAGACGATGCCCTACTATCAACTACTTTATTTTAGTACATACTTTAGATCATGCCTAATAACTTTGGTGAATATGGAGAAATTTCATCTTTCTTAAGCTAAAGTTAAAGGGGGATATGAATTCTTTCAGACTGCGTTTTTGGACTGCCAAAATACATATCCCCCCCTCCATAATGCACAATCTCTACCCTGCTATCAAGTATTTTATTTTATTATACTTCAGATCATGCCTCATAAACTTGTTGAATATGGACAGGTTTTTTCTTTCCTATCAACAGTTATAGGAGAATTCAAAATTCTTTTGTACTGTATTTATGGTCTGCCCCAAATGTATCTCCTCTCTATAATGCACAAATGATGTCCTACAATTTTTAAACACTTCAGATCATGCCTAATAACCCTGGAAAATATGGAGATGTTTCTTCCTTCCTAGCAACACTTATAGGGGAATACAAATTCTTTTGTACTGTATTTTGGTCTGTCAAAAATGCATCTCCTCTCTGTAAGCACAAATGATGTCCAACAATCATATACATTATTTTGTATACACTTTAGATCATGCCTAATAACCTTGGAAAATATGGCAAAGTCTCTTCTTTCCTAGCAAAAGATATAGGGCGATGCACATTCTTTCAGACTACATTTTTAGTCTGCCATAAAATGTATACCCTTCTTATAACGTGCAGATGATGTCCTGCCATCAAGTATTTATTTTGTATATACTTCAGATCATGCCAGAAGTTATAGGGGGCTACAATTTCTTTCAGACTGCATTTTCAGTCTGCCAAAAAACATATCTTTCCCCCATAATGCACAGTCTCTACCATCAAGTGTTTTATTTTGTATATACTTCAGGTTATGACTAATAACCTTGGTAAGTACAGAGAAGTTTCGTCTTTCCTAGCAATAGTTATAGGGAGATACCTTTCATTTATAAGCCTGTTTACTTCTTATTTATTGTAGATGATACTTGTGTTCATTACTTTACGTTTATCATCATATCTGATATAAATAAACAGTTCAACATAACTTATATGATACTGTTTTGAGACATTGAGATTTAGATGAAATATACGCCTTTTGCCTCAACTCTGAAACTAACTGATAGAGCATTGTGTGTTCAAGGCCCCTCCCCAGCTCCTATATGATTTTAGCTTTTCTCATCATAAGGAGATGTGTATATATAAACCACAAAGCAGGCTGTATACGCTCCTGTTCCCATAGCTCCACCAGTGCGTAATCTATGGATTTAGACTTGTGAGAGTCATTGAGAGGGACAGGAACTCCTGTCCTGGAAATGTGGGATGATTTGTGAAGAATGGAAGGAAGTTGATCCACAGGATTACAATACCACCTCTGCATCCTCCATGGATGAACAATCCAGCATTACATAGCACTCCAAAGATCCACTATTGTCAGCATGTAGGACAGGGCGAGAGGACGTGATGCCATTGATCAAAAATTGTTTGGTGATGATGATTATGTGAAGGAGGGAGAAGATAACATTAAGCAGCGATGATCAAGGAGTTTCCCTGATGTTCTGGTCTTCCTCCTGCCGAGCACAGCTGAGAAAAACACCCACACACCTGGAGGCAGCATAAAATGACTTGTGTCAACACAGCTGAGTCTCTGTCCCTGTCCTCCTCCTCTTCCTCCTCCTACTCTTCCTTCTGCAAGGTGTGTGTGTCCAGCGTCCTCCTCGCTATGGAGTCCTGTGACCGAGAGAGTCCCCGCCACTTCCACAAGCAACCACATCCTGAGTATGACGCACAGACAGGAAGTGCTTCAAGGGAAGCAAAAGGTAGGTGACAGAAGAGCAGGATTTTTACTTACTGTAGAAAATTTTGTTAAAAACACACAAAAAACATCCTGATGTGGACAAGCGCAAAGGTACAATAACTACAGTTCACTCTGAACTGCAATTATTAACAGATTCTTTAATAACCAATCTGAGTAGACGTTGCTGCAACATTCATAATAAAGCACATCAGAAAACTTTCCCTTGCTTTCATATTGCAGTTTCTGCTCTTACTGGCCTTCTTCGCTCACGTCTCTCCTCCACACACACACACATTCACAGACAAACACCTTTATTAACACTAATCGACAGCTTGCGTGTTGAGTTGCCCACTGGGTTGGAAGTGGGCAGGAGGTCTGGCTCAGAGACCCCTATTGTCTGCTAAGTGGGCCCATGGAAAATATGATTCCTGCCATCAGTGGCAGAGGTAACGAGCTCGAACCTTAAATGTGTGTGCGCCTGTTTTTCATAGTGTGCGAAGTGCCGGTTTGTTCATGCGGATGTTTGTGCTCTCCACAGACAGTGGGGGTCCTGACTGTGGCAGAGGCCTTTGTGTCCGGAGTGTATTGCTGCGTTGCCTCAAACTCTGCAGGCACAGACCAGCTCAACATCCACTTCTACGTCACAGGTGAGGAATCACTGAATCATCTCCTCAGATATATAGCACATGGGCGTTTTCTTCTTTTTCTCAACATCTGGGAATGTTTTTTTTTCATAGCTTAAAAATTATAAAACAGTAAGCATCTATTCTCTCGCCACCTCTTTCACTTCCTGGAATTTGATTTTTAAATAACTAGCTTCTGTCCTCTTTCTGTCATCTGCTTGCTTCTCTCACTTTACTCTCTCTTCAGTTTCAACATGAAACTCAGCCTATATCAGCTGATGCACTTGATGCCTTGTCACGACTGGATTGGGAAATCATTTTTGTACTGATCTTGTGTCCAAAATAATACATGAAGATGGGACATAATAATAAAATTATCTTAATTCTTCTGTTTGGTCAGAATTAGGGGAGATTAGGGTGAGCTCAACCACTTTCTCACTCCCAACTTATGAAATACTGACACTAAGTGGCCCTTCACATCAAAATTTGACTCACTAGGTACCGACTGTGTCAGTTTTGGATGTTCAGGGATGGCATGTCAGTTTACGCTTGTTACATGCATCGTCTCTTTTCAAATTAAACTTCAGTTTTTACAGGAAATGTACTGTTTCTCTTGTTAAATACATACACTAATTTTCAACATGAATTTAGAACATAGGTAAAAACAGGTTTAGGCAACAAAAGCACGTGGTTAGGTTAAAAAAAATGGTTTGGCTTAAAGTAACTACATATGTTATTAATGTAAAGGCACATCATGTGATATATGTCACATACATAAGTCACCAGCATAGTATGCTTCACATACTAGCACACTATGTCACTGTTAAAATAACTCGACTGACTTTTGGTTTCACCTGAGACACAAACAACGGGCTTCCGGATGAAAGTCCAGAGTTTGTTTGATCAATCCACCTCCCCTTCCTCCCACCTTATGCAGACTTTTGCACTCTTTTTACTGTGGTAGTTGCCCAAAGTGTCAACAAATGCCGCTGCCCAGGGTGGATAGACACAGGGTGCCTGTGTTTGACAGTGTCTGACACCACCGGGCCACTGACCAAGGGCAGATATTTGAAGAATTGGGAGTGACACCTAGTTGGTTTTTACTTGAGGTGTTGTTAAAGGGCATGACAGCAATGTCTCCAACTAAAATATGTACATATATTTCAGGACGTGGTGCATCTCTGGGATTAAAGACTTTGACTTGAAAATAAACAGTTTTCAAAATATGATGTTCCGAAAAAAAAGTGCTTGCCCGCAATAAGGGGTGAACGAACCTGGAAGGAGGATAAATTGAGCCACATGGGGGTAAATCTTATACCCTGTTCTCTTCACTTCTCTGTTGTTTCATTTCCCGTGTTGCTTTTAAGTCATTCTGTCGATCTTCATGTCCCTTACAACCTAAGATACGATACGATACGATACGATACGATACGATACGATACGATACGATACAATATGATGGATAAGCTAAGATACTAATCCTCCACCAGGAAAATTCACACTCAACAGTGGAACAACAAAAGGAAAAAGGAAAAAAAGTGATTGTGTGAGTGCTGAACGAGGATAAAAATATGAGAAAAATACAAATATAGACGCGTAGAATGATGGTTTTTGGTCTAAAATTCAAAATGTCAAATCATTTCGGTGATAAAATGTAAGAATACAATCTAGAACTGCAGTAAAATAACACCTAAATATAATGATCACAAGTGGGCCATTGGATCAACTTCCCCAGAGCCTTATGGCTCAAATTACCTCACCCACACCATTTTTACAAACTTGTATCATCCAGCAGTTCAGAGCTAACAGTATGGCCTAATGTTGTAACTTCCTAAAGCACAGACACGTGCAAAAATGACATACAGTATATTTGTTGCCTTTTGCTCCATTAGACCTTGGCGGTATTTATTTCCGGTGTTGAAAGTGGTACTGCCGAAATAAAATGCCCTGCAACCAGATTTATGAAAAACAAAAAGGTTAAATGTGTATATTTGCAGTGCTCCGGGGTGTGAAATGAAGACGAGCCTATGCAGTACATGAAAAATATTCTGTCTCTGTAATGTGTAAATAAAAATTGTGAGGGGAAGAACAGAAAAGTGAGCTGCTGAGAGAAAAAGGAGGCGAGAAGCAGGAGGAGAGAACAGAGGATGGGTAGGTATGGCATTATGAGTTTTCAGGTTGCAGAAGCTTACTGTGTATGAAGTCATTACTGCTGTTAAGGTCATTTCACCATTAATGAGACAGGTGACGCAATGTCGGAGACATGCAAAAGAGACACTGCAGTAAGGTCACTGCTCTGCTGTGAAGAGAGTGTGAAGCTTCAGAGCAACAGAGCTCAAACTGATCTGGACTCATACAGCAGCTCTCTTATCCACCAATAGATCACAGTTCAAAGCTGCTCGGTCAGTTATACGTTGACGAGATGTCACTTTTCACATCTAAAATCTGCTTGAGAGTATTTAGACAATTCTTTGAGCATTTTTCATAGAAATGTGAAATACAGAGAACCAGATACAAGAACTCAAACAGGTGTGTTACACACTGGGAACAAAACAGTTCTTAAGCACTACACACATTAATGTAGGTTGAAGTCCTTGGCAGGACAAAGTAGCGTACGTGCACTGGGTACACGCAGTTGTTTTTTGTGTGTGTGATTTGAGGTTAGATTTGTTGCCAGGCATACAGGTAAAGGTTTTTTAGTGACTGTTTGCGTGCATGAGTGTGTGTCTGTGCATAAGGTTGTGCTGAGCTATTAGTGTATTAGCAAGAGCGAAACAGGAACCTGGGGCTCTTATCGTTCCACTTCCCTGTGCAGCGCACTTCCTTGGACTGGCAGGTCCGCTTTATTTCGGGAGGCCTTGGGGTGTTCGGGAAAGATAAACACTATCTGCCATCAGGAAACTCTCGAGCCGTTTCCACAGGAAGTTTCAAATGGCTAAAGTAAATAAAAAGCCTTTTCACTGTATTCCACTAGCTGCTTTTACCCACAATAGCCATTCAACATTGTCGTCAAAGGTTAAAAAAAATGGAGGATCAGTTGGATCAGCTCTCCTGGTTTCAGGCACCGGACAGGATCCACATTCGCATGTCGAGAAACTGAGAGGGCTCATTCATCAGACAGGAGATCACTGGAGGTTTTTATGTTGTTCACAGTTCCCTCTTCCTCACCTCTTCTTCCCCATCAATCCATCTCTGCTTCCCACAGACGTCCCGGGGGGCTTCAGTGTGAACCAGAGGGACGAACCCAGAGAGGGCGGAGACCTCCATCTCACCTGTGTAGCCAATAAGTACCTGTTCACAGCGTTGTCATGGCAACGGGTGAATGACACAGAGGACGGCCAATCCCGCAGCCTTGCCCCGAGCAGTCAGCAGCTCACATCGGGGGAGTTTTCCAATTCTCTGGTCCTGTTGCTAAGCAACCTAACAGCCAGAGACTCTGGAGCCTACAGATGCTCCGCCCGACACCTGATCACCGGACAGGAGACACACCAGGAGGCGCAGGTGGTGGTCACAAGTGAGTAGATCTCCTCTTCATCTTCCTCCTCAACATCTGTGAGCCTATAGCTAGTGTTGTGTGTTTTGGGGGAAACTTTAAAAGAAATAAATTATTTTAATTTGTTACTTTTGATAAACAGTAATTATCTAATTTGTGTGAAGCACATGTGTTTAGCTTGTTTTCTGCGCACAGTGTTTGCTTTTTTCTGTTCAATTTTTTTTTGATTGTGCTACAAATAATAAATCACCAAGTATGTAAAGATTTCTTGATATATCTCTTCTCAAAACTAAAGTTATAAGGTGCTTCACAATAAAAGCACTTAGCAACAAAATAGAAAAATAACAACAAACAACAGTGAAACAATACATGGAAAGCACCATGTATGGAAGCACATAAATGCCATTATTATTATTATTATTATTATTATTATTATTATTATTATTATTATTGTTATTATTGCCATTAAACTTCAATTAATAGCCTGTTATTTGCTTAAATCTTTTTTTTGGGACAGGCCTTTAATTCCTTTCACAAAAAACTGTTGCTCAACAAAGATGGGAAATACAATGGAATTGTTTATTTAAACCAGTATGAATATTACTTGTATAAAGATTAGACTTCAGATAATATATCAATGATGACTTATTCATTTGACCTAACTCCTACAGACACCACATCAGAGAGAGACAGTGACTAACAGCACTCGAGGATTACAGCACCCTGCATACCAACACAACACCACTTTATCTCACAACTTGGATTAATTTTCATGAAAAACGCTTTTGAATCTTTTGATCAGAGACCCTTACGGACTAAAGGAATATTAATAACTTACAGGGTAATCAGGGAATGGACTCATAATTTGAGGCAGCCGTCAACCTGGTTTTATACATCTTAAGAACTTATACAAAAAAAAAAACAACTTGGCAACCAGACCAGGCCTCTAATTGAGACATGCATTTATTTGTGAAAATGTGCAGCCACACCTGGCTAGTAAAAGAGACTGGGCATTTAATCGGGACTATGCTTTTAATTTAAATTTTATGGTATTATTAAGCAAGTGAATATGTAACTAATATTATCCACTGCTGAATGCTTCATATTAAAATTCAAATATCACTGAATTACAAATTAAGTATTTAAACCACCCCTCTTATTTTATGTATTGCAATCTCAAGTTCACACATTGAGTTGGAAAAAATTGAGTGTCTGTGGGTTTCCAGTTGCCCATCAGAACTTTTTTGTTCTCCGATCATATGACTAACAGATTGTAACTTGAGAGGTTTGGTCACTCCTTGGTAGGCCAGATTGTTATGTTTAAATTCTTCATCTTCAATTTTGGCTTGTGAACTTCACTTTTTTTGTATTTATTTTTTTATTTTTTTTAAACATGTTTTGACTAACTTAAATATTATATATATATTTGTATCTGACTTTAAATCAGAATATTTCAATGCTATAGACTCAGTGCTGTTTAAATTTTAACATTTGTATTACTTGCTTGTAAATTTCAAATCATTTCAGCATTTCTTTGCTTCCATACAATCATGGTATGTAGTAATTAAAAACCGTCCTCTTAGGCTGAAATTTCCAGGGGTCCCAGTCTGAGCTAAACAAGTGCCTTCGAACAAACCAGAGATTAATTTCTATTGTCTTGGGGCCCCAAGTAAGATGTTAGTACCTTGGATTTGTGGCCCTAACTTCATTTTTTAATTCCTAATTTTGATTCTTAATAATTAAGTTCCGAGTACAGATTTAAGTTGTTTTCTATATGTTTAAAACGCACAGCCTCACCGTGTTTTCTGTGCACATATGTTGCACATACGTACATACAAACAAACACCCTCTCTCACAGAGTTTCGCTGCTTGGGAATTGGGTCCCCTCAGCTTCCTGGGGCCCCACCCTGCCTTTGCTCTTGCGCTCCAGCTCAGCACCTCTTTCACGTGGGAATGAGCTCTTGTCTGGAGGAAGAGCACACAATGGCACTTCCCACAATGCCACATTTACAGGCCCCCACACAGGGCCGCAGGAACAATCAGCCAATCAGACACTGTCAGGCCCCAGCCCCCGCGGACAATCATCAATTGTTGTCCAGGAGGAAGATAGGGGAAACAACAATCAGTCGCCTTGGTTAAGTGACTTTTCTTCATGTCTTTTACTGCTGTTCTCTATACAATCAGGGCCCAACACGTCAACTTCCTCCCCTGGGACCTACACAAGGGAATTACTAGAGAGACAGGGCGACCAGAGAGAGACAAGCTGGGGAGCCGAAAAGAGAGAAAAAGAGCGAGAATGGAGGAAAAACTCAAAACTTGGGGTTAGAGACCTAGGGAGCAATGCAGTCTAATTATAGTGTGTGAATATTGTAGTGCATGAGAACAAACCTTAAAAAACTGCATTCAACTCCTTGTGTTTACTCATCGGTCCCAAACTGTCCACATGATGAAATACTACATTGTTGTTGCTTTTTAGAAATGGGTTTGTACTGCAGGGTATTTCAGGGCGAGTAAGGGGCCCAAGAGAAACCAAACGTCAGCTGACTCACAGGTTGAAGCCAAGGCCACTCTTCTGGAAAAATGTGTCACAGCTACTGCACGATTATTGTCCAAATGTGGCATTGGTCCAGAAAACAGTGGGAAAAAATAGCACTGCTTTCACTTCATCACAAATCTGTTTCAGTCTATAAATAACTGCAACTGTAATCAATTACTGCGGGTTTAAAGTATCAAAAAAACTCACTGTGCAGAATTATGTTACTATTACATATGCATTAATGTGCAAACAGCATTTTAGTTTGTCAAAGTGGATTTAGTTTCAACTACTTTATATACAACTGTGCAGTTAGATAAAATGCATTGTCTTTGGAGAAGTATTCATTGGTGGACTAGTGATGATCTTTTTATAAAACCGGGCTGTCTGTGCAGTAGAAGGGCGCAGATACTTTTAAAATTGGTGCTACATGACCCAATAAACAGAGGGAAAACACTGTATCATTTGCTTTTGCTCAGGAGATAAAAAATCTACAACTACCAGAAAGCACTGCACTGCAACGGACCAATAAATACTCCCGCAGGTGTACTACATATGCTGCATTCAAATGGCACTCGTGAGCTCTTCTTTACAACACCGGAAGCCAAGTACGCTAAATCGCAAACTCGAAACTTTTGAGGTCGCATTAAAGTGGTTTCTTTTCATGAACAAGGTAAACTTGACCCCATTTGAACGTGTCAATAATGCGAGCTTGGTCGTTTTGACACAGGAAACTGTACAGCAGCTGTACAATTAAGGTGAGAAACGGGCAACACGGTACCTGAATCTTGGTTTATATTTGATCAGCACCGCTTGTTTTATCTTCATCCTCCATTTTTACAATACAGGAAACAGTATGGCGCCCACCTTTTGTTCACAGATGATCATATTACAGCCAAACAGTGCACGAAAATATGTTTCTCAAGACATTTTAGGTGATAAATAGGCAGTGCCGTAACAAAATCTTGGTTTATTTGATCAGCACTGCCTAGTTTTACAGTTTGATTGAAGTCCGATCTGAGTTTCCGCTTGGTGCTCTGCTGCTCCGCCTTCACAGACAGAGGGCCCAGAGTACACTCTTTTGCTCCGAGAGTTTGGTCTTCTGAAAATTGAACAATACTTTTCAACAGCGCTCCATATTTATGAACTGTCCAGTTTGTGCTAGAGTGCACCCTGGTACAATCTGTAGTTTGGTCAACAGCCTTTGCTGGGAGATGAGCAGGGAGATCTGGGCGCTGGTAAGATGGCGGGAAGTTTACCACTGTTCATTTACACACACTACCCACATTGTTATGATACAAAGCTGGTTGAAAATCGGCAAATTGTCCCTGTAAGATGATCGGATATGTTTATGTAATTCATCTACAAAGTAACTTCAGCACATATACTATTCATGGTCTGTGTGTGTTCCTTCTTCAGTTTTGGAGCCTCCGGTGCTGCTAAATAACCTGACAGATTATACCGTCAACGTCAGCAGCTCAGTGATCCTTAGCTGTCCCTCTCAGGGCGTCCCAGCTCCGACCATCACGTGGTACAAGGATGAACATGCTCTGTCTCAAGGATCAGGTAAAAAATAATACAATAAACAAGCAAACTGTAGCTGTATTCTGGTGTCTAAGAGTTTGTGCCACCATCTTCAGGTATAGTGATATCAAGAGAAGATGGGACCCTCCATATTGATCGAATCACAGTGGAGGACCAGGGCCTGTATACGTGCCAGGCCACCAATGAGCGGGGGTCTGCAGAGAGCTCTGCCTATATATGGGTCAACGGTGAGTATCTGTCAACCAGCCGTATTTTTTTTGTCCTTTGATTGTGTTTACGTCTTCTCAACGATACGACTCTTCCATATATGGGTATGTCTGAATGTCCATTGTTCCCAGTCCTGTAAATAGATGTATAGTCTGGACATATAGTGCGTTATATCACTTTGTTTGTATGGATGAAGGTGTGGTGTGTCACTTCTATTAATGGGAGATGATATGACTGTTTATCGGTCCTTGAGTAAACACTGATCAAAGAACGTCTTAACATAATCTCAACGTGGAACACACTCAGTCTTTTGTTCAGTTCTCCTCTATCACACACACATACACACAAACACTCACATATACTCAGTCATACGTCCGGTGGTGGAATAGGCAGGCTCCTGCGTGGTTTTGCTACCCCCCAGTTTGAGCATCATTCCCTGGCAGAAGTGGTGAATGTGCTTCTCGGTGAGTGTGTGCACAGAGGAGTGGCTGTGTGTGTGTTCTGATCAGGCAGGAAGGAAGTTGTCTCCCGTTTTTATTTCCTCCAGAAGGGCCCGGCCTGCGTCTCAGGGAGGCTCCGCACTACACTGAGCTGAGCGTTTCTACTTCTTCACAACAAAAATGGAGAAAAAATTAGGTTGGGATTTAATGAGGAAGTTGGATGATAGTGTTTCTGAATCATGGTGTGACGGTGAAATCACAGTGCCCCCATTTGGAAGGGTGGGGAAAAATTAAAACATCAAGCACGTCTGATTAAGTATCTGATTTATCTGCAGTTTTTTTTATCTTCATAAAGTTAACAATATTCAAAGTCCTGAGCACTGCAGGCCTGTTTGTTCATAATATGTAAATGTGATCCTAATGTAAAATGAATGTCAATTAATCACTGATGTGTATTTGTGGCTTGTGTGTGTCTCCAGGTGCCTCCGAAGCCTCATTTCTGGAGATTCCCACACTCACCTGTACCTGTGTGGTGGCCACTCTCTTCTGGCTTTTGCTCACGCTCTTCATACGCAAACTGAAACAGGTGAGAGGAGACAAGATGAAGATGTTTTCTGGTCAAATGAAACAAACATATGGAACATATTAAGGGTTTTCCATGTATGTTTGTAAGTGTTTTATCTTTTTGTAATTGAACGGAGAGTCTTCTTCCACATTTCTCTTCCTCTCTCAAATCTCAAAACCTGAGTCATCAGTACAAAATACAAATTGTATCCTTGCCTCTTTTTTTCAGGCATTTGCAAACCAGAGTTTACATAAGGAAAAATATGTCTAATTTTGAGAAAATCTGTTGCCATAACTATCTTTGAGAGTATCAGATACTTTATCTGCATAGTAATCTGCATAGTAATGAGGATCGTCTCCTACTTCTGTCACACTGCACAAAGACATATTGATGTTAACACAAACCCACTTAAGCAGGATTTAGAGATTGCAACTTGGGAGGAAGGTTTTGAAAGTGCGTGTAAATATTCTGGTAACTCTAGACACAGTCTGGTGCAATTCAAAGTCATCAGCTGTACTAATGCAATGATCTTGCCTGATGTGTCTCCCTCTGTAACAGGAGGCAGACGGGACATTAGCACATTCTCTGTGGACATGTTGGAAGTTGTTTACTTATCAGAAGAGTGTGTTTGTGCGGTACTCTAAAGCCTTTGAGACGGACTGGGAACCTAACACACAAGTCGGTGTCCTATAGGTGACAGTAGTGTGTCACCTGTGGCATTTGAAACTCAGGCCATTTTATTTATTGTGGTGGTGGCAAGGAAACTTTTTCTACTAATGTAGAAGTCAGACTGCGCACCAACTGATACAAATGGCTGATAACGTTTGTTAATATAGATAAAACTTTTATTGTCATTGTATGTTATACAACAAACTTTGTTTATTTTAGGTTGAAAATCCTAAAAATAAAAGCTTTTAAAAATACATATTGCATACTTAACAGTCAAACAGACAGCTCCTTCAGTTTACATGTATTCTGTCCTTCCAGGCCTCCCTTAACCCTTCCATGTTACATACATATCAACACACACTATAAAAAATAACTTTAAATTTGTTTTGATGCCGAAAAGATTAAAAAAAAAAAGCTACACATTTGGGTTAGTTTAATACCAGTATGGGTTTTTAAAATAAACTTGTCTTTCTCCAAAGCCCAACAGCTCAAACACCAAACCAGAGTACCTGTCGATCATTCTGGACAGAGGAGACGGGCCAATAGAGGAGCAGTGTGAGAGACTACAGTACGACCCCAACCAATGGGAGTTCCCTCGGGAGCGGCTCAAATTAGGTACACTTTTCTATTTTTGAAAATAAGAAATGCAGAAATTCATGTTGTAGTCATTGACGCTGTTTTTGACGGTATATTTATTAGTTTTCTGAAGATGGATACATCATGAAAGAAACAGGAAAGAGAGGAATAAAGTACAAAAGGCTAAACAATAGAAACAAACACTCACTCTGTCGTCATACGAATACACACACATGCACAAACAGGACCTGTACATGCATTAAATAGAGAGATGTCAGAGCGAGGGGGCTGTCTATGGACAGACACCCCAAGCAGTTGGGCACCTCAGCAGTGCCCAGGAGGCGAACTGGCCCCTCTCCAGCTACCAGTCCACGCTCTGGTTCCCAACCCAGGTCCCTATGGACCAGGCCACTGCCGCCCCAATCCAATCAATCAATCCACTGCAATAAAGTGTTCATCCTTGCAGTACAGTACAATCTCTTTTTCTGCTTGAGAGGCCCAGAATGAGGGACACATCTCCAGCTCCACAGCCAGTGTTGTTCAGATAGCAGCTCACAACATGACCAGATAAAATGAGTGAAATTAATTTCTGCCATGCACTGAAGGCACATGGGTGAAAAGAGGAGCTAAAATGATGGTTACAGTTGGCTGCATAATCTTAAACTGTGTTGCTTTGATGCGATTGCAGACCAAAATTAATGTATCAAAATGTATGTTCTCAACATAAGTGACTTTGACTTGTGATATGAAACCTAAAGGATTTTGGGAATGCAATGCTAGCGATGGGAGAGAGGGAAGGTATTTAAGATCACATCACAGATAGGAGGACTTTCTCAGAGGTCTTATCAGATTAATTTTGGGAGTGTCTCTCCTTCCATTAATCAGACTTTGTGTCTGTGTTGTCTGTGCTGAGCTAATCAGCTCCAGCAGGGGGTGTGTGTAAACTGTGTTGACTGGAACTAATCAGCTCACCAAGGGTGGGATTCAGTTAGATGGACTCTAATGTCTTCTCTTATCAGCATGTCACATCCAGGACGGATGATAATAGTTATTAATAAAGTAGCTCAATTAGACACAAAAACACACCTCCCTTTCCTCCTGTCAGCCTCACTCACAATCTCTCTGTCTCTCTCAGGGAAACCTCTGGGCCGTGGAGCCTTCGGTAAGGTGATGCAGGCAGCTGCGTTCGGTATAGACAACTCCACCGGCTGCAGGACTGTGGCTGTTAAGATGCTCAAAGGTACAAGATCTGGTCCCTGGTGCCCTAAAATAAAAATTACAATACTGTGCAAAAACATGTGTGACAGTCTTTTCTGACTTTTGTCCACCAGAGGGAGCTACAGCCAGCGAACACAAAGCTCTGATGACTGAGCTGAAGATCCTCAACCACATTGGACATCATCTGAATGTTGTCAACCTGCTGGGAGCCTGCACCAAGCCGGGAGGTGTGTGTGTGTGTTTCAGTGCATGTGTGCTCTGAATATGCCTGTTGAAATATGCACAAGTTCGCTGTCATGTATAGTTAGGTGTAGGGGAGACTGGGATGAACTGTAACAACAGGCAATTGTGACATATCAAATCAGAAATAGTGTAGAAACATGACACTCAATATTCACATGGTCTGTGATGATCCCTCTTTGTCTGCAAAAGGACAACTGGTGTCAAAAAAGTTTCTGCTAAGACTCATTTCTGAGATTTTAAAGTATTTTTTCATCTACAGTATTTTCCTCACACTGTTTTAACCTTTAATGTCAATGAATTTAAATCTGTCTAGTGCTGATGATCACTCTGTTGTCCAGCATTAGATGTCTTGTATGTTAACAGGCTTGTGTCATGAGTGGTACAGTTGTGGGTAATTGCAGTACTGAGTTACAACTGACCACGACACCATCAAAACTGTCTGGCTAAGCAACGACATCAAGATAAATCTGGGGTGTCCAAACTTTTTTAAATGGGGGCCAGATAGAATAATATGCAAATACCTGGGGGCCAGCTGCTTCTCACATCATATGGTCAAAAAAATACACACAAATGAGACAAACGATTAGGATCGTCTTTTGAATAGAAGTTGACTGTTCTTTTGTCAAACTGTACTTGGGCAAAACCCTGGACAATCTCACGACCCAGGACAAATACCTTTACAAAGTACTTCTGGCCGCAAGCAAGAAAGCCATCACACGGAGGTGGCTACAGAGAAATCCCCATCAAAGGAAGACTGGATTGCAATTTTTAAGGAAACTCACTGGATGGAGAAACTTACCTTTTCTTTAAGACTCCAATTTGATCGATGTATAAAATATTGGACAAACTGGAACGTATACACTAAGGGATGTAACCTATTGACTGATCAGTTAGAAAACGCAACTGTTCATCTTTCAGTGCAAATGAATTTAACTTTCTATTTTACTTTGGTCATGTCTGCTACTTAGCAGGAAATGACTAATTGTTTTTTGCTTGTTAACTGTCTGTTTATGAAAACTCAGTAGGTCGACCTGCGTAGTTCCTACTTGGCGCAGGTCTGCAAACTGTGCCATAGTTCTGCCATTGAAAAAAATGCAAAGTAATCTTGCATGATTAACCACTGCTGTGCGACAGACCACATGTAGTAAATTTTGTAAGACAAGCCGCAGCAGTTTTCAGTTTTGGTTCAGGGGCCATTCGGACCTTGGACATGCCTGAGACAGATGACTGTTTGATGTTTTGTGTTCAATTTAAATCTCCATGTGTAATGTATTTGTTATATATTTTGCGCCATAGTCCAGTGGTTAAGTTATTGTGGTCCCAGAATCAATTATTCAATGGATATTAAATTGTTTTAGCTGTATTGAGTTAGTTGTGGTCCTTGGTATTTATATTAAGGTGTTACATGTGTCGTTACAATCGTCCCTGCACGTGGGGGCAGATGTAACGTTTGATAGTGTTTCAGTCAATATTGTGAAGCAGTTTTGAGTAATGACATCAAAACCAAAAATTGCCCCCGGTCTCTCCTACTATGAGTTTATCGATGCCTCTATTAGGGCCCTCACACTTGTCTTAACTTTAATATGTGTGTGTTCTTTCTGTGCGTGCAGGACCACTGATGGTAATTGTCGAGTACTGTCGCCATGGAAATCTCTCTACCTTCCTGAAGGGTAAAAGAGAGGTGTTTGTGCACGACACGGTGAGTCTACAAATACATTATTAAAGATGGTGTTGCGATAGCACAAAACAGGACCTCCATGGCGTGCAGACCAAGTTCCCACATGCCCCACACTTCTCCTTGCAGTTGAGCAAAAAAAAAAAAAAAAGGCCCCTTAGTGCTTCACACAATTACAAAATCATACACCCAAAAACTCACTTCTGCAATATGTTTGAGGTTCGAAGATTCTATCAGTTCTCGAGCAGGATGTCTACTTCCTTAATTTTGTTACAGGTTAAGACGTTACTACAAACTATGGCCTCAAAGGTCATTTTCACAGAGCAAAACATGTTTCTGAAATTCTTGCAACAAATTGACCAAAACCGCTTAACAAATGTTGGAAGACACATAAGTCTAATTGTGTCATAATTCTAACTCTCTGTCACACAGTATTTGCTAACTGATAACTGATTTGTCCTCATCTCAGCTGGCCGGGGGAAAGAATGGAGGGCCAGGTTGTGTCAGCAGCGTGTCTGAGTTTGATGAGAGGCTCAAGAAAGAGAATGACCCAGGTACGACAGGACAATAGTGAGCAAAGTTTCTCATGTTTGTGCATAATCAAACTGCTTGATTACATCACAGCGCCCCCCTGTGTCTACCTCTAGATGCCAAATCTGCCTCCAACTGTCCTTTATTCCTGGAGGATCTCATCTCCTTCAGCTTCCAGGTGGCACGAGGGATGGAGTTTCTGGCCTCACGCAAGGTCTGATACTGTGTGTGTGTGTGTGTGTGTGTGTGTGTGTGTGTGTGTGTGTGTGTGTGTGTGTGTGTGGATGCAGCGACACATGCATGTTTCATGTATGTCATTATTTGTGTTCTTTGTGTTCTGCATCAGTGCATTCACCGAGACCTGGCAGCCAGGAACATTTTGCTTTCTGACAATAAAGTGGTGAAGATCTGTGACTTCGGCCTGGCCAGAGACATCTACAAAGACCCCGACTACGTCCGCAAAGGAGATGTGAGTACACGTGGGCAATGTGATTCTAAAATCCAGTGTCTGAAAGTATTATGCTCACATTGTTTTAACAAAATGACAGATTACATCTTAATAAAGCTCAGCACTAAAAGCAAAATTAAGGGGGAAAAACATTCAACCAGTTTATTTTTTTTTTATAGTATTTCACATTTTAGAATTCATGGGATCACTAATTATTTGAATATTTCATATTCGTCATTAAAAGACAGGCAGGTGCAGTGGTTAGGATTGTCACATCACAGCAAGAGGGTTCCTGGTCAAGCCTGCAGTGGGGGATGAATTTGCATGTTCTCCCTGTGTCAGTGTGGGTTTCCTCTGGGTACTCCAGCTTCCTCCCCAAGTCCAAAAAAATGCAGGTTAATTGGTGACTCTAAATTGTCCGTAGGTGTGAATGTGAGTGTGAATGGTTGTCTGTCTCTGTGTGTCAGCCCTGTGATACCCTGTGTACCCTGCCTCTCACCAAATGTCAGGTGGGATAGGCTCCAGCACCCCGTGACACCTAACAGGATAAGCAGTTATGGAAAATGAATGCATGAGTCATAAAAACATCTGCTCTCTCTAAAAAGGGTGTGAATTTTTATTTTATTTTTGCATTGAGTAGCTGCTGCAATGAGTACATTTAGAAAATAAACAGATTTTGCAGCCACATTCCTCAGATGATACGATATACGATACAATATTTGCCAAAATTTGAAGTCTACAATTTTGATTTGATGTGATTTAGAGGCCTGGGATCAATATGGGATGATATTATCTGCTCATTTAATGCAATCTGTTACAGAAGAAGCCACCCCTTTCTTTTCTGCTTTAAGCCATAAAAGATAAAAACAACACACAAATAATCAGTGAAGTTTACTTGCCACGTGTCATTTCATTTTCACCCAAACCATCATCTTTTTTTATAAAACCTCAGGTCTGTCTGGCTTAAAGCCTTGAAGGCAAACTTTTTCCAACAGCCATAAAACACAGACAAACAACAACATTGTTAAGTATAAAAAATCATCTTAATAATAACTGTCAAGGTTCATTTTGCTAGTGACCCATTTTTACCTCAAGCATGTTTACATTGCATAAATTAATCTGGCGGCTAGCAGAGTTTTTTCCCACTACTTATAGCTTAATAGGTTACATGTAAGGTTATTAAATCCCTCTGTAAGAGACAAAACTTGAAGTTCATGTGGTTGAAACAGGATAACTGATTAGTAACTGATACATTAAACCACACTGCAAGTCTAAATAAAACTGGGAGGAATTATGCTCCCTGTGCTGCTCCAACCATTAAATTATAAAAAAAATACTCACCCTGTGTTATGCTGAGAAAGTTCACTATTTCTCACGCAGATTCTTTATTCACCATGGAGAATTTTTTTTTCATAAATTCACAGGGATTTTTGATTGATATACAAATGATCATTTTGTGGGTAAAGCGTTCCTTTAAGCAACAAGCATCGGCTGACATTTTTCCTCAAAAGGATCTGTGATCTCATGACTTTATAACCAGCCAAACTTAAAATGTTTCCTCATGAGTGTTTTCATTTGTAACTCTGCTCCTGTGATCTGATTGGCTTACAGGCCCGCCTCCCTCTGAAGTGGATGTCTCCAGAGTCCATCTTTGACAAGGTCTTCACCACGCAGAGTGACGTGTGGTCCTACGGCATTCTGCTGTGGGAGATCTTCTCTTTGGGTAAGAGTCCTCTCACCACAGTTTTGTACTAAACATACACAGGTAGTGGATAAAGTAACAGAAACACAACGCAAAAGCCCTGCAACAAATATCTGATACTTCATTATCTCACATTTTTAAGACTGTGTTTGGAAGATGCTGTTGACATTAATGTTTTATGTGTTTGTCCACCAGGAGCTTCCCCGTACCCTGGTCTTCACATAGATGAAGAGTTCTGCCACAGACTGAAGGGGGGAACAAGGATGAGAGCACCTGAATACAGCACACCTGAGATGTGGGTGGATATGTTTTCAACTTACCTGCTGAAATCAGTTGGGGATGCAGGGGCTTAGTAAATAGGGGACACAACAGGGAAGGCATCATTTAAACCATTATGTCATGTCTCCTGGAAAAGTAACACCTGCATGTTTGTGTTTTTCTGTGTGTGCAGTTACAGCACGATGCTGGCATGCTGGGAGGCCGGTCCCTCAGATCGACCAACCTTCACTGACCTGGTGGAGACCCTAGGTGACCTGCTGCAAGCCAGGGTTCAGCAGGTCAGGCTTTTTATGGATCTTATTCCATCAGGCTTAAGCTTAATTTCATGCCAGAAAAGTTTTTTCTCGACATATGGATTAACTGCATAAAAAACAAAAAATATCAACAGATACCCAGAATTGTTTCCTCTATTTAACAGGATGGGAAGGATTATATTCCTCTGGGATCTTTCATAACTGGAGACACCGGTCGCAGTGAGACCTTCAAAGAAAGCCCGCTCGCTGTCACAAACCTGAGGTAAGGAAACATGGGACAGAAGTTCAGTTTAGGACTAGATGTCACAATCCCTGATGCACATACTTGAGACTATGAGTGGGTGTAATGGTGCCATCTTGGGGTCCGAGTGGGAGTCAAAGAGTTAGATGGATAGAAAAATAAGAAGGAGCAAAGGTAGAAAGAAAAGTAAGAAGGAGCATAGGGAAGGAAGAGCCGAGGAGAGACTGAGCCGTACACTCTACCTCCCCTGGCTCCCTCATTTTGATGAGGGAGGAGAGGGGAGTAGAGAGAAGAAAGTAACAGGAGAAAAACTCACCTTACTTTAATCCAGGTGGAGTTTAACTGGTTGATTGTTGTTGCACATACTTGTGATTGTGGTTTAGAGTTGGAGCCATGCTGAGAGAGAAGGTTGGAGGTTTAGGGAGGGTAAATACTTCAGTGGGGTCATCAGGTGGGTACCCTCCTTCACTAGTGTTTCAAAGATGGGCTGTCAACACCTCCAGAGGGCTCATCAGCAACACCTGGAATCTCAGGTGCGCCTCTTTGCTTTTACTTCCTTGAACCCTGTTGTTGTGAGTGGTATTTCAGACCCAAGTGGCATCTTCCCTCTTAATCCGTAGCCACTGGCTTGCCTGTTTGAATGCGCTAGAGAGGGCTTTGATGGCCTGACGCTGGTCTAGGCCTCGAATTTCTGTTTGTTTGAGCAGCCTGGTAGTTGACTTGCCTACGAAGCCTCTGCAGCCCGCTTCAATTGGGAAAACCTTTGCTTTTCAGCTGCGTTGCTCAGCGTCAGCTACCAGCTTGGTGTAATGAAGGCTCTTGCGCTTGTAGGCCTCCTCCACAGCACAGTGAGCTCAAAGATGTAGATGAGGCGCAGCTAGGAGGACCAAAGCACGAGGTCTGGTCTGAGGTTAGTAGAGGTAATCTCAGATGGGAAGCACAGACGCTGAGTCAGATCTGCCAGTAATCTCCAGTCTCGCGTCTCTCGCAGCTGGCTGGTGTCTGATTTTACTGTACAGGCCTTGGATTGCTTTGCACCTTCACAGACAAACACCTTAGCACCTGATTGTGCCGCCAGATATAAAGACCTTATGTCTGGTTCATCTTGCAGCGGGGGCATGTAAAAGACATAAAATAGTCAGAAAATGAAAACATTATGCGACTGATCATACAGCATGTAGGTGTGAGTCAGCTCACCTTGACCTAAGGTGTCATGTGTATGAGTAAACAGGTATTGTAGAGGAGGGCTGTAATGGCATAATAAAAATGCAGAAAAATAACAAGACAGGTGCGGATGTGAAAGTGACAGGAGCTGTGAGAGGTAACTGAAACTTGATTAGGAAATAACAGGAAACAGGTTGAGAAATTTCTAACCCATGTTTTGATTCTGAATCCAATCTATCCAGTTACATGAGGGGAATGGCCACGCTTCAGACGTTTGAGGAACTCTCTTGCGAGGAGCCAGACAGCCCTGATGTAAGACAACACCTTCACTTCTGCTTGTGTGCACGCACACACACCTACACACACACACACACCTACACACACACACACACACACAAGAGGAGATGAGACAAAAATGCATCCTCACTTTGTCAGAGTTGAATAATTTCACTGGAAACAGATAAGCAAAAAGTTTAAAACAGAAAAACCCAGTCACTCTCTGATAAGCTGAATGTTTGCATCATCTCTGCCGTAGGATGAGCAGAGTGACAGTGGCATGGTCTTACCATCCGAGGAGCTGAAGGATCTCACATGGAACAACGACACCATGAACAGGAAACTCAGCAGGTGCTGACCTTTAATCTCTGACCACTAAACCCTTGACTTGCCTCCCACTAGCCCAGACATCTTGTCATGTGTAAATCATTGCAAAGCAGGACGCACATTAATGTTGCACATATTGCACAGTATCTTCGAAGACATACTACAGTATGACATTTTTGAATGAAATTTTAACAGCAAACCAGACTGAGACTTTTTGATGACATTTTTTATGGCATCCTATACTGTATTTTTTTTGATGACATTTTATACTATAACATCTTTCCATGATTTTTTGTGACAATTGTATAAAAATATTTTATGGTAATGTATACTATGATGATTGTTTTTGTAATTTCTTTAGGCATACAATAGTATGACATTTTTTATAACATACTATACTATGATATTTTTAAGGACATACTATACTATGACATTTTTTATGACATACTATACTATGACATTTTTTTATGACATACTATACTATGATATTTTTTATGAAATGCTATACTATGACATTTTTTAATGACATACTATACTATGACATTTTTAACGACATACTATACTATGACATTTTTTAATGACATACTATACTATGACATTTTTTAATGACATACTATACTATGACATTTTTTAATGACATACTATACTATGACATTTTTTATGACATGCTATACTATGACATTCTTAAATGACATGCTATACTATGACATTTTACACGACATACTATACTATGACATTTTTTTAATGACATACTATACTATGACATTTTTTATGACATGCTATACTATGACATTTTTCAATGACATGCTATACTATGACATTTTTTATGACATACCATAGTATCACATTTTTTATGACATACCATACTATCACATTTTTCAATGACATGCTATACTATGACATTTTTTATGACATACTATGCTATGACATTTTTTATAACAAACTATCCTATGACATTTTTTAATGACATACTATACTATGGCATTTTTTATGACATGCTATACTATGACATTTTTTATGACATACTATACTATGACGTTTTTTATGACATGCTATACTATGACATTTTTTATGACATATTATACTATGACATTTTTTATGACATACTATACTATGCCATTTTTTATGACATACTATACTATGACATTTTTTATGACATGCTGTACTATGACATTTTTAATGACATACTATACTATGACATTTTACACGACATACTATACTATGACATTTTTTAATGACATACTATACCATGACATTTTTTAATGACATGCTATACTATGACATTTTTTATGACATACTATACTATGACATTTTTTATGACATGCTATACTATGACATTTTTAATGACATGCTATACTATGACATTTTTACACGACATACTATACTATGACATTTTTTAATGACATACTATACTATGACATTTTTAATGACATACTATACTATGACATTTTTTAATGACATACTATACTATGACATTTTTTAATGACATACTATACTATGACATTTTTTTATGACATACTATACTATGACATTTTTTATGACATGCTATACTACGACATTTTTCAATGACATGCTATACTATGACATTTTTTATGACATACCATACTATGACATTTTTTATGACATACCATACTATCACATTTTTCAATGACATGCTATACTATGACATTTTTTATGACATACTATGCTATGACATTTTTTATGACAAACTATCCTATGACATTTTTTAATGACATACTATACTATGGCATTTTTTATGACACGCTATACTATGACATTTTTTATGACATACTATACTATGACATTTTTTAATGACATGCTATACTATGACATTTTTTATGACATACTATACTATGCCATTTTTTATGACATACCATACTATGACATTTTTTAATGACCTGCTATACTATGACATTTTGTTATGACATGCTATACTATGACATTTTTTATGACATGCTATACTATGACATTCTTAAATGACATTCTATACTATGACATTTTACACGACATACTATACTATGACATTTTTTAATGACATACTATACTATGACATTTTTTAATGACATACTATACTATGACATTTTTTATGACATACTATACTATGACATTTTTTTATGACATACTATACTATGACATTTTTTATGACATGCTATACTATGACATTTTTCAATGACATGCTATACTATGACATTTTTTATGACATACCATAGTATCACATTTTTTATGACATACCATACAATCACATTTTTCAATGACATGCTATACTATGACATTTTTTATGACATACTATGCTATGACATTTTTTATGACAAACTATCCTATGACATTTTTTAATGGCATACTATACTATGGCATTTTTTATGACATGCTATACTATGACATTTTTTATGACATGCTATACTATGACATTTTTTATGACATGCTATACTATGACATTCTTAAATGACATGCTATACTATGACATTTTACACGACATACTATACTATGACATTTTTTAATGACATACTATACTATGACATTTTTTATGACATGCTATACTATGACATTTTTTAATGACATACTATACTATGACATTTTTTTATGACATACTATACTATGACATTTTTTATGACATGCTATACTATGACATTTTTAATGACATGCTATACTATGACATTTTTTTATGACATACTATACTATGATATATTTTTATGACATACTATACGATGACATTTTTAATGACATGCTATACTATGACATTTTTTATAACATACTATACTATGACATTTTTTAATGACATACTATACTATGACATTTTTTAATGACATGCTCTACTATGACATTTTTTATGACATACTATACTATGACATTTTTTATGACATGCTATACTATGACATTCTTAAATGACATGCTATACTATGACATTTTACACGACATACTATACTATGACATTTTTTTAATGACATACTATACTATGACATTTTTTATGACATGCTATACTATGACATTTTTAATGACATGCTATACTATGAAATTTTTTTATGACATACTATACTATGACATTTTTTATGACATACTATACTATGACATTTTTTAATGACATACTATACTATGACATTTTTTTATGACATACTATACTGTGACATTTTTTATGACATGCTATACTATGACATTTTTCAATGACATGCTATACTATGACATTTTTTATGACATACCATAGTATCACATTTTTTATGACATACCATACTATCACATTTTTCAATGACATGCTATACTATGACATTTTTTATGACATACTATGCTATGACATTTTTTATGACAAACTATCCTATGACATTTTTTAATGACATACTATACTATGGCATTTTTTATGACATGCTATACTATGACATTTTTTATGACATACTATACTATGACATTTTTTATGACATGCTATGCTATGACATTTTTAAATGACATGCTATACTATGACATTCTTAAATGACATGCTATACTATGACATTTTACACGACATACTATACTATGACATTTTTTTAATGACATACTATACTATGACATTTTTTATGACATGCTATACTATGACATTTTTAATGACATGCTATACTATGAAATTTTTTTATGACATACTATACTATGACATTTTTTATGACATACTATACTATGACATTTTTTAATGACATACTATACTATGACATTTTTTTATGACATACTATACTGTGACATTTTTTATGACATGCTATACTATGACATTTTTCAATGACATGCTATACTATGACATTTTTTATGACATACCATAGTATCACATTTTTTATGACATACCATACTATCACATTTTTCAATGACATGCTATACTATGACATTTTTTATGACATACTATGCTATGACATTTTTTATGACAAACTATCCTATGACATTTTTTAATGACATACTATACTATGGCATTTTTTATGACATGCTATACTATGACATTTTTTATGACATACTATACTATGACATTTTTTATGACATGCTATACTATGACATTTTTTAATGACATATTATACTATGACATTTTTTATGACATACTATACTATGACATTTTTTAATGACATACTATACTATGACATTTTTTATGACATGCTATGCTATGACATTTTTAAATGACATGCTATACTATGACATTTTACACGACATACTATACTATGACATTTTTTAATGACATACTATACTATGACATTTTTTAATGACATGCTATACTATGACATTTTTTATGACATACTATACTATGATATATTTTTATGACATACTATACTATGACATCTTTTATGACATACTATACTATGACATTTTTAATGACATGCTATACTATGACATTTTTTATGACATACTATACTATGACATTTTTTAATGACATACTATACTATGACATTTTTTAATGACATGCTCTACTATGACATTTTTTATGACATACTATACTATGACATTTTTTATGACATGCTATACTATGACATTCTTAAATGACATGCTATACTATGACATTTTACACGACATACTATACTATGACATTTTTTTAATGACATACTATACTATGACATTTTTTATGACATGCTATACTATGACATTTTTAATGACATGCTATACTATGAAATTTTTTTATGACATACTATACTATGATATATTTTTATGACATACTATACTATGACATTTTTTATGACATGCTATACTATGACATTTTTAATGACATACTATACTATGACATTTTTTATGACATACTATACTATGACATTTTTAAATGACATACTATACTATGACATTTTTTAATGACATGCTCTACTATGACATTTTTTATGACATACTATACTATGACATTTTTTATGACATGCTATACTATGACATTCTTAAATGACATGCTATACTATGACATTTTACACGACATACTATACTATGACATTTTTTTAATGACATACTATACTATGACATTTTTTAATGACATACTATACTATGACATTTTTTATGACATGCTATACTATGACATTTTTTAATGACATACTATACTATGACATTTTTTTATGACATACTATACTATGACATTTTTTATGACATACTATACTATGACATTTTTTATTACATGCTATACTATGACATTTTTTAATGACATACTATACTATGACATTTTTTTATGACATACTATACTATGACATTTTTTATGACATGCTATACTATGACATTTTTAATGACATGCTATACTATGACATTTTTTATGACATACTATACTATGACATTTTTTTATGACATACTATACTGACATTTTTTATGACATGCTATACTATGGCATTTTTTATGACATACTATACTATGACATTTTTTAATGACATACTATACTATGACATTTTTTAATGACATGCTATACTATGACATTTTTTATGACATACTATACTATGACATTTTTTTATGACATACTATACTGACATTTTTTATGACATGCTATACTATGGCATTTTTTATGACATACTATACTATGACATTTTTTAATGGCATGCTATACTTGGACATTTTTTATGACATACTATACTATGACATTTTTTAATGACATGCTATGCTATGACATTTTTCATGACATACTATACTATGAAATTTTTTATGACATGCTATGACATTTTTTTATGACATACTATACTATGACATTTTTTATGACATACTATACTATGACATTTAAATATGACATACTATACTATGACATTTTTTATGACATGCTATACTATGACATTTTTAATGACATGCTATACTATGACATTTTTTATGACATACTATACTATGACATTTTTTTATGACATACTATACTGACATTTTTTATGACATGCTATACTATGGCATTTTTTATGACATACTATACTATGACATTTTTTAATGACATACTATACTATGACATTTTTTAATGACATGCTGTACTATGACATTTTTTATGACATACTATACTATGACATTTTTTAATGACATGCTATACTAGGACATTTTTTATGACATACTATACTATGACATTTTTTAATGACATGCTATGCTATGACATTTTTCATGACATACTATACTATGACATTTTTTTATGACATACTATACTATGACATTTTTTTATGACATACTATACTATGACATTTTTTATGACATACTATACTATGACATTTTTTAATGACATGCTATACTATGACATTTTTTATGACATACTATACTATGCCATTTTTTATGACATACCATACTATGACATTTTTTAATGACCTGCTATACTATGACATTTTGTTATGACATGCTATACTATGACATTTTTTATGACATGCTATACTATGACATTCTTAAATGACATTCTATACTATGACATTTTACACGACATACTATACTATGACATTTTTTAATGACATACTATACTATGACATTTTTTAATGACATACTATACTATGACATTTTTTATGACATACTATACTATGACATTTTTTTATGACATACTATACTATGACATTTTTTATGACATGCTATACTATGACATTTTTCAATGACATGCTATACTATGACATTTTTTATGACATACCATAGTATCACATTTTTTATGACATACCATACAATCACATTTTTCAATGACATGCTATACTATGACATTTTTTATGACATACTATGCTATGACATTTTTTATGACAAACTATCCTATGACATTTTTTAATGACATACTATACTATGGCATTTTTTATGACATGCTATACTATGACATTTTTTATGACATGCTATACTATGACATTTTTTATGACATGCTATACTATGACATTCTTAAATGACATGCTATACTATGACATTTTACACGACATACTATACTATGACATTTTTTAATGACATACTATACTATGACATTTTTTATGACATGCTATACTATGACATTTTTTAATGACATACTATACTATGACATTTTTTTATGACATACTATACTATGACATTTTTTATGACATGCTATACTATGACATTTTTAATGACATGCTATACTATGACATTTTTTTATGACATACTATACTATGATATATTTTTATGACATACTATACTATGACATTTTTTATAACATACTATACTATGACATTTTTATGACATACTATACTATGACATTTTTTAATGACATGCTCTACTATGACATTTTTTATGACATACTATACTATGACATTTTTTATGACATGCTATACTATGACATTCTTAAATGACATGCTATACTATGACATTTTACACGACATACTATACTATGACATTTTTTTAATGACATACTATACTATGACATTTTTTATGACATGCTATACTATGACATTTTTAATGACATGCTATACTATGAAATTTTTTTATGACATACTATACTATGACATTTTTTATGACATACTATACTATGACATTTTTTAATGACATACTATACTATGACATTTTTTTATGACATACTATACTGTGACATTTTTTATGACATGCTATACTATGACATTTTTCAATGACATGCTATACTATGACATTTTTTATGACATACCATAGTATCACATTTTTTATGACATACCATACTATCACATTTTTCAATGACATGCTATACTATGACATTTTTTATGACATACTATGCTATGACATTTTTTATGACAAACTATCCTGTGACATTTTTTAATGACATACTATACTATGGCATTTTTTATGACATGCTATACTATGACATTTTTTATGACATACTATACTATGACATTTTTTATGACATGCTATACTATGACATTTTTTAATGACATATTATACTATGACATTTTTTATGACATACTATACTATGACATTTTTTAATGACATACTATACTATGACATTTTTTAATGACATGCTGTACTATGACATTTTTTATGACATACTATACTATGACATTTTACACGACATACTATACTATGACATTTTTTAATGACATACTATACTATGACATTTTTTAATGACATGCTATACTATGACATTTTTTATGACATACTATACTATGAAATTTTTTAATGACATGCTATACTATGACATTTTTTATGACATACTATACTATGACATTTTTTATGACATGCTATGCTATGACATTTTTAAATGACATGCTATACTATGACATTTTACACGACATACTATACTATGACATTTTTTAATGACATACTATACTATGACATTTTTTAATGACATGCTATACTATGACATTTTTTATGACATACTATACTATGATATATTTTTATGACATACTATACTATGACATCTTTTATGACATACTATACTATGACATTTTTAATGACATGCTATACTATGACATTTTTTATGACATACTATACTATGACATTTTTTAATGACATACTACACTATGACATTTTTTAATGACATACTATACTATGACATTTTTTATGACATACTATACTATGACATTTTTTATGACATGCTATACTATGACATTCTTAATGACATGCTATACTATGACATTTTTACTGACATACTATACTATGACATTTTTTAATGACATACTATACTATGACATTTTTTATGACATGCTATACTATGACATTTTTAATGACATGCTATACTATGAAATTTTTTATGACATACTATACTATGACATATTTTTATGACATACTATACTATGACATTTTTTATGACATGCTATACTATGACATTTTTAATGACATACTATACTATGACATTTTTTATGACATACTATACTATGACATTTTTAATGACATACTATACTATGACATTTTTTAATGACATGCTCTACTATGACATTTTTTATGACATACTATACTATGACATTTTTTATGACATGCTATACTATGACATTCTTAAATGACATGCTATACTATGACATTTTTAACGACATACTATACTATGACATTTTTTAATGACATACTATACTATGACATTTTTTAATGACATACTATACTATGACATTTTTTATGACATGCTATACTATGACATTTTTTAATGACATACTATACTATGACATTTTTTTATGACATACTATACTATGACATTTTTTATGACATACTATGCTATGACATTTTTTATGACATGCTATACTATGACATTTTTTAATGACATACTATACTATGACATTTTTTTATGACATACTATACTATGACATTTTTTATGACATGCTATACTATGACATTTTTAATGACATGCTATACTATGACATTTTTTATGACATACTATACTATGACATTTTTTTATGACATACTATACATGACATTTTTTATGACATGCTATACTATGGCATTTTTTATGACATACTATACTATGACATTTTTTAATGACATACTATACTATGACATTTTTTAATGACATGCTATACTATGACATTTTTTATGACATACTATACTATGACATTTTTTATGACATACTATACTGACATTTTTTATGACATGCTATACTATGGCATTTTTTATGACATACTATACTATGACATTTTTTAATGGCATGCTATACTTGGACATTTTTTATGACATACTATACTATGACATTTTTTAATGACATGCTATGCTATGACATTTTTCATGACATACTATACTATGAAATTTTTTATGACATGCTATGACATTTTTTTATGACATACTATACTATGACATTTTTTATGACATACTATACTATGACATTTTTTTATGACATACTATACTATGACATTTTTTATGACATGCTATACTATGACATTTTTAATGACATGCTATACTATGACATTTTTTATGACATACTATACTATGACATTTTTTTATGACATACTATACTGACATTTTTTATGACATGCTATACTATGGCATTTTTTATGACATACTATACTATGACATTTTTTAATGACATACTATACTATGACATTTTTTAATGACATGCTGTACTATGACATTTTTTATGACATACTATACTATGACATTTTTTAATGACATGCTATACTAGGACATTTTTTATGACATACTATACTATGACATTTTTTAATGACATGCTATGCTATGACATTTTTCATGACATACTATACTATGACATTTTTTTATGACATACTATACTATGACATTTTTTTATGACATACTATACTATGACATTTTTTATGACATACTATACTATGACATTTTTTAATGACATGCTATACTATGACATTTTTTATGACATACTATACTATGACATTTTTTAATGACATACTATACTATGACATTTTTTTATGACATACTATACTATGACATTTTTTATGACATGCTATAATATGACATTTTTAATGACATGCTATACTATGACATTTTTTTATGACATACTATACTATGACATTTTTGATGACATGCTCTACTATGATGTTTTTTATGACATACTATACTATAACATTTTTTAATGACATGCTATACTATGACATTTTTAATGACATACTATACTATGACATTTTTTAATGACATGCTCTACTATGACGTTTTTTAATGACATGCTGTACTATGACATTTTTTATGACATGCTATACTATGACATTCTTAAATGACATGCTATACTATGACATTTTTTATGACATACTATACTATGACATTTTTTAATGACATGCTATACTATCACATTTTTTATGACATGCTATACTATGACATTCTTAAATGACATGCTATACTATGACATTTTACACGACATACTATACTATGACATTTTTTATGACATACTATACTATGACATTTTTTATGACATACTATACTATGACATTTTTTATGACATGCTATACTATGACATTTTTTTATGTCATACTATACTATGACATTTTTTATGACATGCTATACTATGACATTTTTAATGTCATGCTATACTATGACATTTTTTTTATGACATACTATACTATGATATTTTTTTATGACATACTATACTATGACATTTTTTATGACATGCTATACTATGACATTTTTTAATGACATACTATACTATGACATTTTTTAATGACATACTATACTATGACATTTTTTATGACATATTATACTATGACATTTTTTAATGACATACTATACTATGACATTTTTTAATGACATGCTGTACTATGACATTTTTTATGACATACTATACTATGACATTTTTTAATGACATGCTATACTATGACATTTTTTATGACATACTATACTATGATATCTTTTATGACATGCTATACTATGACATTTTTAAATGACATGCTATACTATGACATTTTACACGACATACTATACTATGACATTTTTTAATGACATACTATACTATGACATTTTTTAATGACATACTATACTATGACATTTTTTAATGACATGCTCTACTATGACATTTTTTATGACATACTATACTATGACATTTTTTATGACATGCTATACTATGACATTCTTAAATGACATGCTATACTATGACATTTTACACGACATACTATACTATGACATTTTTTAATGACATACTATACTATGACATTTTTTATGACATGCTATACTATGACATTTTTAATGACATGCTATACTATGACATTTTTTATGACATACTATACTATGACATTTTTTTATGACATACTATACTATGACATTTTTTATGACATGCTATACTATGACATTTTTAATGACATACTATACTATGACATTTTTTATGACATACTATACTATGACATTTTTTAATGACATACTATACTATGACATTTTTTAATGACATGCTATACTATGACATTTTTTATGACATACTATACTATGACATTTTTTATGACATGCTATACTATGACATTCTTAAATGACATGCTATACTATGACATTTTTACACGACATACTATACTATGACATTTTTTAATGACATACTATACTATGACATTTTTTAATGACATACTATACTATGACATTTTTTATGACATGCTATACTATGACATTTTTTAATGACATACTATACTATGACATTTTTTATGACATACTATACTATGACATTTTTTATGACATACTATACTATGACATTTTTTATTACATGCTATACTATGACATTTTTTATGACATACTATACTATGACATTTTTTTATGACATACTATACTATGACATTTTTTATGACATGCTATACTATGACATTTTTAATGACATGCTATACTATGACATTTTTTATGACATACTATACTATGACATTTTTTTATGACATACTATACTATGACATTTTTTATGACATGCTATACTATGACATTTTTTATGACATACTATACTATGACATTTTTTAATGACATACTATACTATGACATTTTTTAATGACATGCTATACTATGACATTTTTTATGACATACTATACTATGACATTTTTTATGACATACTATACTGACATTTTTTATGACATGCTATACTATGGCATTTTTTATGACATACTATACTATGACATTTTTTAATGACATGCTATACTATGACATTTTTTATGACATACTATACTATGACATTTTTTAATGACATGCTATACTATGACATTTTTCATGACATACTATACTATGAAATTTTTTATGACATGCTATGACATTTTTTTATGACATACTATACTATGACATTTTTTATGACATACTATACTATGACATTTTTTTATGACATACTATACTATGACATTTTTTATGACATGCTATACTATGACATTTTTAATGACATGCTATACTATGACATTTTTTATGACATACTATACTATGACATTTTTTATGACATACTATACTATGACATTTTTTATGACATGCTATACTATGGCATTTTTTATGACATACTATACTATGACATTTTTTAATGACATACTATACTATGACATTTTTTAATGACATGCTGTACTATGACATTTTTTATGACATACTATACTATGACATTTTTTAATGACATGCTATACTATGACATTTTTTATGACATACTATACTATGACATTTTTTAATGACATGCTATGCTATGACATTTTTAATGACATACTATACTATGACATTTTTTATGACATACTATACTATGACATTTTTTATGACATACTATACTATGACATTTTTTATGACATACTATACTATGACATTTTTTAATGACATGCTATACTATGACATTTTTTATGACATACTATACTATGACATTTTTTAATGACATACTATACTATGACATTTTTTATGACATACTATACTATGACATTTTTTATGACATGCTATACTATGACATTTTTTATGACATACTATACTATGACATTTTTTTATGACATACTATACTATGACATTTTTTATGACATACTATACTATGACATTTTTTATGACATACTATACTATGACATTTTTTAATGACATGCTATACTATGACATTTTTAATGACATACTATACTATGACATTTTTTAATGACATACTATACTATGACATTTTTTAATGACATGCTATACTATGACATTTTTTATGACATGCTATACTATGACATTCTTTAATGACATGCTATACTATGACATTTTTTATGACATACTATACTATGACATTTTTTATGACATACTATACTATGACATTTTTGATGACATGCTCTACTATGATATTTTTTATGACATACTATACTATAACATTTTTTAATGACATGCTATACTATGACATTTTTAATGACATACTATACTATGACATTTTTTAATGACATGCTCTACTATGACGTTTTTTAATGACATGCTGTACTATGACATTTTTTATGACATGCTATACTATGACATTCTTAAATGACATACTATACTATGACATTTTTTATGACATACTATACTATGACATTTTTTAATGACATGCTATACTATCACATTTTTTATGACATGCTATACTATGACATTCTTAAATGACATGCTATACTATGACATTTTACACGACATACTATACTATGACATTTTTTATGACATACTATACTATGACATTTTTTATGACATACTATACTATGACATTTTTTATGACATGCTATACTATGACATTTTTTT